>JAYESA010000003.1:4974978-6184978 GCA_036927795.1 Iris macrosiphon
GAGATATCGGATACTGAGGGTATCCCGGTATCTCAAAGAGGCGAGTTTGAGGGTTTACTAGCTTAACGAGCTAGTTTTGACCTAGAATTTTAGGGACACCCTAGTTTGACCTAGAGTTGACCGTAGTTGCCCCGGTTGATCGCCAAAGTCAACCTTTGATCTAGTTTTGACCTCGAGGTGACTTTTTGGACCCCAGAATTGACTTTTTGACCCAGATTTCACCGATTTGATCCGTTTGACCAAGAACAACCTTATATGCTTATTTTTAGTTATTTTATATCTGTTTAACTCTTTAGAACCCGTTTAACCTTACTTTTCGTAATAGGTCCTTCCAATGCCAGTTCGGATCGTCAGTTGCTCAGGACGTCAGGCGAGTACATTCTCTGATAGTTTTCATTATCTGATGTTTATTATGATTCAGCTTCTAGTATAGTATTATCTAATTTTTCTGGCACGACACTGACTAGTATTTATGGATTCATTTACTTGCGACACGTATATTTTATATTTTTGGCCTCTATTTCTGGAATCACCTACTGACATCACATCATGACTCACTACAGGCATCACTCATGTTTCTGGCTGGACTCATACTTGATTTACGTGTCGGGTCTTGGATTCACTTGTACTAGTTAGGGCGGGAAAATACTCGAGTAGTGTCACCCCCATATTTTGGATTAAGGGTATTTTTGTCTTTTCATAATTAATATGTAAATGATTGTATAATATTGTAATTATATTTAAATTTGCCATAATTTTATTTCATTGTTGCACCTTACCGTTGCTTCGATATTTGGAGCGCTACCCTAGCCTTTGCCTTCCAACAAATTTCATATCTTTGTCCTAGACATGCCTGTCTTCTTTTCTGACCTTTGTGTAACTTACAATTATGTTCTCTTGTGCTTCTTTTTAGCCGCATAATTTTTGTCGCGAACGTTTATATTTAATTCGATATAAATCCAATTTTGTATCTTTGTGCGTTCCAATCGAAATTGGAGACACAATCTTGACCCATTTTGAGCAACCCAAATTAGGGTAATATTCTATTCCGAGTCTTCTTCATTCATGACACTTCTATCCCACTTAATTTTAGCCCCATGTACCTTGAATTAATTTTAGAACACCACTTGCATTTATTCTTTAATTAAATTGGGAATACCAACTTTGACTAATCCTGTTTTAATCCCAATTTAATCCAAATACCCCATTAATTAAGCTCATGCAAAACACAGAACACCCCCTTACCCTATAAAACATCAAATACCAAATCGACTACCCCGTGCCTGATTGACCCGTCGGAGCCGCAGTCCCTTGTCGACTACCCCGACTATCTCGTTCCTCCCCACCTCGCCTGGACAGCCCCGGCCACCCCTGGTTGCCGTCATCGCCATCGTCGTGATCATCACCATTTACCATCATCATCGTCACAATCGTCATCATCATCGTCATACCCACACGCAAGGTTCTATCCTGCCCGCATTTTCCGTCATTTCATGTGATTGCGTATACGTATTTGTATGGATTTATGTATGTATGTATTAACATACGTATTGGTATATATTCAAACGTATATTTGTATATATATATATAATGTATTTCTCAAACTAGTATATATATATATATACATATGTATACATATTATACGTGCATCCCTAGTACCTGTTTAATATATATATGTACATAGTATAAATTGATTAGTATGTGTATGTATACGTATATAAATATATATATAATATAAACTCTATTCAGTATATCTAAATGCATATATCTATTATAATTGTAATTAGTTAGAATTAATGTTTATAATAAATAATAATAGGCATTATATGCCCGTATACTAGGTGACCCTAATGAAATTACGGATACCCGTAGCTATCTTGACCTGTGACCATGTAGCATGTTAGAAGACTGCCATATGTACATCGACGTACTGGCAAGACCCATATCACCGACTGTCTGATTGCACAACAATTACAGACACGACACTCGTGCAAATTGACGCACACTTGACCTTAGTTGACCAAGAGTCATACCTAGCATAGCCTTGAGTTCAGTATATTATGATTGAGTGTTAGAATAATGTCTGATGCAATATTGTATTATTTATGATGTCTATAGGATTGTTGGATTGTTTAGACAAGACTTCGGAAATCAGGTTATTAGTATTGCCAGCAGCAGGACCCCAGGCGAGTATATTATCTGACAGTTTCCATTATGTTGATTATCTCTATAACTCTTGTTGTATAGCGTACATGACTCTTACACTGTTGTTTACACGAGTTGGAATCCATCATGCTAGCTGGAGGGAAATAGGGAAATATTAGCAGCTCGTGTGATCATACCCAACTTTACATGCATCATAGCTCACCCATACCTCACGTCGGTGCAGCTTGACCATTACATGCCTCATCGCTGTTACATGTGGTTAGTCTGACTATTACTCGCATCATAGCTATCTGGATGGTTAGCCTGACCTCAAGGATGATCGCTAACCAATGTAATGAGTCTTATTAGTCCCAAGCCGATCACATGATATGCTGATATTTTACATACTTAGTTAGATGATTCTTGACATGTATCTCTAGTATATTGATCTAACATCTCCACATGTTTTAGTTATTGTCCTTGTACACACTTACATACCAGTTCATTGATCTTGCGTGTACTTGTATTTCTATTACATTACTAGATATATATTGATGATGATGTTCCAGTATTTCTTTATCCATCATTCCCTTATTCCAGTATTCCTCATTGCCAGTTTTCATATCTGTCTTGTATCTCTTACACTGTGCTATAGATTTTGTCAATATATGTGGAATTGCTGTTAGAGGTATATTTCGTTCCAATCTTGACTGGATATTTTTTTTAGACTGTGACATAGAGGACTTGTTCCCAGCATACTTGGAGATTGGATGTTATTGATTGCAGTTTAGACTATTTATTGTTGTTTAGACCTGTCTTGTATTCCATTTATTTTCCTCGATATCTCATCGTGCTTTATTTTTCCGTGATTGAGTATTCCATATTATATTGTGATATATGTGTCTCCTTATGGAGTTGGATATTCATGTGAGATTGATTAGATAATTACATGACCTAGACATCGTTCTACCGCCGATGTTGTGGCGTAGGCTGGACGTACCCACGCTCTCGTGCCCCTATACCGGGTGCGGTTCGTGACACGTTTTAAGTGGTGGCCCATGCAGATCAGACTTCGCAAGTTGTGCGATATCGTGGTAGTGCGACGTCTTAGTTGTACTACTGCATGCCTGCTATAGAATATAGGACATAGGATACTCGGATGAGAGAGGATACTCAATCACAAAAATTCTTGAGAGATTCCTGGGACGACCCCTTGAGAATCTTATTATAATTTTCAATTTAAATCTTTTTCTTGTTTCTGTCCACTCTCGCTTGTTGTTATTAAACTTAATTCTTGTTGATCAGTTATTAAATTAAAATCTTGGTATCATTGTTAAGTTTGATTCTTGTTGACCAGTTATTAAATTTAATTCTTGGTGTCATTGTTGAGTTTGATTTCATATCAAGATAAATTTTACGGACTAAAATTACGGTATCATCTGATAACATATGTTGATGAGGACAGTGAGAAAGGTAAAACGTCTACTTTGGTTATGGAACCTAGAGTTTATCGTAGTCATATTAGCTGTCGTGACGAGAACGTAGGAACCTGACTTAGATGTACATACTTTAGTTATGAAATTTAGAGTCACTAGCAGCCATACCGGTGTCACGCCCCGATTTTGCCGAATCGTAGGGGCGTCCCCCAGCGTGACCGCCGTACGGGCCTGAGGTTGCGCCCGCACAAGGCTAGAGTATTTTGCTTAACGAGCACATATTCAGAGTACGCAGATAAATTGAAACACAGATTTGAAACATGGAAAAGTTCTCTTTATTGATAATGAACATCTATTACAAACTCTTGAACGAGTCAGCTAATTTGCCACACGAGATTACAAAAGTGTCGACATAAAATGAGATAGCAGTCATGTACATTACATCCCTTTACTAAACTTCAAAAAGATAAAGACCTCCAGGCTGGAGGACGGCTTTGCCATGAAGCTGCATTGTATACTGAGTTGCAAGCTCCTACTTTCAACACGTTGTTTATATGAAGCATGCATATTATTTTGTGGTTTTTATCTTGCCTTAGTTCATTTACAAGTAAGCAGCATATAAAATTTACTGAAATGAACTTGTCACCGTTCGGTGACTTTTACCTGCCCGTCAGAACCACCTGCACAATACTTACCATGCCTTCCCTGCCACGAAGACACAAGTTAGTTTGCAACAGGTTTAAATATACACGTTGGGATCACTGGCTAGAAGCCATAATGGACGATTTAGTCTTGAACGATGATGGCATGTAGCCAAGATTCGTGAGTGCTACAGTCCACCCAGTCCAGATGTGTGAGACTGTCGTGAAGTTCCTTCCGGATCGGATCGGTGCCAGTGCCCCAGCAACCGTCCGCATGAACCATTGGCCTTGTGCACAAGTTGTCCGTGATCAATTGTTCATGATACATTAACGTTGATGCAGTTGAGGCAATATGAACATGAGACAAGCAACATTGTATGATTCGTTTTGCATAGTCTTCCTGACAGTTTATTTCATAACAAGTGTATTCCATACTTAGCACAATTTATGGAAGAAGATGCATTCTAACTTAAATTGAAGCATGTATAGAACATTCCCAACGAACAAGCAAGCACATGAGTAACCGTTCCCAAGTTGAATGACAAGCAATACAATCCAAGTCTATTCCCTTTTTATCTTGGTATCTTTTATTATTACTTGGTATCGTCTGATCGGGGCAACAAGAATGCAAGAGTTTTAGGTGTGAAGACTTGGAAGCAGGGCTAGCTAATTGGGATGGTAGCCACTCACTTAGTTGGTTGGAAGGGAGAAGGAAAGAAGCACTTCAAGACTCCGCTCGTAAGCCGCCTACTGCTAGTTCACCTGCATTGTACGAATAGCTCGATCAATACCTCTTTCACTCTTTCCAATCTCAGAATTGAAGTGCAGTTCAATGAACGAAAATAATAAAATCCATCGAAACCGTTCAAGGAAAACAAGCAAATTCGAAAACCAACTCAAAGCACGAAAGCAACAAGCGACATCGAAATCCGAGGCAATAAAAGATAACAGCGGAGAGGTCCCTCCTGACTCTGCTGCTAAGTCGATCCCGGGGACACGGTCCACTAAATATGGGAATCGATTCCGAAGAAACAAATCCATAACGAGGACGAGTTCTTGTTTTAATCTATCCCGTTCGAACGATACCGTCTTGTGTTTCTTAGCCGCGCTTCCCGCACCGGGGGAACGGGGCGCTACATCCTACCCAACCAATTGGAAGTTTCGTCCCGAAACTTAAGAATAGTGCTTACCGTTAGGGAACGTGATATTGAGCAGAATATTTTGGACAGTCTCGAATCATATGGTTTGAATCACCACAAATGAGACATTGCCCGAGTTTCTTGCGACACTTATCAGCCGTGTTCCCCGGCTTCTTACAGTAGAAACATGGTTGCCCTGGGTTTCCTCTCTGTGGACCGCCGTGGTTAGGGCACTTTGCAGCGGTGTTTCCTCTATCGTTGCCTTGGCGTTTGTGATTGTAGATATGCACATCGCCGGTAGAAATGTGAGGATACTGCGGTTCAAGAGATAGGGCGTGATTCATGACTTCCCGCATTGTAAGATACTGATGAACGACTACGTGCGCATGGATGGCAGGGCGTAGACCACCTTCAAACCTTCTAGCTCGACTCGCTATATCAGGTAAATAGGTGCTAGCGAATTTGGAGAGTCGGTTGAATTCGGCGAAATACTGTTTAACTGTCATGCTTCCTTGCCTCAGTTGCACGAACTCGTTCTCCATCTGCCGTTATACTGGAGGGGGTATGAACTCCTCTTCAAACGCGGCACAAAAAGTCGTCCACGAGATTGCCTCCTCTCCGTGATAAAATTGAAGAGATCGTCGATGCACGTTCCACCAATCGTGCGCGTTGAGACGGAGCTGTAGTTGCGCGCAGGCGACGCACATCTCTTTGGGGACCACTAGGAGAGCGAAGTGGTCTTCAAGTTCGGACAACCAGTCTAGAGCCACAATTGGTTCCTCAGTCCCGTTGAATGGGGTGTTGCAGACTTTCTTGAAGTGGCTAAAGTCGAAGGCAGTCACTTCCCTCGGCCTTGGAATTTGTGGCGTCTCTACTTCAAGCATGGGTTGTTCCACCGGAGTTGTTGCTGTTGCAGCGGAATGGTTGGAAGCCAAAGTCTGAACGATCTGTTGCAGGGTATCTACCTGCTTCTGTTGGACTGAGAATCGGGTCTCTAGATTTCTTTCGAACTTGGTTTGGCGAGCATCATCTCTTTGTCGTTGTGCTTCTAACATTTGCATCACCAGCTCAAGCGGATCGACTTGAGATATGTCCCGTTGGCTCCAAGAGCTTCCCAAAGTGCCCGAACTACTTTCTTGGCCTTGCGTTTCGTCCGGTGCTAGCGCTGCAGATTGTGCTGGTGCCATTCCTTCAAAAGAAGGTAAATTACATTAGGATCATAATGTATTATGGACTTATTGCATGAACCTATCTCATTTTGGCCTAGCGAGTTCAAGAGTTCGCACAGGAATTTTATCGTTAAAGGAACTTTTCCAGTGCGAGAGTCTAAGAAACTTGAATCTGGGCTCTGATACCACTATGTCACGCCCCGATTTCCCCGAATCGTAGGGGCGTCCCCCGGCGTAACCGCCGTGCGGGCCTGAGGTTGCGCCCGCACAAGGCTAGAGTGTTTTGCATAACGAGCACATATTCAGAGTACGCAGATAAATTGAAACACATATTTGAAACATAGAAAAGTTCTCTTTATTGATTATGAACATATATTACAAACTCTTGAACGAGTCAGCTAATTTGCCACACGGGCTTACAAAAGTGTCGACTAAAAATGAGATAGCAGTCCTGTACATTACATCCCTTTACTAAACTTCAAAAAGATAAAGACATCCGGGCTGGAGGATAACTTTGCCACGAAGCTGCATTGTGTACTGAGTTGCAAGCTCCTACTTTCAAGTACTTCAAAATATGGCGCGATCAGGATGCACCTACAGCTGGACTGGATCGGGAAGACGACTTTAACTCCTCGCTCGGTTCGCCTTAGTGCGGAGAACCTGTTTCAATGAGGGTCAGTATGTCGAAACATACTGGTGAAGGCGAGCTAACCGAACTATACCAATCAACACGTTGTTTATATGAAGCATGCATATTATTTTATGGTTTTTTTATCTTGCCTTAGTTTATTTACAAGTAAGCAGCATATAGAATTTACTGAAATAAACTTGTCACCGTTCGGTGACTTTTACCTGCCCGTCTGAACCACCTGTACAATACTTACCATGCCTTCCCTGCCACGAAGACACAAGTTAGTTTGCAACAGGTTTAAATATACACGTTGGGATCACTGGCTAGAAGCCATAATGGACGATTTAGTCTTGAACGAGGATGATATATAGCCAAGATTCATGAGTGCTACAGTCCACCCTGTCCAGATGTGTGAGACTGTCGTAAAGTTCCGTCCGGATCGAATCGGTACCAGTGCCCCAGCAACCGTCCGCAGGAACCATTGGCCTTGTGCACAAGTTGTCCGTGATCAATCGTTCATGATACGTTAACATTGATGCAGTTGAGGCAATATAAACATGAGACAAGCAACATTGTATGATTCATTTTGCATAGTCTTCCTGACAGTTTATTTCATAACAAGTGTATTCCATACTTAGCACAATTTATGGAAGAAGATGCATTCTAACTTAAATTGAAGCATGTATAGAACATTCCCAATGAACAAGCAAGCACATGAGTAACCGTTCCCAAGTTGAATGACAAGCAATACAATCCAAGTCTATTCCCTTTTTATCTTGGTATCTTTTATTATTACTTGGTATCGTCTGATCGGGGCAACAAGAATGCAAGAGTTTTAGATGTGAAGACTTGGAAGCAGGGTTAGCTAATCGGAATGGTAGCCACTCACTTAGTTGGTTGGAAGGGAGAAGGAAAGAGGCGCTTCAAGACTCCGCTCGTAAGCCGCCTACTGCTCGTTCACCTGCATTGCACGAACAACTCGATCAATACCTCTTTCACTCTTTCCAATCTCGAAATTAAAGTGCAGTTCAATGAACGAAAACAATGAAATCCATCGAAACCATTCAAGGAAAACAAGTAAATCCGAAAACCAACTCAAAGCACAAAAGCAACAAGCGACATCAAAATCTGAGGCAATAAAAGATAACAGCGGAGAGGTCCCTCCTGACTCTGCCGCTAAGTCAATCCCGGGGGCACGATCCACTGAATATGGGAATCGATTCCGAAGAAACAAATCTATAACGAGGACGAGTTCTTGTTTAAATCTATCCTGATCGAACGATACCGTCTTGTATTTTTTAGCCGCGCTCCCCGCACCCGGAGAATAGGATGCTACAATCGGTTGGCATGGCGAAGATTCTAGATGACATGATTATAGAGCTACATACCTTAGTTACGGAACCTGTCGTTTATCGCATCTATACTTACTGGCGTTGCGAGGATTCTGAGTGTCATAATTTCGGACAGACGTGTATGATTATCAGGTTGTATCTTAAAATGGTTCTTAAAGTATCATCTCAAGACTTATCTATTTCTGTTATTACAGGACCTTGTTCCATCACTTTTGCTTGGCAGTAGAGATACCTTCAGTCCTTAATCCAGTTCCTTTTTAGCTTCTTTTCTTTGAGGATTCCTTGTTAGTATGATAATTAGGGACTTGCAATTATGTCTGTGTCTTGTATTAGTATTGACTGAGTGTGACTTATTAGTTGTAAGTAATTCTTAGTTGGACATGCGAGCAGTAGGCATTAATCTAGAGATAAACTGTAGCGTGATACCTTGTAGCAATAGTTCTATAATAAGTGCCATTATAATTAGTATTGGTACTATAGGTAGAAAGAGGAGTATAGAGTATCAGTGATGGTTCCAAGAGTAAGTATCAGGATCAGCATGCCAGTTTTGGATAGACATGAATTTATGTAGTTGGGTGATATATATATAAATTATTAAGTATCAAGGAATTGTGTTGAAGGTTAATGGAGCATAATATTCAATTTGATGATTGATTACTTGGGTGTGTCAAGAGTAAAGGAATGTATATGCATAAAGAAAATTAATGAGTGTGCCATAGTAGGAGGATACCCATAAGTGTATAAGAAAGTGTGAGAGAATAAGAATACATTATGCTAAGTAATGAGACTTGTGTTACAGATAAGTAGGGCCTTGATAGATTATTTGATCTGAGTGTACCGATATATGACTAATGATGGATGTATCACCTGATATTGAGGCAAGTGATGTGTTGGAAGCAATAGGTGAAAGAGTGTCAAATTTTTTTTTTCATGATGCACAGTGGGTAATAAGTATTAGAAAACGAAAGTTCATGAAAATGGAAGCATGAGTATTAGAAAATTCCAATAGTGTGCCATGGGTAAAAAAATATATCAAGATGGATCATGCAAGGTATGAAGTGTATCACAGACTAGTATAATAGGCTGTAAAAGATTTAAGAGAAAATACATATACATAAATCGAGATATGGAACCATATGCCTGCCTTTGAGAGTGAAGTAAAACATATGAATTATAGAAAGTGCAAGTGATCATAAGTTCTAGTCAATATGACGAGGTAATCTAATGATGGAACTAGTGTTACCATACCAAGAGTGCTAATGTTTCTATATCAAGGATCAGTTGAGCAATGTGCTAATAACAGTAAGTACTTTGTAGGATGATAATTAGATTGGTGTACCAGTTAATATAGATAGAAAATCATTGGAGAAAATACGTGTGATGATAACTTTAATTATTGGGAGTAATAGTGCAAGTAATTCGGGCAGTACAAATTTTAGTACACAGTTGTGAGTTATAGACAATGGGTGTATTTGAGTGCACCTTGAGTATTAGAGAATGTGAGTATATATATGTATGCTTAGATAGATGTGGATTTAAATTTATAATTTGAGGATTGGAAACAAATTTTAATTTTTAAGAATTTTTGAGGAGTTGAGATTTATGTTATTAAAATTTTTGAGGATTCAAATTCAATTCAATAAACATAGTCAAAGCTATAAAGATTTTGGAAGCGATTAGAAATTTTATTTCGATATTTGAGCATTTGACTTTTGAGGAAAGAATATGCATTTTATTTTAAATCGTTCGAGAAGTAAATTTTGATGATTTTATTTTGAGGATAAAATTTAATGGTGGGTAAGAAGTATATATTAGTATATGAGTAGATGATATACATGTGTAAGGATCTGTTGACTTGAGCATGATTGAGATGGCACTGCAAACTGACTTGGGTGTCCATCTAGAGTTGTATTAGAGAGAGCAGTACTTAGTATGGTGTGTTGCACTTTGTGTGCACTTGAGTGATAAGAATAACTAGTATAAACAATTGTAGTAGAAAAGAGATACTAGCAGTATGTATGCTTGTAGTAGAAACGATAGTACCTAAAGGGATAGGAGTATCAAACTTTAGATGCATCATTTAACCGATGATTATGTTAAGATGTCCTTGGTATCAGATTTTGGTATTAATAGACAGATGTGTGTAATATGGATGTATCCATGAATATCTTGTGGACTAGTGATTAATTGATATGGGTAACAGTGCATAGGGACAGGAAATTGTGAATAAGTGTGCCAGAGTTAAGTGTATATTAGAGGATGAAGATATCCAAGTAATGGGTTAGAAGACTATGTTTTGTTCTTTCCTTCTGTTTCTTTTTCCTCTGTTGATTGATTAATTTATTCTTTAGTACCGTAACTTGTATCAAAGATCTTCTTGCTAAGATATAGTTAGTAGTAAACCCCGACAGAGACTGTAATACCACGACAAAAGAGACTATGACCATGCGTATTTCATCTAGATTGCATACTTTATCTAGATTGCGTGTTGTATTGCGTGTTGTATGACTATAGGTAGGATTCTCTTAGACTTTGATCGTTGAGGATTGACTGTAGTAAAGAATCAATGAAGAGGTTATGATTTGACAAAGAGAGACAATGTGCCTTAAATTTTGAGGATAAACATTAATTTAAACAAAGAGTTGAGAACTTAATATGACAGGATTGGCGATCTTGTTAAAACGTTAATTTTATGAAGATTATGAAATGATTGAATTTGTCATTAAATTTTGAGGAAATTAAGAAGATTATCATTATATTTATTTGACTGCAAGATATAGATTTATTTTGAATATTGCAATTGAACATTTTGTGAGTATTATATTATTTGAGTATTGTGTGGAAAAAAAATTGAGGAATAAGATCACTAATGGATTAGTGTTGGAATTCATATTTTTGGGATGAGGATTTAATTTTTATAAATACGCATCGATTGGACTTAAATTAGAGGAGTAAGATGATTAATGGAATAGTATTTTCGAATGAGATTTTCTAAATTTTATAAATATGCATTTACTGGATTTCAATTAAAGGATTGGATAGTAAATTTTGTATTTAGTGATTTACTCAAAATTTGAGGAGTAAGATGATTAATGGGTTAATGTTTGAATACAAACTTTTTGGATGAGATTTTAAATTTTATAAATGTGCGTTGATTGGATTTAAAATTAGAGGATTAGATATTAGATTTTTGAGTATTTAATTATTAACATCAAATTTTTGAGGAGATTATGATACGACTGGAATTCAATTTTTAAATTTAAGAATTTTTTCAGGAATATGATATCTATAGAATTATGAAAGTTGGTGAAATAACAATAAGGATTTGCTTCAGGATTATATGGTTTGATGAATTTAATTTTGATGGTACAATAAAATTAATGAATAAATACAACTGTTGAGGATCTTAAATTTCGAGTATGAAATTCTTTTAAGGAGGGTAGACTTGTCACCCACACATTTCGGATTAAGGGTATTTTCGTCTTTTCATAATTAATGTATAAATGATTGTATAATATTTTAATTATATTTAAATTTGTCGTAATTTTATTTTATTGTTGCGCCTTACCGTTGCTTCGATATTTGGAGCGCTACCCTAGCATTTGCTGTAGCACCCCGTTCTCCCGATGCGGAGAGCGCGGCTAAGAAACACAAGTCGGTATCGTTCGATCGGGATAGATTGAATTAAGAACTCGTCCTCGTTATGGATTTGTTTCTTCAGAATTGATTCCCATATTCAGTGGACTGTGCCCCAAGGATCGGCTTAGCGGCAGAGTCAGGAGGGACCTCTCCGCTGCTATCTTTTATTGCCTCAGTTTTCGATGTCGCTTGTTGCTTTCGTGCTTTGAGTTGGTTTTGGGATTTGCTTGTTTTCCTTGAACGGTTTCGATGGTTTTCATTATTTTCGTTCATTGACTTGCACTTCTATTTCGAGATAGGAAAGAGAGGAAGAAGTATTAATCGAGCTGTTCGTGCGCAGGTGAACGAGCAGTAGGCGGCTTACGAGCGGAGTCGTGAAGCGCCTCTTTCCTTCTCCTTCCAAAATCTAAGTGAGTGGCTACCAACCCGATTAGCTAGCCCTGCTTCCAAGCTTCACACCTTCGCCCCGATCAAACGATACCAAGTAATAATAAAAGAAACCAAGATAAAAGAGAATAGACTTGGTTATTATGCTTGTCAACCAAACATGTGAACTGTTATCTTACGTATGCTTGTTCGTGCAAATGTTCTATAAAACGTGCTATAAGTATAGAACACATCTTGTATATGCATAATTGTTCAGGGAGGCTATGCTAAATGAATCATGCATTATAAATCGTGTTCGTGCACTCGTGTTCTTGCACTCGTGTTCTAGCACTCGTGCTGCCTTAACAGCATGAATTGTTAACTTGTTAATCGTGTTCGATCATGGACAACTTGTGCACAAGGTATAGTTCTGCGGACGGTCGCTGGGGCACTGGCACCGATCTGATCCGGGCGGAACTCGTGTATAGTCATCGTGTACGGGATAAGATGGCTTGCAACGCCTCGTGTACTATCGTTGCATGCTATTCTTGTCTCGGACTAGTCCATTATGGCAACCATGCCAGTGATCATCGTGTATATTTAAACCTGTTGCATACTAACTTATGTCTTCGTGGCAGGGAAGGCAAGGTAAGTATTGTGCAGGTAATTCAGACGGGCAGGTAAAATCTACCGAACGGTGGCACGTTCATTTCAGTATAATTTTATATGCTGCTTACTTGTAAATGAACTAAGACAAGATAGAAACCCACAAAATATGCATGCTTCACTAAACAACGTGTTGATTGGTATAGTCAGGCTAGCTCGCCTTCACCAGCATGTTTCGATATGCTGACCCTCGTTGAAACAGGTTCTCCGCACCAAGGCGAACCGAGCGAGGAGCCGAAGTCGTCTACCCGATCCAGTCCAACTGTTGGCGCACCTTCACCGCGCCCCTTGAAGCATTTTGGAGCCAGGAGCCTGCAACTCTTCATACACAAAATGCAGCTCCGTGGCAAAGCCGTCCTCCAGCCTGGAGGTCTTTATCATTTTGAGTTTATAAAAGGATGTAATGTACAGGACTGCTATCTCATTTTGAGTCATCTCCTTGTAAGCCGTTCGGCATATTAGCTAACTCGTTCAAGAGTTTGTAATAGATGTTCATTATCAATAAAGAGAACTTTTCCCATTTCAAATCTGTGTTTCAATTTAGCTGCGTACTCTGAATATGTGCTTGCAATGCAAATTATTAAAGCCTTGTGCGGGCGCAACTCCAGGCCCGCACGGCGGTCACGATTCGGGGGACGCCTCAAGTGATTCTACGGAATTGGGTCGTGACATTTGCCTTCCAACAAATTCTACATCTTTGTCCTAGACATGTCTGCCTTCTTTTCTGACTTTTGTGTAACTTACAATTATGTTCTCTTGTGCTTCATTTTAGCCGCACAATTTTCGTCGCGGACGTTTATATTTAATTTGATATAAATCCAATTTTGTATCTTTGTACGTTCTAATCGAAATTGGAGACACAATCTCGACCCATTTTTAGCAACCCAAATTAGGATAATATTCTATTCTGAGTCTTCTTCATTCATGACACTTCTGTCCCACTTAATTTTAGCCCCATGTATCTTGAATTAATTTTAGAATACCACTTGCATTTATTCTTTAATTAAATTGGGGATACCAACTTTGACTAATCCTTTTTT
The DNA here is from genome assembly GCA_036927795.1 of Iris macrosiphon. Lineage (NCBI taxonomy): Eukaryota > Viridiplantae > Streptophyta > Magnoliopsida > Asparagales > Iridaceae > Iris > Iris macrosiphon. Next base: position 4,989,203 of record JAYESA010000003.1, read on the forward strand.
AATCCCAATTTAATCCAAATACCCCATTAATTAAGCTCATGTAAAACACACAACATCCCCTCACCCTACAAAACATCAAACACCAAATCGACCACCCCGCGCCTGACTGACCCGCCGGAGCCGCAGTCCCTCGTCGACTACCCCGACCATCTCGTTCCTCCCCACCTCACCGGGATAGCCCCGGCCACCCCTGGTCGCCGACATCGCCATCGTCGTGATCATCACCATTCACCATCATCATCGTCACCATCGTCATCATCATCGTCGTACCCGCACGCAGGTTCGTTCCTGTCCGTATTTTTCGTCATTTCATGTGATTGCGTATACGTATTTGTATGAATTTATGTATGTACGTATTAACATATGTATTGGTATATATTCAAGCGTATATTGGTATATATATATATATATATATATATATATATATATAATGTATTTCTCAAACTAGTATATATATATACATATGTATACGTATTGTATGTACATCCCTAGTACCTGTTTAATGTATATATGTACATAGTATAAATTGATTAGTATGTGTATGTATACATATATAAATATATATATAATATAAACCCTATTTAGTATATCTAAATGCATATATCTATTATAATTGTAATTAGTTAGAATTAATGTTTATAATAAATAATAATAGGCATTATATGCCCGTGTACTAGGTGACCCTAATGAAATTACGGATACCCGTAGCTATCTTGACCTGTGACCATGTAGCATGTTAGAAGACTGCCATATGTACATCGACGTACTGGCAAGACCCGTATCACCGACTGTCTGATTGCACAACAATTACAGACACGACACCCGTGCAAATTGACGCACACTTGACCTTAGTTGACCAAGAGTCATACCTAGCATAGCCTTGAGTTCAGTATATTATGATTGAGTGTTAGAATAATGTCTGATGCAATATTGTATTATTTATGATGTCTATTAGGATTGTTCAGACAAGACTTCGGAAATTAGGTTATTGGTATTGCCAGCAGCAGGACCCCAGGCGAGTACATTCTCTGACAGTTTCCATTATATTGATTATCTCTATAACTCTTGCTGTATAGCGTACATGACTCTGACACTGTTGTTTACACGAGTTGGCATCATTGAGACCCGTCACGAGGAGTCGTGATTGGAATCCATCGTGTTAGCTGGGGGGAAATGGGGAAATATTAGCAGCTCGTGTAATCATACCCAACTTTACATGCATCATAGCTCACCAATACCTCATGTCGGTGCAGCCTGACCATTACATGCCTCATCGCTGTTACATGTGGTTAGCCTGACTATTACTCGCATCACAGCTATCCGGATGGTTAGCCTGACCTCAAGGATGATCGCTAACCAATGTAATGAGTCTTATTAGTCCCAAGACGATCACATGATATGCTGATATTTCACACACTTAGTTAGATGATTCTTGACATGTATCTCTATTATATTGATCTAGCATCTCCATATATTTTAGTTATTGTCCTTGTACACACTTACATACCAGTTTATTGATCTTGCGTGTACTTGTATTTCTATTACATTACTAGATGTATATTGATGATGATGTTCCAGTATTTCTTTATTCCAGCATTCCCTTATTCCAGTATTCCTCATTGCCAGTTTTCATATCTGTCTTGTATCTCTTACATTGTGTTATAGATTTTGTCAATATATGTGGAATTGCTGTTAGAGGTGTATTTCGTTCCAATCCTGACTGGATATTTTTTTCAGACTGTGACATAGAGGACTTGTTCCCAACATACTTGGAGATTGGATGTTATTGATTGCAGGTTAGACTATTTATTGTTGTTTAGACCTGTCTTGTATTCTATTTGTTTTCCTCGATATCTCATCGTGCTTTATTTTTCTGTGATTGAGTATTCCATATTATATTGTGATATCTGTGTCTCCTTATGGAGTTGGATATTCATGTGAGATTGATTAGATAGTTACATGACCTAGACAACGTTCTACCGCCAATGTTGCGGCATAGGCTGGACGTACCCACGCTCTTGTGCCCTTATACCGGGTGCGGGTCGTGACAAGTAGACATGTAAATATTCCCAATCTGGAATTACTGGAATCACCCTCTCTTGTCTAATCTGGAATGATAGCAGCCGCACACCCAGTGTGCGGTGAACCGTTCTTACCCCTAGCCGTTTATATGTCGAAACAGGTATTTCAGAGACACGAGTTCATTCTTTCTAATCTGGATTCACTTGCACTTCTTGACTGGTCTCACTTATACTTCCTGGACTAGACTCATTATATTTATTCTTGCTGGACTCACTTTACGTCATTGTGCACACACTTGCTCTTAGTTTAGATTTCTTGTATCCTGCAGTCATTACTATCTTGCTTCTGATTTTCTTGCATCTTTACCTTTATGCACAAGTTGTTAGATATATATATTTCCTTGTTCATACTTCATTTCCTTCACCTTGTGCTACTTGTACAACTGCTTTATAGTTTTTATCATTTAACTGGAACTGCTGTTAGAGGTGTACTTACTCCAATCCTGACTGGATATATTTTTTAGAGGATCCGGAGGATTGGTGTCCGACGTTTTATGGATCTCAGCCTGTCGATGGTGCAGACAGGGACCCCCTAGTTCAAGAGTAATTTTCGGGTTGGTAGCCGGGATCACTAGGACCTTAGTTGTATTGATTAGCTTTTGGTATCGGATTTGTCCCCGACTTTTGGTTTGAGACTTGTATTATATTTGATTCTGGATATTATTGTATTTATTTTTATTATTCTTGTTGTTGTTTTAGTAGTAGTTGTTGTTTAGACTTTGTAGTTGTTAGACTTCTGTGTTATCTTATCGTGCTTAGATCGTGATTGAGTACTTGTGTTATCTTTATCATATTGCTCCTCCGTTTGGAGTTAAGATCTAGATAAGTACTTATATTGTTGTATGAGATTGTTAGCTAGATAGTAGACCTAGATAGTGTTCTACCGCCGATGCTGCGGCGTAGGCTGAACGTACCCACGACTCATGTCCGATTTTTCAGGTGCGGGTCGTGACACGTTTTTGGTGGTGGCCCACGCAGGTCTCGAGTGTAACATCCCGTTCCGTTCTAGCGGACTGCCGACTCAAACGGCAAAAGTGCGACTGTCCCGACCCGCTTTGCCTCAAAAGAGAAGCAAAGGATATCCAGACTTTGTCACGTCCCGATTTCATGGAATCGATAGTCGTCACCCGGGCGTGATTGCCGTGCGGGCCTAGGTTGCGCACCGCACTAGGCTAAGTATTTTGTTTCGCATAGCGAGCACATATTCAGAGTACGCAGATAAAGGAAACACATATTGAAACATGGAAAAGTTCTCTTTTATTGATAATATGAACATCTATTACAAACTCCTTGAATTGAGTCATAAGGATTGCCTCTATGGGCTTACAAAAGTGTTGACACAAAATGAGATAGCAGTCCTGTAAATTATATCCTTACTAAACTCAAAATATAAGACCTTGTGTCGGAACGACTGCTTTGCCACGAAGTTGCATGTTTACTTGGTGGCTAGCTTCTTCAAAATGCTTCTTCAAAAGGTTGGCACGGTCGAGGCATGCCTACAGCTTGGACTGGATTGGGGGTTTGTCTCCTGCTCCTCGCTCGGTTCTCCTTAATACGGGGAACCTGTTTCAACGAGGGTCAGTACATCGAAACGTACTGGTGAAGGCAAGCTAACCCAACTATACCAATCAACACGTTGTTTTAATGAAGCATACATATTTTATGGGTTTCTATCTTGCCTTAGTTTATTTTACAGCAAGAAATAGATATAGAAATCACTGAAATAACCTGCCACCGCTCGGTGACATTTACCTTCCCGTCTGAACCACCTGCACATTACTTACCATGCCTTCCCTGCCAAGAAGACACAAGTTAGTTGCAACAGGTTTAAATATATGAGGGGATCACTGGCACGTTGCCATAATGGACGAGCTAGTCTCGGGACAGAATGGCGTGCGACGCAGAGAACAGGAGGCACCACAAGCCACTCGATCCGAAGCAGGCGACTATCGTGAGTTCCATCCGGATCGGATCGGTGCCAGTGCCCCAGCGACCGTCCGCAGGAACTAAGACCTTGTGCACAAGTTGTCCGTGATCAACGCAGTACACTAAGTTAGCATTTGAGGCAATACAGGCAATATCAGGCACAGGGCAATAACAGGGCAAGATCTACTTTTGCATAGTCTTCCTGTTGAGTTATTGCATTAAAAATGAGTTCTATACATAGCACAATTTTAAGAAGAAATATACATTCTAGCTTATATTTATGCATATGATGAACAATCCGAACGAGCAAGCATGTAAGTAAGTAACCGTTCACAAGTTTCATTTGACAAGCATAATTTTACCCAAGTCTATTCCCTTTATTATCTTGAAGTCTTTTAGTTATTACTTGGTATCGTTTGATCGGGTCAAGCATGAACACGAGATTTAGATGTAAAGACTAGCAAGAAGGGCTAGCTAATCGGGTGGGTAGCCACTCACTTTAGTAGTTGGAAGGAAGAAGGAAAGAAGCGCTTTAGGAGTCCGCTCGAGCGACGCCTATAGTTGGATCACCTGTATTGACACGAACAGCTGATCAGTACTTCTTCCTCTCTTTCCGTTATCAGAATTGAAGTGCAGTCCTACGAACGAAAGCAATGAAATCCATCGAAACCGTTCAAGAAAATCCAAGCAAATCCAAAAACCAACTCAAGGCACGAAAGCAACAAGCGACAGCAAAAACTAGGCAACAAAAGAATACAGCGGAGAGGTCCCTCCTGACTCTGCCGCTAAGTCGATCCTTGGGGCGCGGTCTACTGAATATGGGAATCGATTCCGAAGAAACAAATCCATAACGAGGACGAGTTCTTAATTCAATCTATCTCGATCGAACGATACCGTCTTGTATTTCTTAGCCGCGCTCCCCGAATAGGGGGAACGGGGCACTACATCCTACCCAACCAATTGGAAGTTTCGTCCCGAAACTTAAATAATAGAACCTACCACTAAGAAATAATGAGGGGAACCTTTCCCTCATTTCTGATTCGAGCTCCCAAGTAGACTCTTCGACAGAGTGATTCCGCCAAAGCACGCGCACTAGAGGAACTGAACGGGTCCGAAGCAGCTTTTCTTTTCTATCCAAGATTTGCACTGGTTGTTCTTCATACGTCAAGTTGGCCTGGAGACTCAGTTGTTTGAGGTCTACCACGTGGCTTGGATCGTACACATATTTCTTGAGTTGGGAAATATGGAATATATTATGTACGCCGGATAGGGATGGTGGTAGAGCAATCTGATACGCAACTGAGGCAACCCGCTTGAGTATTTCGAACGGGCCGACAAATCTTGGACTTAGCTTTCCTCTTGCCCCGAACCTGCTGACTCCTCGCATGGGCGAGACCTTGAGGAATACCCGGTCGCCTACTTGAAACTCTAGCGGTCTCCGATGAATATCCGCATAGCTCTTCTGACGACTTTGAGTTATCTTTAATCTGTCCCGAATCAGCCGAACTTTATGGACGGTCTGCTCCACGAGCTCAGGGCCAAGTACTTGCCGTTCCCCAACTTCGTCCCAACAGATAGGAGATCTACACTTCTATCCGTATAACGCCTCATACGGCGCCATTTGAATGCTTGATTGATAACTATTGTTGTAAGCAAATTCGGCTAAAGGTATATGAAGGTCCCAACTAGTCTTCGTGTCCAAGGCGTAGAGTCGCAGCATGTCTTCGAGGATCTGGTTGACACGTTCGGTTTGGCCGTCGGTCTGTGGATGGTAGGCGGAGCTAAACTTTAACTTCGTCCCCATTGCTGACTGCAGGCTTCCCCAGAAACGTGATATGAATCGACCATCTCGATCGGAGACTATGGTTACGGGCACGCCATGGAGTCGAACGATTTCGTTGAGATATATCTGAGCCAGGCGGTCGGCACTCCAAGTAGACTTGATAGGCAGGAAGTGAGCTGACTTGGTGAGTCGATCGACGATAACCCAGACTGCATCATGTCCCCGTTGCGTCCTCGGCAGGCCAACAATAAAATCCATCGTTATATCATCCCATTTCCACTCCGGAATAGCAAGGCTCTGTAGCTCTCCGCCTGGTTTCTGGTGTTCGGCCTTCACTCGTTGACAAGCCATGCAATGTGACACAAACTGCGCCACATCCTGTTTCAAGCCGTGCCACCAAAACGTCGTACGAAGATCTCGATACATCTTTGTGCTACCCGGATGAGAAGTATAACTAGCATAATGGGCCTTAGTGAGGATCTCTTTTCTAAGGGCCGCGTCGTTCGGAACGCACAGTCTTCCCTTCACTCAAAGCATCCCATCCGTGCTTACCGTAAAGTCGGATGCCTTACCTGCTAAAATGAGGGCATGAATCTTTTGCAGTTATGGGTCGTCCTTCTGAGCGAACTTCACTTTATGTAACAAGTCGGGTTCGAGGCGCAGTTGAGCTACTTGCGCCCACTTCTTATATCTTATTTTCAGTGTGATACCCAGTGATTCAAGATCTCGGCGCAGCCTATCATCAATAACCAAACTCCCTACAAACACTCGACTCAATGCGTCAGCTACTACGTTTCCCTTTCCAGGCGTGTATCTGATCGTGAGATCGAAGTCGCTTAGGAGTTCAAGCCATCGCCGCTGCCGAAGATTCAAATCCTTTTGAGTGTATAAATATTTCAAACTCTTATGGTCCGTGTAGATTTTACACGACACGCCATAAAGATAGTGACGCCACAGCTTCAATGCAAACACTACCGCGGCAAGTTCGAGATCATGCGTTGGGTAGTTCTGCTCGTGAGGCTTTAGCTGTCTAGACGCGTAGGCTATCACTTTATCTCGTTGCATCAGGACACATTCCAGACCCTTTCCTGAGGCATCACTATATATTTTAAAGTCATTCGGTCCGTTCGACAGAGTGAGAATTGGTGCTGAGATGAGGCGCTGCTTTAACTCCGTAAACGAAGCTTCGCAGTCGTCCGTCCAAGAAAACTTTGCACCCTTCCGTGTCAACTGAGTCAAAGGTGAAGCAATTCTAGCAAAATTTTGTATAAACCTACGGTAGTACCCAGCCAGACCAAGGAAACTTCGGATATCGCTAGCTAACTCCGGACGTTTCCACTGCGTGATGGCTTCTACCTTCTTCGGATCAACTAAGATGCCTTCCGAGGAGATGATATGCCCCAAAAACGAGATACTGTCCAGCCAAAATTCGCACTTACTTAGTTTGGCGTACAACTTGTTGTCTCGAAGGGTTTGCAGCACCATCCGCAGGTGTCCTGCGTGCTCATCCCTAGTCTTCGAGTACACCAAGATATCATCGATAAAAACCACCACGAATTTATCGATGAAAGGCCTGAATACACGATTCATAACATCCATGAATGCAGCAGGGGCATTCATCAGTCCAAACGGCATTACTGAAAACTCGTAATGGCCGTAACGGGTTCGAAAAGCAGTCTTTGGCATATCTCCGGGCTTAATCTTCAGCTGGTGGTAACCCGAGCGAAGATCGATCTTAGAGAACACCGTTGCCCCTTGTAACTGATCAAACAAGTCGTCTATCCGTGGTAGAGGATATTTGTTTCTGATTGTGACTTTGTTTAATTCTCTGTAGTCTATACAGAGGCGTAGCGTTCCGTCCTTCTTCTTCACGAAAAGCACAGGAGCGCCCCAAGGAGATACGCTCGGACGGATGAACCCTCGATCAAGTAATTCTTGGAGTTGGCATTTTAATTTATTCAGTTCTGCAGGTGCCATTCTGTACGGAGGCTTGGAAATCGGCTGTGTATTTGGAAATGTGTCTATAGTGAATTCAATCTCTCGGTCTGGCGGCATGCCGGGTAGTTCGCTCGGGAACACATCGGGGAACTCTGCCTCAACGGATGTAGACTCGACGTTTGTGTAGTCCTGCCGTGTGTCCCGAACCGATGCTAAGAATCTCTCGCAGCCTGTGTAGAGCATTCGCCGAGCAGATTTTGTCGAAATTACCATGCAGGCCCTGGTCGCATCGTTCGCTGGACTACTGGTGTAATAGAACACGGCTTCTCCGGGCAGGCGGAAAATGACTCGCTTCTCTGCACACTCAATAGTTGCCGCGCATGCGCCGAGCCAGTCCATTCCCAAAATGATATCATAGTCCCTAACATCTAGAACTAAGACATCGAGCGACAGCTTCTTTTCTCCAATACAGATATAACCGCCTAGGCATGCTGAACAGACAAGTATTTTTGTACCAGATGGGGTGCTAACACTTAGATCTAAATGCAACAGAGTCATTTTTACATTGTTCTCCACGGCAAAATTTGTGGAAATAAAACTATGCGTTGCACCTGAATCAAATAGGACACGAGCAGGTATATTATTGAAAAGCAAAGTACTTGACACGACGGTATCCGAAGATAGGGCTTCTTCACGTGTCATGGTATAGACCCGGCCTTGAGCTTGATTACGCCCTTGCTGAGGCGCAGCTCGGTTGGCTTGGTTTGCCACAGTCTGATTTGGTGGTTGCGGTCGAAGGAGCGGACAGTTGCTAATCTGGTGGCTAGGATCGCCGCATCTGAGGCAAGTGCCGAGCCGTTTGCGACAGACATTCTCGGTGTGCCCTCTTCTGTTGCAGTAGGTGCAACGCTGCCCCTGGTTTTCTCGCTGACGACCGCCGTTATTTTGACGCTTTGCAGCGTTGTTTCCTCTATCGTTGCCTTGGCGTTTGTGATTGGAAGTTTGCACAGCGCCGGCAGCAACGTGAGGATACTGCGGTTCGAGTGAAAGGGCATGGTTTAAGACTTCCCTCATCGTTTGATACTGTGGAACGGATACGTGCCCGTGGATGCCAGGACGTAGCCCTCATTCGAATCGTCTGGCACGACTCGCTGCATCCGGTAGGTAAGCGGTAGCAAATTTGGCCAGTTTTTTGAATTCTGTCGAGTATTGCTTTTCCGTCATGCTGCCCTGCCGGAGCTGAACAAACTCGTTTTCCCGTTGACGGCGTACAGATGGGGGTATAAACTCCTCCTCAAACGCGACACGAAAAGTCGTCCACGCGATCGCCTCCTCTCCATGGCCAAGTTGAAGAGATCGTCGATGCACGTCCCACCAGTCGTGCGCATTGAGGCGAAGTTGTAGTTGGGCACAGGTGACGCGCTTGTCTTCCGGCACTTCTAGGAGAGAAAAATGATCTTCAAGCTCAGCGAGCCAGTCTAGGGCCACGATCGGGTCCTCAGTCCCATTAAATGGCGTGTTACAGACCTTCTTGAAGTTGCCAAAGGTGAAGGCAGTCACTTCCCTCGTCCTTGGCGCTAGCGGTGTTTCTACTTCAAGCACTGGCTGCTCCACTGGTGTAACTGTCGTTGCGGCAGAATGGTTGGAGGTCAGGGTCTGAACAAGCTGCTACAGGGTATCTACCTGCTTTTGTTGGACTGAGAGCCGGGCCTCTAGGTTGCTCTCGAACTTGGCTTGGCGGGCATCATCTCTCTGTCGTTGCTCCGTTAATATTTGCATCACCTGCTGAAGTGAATCTGATCGAGACATGCCCCTCTGGCTTCGAGAGCTAGCTGATGTGCCGGAGCTGCTCTCCTGAGCCTGTGTCTCGCCTGGCGCTAGCGCTGATGGTTGCGCTTGCGTCGTTCCTTGGAAAGTAGGTAAATTACATCAGGATCATATTGTATTATGGACTTATTGCATGAACGTATCTCATTTTGGCCTTAACGAGTTCAGGAGTTCGTACAGGAATTTATCGTTAAAGGAACTTTTCCAGTTCAGAGTCAAAGGAACTTTGAAGCTGTGCTCTGATACCAACATGTCACGCCCCGATTTCGTGGAATCGATAGTCGTCCCTCGGGCGTGACTGCCGTGCGGGCCTAGGTTGCGCACCGCACTAGGCTAAGTATTTTGTTTCGCATAGCGAGCACATATTCAGAGTACGCAGATAAATAAAACACATATTGAAACATGGAAAAGTTCTCTTTTATTGATAATATAAACATCTATTACAAACTCCTTGAACTGAGTCATAAGGATTGTCTCTATGGGCTTACAAAAGTGTTGACACAAAATGAGATAGCAGTCCTGTACATTACATCCTTACTAAACTCAAAATATAAGACCTTGTGTTGGAACGACTGCTTTGCCACGAAGTTGCATGTTTACTTGGTGGCTAGCTTCTTCAAAATGCTTCTTCAAAAGGTTGGCACGGTCGAGGCGTGCCTACAGCTTGGACTGGATTGGGGGTTTGTCTCCTGCTCCTCGCTTGGCTCTCCTTAATGCGGGGAACCTGTTTCAACGAGGGTCAGTACATCGAAACGTACTGGTGAAGGCAAGCTAACCCAACTATACCAATCAACACGTTGTTTTAATGAAGCATGCATATTTTGTGGGTTTCTATCTTGCCTTAGTTTATTTTACAGCAAGAAATAGATATAGAAATCACTGAAATAACTGCCACCGCTCGGTGACATTTACCTGTCCGTCTGAACCACCTGCACATTACTTACCATGCCTTCCCTGCCAAGAAGACACAAGTTAGTTACAACAGGTTTAAATATACGAGGGGATCACTGACACGTTGCCATAATGGACGGGCTAGTCTCGGGACAGAATGGCGTGCGACGCAGAGAACAGGAGGCGCCACAAGCCACTCGATCCGAAGCAGGCGACTATCGTGAGTTTCGTCCAGATCGGATCGGTGCCAGTGCCCCAGCGACCGTCCGCAGGAACTAAGACCTTGTGCACAAGTTGTCCGTGATCAACGCAGTACACTAAGTTAGCATTTGAGGCAATACAGGCAATATCAGGCACAGGGCAATAACAGGGCAAGATCTACTTTTGCATAGTCTTCCTGTTGAGTTATTGCATTAAAAATGAGTTCTATACATAGCACAATTTTAAGAAGAAATATACATTCTAGCTTATATTTATGCATATGATGAACATTCCGAACGAGCAAGCATGTAAGTAAGTAACCGTTCACAAGTTTTATTTAACAAGCATAATTTTACCCAAGTCTATTCCCTTTATTATCTTGAAGTCTTTTAGTTATTACTTGGTATCATTTGATCGGGTCAAGCACGAACACGAGATTTAGATGTGAAGACTAGCAAGAAGGGCTAGCTAATAGGGTTGGTAGCCACTCACTTTAGTAGTTGGAAGGAAGAAGGAAAGAAGCGCTTTAGGAGTCCGCTCGAGCGACGCCTATAGCTGGATCACCTGTATTGACACGAACAGCTGATCAGTACTTGTTCCTCTCTTTCCATTATCGAAATTGAAGTACAGTCCTACGAACGAAAGTAATAAAATCTATCGAAACCGTTCAAAAAAACCCAAGCAAATCCGAAAACCAACTCAAGGCACGAAAGCAACAAGCGACAGCGAAAACTAGGCAACAAAAGAATGCAGTGGAGAGGTCCCTCCTGACTCTACCGCTAAGTCGATCCTTGGGGCGCGGTCCACTGAATATGGAAATCGATTCCGAAGAAACAAATCCATAACGAGGACGGGTTCTTAATTCAATCTATCCCGATCGAACGATACCGTCTTGTATTTCTTAGCGGCGCTCCCCGAATAGGGGGAACGGGGCACTACAGACTTGTCCCTACAGGAATCCGGCTTAGACTTTCAGAGGCTCGCTTGACGTATCACTCTACCGAGGCAAATCATCGCTAAGGTGGGTGGCTACGGTGAACTTGTCTTTGCTTAGCCAGCACACATAAAATCTGGAATGTTCATGTTAGTCGCTAGGTGATTCACCCTCTACATGCTAATAAATCCAACACACCTAGCTAAGGGAATAATCCCAACTTGTATTGCTTATTCTAGAATATGGAAATGAAACATTGCTTATATATATGTTCAGACCCTCGCATGCCAAGTCCCTTAACGATCTAACTCTCGGTTTACCTTCGGGCCCGAGCAAACGTGATGATTATGTTCCTTAGAAACACATGCTTGTCTGCTTGTAATGTTGCCATATTTTCATCCAAACCCCGGGAGACTACTACGTAGTCGTTTCGTGCCTGAATGAACCTGCAAGTATCCGGGACCGTTAGGTCACCAAGGCAATCTCCGCCCCAGGAGAAATACATCAAGGCAAGTGAATATTGTACTGTACTGTGATCACATCAAATTTCCCTTGAACGAAAATCCTGTACAAGCTCGTTCATAGCGGAAATTCATGACTGTACTCGTGTTACTGACTGTATTGTAAAGGATGTGATATTGGAAAGACCTTGACCTATATGTTGCGGATAACTCGAAAACGAGGCATAGTTCCACGGACGGTCACCGGGGCACTGGGGCCGCTCTGATCCGGATGGAACTCCAGTGTTCAGCCTACTGTACTGGACGAGATAGTGTGCAATGCCCACTGTTCTTTCGCTGCATACCATCCGCTCCACGGCTGAACTCTACTGTATAGTCTACTGTACTGAATGAGATGGCTTGTAGCGCCCACTGTACTTTCGTTACAAACCATTCTCATTCAAGACTAGTGTCCTTTATGGCTATGCCAGTGACTCATTGTTCATGTAGCTAAGTCATCCTCGCTTAGCGGCTATCCGCGTGCGAGTCATTGTATCGCATCAACTGAACACCTGAACAATCTTGAATAACAGTACTCGTGTTTGCATATGCTATTGCCCCTGAATGTTTATACTTGCCCATGCTTGAATATATTATTTGTCTCGGACAGGGAAGGAGAAATGGTAAGTGGTAAGTCTCGTCGTGTTTCCTCAAACATCGCACGGTGCACTGCCCGACACGTTAGGCTATTCAATGTTTGCATCAAACTGATCCTAAGACAACTAGAAAGACAACTTAATAGTTGGTGCACGGAACCTGTATTACGTGTTAGGATTTGTCAAGCGGGCGAGTAGCTTCCCCACCGGTGCATTCAATGTACTGATAATCCACCAGTTTGTATGCAGGGTGCGGGAGAACCTCGCTTAGTGCGGATGCCTCCTTCGTGCGTGCTAAGGTGTGAAGATCACTCCGAAGCAGCGGTGCGTCCGGAACTGAAGCACATATACAAGACATAATATTGTGAACATAGCCCGAACTCGCCTGAACATCGCCTGTACAATCATTCCACAATTGTAGCCACTTGGCACGTTTTTACTGTTTCAAAGAGAGGCTTGAGCGACTTGTAATCTCGGCTATACGCCGCCTGTAACACTTGTTTATATCAATAAAAGAGTTGCTTTACTTCAACTTGTGTTTTAATGCTTCCGCTATATTGTCAACTCAGTGAACCTGTTACCGATCGCCTATGCGTTCATGACTCTGCTGCACTCGGACAATCTGTGCGACTCTGTGGCTTAGAACTCTTACCGCCAGCCAACGAACCACGGCCTTGCACGGGCGTGGATCACGCTCGTGCGACATCACGCCCGGATGGGTCAAAGCGATCGTTCCGCGGGAGCACTGGCGCGGTGATTCTCGCCTAGCGGGAACGGCCGATTTGCCTGTAGGAGATTGGGGCATGACATCGAGCTTCGCAATTAGTGCTATGTCGTAGTACTACAACAATTTAGTTGTACTGCTGCGAGCCTGCTCTAGGATATAGGATCTAGGATGAGAGTGTACTCAATCACGACTAGGAACAATTCTAATCTAATTATTCTGAAATTACTTTCCTTTGAAATACCACTGTCCTTCTTTGATGATATCGTATCTTACGCCATATTGACTTCTTTTAATCTATGTTCAAGATGCCTCCAAAGATACGATCCCATCGTACTGTTCTAGCAGTTGCCACCGAGATGTCTGCCACCTCTCGTCCAGCTCATATTTAGGCAGCTGCTACCGCTCCACTCACCACTTCTGCGGTTGAGGGAGCATCTGCTTCTCTCCGGGATCCTCCTCCACCTGTCGATCCGAGGACTACCCCAGTCATTCCGGTGGTACCTCCTCCATCACCTCCTGTACCAGTAGACGTCGCGCAGTTGTTTGCGTTCTTCAGGAAGATGATGGACGCGCAACACCAATAGGTGGATATGATGAGGCTGGGCATTGAGAATGCCCACCAGGTGGCCATGACGGCAGTAGACAGAGTGGCTCAGATCCAGCCACAAGCAGATCAGGCACAACATCCGAGGTCGGGCAGTATCATTGACTTCCAGAGGATGTGGCCCAAGGAGTTCCGGGGTACAGAGGGGATCCTGTACGCGGATGACTGGATAGAGCAGATTGAGGGGATTTTTCGGCTGGCATAGATTCCAGACAGCATGCAGATAGAGGCAGCGGGCAGTCAGATGTTCGACCTTGCTTTGATGTGGTATCGCACTGATACGAGGATCGCGGCACCAGGGCTTACTTGGGAGGCTTTCAAGAGGCCTTTTAAGGAGAAGTTTTTTCCAGATGTGGCTCTCAGTGCATTAGAGAGCCAGTTTGAGGCACTCGTCCAGGGGAGCATGCTGGTGGACGAGTACACAGCGGAGTTCTGTCGTCTGGGCAGATTTGTGGAGGGCTTGAGTGAGGCAGCAAAGGCGAGAAAGTTTCGCAAAGGCTTGGTCATGGCTGTCGAGTCTTTGACTAGGAGTGACCGCGAGGCGACTTTCGAGCAGATTATAAGGGACGCTCAGAGGACGAAGGATGACTTGGAGCTTAAGTCCAAGAGAGGCAAGGATGATTCACGTAGTGTGAGTGGTAGTTCGGGACCGGCTAAGCTTCCCTATGTGCAGAAGATAGCACAGCAGGTTCAGGATCAGAGAGTGCCCACTTGTGCCTACTGCAGGAAGGCAGGACACACTTGGGATATTTGTAGGAGGAGGCTCAAGGTGTGTTTGTTCTGTGGATCCGCTACTCACCAGATACGAGATTGCCCCACTGCACCTCCATTTGGTAGAGCACATGATCGGAGAGTTGGAGCTAGGCCACCTGTGGCACAGCATCATGCCCTACACCAGTAGAGGGAGATACCCTAGCAGGGCAAGGCTTTTGCGTTGACGATCGAGGAGGCCGATGCTACGGGTATCAGGTTAGCAGGTCTGTCTCTTTTTGTTCTTTTTTCTATCCTTTTCCATTCCTTGTGGTGTGCTTCATTAGTGTAATACCCCGTTCCGCTCTAGCGGACTGCCGATTCAAACGACAAAAGTGCAACGTCCCGACCTGCCTTGCTCAGTGAGATGACTCATTGAGGCAAAGGATTATCTAGACTTGGCCCTTCAAGAGAACCGGCTTAGGCTTTCAGAGCCTCACTCGGAGTATCGCTCAACCGGGGCGAATCATCGCTAAGGTGGGTAGCTACGGTAAACTTGTCTTTGCTTAGCCAGCATACATAAAATATGGAATGATACATGCTAGTCGCTAGGTGAATCACCCCCTGCATGCTAATAAGAATACAACGCACCTAGCTAAGAGAATAATCCCAACTTGTACTGCTTATGATAGAACATATAAATGAAATAATTGCTTATGTACAGACCCTCGCATGCTACCGTTTCTTTGGGCAACTGGACCCTGCTATGCCTCGATAGATCGATATGTGTATTAATTTACTTAGTGCACTATTTACCTGGTTATATTGCACAACTCTAGATAATGTCGCTCATTAAATTCCTTAACGGTTTTACTTCTCGGTCTACCTTCGGGCCCGAGCTAACGTGATTGTTAAGTTTGCATGCTTGTCTGCTCGATATGTTAACTAGTAATGTTGCCTCAGCCCCGCTATGCCTCGGGTAGGATGATACAAGTACACTATGTTTACTTATTGCACTGCACGACCCTGGAGCATGTCATTCGATAAGTTCCTTGCGGTTTCGCTCCTCGGCTTACCTTCGGGCCGGAGCCAACGTGAATGTTTTAAGTTTCAT
Organism: Iris macrosiphon; assembly: GCA_036927795.1. Classification (NCBI taxonomy): domain Eukaryota; kingdom Viridiplantae; phylum Streptophyta; class Magnoliopsida; order Asparagales; family Iridaceae; genus Iris; species Iris macrosiphon. The sequence continues at coordinate 5,005,015 of JAYESA010000003.1, forward strand.
TGGAATGCATACTTGCCTGCTATATGTTAACTCATACCCTTGCCTCGATTTAATGCTTGTTATATGGAAACATGCCTAAATCAAGTAAAATACTGTTGTATATCGTGCACGCATCTTGTTAGCCAGATGACTATTAGATAGTCCTTATGTGTAAAATGATCCTACTGGTATCCGGGACCGATAGGTCGCCAAGGCAATCACCGAACCAGGGGGGCGCATCAAGTCAATTTGCATCTGAATAATGAATCATGGACTGTTATATCAACTTGCGTGAAATGCATAACAAATGAATCACTAAGTCAGGAACGACCTGGGATGGCTTGTATCGAGGATCATGACCTGCGCCTACAACCATTGTCGTTTACTCAGAATATAAAAGAACAACAAGAACTCATTCATTCAGTCACGGACGCTTGTGCACAAGTTTGATCTCCTCGGTTCGGGGCATCGGGGCACCGGGACCGAACCAGCCTAGGGGGAAGATCTGGTAGTTGCGCTAGTTTGGTCCTAGCACGGATAAGTTCGGTCGGGTTGCCGGGGCATCGGGACCACCGTCTTATTGCGACAATGTCCATAAATGGCTACGCCAGCGACTCCTGTGCATTCATATGATCATACTCGCTTAGCGGCAATCCGCGTGCGAGTCATTGCATTACATCTATGAAGCTGAATCCAAGTGTCCTGATAAAAGAGTTATGAACCTGGGAATCAACCTTGAATCTGAGAAATAAGTATACTCGTGTTACACGAATTAAATAGAAGAACTTGGGCACCCGATATGAAATCTCGCTTGAGACACTTATGTTTGCATATGCTAATGCTTGAATGTTTATATATCCTGGTGCATCAAATAACTTGGTTTGCCTTGGACAGGGAAGGACAAACGGTAAGTTGGTAAGTCTCGCCGTGTTTCCTTTTATATCGCACGACACATTGCCACACGAGTTAGGCTATTCAATATTGCCATGAAACTGATCCTAAGGCACAACTAGAAAGACAACAAAGTAGTTGGTGCACGGAACCTATATTACGTATTTGGATTTGTCGAGCGGGCGAGTAGCCTCCCCACCAGTGCATTCATGTACTGATAACCCACCAGGTTGCTTGCAGGGTGCGGGAGAACCTCGTTCGGTGCGGATGCCTCCTTCGTGCGTGCTAAGGCATGGAGTTTGACTCTGGAGCCTTAGAGCGCTGCGTCCGGAACAGATGCACATATACTAGACATAATGTTGGAACATCGCCTATTTAATCACTCCACAAATGTAGCCACTTGGCACGCTTTTATGTTTCTATGAGAGAGTGCTCGAGCGACTTGTAATCTCGGCTATACGCCGCCTGTAACACTTGTTTTATTATGAATAAATGAGTTGCCTTACTTCTATACTTGTGTACTCAATCTTGCTTCCTCTATTGTTGACTCAGTGAACTTGTTACCATTCGCTTATGCGTTTATACATTCTGCTGCACTCGGACAATCTGTGTGACTTTGTGGCTTAGATCTCTTACCACCAGCCAAGGAACGATGGCCTTGCATGAGCGTGGTTCACTCTCGTGCGGCATCACACCTGGATGGGTCGAAGCGATCGTCCCGCGGAAGCGCTGGCGAGGGTGATTCTCGCCTAGCGGGGACGGCCGATTAGCCTGCCGGAGATCGGGGCTTGACATAGTGGTATCAAAGCTTGGCTTATATGCCTTTGGACTTCATTTTGTATATCTCAGTTTTGAAAGCTCGTTTGTGGGTTATGTGCACACACTCTCTCAATGCCTCAGTGGGATGTTCCAAACAATAAGTCTAAATACTTTCAAAAGTTGCATGTAAAATGATGTGATTGCTTGTACGATATTGTGATCAATGGGCCTTTGTGCCGACCTGTGCTAGATCCTTTGGGGAACAGACTCGTGCTAAGATTTACATGATATGTGCGAACCATATGCCCTTACCTGGTTATCCAACTGGTGAGTACGAAATCCAATATTGTCCGAACGGTTTGTTATGCACATAGCCTTTTGGCTAAGTTGTGTTCGGTATCGCGCGCTAAGACCCCTTGATGCAAGCCAGTTACAACAAGATTTGGACATCGTTCAGGAATATAACAAGTCAGACTTAGAACTATAACTGATAGAAACTGTACCAGATTTGTCGCTTAGGCGAACATAGAGAATCAGGCTTAGATTTCGAGAAATAGCTCGAACAGTATTATATGTTGAAGGAATACAAATCGAATATAGTCGCTTGGATGACTATTAAATCCGGAACAGATACAAGACTAAGAATTTACTAGGCGATACCTAAATATCGTGCAAGGATTCTTAGGTATGACTTGGTGGATATACTAACGATAAATGCAAGCATCAAATTTTGGGTTTAATGAGATAACTCGATTCCGAGTGGTGTATGGAATATTTAGAAATGTTCAAAAGGATTCGGAAGTCTCGTGCGATAGTCGGATTGAATGATTGTAGAATGTCTTAAACAAATGGATAAGTCTTATATCGAATAAAAATTTCAAAAATGGAAACCAATATCTTAGTTAAGATGAACTTGCTGAGACTTGAGAATTTTGTGAGCGATTTCGGATTTAAAACAAAACGATTGTACTTGAGTATAATTCGCTCAAATAAGTTAGACCGAGAATAAATACTGTGGTTCGAGGAGTGATATAAGCGATAATGAACTTGGCTTGATGTTTGTAAGAACGATCTTGAAATCGAGTTCAAAATGATAACTCTCGAAATTAGTCCCAACGAGAACGGTTATCCTGCGGGAGCGCCGGCGTGGTGATTCGCGTACGGCGGGGATGATCGGACTCAAGGGAACATGTTCAGTGATTATTCCGAACGGACTCGATGAATGGAACGTATCGAAATGGAATAGACTTGGGTTCGAATGTAGAGACTTGTTTCATGTGGAATGTTATAAGTAGACTGTGGAAATGTTGAACGGTAATATCGTAGTTGGATAATTTTGCAAGACGAAATATAGTCACTGCATAAACAGATTTGACTTGATGGATGTACAATTGGATAGAATTAAAGGTTAAAGGATAAGGTATCTCGATCGTGTCGAAGATAGCCATAACATTCAAACGTTCTTGTCTTGTACGAGCGTAACTCTATGCCCGTACATGCGTCACGCCCGGATTAGGACAATTATCCAGCGGGAGCATTGTCGTGATGATCTCACGACCAACATGGATAATCGAACTTACGGGAGACCGGAGCATGACAACTAAATGATCGTTTTGACTTTTGGTTCGACACGATGAGACAAACTAGAGATACAGTGAATCAAAAGAGTTTGAAGATAAGTTCGCATAGAACCTGGAATAAATCATGCTGGATGGTTTCGTGAACGGATACGTGCATCAGATTGAACGACTTGGGGATATAGTCTAAGGTTAGAATTGAATTTTTGGCTTAGTGGTCTAAACTTGAAATAGAAATAGATTCTATCAAAACGTGTTGGAGAGATAGACTACGTAAACCACTAGGCTGGTCCTGCAACTTGAATATATTATGGATTTTACTGAACGGACTCGTCCCCCGTACAAACGAACGTGTTATTGAGAGTAGGAAGAATATGTGCTCGATGTTTAGAAATCTGAGTGAAACGAGCTTGGATAGATTACCCCATACAAATGAACAATAGTTTGACCGTAGAAATTGGGGCGAGCATCGTGCGACAAATTTGCACGATGTATCGTATGCTTGAACTTGTACCTACGACCTTGTGAGCTGACCTAGCAATTAGGCAGACAACCTTGTACTGAGTGAATGAACCTGTGCAACTGACTTTAGAACGTTGCTTGAACGAGCAAAAGAATTGGGGCAATAAGAATTAGGGTTAGACTGGGAGCGGTGAGTGTGTCCTATGTTTGATCCGAGCGGATGGACGCTAGTTGGTTGAATCGAATGAATCATGCATAACGGGAGTGCAAATACTTGATTGAGTGGAATGGAATGTACTTGGGATTTGATTGACCATATCGGAAGTATCCTTGTGATTTCTAAATGGGAACCCTTGAGAATTCGCAAGTAGCTTGTCCGATTTCACTATCTCTAAGTTTGGTTGACTGCATATGTTTGGGAGATGCCTTAAACGTGTGCACGATCTAAGACTCGATGAGATATGAATTTCTAGTGCACAGACTTCGCTATCGCCAAGTTGGTTGACATGCATGTGTTTGAAGGACGCTTCGGATATGTGCACGATCCAAACTCGTGATATGCTGATCTCGAATGCTAGTGCAAGTGAATATCCTACCGAACAAGCATAATGACTTGTATAAGTTTGCCTCAGCCTTAGATCATCATTCCCGAGGGATTGTAACGTACCCATGCGTTAAGCAATATGTCCCACGCTAAGGCGCAGTGAGACCGACTCAGAACACACACAACACGGCGTAAGGAACGAGTAGGTGATGGTGTTCAAATGGATCTAGGGGTACCGATAACTATGCTTGGACTAAATTCGATAGAATGGCTTGACCTCAGGAAGTCTCAAGGACGAGACTTTTTCTGAGTGGTGTATGATGTAACACCCCGTTCCACTCTAGCAGACTGCCGATTCAAACGGGAAAAGTGCAACGTCCCGACCTGCCTTGCTCAGTGAGATGACTCATTGAGGCAAAGGATTATCCAGACTTGGCCCTTCAAGAGAACCGGCTTAGGCTTTCAGAGCCTCGCTCGGAGTATCGCTCAACCGGGGCGAATCATCGCTAAGGTGGGTGGCTACGGTGAACTTGTCTTTGCTTAGCCAGCATACATAAAATACGGAATGATACATGCTAGTCGCTAGGTGAATCACCCCATGCATGCTAATAAGAATACAACGCACCTAGCTAAGGGAATAATCCCAACTTGTACTGCTTATGATAGAACATGGAAATGAAATAATTGCTTATGTACAGACCCTCGCATGCTACCGTTGCCTTGGGCAAATGGACCCTGCTATGCCTCGATAGATCGATATGTGTATTGCTTTTCTTAGTGCACTATTCACCTGGTTACATTGTACGACTCTAGATAATGTCGCTCATTAAATTCCTTAATGGTTTCACTTCTCGGTCTATCTTCGGGCCCGAGCTAACGTGATTGTTAAGTTTGCATGCTTGTCTGCTCGATATGTTAACTGGTAATGTTGCCTCAGCCCCGCTATGCCTCGGGTAGGATGATACAAGTACACTATATTTACTCATTGCACTGCACGACCCTGGAGCATGTCATTCGATAAGTTCCTTGCGGTTTCGCTCCTCGGCTTACCTTCGGGCCCGAGCCAACATAAATGTTTTAAGTTTCATTGGAATGCATGCTTGCCTGCTATATGTGTCACTACCACATTTTCTAGGAAAGGGTATTTTAGTCATTTCCTATTTAATTAATTATTGTGCATGGTAAATAATTATTTTGAATTATTTAATTATTGTTAGATATTATTTATTTAATTTGGACTTATATTAGTGGACCTAACTAGTTTAGTTTGGACCCATGGACCAACATGAATTAATTAGTTAGACTTGGCCCATTTAGAAAGCCCATTGTAAAGGAGATTGATTAAATTAATTAAATCATTAGACTATAAGCTTCCTTCCTTAATTATTTCTTCATGAGAGGCCCCAAGGGGTATATTGGACATTTCATAATTACTTGAGGAAGGGGTAGGGGCCGGCCTATTAAAAGAGGGGGGGAAATTCTCTCTTCTCTCATTTTTATTCCAAATCTAGATCTAGAATTTTCCACTACCAAATTTCTTTCATTCCCATTTTATTCCCTACCAAATTCATTTCAATTCCTTTCCAATTTACCATTAGAGAGTTGAGAAGCAAGGAACTAGAAGGAGAAAGCAATGATCTACAAAGAGGAGCAAGGATCTACAATTTGGAGGCAATTTCATCTCAATTAGAGGTTTCATTGGGAATCCATCTCCCAATAGGTATAATTTAGTTTTTTCCCTTAAAATAGCTTCTAAATCTGAGATTTAATCATGGAAAATCAACCCATATGTATGTACTATCCATAGGACTTGGTTTTGTGTTCATAGGAGACCCATGGAGAAAGTTATGGTACTTTTTGTGTCAATTTTGGGGAAATTCCGAATTGATATTTTGTTGTGTGTATCAATTGATCCTATAGATCAATTGGGCATGTGTTTATGTGTTTGGGGCTAGTGTCGTGTCCACAATTGGGTACGTGTAGGTCGTATCCCAACAATTTGGTGATACTTATTATTTTGGGGGTTTTTCCTCCGACACGGGACTTTGTACATGTCGTATTTTGACACGGACACATAGATCTACATTTGACACTTTGTTTTGTTCATAAATAATATATGTGACTTGCTTGTGTCCTTCGGGATGCAATTGGTTGTGTGTTGGACTCGTGTCGCATGCGTATCCTAGATCTAGTGGGATACGGTGTGATACTCTCCATTTGTGGTGTGTTTATGTGTAGATCTAATTATTTGTGCTTTAATTCTTGAATTATAATTTAGTAAATATATATAGATGTTATATATTTATTATAGTGTATTTATTATGGTATTTATTGTAGCATAGATCTATGTATTATATGTGTACTATTATAATGTATAAATATATATGTAGCTTTCTTTTACATGCATTTTTATATGTTACAAATTATGTTAGTAATATAAAATATATGAAAATGTTTTATAAAATATATCTATGTGTTTAATTAAGTATTATATTATTTATAATTATTATATGATTATTTATATATATGAATGGATGTATTTTTATTAAACATATTTATGTATTTGTACTTTTAACCATGTTGTATTATGTACATTAGTACATAGGATGTGTATTATAGCAATTTGGTATTTAATTATATAGATATATATATTAGATATGTATTGGGATTATATATGTAGATATATATAATTATTTATTTTGATTTTTATATATATATTGATATATATATATATAGATTAATATATATATATTTATTATTCTTTATAGCAACAGCAGCTATTAATGACAGATTCTGTCATTAATAACCGTGAGCAGCAGCAGCCGCTGTAGCTATTAATGACAGATCCTGTCATTAATAAATGCAGCAGCGGGCGGGAATATAAGTGTCACGACCCGATTCCTTAGAATCGTTGGGGCGTCCCCCGAATCGTGATGCCGTGCGAGCCTGGGGTTGCGCTCGCACAAGGCTAATATATTTTGCATAACAAGCACATATTCAGAGTACGCAGATAAATTGAAACACAGATTTGAAACATGAAAAAGTTCTCTTTATTGATAATGAACATCTATTACAAACTCCTGAACGAGTCAGCTAATATGCCGAACGGCTTACAAAGGAGATGACTCAAAATGAGATAGCAGTCCTGTACATTATATCCCTTTACTAAACTTCAAAAGATATAGACCTCCAGGCTGGAGGACGGCTTTGCCACGGAGCTGCATTTGTGTATGAAGAGTTGCAGGCTCCTTTCTTCAAAATGCTTCAAAGGGCCGCGGTGAAGATGCGCCAACAGCTGGACTGGATCGGGAAGACGACTTCGGCTCCTCGCTCGGTTCGCCTTGGTGCGGAGAACCTGTTTCAACGAGGGTCGGCATGTCGAAACATACTGGTGAAGGCGAGCTAGCCTGACTATACCAATCAACACGTTATTTTAATGAAGCATGCATATTTGTGGGTTTCTATCTTGCCTTAGTTCATTTACAAGTAAGCAGCATATATAAATTTACTGAAATGAACATGCCACCGTTCGGTGGATTTTACCTGCCCGTCTGAATTACCTGCCCAATACTTACCATGCCTTCCCTGCCACGAAGACACAAGTTAGTATGCAACAGGTTTAAATATACACGTTGAGCACACGATGCATTGCAAGCCATATTCACACGATACACACACGAGGCGTTGCAAACATATACACACGATGATCATTGGCTTGATGCCATTATGGACTAGTCAAGGACAAGGATAGCATGTAACGAGAAAATACGAGAAGCTCATAAAACACGATACGTTACAAGTTATCCCGTACGCACACGATTGACTATAAACACGAAGTCTGCCCGGATCGGATCGGTGCCAGTGCCCCAGCGACCGTCCGCAGAACTTATATCCTTGTGCACAAGTTATCCATGATCGAACACATGATGTTTAGTTAAGTTATCATTCACGCAGTTGAGGCAACACGAGTAATGCATAGATGTGATGCATTGATAGCACAATTATAGAAGAAAATACATTCTAACTAAAATTGATGCATATGATGAATATTCTGAACGAACAAGCATGCAAGTAAGTAACCGTTCACGAGTTTGATTGACAAGCAATATTAACCAAATCTATTCTCTTTTATCTTGGTTTCTTTTATTATTACTTGGTATCGTTTTGATCGGGGCAAGAAGAGTGCAGATTATAGATGTGAAGCTTGGAAGCAGGGCTAGCTAATCGGGTTGGTAGCCACTCACTTGGATTGTTGGAAGGGAGAAGGAAAGAGGCGCTTCACGACTCTGCTCATAAGCCGTCTACTGCTCGTTCACCTGCACACGAACAGCTCGATTAATACTTCTTCCTCTCTTTCCAATCTCGGAATAGAAGTGCAAGTCAATGAACGAAAACAATGAAAACCATCGAAACCGTTCAAGGAAAACAAGCAAATCCGAAAACCAACTCAAAGCACGAAAGCAACAAGCGACATCAAAAATCGAGGCAATAAAAGATAGCAGCGGAGAGGTCCCTCCTGACTCTGCCGCTAAGCCAATCCTTGGGGCACGGTCCACTGAATATGGGAATTGATTCCGAAGAAACAAATCCATAACGAGGACGAGTTCTTAATTCAATCTATCCTGATCGAACGATATCGTCTTGTATTTCTTAGTCGCGCTCCCCGCACCGGGGGAACGGGGCGCTACAATAAGCAGCAGCGGCGACGAAGAATTTAGTGACAGTTGAGAACTGTCACCAAAAGGGTGGCAGCAGTACAATTATACAGCAGCAGTAGCGACGGCGTTTCAGTGACAGTTTGAACTGTCACTGAAGGTCTGTTTACTGAAAAATTAGTGTTTTTCAATACTGCTTTCAGTGACAGTTAGGCAGTTTTAGTATATAGTTTATATGTTATATTTATATATATATATATATATATATATATATATATATATATATATATATATATATATATATATATATATATATGTATGTATTAATTGTAAGATATAATACTAGTATTGTTATGTTTCTTAATTGTATAATATTAGTATATATATATATATATTATATTATGTATGAGGGTAATTACTATATCAAGGTATTGAGTGTTACCTTGTGGAAACCAAGGTAAGTGGGATACTCAAGATACGGGGTTTGGGTATCGAGTTTGTGACTTTGTGGGGATACCAAGTTGGTTCAAAACCATGGTTCCTAATTGTTTGTAATTAATATTCTATATTATTATACATTATTGTTGATATATGTGTATTGTGAGGTTTACCTTGGATTCACGTATCCGGAGATACGGTATCCTAATATTTTAGGATATGGTTTCTATGACTTAGATTTTAGTATTTTGACCCAAGACTTTTGTGTTAGACTTGTGCAACCTAGAAATAGATAGTTGACCTTAGAGTTGACCATAGTTGACTTTTGACTTAGAATTGACTTATTGACCTAGAAGTTGACTAGTTTAACTTATTTTTTTTTCGGGACCCTGTATTAATGTTGTATTCCATATCTAGGTCTTCGAAGCACCGAGTCAGACATCTGTAAGACTACTCATTGGACTTCAGGCGAGTATATTCTCTGATAGTTTCTCATTTATGATATCCTCTATGTTCATTGTATCTAGTGTAGATATCCATGTTCTCTTGACACTATGGTTACACGGATTGGTATATCCGAATCTCGTCATGAGATGTTATTCCTTGGTATATGGTGTATATGGTGTAAGTATTATTTTATTGGTTATCTTGTACATGTACAGACACCGATTCTCGGGAAGACTAGCTATCTTCTTGGGGAATCTCGTGCCATAGCATACCGTGGTTGGATCTATTATACCAGTCGAGGGTGGGGAGTATTAGTATAGATATGTGATCAATATCCCTATTAAATAAAGTACTGATTACTGAATAGTATTGATCATGCACCGCACGTATGATTAGCCAGGCCGCATTGTATCTTGCCCAAGCGGATCACATGTTAAGATAGTACTCACACACTTAGTCATTAGTATTATTGTTTCATTGGCATATTGTTCATTATTGTATTTATTTCCAGTATTTTCTTATTGTACATATATCTCTTGTATCTATTGTGCATCTTATTTATCCACAGCTATTTACTGTTACATAATTTTTATCATTAATTAGAACTGCTGTTAGAGATGTACTCTGCTCCTTTTCTGACTGGATATATTTTTTCAGATGACACTGAGGAGTGGTAACCTACCTATTATGGACCCCAGGATGTTGTGGGTTTAGATTCTGAGACCCTAGCTCAAGAGAGACTTATCCCAACTGAGACAGTTGACCCTGGAGTTGTAGCTTCGTAGTATTCTTTGTACTGGATTTGTCTCCAGCTTATTTTGTTACTTCTTCAGACTCATTGATGTATTATTTTAGACTCATGAGTTATATTGTGACTATTCTATTCTTTATCTGATTCGTGCTCATTCTATCTTAGTTCTGTGATTGAGTATACTATCATTATTGGTGGTTTATTATATTGTTAGATAGATTATCTAGACAGTATTCTACCGCCGATTCTGCGGCGTAGGCTGGGCGTTGTTTCCGACTAGTACCCTTACACCGGGTGCGGATCGTGACACATTTTTGGTGGTGGCCCATGCAGGTCTAGCTTCACAAAGTATGTGATATCGTGGTAGTACGACAATTTAGTTGTACTACTGCGAGCCTGCGATAGGATATAGGCTGAGATACTCAATCACATCTAGGAAAATTCTTTTGATTCAACTATTCTCCTTTGATATTGATACTTGATCCCTTAAACTGTCATTTCCTTGATGTCTTACATCTTGTGCCATATTGATTCTCATTCCGTCTTTTTATGAGACATACTCGGAGATACTTGCGGAGGCACGCAAGGTTGAGCGGGAGTTGGGTTTGAAGACCAAGAGAGATCGCGATTCTTTTCTGGGGGCCAACGGCAGTGCAATATCTGCCAAACGTCATCATTTCCAGCCCAGACCTTTCCAGCAGCCACAGCAGAACCAGACTCCAGCTAGAGCGCCTTTTCACCAGGCACCTCAGCAACAGAGACAGTTACAACAAGCTCCATACAACTACTACAAGAAGTCCGGCCACATTTGGGAAGTTTGCAGGAGGAGGCTAGGAGTTTGTTTGTATTGTGGTACTGAAGGGCATCAATCAAGGGAGTGTCCTTGTCGTGCAGTTCAGGGAGCAACTCCAACTCCGAGGGCACAGACGAGACCACCTGCAACACAGCCGAGGGGACCGCTTCCGACACAGCAGTAGCGTTTTGTCCAGCATCAGCAGCAGGGAGGTGCTCGGCTGGGACGAGCGTTTGCTATGACCGTCGAAGAGGAGGAAACCACCAGAGATTTCATCGCAGGTTCTATTCTTCTTGATTCCATTCCAGCTTTAGCTTTGTTTGATAGTGGTGCTTCCCATAGTTTTGTATCTGTTTCTTTTGCTCTAAAGTATGGTTTTGGTAGATGAGTCTTTGCTTAGGACTTGCAAGATCATGACCGGGGGAGGAATTATCCTGGTTAATGATATTTGCAAGGATCGAAGAGTTACTTTGGGAGGCCAGGAGTTGAGTGCGTGTCTACTTGTAATGCCACTTCCGAGCTACGATATTATACTCGGGATGGATTGGTTGAGTAGGCACCGTGCTAGCATAGATTGTAGAGGAGATAGAGTTTTGTTTGGTCCACCAGGAGAGCCAGAGTTCGAGTTTGCTAGAGGAGCTACAGAACAGGGAGAAGGCATTATTTGTGGAGCTATGGTGGAAGACAAGGAGTTGCCACATCCGTTGATAGCAGAATTCTTGGATGTGTTTTCTGCGGAATTGTCAGGATTGCCGCCAGATCGAGATGTTAAATTTTCTATAGACTTGGTGCCAGGTGCAGAACCAATTTTGCAGCATGTCTATAGAGTAAACAACAGCGAGATGGTCGAGTTGAAGAAGCAGGTGCACGAATTGCAGGATAAAGGTTTATCAGATCGAGTTTTTCACCATGGGGAGCCCCGGTATTGTTTGTACCGAAGAAGGATGGATTGGTGCACATGTGCATTGATTACAGAGCTTTGAATAATCTTACTATCAAGAATAAGTATCCTTTGCCACGGATTGATGATCTGTTTGATCAGTTGAGTGGTACGAAGGTGTTTTCTAAGATAGATTTGAGATCAGGCTACCATCAGGTGAAGGTGAAGCCGGAGGACATACCGAAGACTGTTTTTAGAACTCGGTATGGTCAGTACGAGTTTATGGTGATGCCGTTTGGTTTGACTAATGCACCGGTGGTATTTATGAACTTGATGAACAAGGTGTTCCACCAGTACCTTGACAAGTTCGTGGTGGTGTTCATCGACGACATACTCATATACTCGAGGACACCGGAGGAGCATGAGGAGCATTTGAGGATTGTGTTGGATGTGCTGAGGAAGGAGAAGCTGTATTGGAAGTTGTCAAAGTGTGAGTTTTTCTTGGACAAGGTGGAGTTCTTGGGGCATGTTATGACTGGTGATGGTATTTCAGTGGATCCAAAGAAGATTTCAGCAGTGGAATCTTGGAAGACTCCGAGTTCGGTAGCAGAGATCAGGAGTTTCTTGGGGTTGGCAGGCTACTACAGGAAGTTTGTGCAAGATTTTTCGAGGATTGTCGAGCCGATGACCAGACTCATAAGAAAGGATGTAGAGTTTGTTTGGACGGAGGATTGCTAGGTTGCTTTTGAGGAGTTGAAGAAGAGGTTGATGTCTGCTCCTATTTTGACGTTGCCATCAGGGTCCGGAGGTTTCACTATTTATAGTGATGCATCGAGAAAGGGTTTAGGTTGTGTTCTTCAGCAGCATGGGAAAGTGATTGCCTATGCATCAAGGCAATTGCATCCTCATGAAAAGAACTATCCTACCCATGATTTGGAATTGGCAGCCATCATATTCGCTCTAAAGTTGTGGAAATATTATTTGTACGGAGAGCGTGTGGAGATCTTCACAGACCACAAAAGCTTGAAGTACGTTTTTACGCAGAAGGAGTTGAATATGAGGCAGCGTCGGTGGTTGGAACTGATGAAGGATTTTGATATCTCTTTGCAATATCATCCTGGGAAAGCCAATGTAGTTACCGACGCTTTGAGCAGGTATCCGGTAGCTATGTTCTTGACGCAGGATCGATATTTGTTGGAGGACTTGGAGAGCTTGGGCATTGAGGTGATTGTTCCAGGGTATGCTATACAAATGTGGGGATTGCAGATACACTCAGATTTGATGGACAGGATCAAGGCAGCATAGTATGATGATGTATCTCTGAGGAGTATCAGAGCTCAGGTGAGAGCAGGATTGGAAGATGATTTCACTATTGCAGATGATGGATCTTTGAGGCATGGAGTTAGATTGTGTGTGCCTAGTGGAGAGTTACGAGAGAAGGTGTTTCAGGAAGCGCATCGCTCTCAGTATTCCATACATCCAGGTGCTAACAAGATGTATCGGGATATGCAAGAGAGTGTGTGATGGTATGGCATAAAGAGGGAAGTGGCACAGTTTGTATCCAGATGCTTAGTGTGCCAGCAGGTGAAAGCCGAGAGGCAGAGGCCAGGAGGTTTACTTCAGCCATTATCCATTCCAGAGTGAAAGTGGGAACACATTACTATGGATTTTGTGTCTGGACTTCCACGATCTCCATGAGGGAAAGATGCGATTTGGGTCATTGTTGATAGGTTGACCAAGTCGGCCCACTTTTTGTCTTTCAAGGTGGATTTATCTACGGAGAAGCTGGCAGAGATGTATGTGAGGCAGATCGTTAGGATACATGGAGTTTTCGTCAGCATAGTCTCAGATCGGGATAGTCGTTTTACTTCTCATTTCTGGAGGAGTTTGCAGGAGAGTTTGGGCACTCAGCTCAAGTTCAGTATTGCATATCATCCCCAGACAGATGGGCAGTCAGAGAGAACTATCTAGACACTCGAGGATATGTTACGCACTTGTGTACTAGATTTCAGGGGTTCTTGGGAGGACCATCTTCATTTGGTAGAGTTTGCTTACAACAATAGTTACCAGGCCAGTATAGAGATGTCACCTTTTGAAGCTCTATATGGTCGGAGGTGTCGTACTCCTTTGTCTTGGGACGATGTTGGAGAGAGAGTTTTACTTGGGCTAGAGATGGTTGTGGATGCAGCAGAGAATGTTCAGTTGATCAGAGACAGACTTCGAGTGGCACAGGACAAACAGCGGCATTGGGCCGATAGCCATCGGAGACCTTTGGAGTTCGAGGTATAGTTTAGATTTTATTGTGCTTGTTTTTGGTTGTTTGTTATAGATTAAGTTCTTAAGGTGGTATTTTGTTCTAGGAGGGTGGTTTGGTGTTTCTGAGGATTTCTCCGACACGAGACACGATTCGCTTCGGTGGAGGCGGAAAGCTTAGTCCGCGATTCATCAGACCTTTCACTATTCTAGAGAGGGTCGGTGCAGTTGCTTATAGACTAGACTTGCCACCTGCATTGGAGGGAGTGCACAACGTATTTCATGTGTCGCAGTTGAGACGATACGTGGCAGATCCTAGTCATGTATTGGATCACTCGGAGATAGAGGTGGGCCCTACTCTTAGCTATCCAGAGCAGCCAGTTGAGATTCTGGATCAAAGAGAGAAGGTGCTGAGGAACCAGACTATTCCTTTGGTACGCGTCGCATGGAGGCATCACTCTCCGGGGAAGTCTACCTGGGAGAGAGAGGATGACATGCGAGAGCGTTATCCATATTTGTTTGTACCTTGAGGTATGTTATTTTCTAGTTATGTTCTGTTCATTAGTTAGTTGTGATTCTTTAGTTCTGTTCTGTTATTTTTGGGGGTAGTTTTCGTCTTTGAATTTCAAGGACGAAATTTTTTTAAGGAGGGTAGACTTGTCACTACCACATTTTCTAGGAAAGGGTATTTTAGTCATTTCCTATTTAATTAATTATTGTGCATGGTAAATAATTATTTTGTATTATTTAATTGTTGTTAGATATTATTTATTTAATTTGGATTTATATTAGTGGACCTAACTAGTTTAGTTTGGACCCATGGACCAACAAGAATTAATTAGTTAGACTTGGCCCATTTAGAAAGCCCATTGTTAAGGAGATGGATTAAATTAATTAAATCATTAGACTAGAAGCTTCCTTCCTTAATTATTTCTTCATGAGAGGCCCCAAGGGGTATATTGGACATTTCATAATTACTTGAGGAAGGGGTAGGGGCCGGCCTATTAAAAGAGGGGGGGAAATTCTCGCTCCTCTCATTTTTATTCCAAATCTAGATCTAGAATTTCCCACTACCAAATTTCTTTCATTCCTATTTCATTTTCCTACCAAATTCATTCTAATTCCTTCCCAATTCACTATTAGAGAGTTGAGAAGCAAGGATCTAGAAGGAGGAAGCAATGATCTACAAAGAGAAGCAATGATCTACAATTTGGAGGCAATTTCATCTCAATTGGAGGTTTCATTGGGAATCCATCTCCCAATAGGTATAATTCAGTTTTCTCCCTTAAAATAGCTTCTAAATCTGAGATTTAATCATAGAAAATCAACCCATATGTATGTACTACCCATATGACTTAGTTTTGTGTTCATAGGAGACCCATGGAGAAAGTTATGGTGCTTTTTGTGTCAATTTTGGGGAAATTTCGAATTGACATTTTGTTGTGTGTGTCAATTGATCCTATAGATCAATTGGACATGTGTTTATGTGTTTGGGGCTAGTGTCGTGTCCACAATTGGGTACGCGTAGGTCGTATCCCAACAATTTGGTGATACGTGTTATTTTGGGGGTTTTTCCTCCGACACGGGACTTTGTACATGTCGTATTTTGACACGGACACATAGATCTACATTTGACACTTTATTTTGTTCATAAATAATATATGTGACTTGCTTGTGTCCTTCGGGATGCAATTGGTTGTGTGTTGGACTCGTGTCGCATGTGTATCCTAGATCTAGTGGGATACGGTGTGATACTCTCCATTTGTGGTGTGTTTATGTGTAGATCTAATTATTTGTGCTTTAATTCTTGAATTGTAATTTAGTAAATATATATAGATGTTATATATTTATTATAGTGTATTTATTATGGTATTTATTGTAGCATAGATCTATGTATTATATATGTACTAATATAATGTATAAATATATATGTAGCTTTCTTTTACATGCATTTTTATATGTTACAAATTATGTTAGTAATATAAAATATATGAAAATATTTTATAAAATATATATATGTGTTTAATTAAGTATTATATTATTTATAATTATTATATGATTATTTATATATATGAATGGATGTATTTTTATTAAACATATTTATGTATGTGTACTTTTAACCATGTTGTATTATGTACATTAGTATATAGGATGTGTATTATAGCAATTTGGTATTTAATTATATATATATATATATATATTAGATATGTATTGGGATTATATATGTAGATATATATAACAATATACATATATACATACATACATATATACATACATACATACATATTTTAAGTGTGTTGGCTAAGCAAAGACAAGTTTATCGTAGCCACCCACCTTAGCGATGATTCGTCTTGGTCGAGCGATACTCCGAGCGAGCCTTTGAAAGTCTAAGTTCCGAACTCCTGAAGGGCAAAGTCTGAAAATTCTTTCCCTCAAATGAGCTTTCTCGCTGAGCAAAACGGGTCGGGTCGTTGCACTTTCGCCATTTGAATCGGTTGTCCGTTTGAACGGAACGGATCGTTACATTTGTAATTGCGTGTTTAGAATATTTTAGAAAAATGAGATAATTTTAATTTACTTTACATCCTGTCAAGTTAAAAATTGTATGATTATACGATTTAAGCTATTGATAATTAATCATGTGTGTTTAGAATATACTTATCTTTTACCTTAGAGTTTTATTAATTTGTTTTCCTATTCAATATGTCTGACTCGCATTGCATTTACATTTATATATTTTAATTCAATAATAGGAAGAAAAAAAGAAAAAATAAAAAAAAGGAAGAATAGGGCAGACGGGCGGAATGCTTGCTTGCTTGGTTGGATAGAACAGCCAACACAGAGAGTGCACAGTGTGCACTTATCTCATAAAATGACAGGAACAATATTTGATATTGGAAGGAAGGAAGGTCTTTCACAAGGGTCACTATCAGTTGGGTCACTCCTCACAACAAATCAATGCAAGTCATTTAAAAGCAAATGATAAAAAAAAGGAAACATCTAAATTGTAGCATACTCATTAGATCAGGTCCTGTTACAGTGTCACCTCACTTACACTCACACTCACATACGCGGACTGGTTAGGTGTTGTAGGTCATCTCACAGGGGTAACTCAAGTGTCAGTTCGACAGCCTACAGACCCTAAAGTATTAAAAAATCGAAAATTTTGATCCAGATCATTCGAATTTATAAATTTTTTATCTAAACCATAAGTTTAAAAACCGCTAATTTGCTTACTTAGCAATCTCTGTTATGTCATCAATACATAACTAAAATACGTTGCTAAACGTCGTTATATTCAAAAAATATTAGCGACGTACATGCTTTGCTAAACTTCGCTAATGGAAGAATGTCAGCAACGTTTAGTGACATAGTAAACATCACTAAGTATAGAAATACGACTAAATTTGTGTCGTTCATATACCGACGTTGTGTCGCAGAACGTCGATAATTGGTAAAAAATTTGCGACGTTCATACGTCACTAAGATACGTCGCTAGTTGCGATGTATAGCGACGTATTTTCAGTCAGCGAGTAGCTAGACCGTGACAATTATAAAACGTTCCTAATAACGTCGCTATTTTATTTCAGCGACGTAATTTTACAATTTAGCGACGTTTTGTAGCGTCGCTAATCCCGCAATTTTTAGTAGTGTCCTCCTCCCAGCAACGAACCTCCGCCCTCCACGCCCCCGTGGGTAGCATCAACCCCCACCTCCCCGTGCTCGCCCCCCTCCCTCCCCCGACGTCGACCGCCTCCCTCCCCCCCGTCTCCGCGGGTAGTAGCAGCTGCAGCAATAACAATGACGGCGGAGGAGGGGTCAACGGCGGGGGAGGGAAGGGGAGGGGGGCGAGCGCGGGGAGGGAGGGGGTATAGGTTGACGGCGGGGGAGGGAGGGGAGGCCAGCGCGGGGAGGTGGGGGCGAGCTCGGGGTGAGCGCAGGGAGGGGGGCGGTGGCAGAGAGGGGGGGATGTTCGACGGAGATCAAAGCCGGACGGCCGGCGGTTGGGGGAGGAGGAAGATAGTGAAGAAGACATTGAGAGACATTTTCGTCAAAATTTTTTGGGTCAAAGCCGTTGACCGTCGTGACTGGACGGATTCCATCAAAAGTGGAAGGTCTTGTACATTATGAAAATAATGTTAGGTGCATCCTGAATTTTGATAAAAAACAATGAAAAGTAATTTAAAAAATTTTATAACTAAATATTTAATTTGTTCTTGCTTTTTGTTATATTTTTTTTATTACTTCTTCTCTATTGTGTTAACTTTATAGCAGCAAATACCACCTTTAATCCAAACCTCCTGTATCCATTCAATTAGAAATTTTTTTTTTTCTACACAATCAATAATCAATAGACTCCCAATCCAAATCTTTAATTCAAAGTCAAATTGATTTATCTCCAATAGGCTTTTTTTTTAAATAGTAATACATCAATTCATTTTGGCGGTTTTGAAAGAAAAGAGTTTCTAATTGGGTTGACGTCCTTTCCTAGAGAAGCTGCCAACTGATTTGGAGTCTCACACTTTGCTTCTAAATGTCTAGTTAGTTGGTGTGTTCTCTTTTTGTATGCAAATATCTATAACTTGTGCAATTATAGTGAACTTTTTTCTTTATAAGCAATTTTCTATAAAATTAAGGATCATCTGTGTTCTGTTGCTCCATATTTTTCTCATGCGGACCTTGATTTGGTATTCCAGCAGTTTTTCAGGAAGTATAAGCAGAAGTTGCTTATGAACCATCTATCTTGTGCTTTCATAATTAGTGCAAGAAATGAATAGGTTTGCAAAAGAAGCATATAGAAGAAGGTTGCTTGCTTGCTGTTTCTCTGGTACCCTCTTTTAATATCGCCAAATTATAATATCTGGAACTACAAAGTATAGAAAGAAGTGTACAAAATTAGGAATAGTATATTATCATGGACGTTATTTTCTGCTAAATTAATAAAACGAAACAGACAAGTATACAAAGAAGAGTGTAGAAATACTAGGAAGAGTCGCTGTGGACTATTTCTTTTTAGTGGTTACTCACTCAGCCAAATTTAGTCAAAAAAAAGTATTAAGAAACAAATTTTAATCTATATTTATATTACTTTTAGAATGAAAGATGTTGTTTCTTTCGTTCCCCAAACCAGCCATAACTAAGTCCCAGACATGTCTCAATTTCTTCTTTTTATATATATATATATATATATATATATATATATATACTCTGCATATATTTAGACAGGGTTGACCTTATTCATAAAATAAAATTAAAAATAAAATTACGCATACATATGTTTAATACTCTGCATATATTTCGACAGCATCTTTCGGTATGTTGTATTTCAACCAACAGCAAACCAAACAGCAACAAAATTACGATTTACTTCAAAATATAGTGTCGACGCCTTAGATTTATCTTCCATTTTTATCTTAGAAAAATGAGATAATTTTGATTTACTTTACATCCTCTCAAGTTGAAAATTGTATGATTATGCGATTTAAACTATTAATAAATAATCATGTGTGTTTAAAATATACTTATCTTTTACCTAGAGTTTTATTAATTTTTTTACCTATTCAATATGTCACACGAATCGCATTGCATTTACATTCATATATTTTAATTCTCCAAGTTTCAGTCCAAGTGTAGTGATTTCCAACCAAACGACGTACACTCTATGCACGCCACAGTGTAGTGATTTTCAAGTTCCAGTCAAAGTGTCCAAGCCATTATGTGTGTTCCAAATTATTAGGCATGAAGGAGTAGAGGAGAAGAGACAGCACACTCACTAGTCTGATCCCGTTAGCACTTTGTCTTTGCCGATACGGCCGATCCCTTGAACCCGTGGTCCGATGCAAAGTACGATCTACTCAATTGGTATGACTGTGCGAGCAGGCCGTGCTCTCCAAATCATCCGACCGATCGGACTAAGAAAGACGACATTATCGCTCCAATCTTGCTATCCCAGTACTGCTCTGAACGAACACATGAATCCATCGAACTCCGCTTGCGATCTGCACATGAAACCAACTCAAATCAATACTTGTTCCCAAATGCAACAAATCAAAATGTAACCAGCTATTGCTTCATTCAATCCGACTCAGCATAATGTACCATGCGGTTGTGGGGCATTACACCAAGTGGCTACATTTGTGGAATGATATAGACGATGTTCCAACATTATGTCATGTATATGTGCTTCAGTTTCGGATGCAATGCTCCAAGGCTACATAGTGAACTCCACGCCTTAGCACACATGAAGGAGACATCCGCACCAAACAAGGTTCATCCGCACTAAACGATATTCTTCCACACCCTGCAAGCAATCTGGTGGGTTATCAGTACATGAATGCACTGGTGGGGAGGCTACTCGACAAATTCAAACACGTTATAAAGGTTCCGTGCACCATCTATTAAGTTATCTTTCTATTCATGCCTTATGATTAGTTTCATGGCAATGTTGAATAGCCTAACTCATATGGCGGTGCGCCGTGCGATATGTCACGACCCGATTCCGTAGAATCGTTAAGGCGTCCCCCGAATCATGAACGCCGTGCGGGCCTGGGATTGCGTGTAACACCCCGTTCCGCTCTAGCGGACTGCCGTCTCAAACGGCAATAATGCAGCTGTCCTGACCCGTTTTGCCTCAAACGAGAAGCAAAGGATATCCAGACTTGTCCCTACAGGAATCAACTTCGGCTTTCAGAGGCTCGCTCGGCGTATCGCTCTACCGAGGCGAATCATCGCTAAGGTGGGTGGCTACGGTGAACTTGTCTTTGCTTAGCCAGCACACATAAAATCTGGAATGTTCATGCTAGTCGCTAGGTGATTCACCCCTTGCATGCTAATAATAAATCCAACGCACCTAGCTAAGGGAATAATCCCAACTTGTATTTGCTTATGCTAGAACATGGAAATTGAAATACTGCTTATATTCAGACCCTCGCATGCTAAGTCCCTAACGGTTTCATCCCTCGGCTTACCTTCGGGCCCGAGCAACGTGTTTACTTATGTTCCATAGAAACGCATGCTTGTCTGCTTGAATGTTGCCTTGTTTTCATCCAAACCCCGGAAGACTACTACGTAGTCGTTCCATGCCTGAATGAACCTGCAAGTATCCGGGACCGTTAGGTCACCCAAGGCATCCCCGAACCAGGGGAATGCATCAAGACAAGTTAATCACTGTACAAAATCATGATTCAAGCATCTCCTGTAATCGTGCACTACTGTACTACTGTTCTACTGTACTCCTGTTCTACAGTACTCGAGTATCACGTGAAATTGGAAAAGACCCTGACCTGCATGTCGCGGACAACTCGAAAACGAGGCATAGTTCCACGGACGGTCTCCGGGGCACTGGGGCCGCTCCGATCCGGATGGAACTCCACTATTTCAGCCAACTGTACTGGACGAGATAGTGTGCAGCGCCCACCGTTCTTTCGCTGTATACCATTCGCTCCATGGTTGAACTTTACTGTATAGTCTACTGTACTAAATGAGATGGCTTGTAGCGCCCACTGTACTTTCGTTGCAAACTATTCTCGTTTAAGACTAGTGTCCTTTATGGCTATGCCAGCGACTCATGT
Source organism: Iris macrosiphon (assembly GCA_036927795.1). Lineage (NCBI taxonomy): Eukaryota > Viridiplantae > Streptophyta > Magnoliopsida > Asparagales > Iridaceae > Iris > Iris macrosiphon. Next base: position 5,027,015 of record JAYESA010000003.1, read on the forward strand.
TTATATAGATAAGTCATCCTCGCTTAGCGGCTATCCGCGTGCGAGTCACTGCATCGCATAAATGAACAACTGAACACCTGAATGATCATGTTAAAATGACCCTCGTGTTTGCATATGCTTTGCCTCCTGAATTTTTGTACATGCCTCTGCTCGAATTAACAATGTTGCCTCAATGTTTGCCTTGGACAGGGAAGGAGATGGTAAGTTGGTAAGTCTCGCTGTGTTTCCTCTCATGTTGCACGGCGCACTGCCCGACACGTTAGGCTATTCAATATTGCATGAAACTGATCCTAAGGCAACTAGAAAGATAACTTAATAGTTGTGCACGGAACCTGTATTACGTGTTTGGATTTGTCGAGCGGGCGAGTAGCTTCCCCACCAGTGCATTCAATGTACTGATAATCCACCAGTTTGTATGCAGGGTGCGGGAGAACCTCGTTCGGTGCGGATGCCTCCAACGTGCGTGCTAAGGCGTGGACAACACTCCGAAGCAACGGTACGTCCGGAACAGAAGCACATATACAAGACATAATGTTGTGAACATAGCCCCAACCATCGCCTGTACAATTATTCCACAATTGTAGCCACTTTGCACGCATTTACTGTTTCAGAGAGAGAGGCTTGAGCGACTTGTAATCTCGGCTATACGCCACCTGTAACACTTGTTCATATCAATAAAAGAGCTTGCTTTACTTCAACTTGTGTTTCAATGCTTCCGCTATATTGTCGACTCAGTGAACCTGTTACCAAATCGTTATGCGTTCGTGACTCCGCTGCACTCGGACAATCTATGCGACTCTGTGGCTTAGAACTCTTGCCGTCAGCCAATAAACCATGGCCTTGCACGGGCATGGCTCACGCTCGTGCGGCATCACGCCCGGATGGGTCAAGCGATCGTTCCGCGGGAGCGCTGGCGAGGGTGATTCCCGCCTAGCGGGAACGACCGATTAGCCTGCGGGAGATCGGGGCGTGACATTGCCCCCGCACAAGGCTTTAATGATTTGCATAGCAAGCACATATTCAGAGTACGCAGATAAATTGAAACACAGATTTGAAACATGAAAAAGTTCTCTTTATTGATAATGAACATCTATTACAAACTCTTGAACGAGTCAGCTAATATGCCGCACGGGCTTACAAAAGTGTTGACTCAAAATGAGATAGCAGTCCTGTACATTACATCCCTTTACTAAACTTCAAAATATATAGACCTCCGGGCTGGAGGACGGCTTTGCCACAAAGCTGTATTTGTGTATGAAGAGTTGCAAGCTTCTGTGTTCAAAATGCTTCAAGGGGCGCGGTGAAGATACGCCAACAGCTGGACTGGATCGGGAAGACGACTTCTGCTCCTCGCTCGGTTCGCCTTGGTGCGGAGAACCTATTTCAACGAGGGTCAGCATGTCGAAACATACTGGTGAAGACGAGCTAATCGAACTATACCAATCAACACGTTGTTTTAATGAAGCATGCATATTTTGTGGGTTTCTATCTTGCCTTAGTTCATTTACAAGCAACAGTATATATATATAATACTGAAATGAACTTGCCACCGTTCGGTGGCTTTTACCTGTCCTTCCGAACGACCTGCACAATACTTACCTTGCCTTCCCTGCCACGAAGACACAAGTTAGTTTGCAACAGGTTAAATATACAGGGGATCACTGGCGGGATGCCATATCGGACGAGGCATAGTACATGAATGAAATAACAAGTAACACAATGAACAGGGGCGCCATAAGTTATTCCATCCGATACAGGCGACTATTCAGGAGTTTCGTCCGGATCGGATCGGTGCCAGTGCCCCAGCAACCGTCCGCAGGAACTAAGATCTTGTGCACAAGTTGTCCGTGATCAACATAATACACTAAGTTAGCAGTTGAGGCAATTCAGGGCAATAACAGGCACAGGACAATAACAGGGGGGGAGCTACTTGCATATTTACAGGACAATAACCCGGATATTTACAGGTTCATTCAGGCACGGAACGACTACGTAGTAGTCTCCCGGGGTTTGGATGAAAACACGGTAACATTCAAGCAGACAAGCATGCGTTTCTAAGGAACATAAGCAGGCACGGTGCTCGGACCCGAAGGTAAGCCGAGAGTTGAAACCGTTAGGGGACTTAGCATGCGAGGGTCTGAACATATATAAGCAGTATTTCATTTTCCATGTTCTAGCAAGCAATATGAGTTGGGATTATTCCCTTAGCTAGGTGCGTTGGATTTATCAGCATGCAGGGGGTTAATCACCTAGCGACTAGCATGTATATTCCAGATTTTATGTGTGCTGGCTAAGCAAAGACAAGTTCACCGTAGCCACCCACCTTAGCGATGATTCGCCTCGGTAGAGCGATACGTCTGAGCGAGCCTCTGAAAGTCCAAGCCGGATTCCTGTAGGGACAAGTCTGGATATCCTTTGCTTCTTGTTCGAGGCAAAGCCGGTCGGGACAGTTGCACGATTTGCCGATTGAGTCGGTAGTCCGCTAGAGCAGAACAGGGTGCTACAGAGGGGGTCGTGGGGCAGGCGAGGCGGAGGGTGGCGTCGTAGCCGAGCGGAGCGAGCGGGCGGCCGGGCGGAGCGGCGGAAGAAGCGGGCAGTGGGGGAGAGGGGTCAGGCGGGTTCGGGTGCGGCGGGTCGGGTTCGGGCAGACCCGACCCGACCTGATAGGGGCGAGTTGGGTCCAGTGGGCTTGGGCCGGTTAATATATTAAGTAAATCAATAAATAAATAGTTAATAAATAATCCATAAATAATTAAATAAATAACAATTAATTAAATAAATAAGTAAATAATTAAATAAATAGTTTTTAGGTGTTTTAAAATATGTCCGCGGCCCAATAAATTCCAGAAAAATTACCCTAAGTCCAGTTTTTCATTTTACACCCAAAAATATTATTTTCAAAATATTTTAATATAATTTATTATCATTTAAAAATTATTTAATAATTAAAACTCCTGAATTTAATTACAAAAATATCCCAGAAAATTCCAGAAAATTGTGAAAAATCCAAATTTAAAATTCTTGAAAAATCAGAGGGTTTACAATCTACCCCCCTTAAGAGGATTGCGTCCTCGCAATCAAAGAATAACACGGTTGCAAGTATCGTTCGAAACACATCACAAGACACTTAGGGAAATATCGTTTCCCTAAAAATGAAAGTTATGCACTTTCCAGAGAAAATCTAGTTAAGGTAAGAAAACTACAACTTTTATGAAAACCAGGTTATTATTAACAAGTTGCAAATTACTAGGTTGGGGCTGAGGTCACGAACCAATAGGCACGAGCTAGAACAAGACTAGAAACGGTTAACTCGAATCACTTACGCGAATCAGCGTCTTCCACAGTCATCGCGTAAGCTTGTCCGCGTCCTTGTGGAGGATTCCTCTGCTGCTGGGCTTGCTGGAAGAGTGTTGCGTACCAAGGGTGGCCTCGGCAGATATCCTCCTGGGGCTGGTGGTAGGACTTCTTGAATTTCCGTTTGCGATGCTTCCAATGCTGGAGAGGCTGACCTTGGTGCTGGTAACGCTTGTTGGTTACCCTTTGGTGCTCTGTCTCGACGCTCAGGGCATTCCTTTAATAAATGCTGACTGGATCCGCAAACTATGCATAATCTCTTCTTTCGTCTGCACTCGTCTTCAGTATGGCCTCGCTTGCGACAATAGGGACAGACAGGTATTGCCTGTGGAGATGCTTCTGGTGGCTGGTGTATGTGAGACTTCCTTGCAATTCCTGCCTGTGGTGCTCCAGCTGGTGCTGATGTGGCGGTTTGAAGATTCGTCAATGCTTTCTCTCGATGCTGGGGACAATCCTTGGCTAAGTGTTGATTGGTTCCGCAAATCAAGCATAATTTCAACTTACGTCTGCACCCGCTCTCAATGTGGCCTCGTTTGTGACAATATTGACAGATAGGTAGTACTTGCGGAGTTGCTTCGGGTGGCTGCTGCATATGAGGCTTCTTTGAAGTTTTTTCCTGTGGTGCTCCGGCTGGTGTTGATGTGGCTGGTTGGTGAATCACCACTGCTTTCTCTCGACGTTCAGGGCAATCTCTTACCGAATGCTTCTTGGATCCACAAGATAGACATTGTCCCAGTCTGTGTCGGCATTCTTTAGCGAGGTGGCCTACCTTGCCACAGTAGTGACAAGTAGGAAGGACTAGTGCTAGTGGTGTAGATGCTCTCTTCTGTGGATTTATCTGTGGTCGCTTAGCAGCTCTTTCCTGTTGTGCTTGGTCTGGTGCTGACGCATACGGCCGCTTCTGGCTGGACTCGATCCTTGTTGTGCACTCCACAGGTCGTGCTGCAGTAAGAACGTCCTCTTTGAAGGTAGTTGCATTTGAACTGCTTGGCCTCCGTGACTCCGAGCTAGTTCTGTCGATGAAGTTCTCCCCTTGGTTTTGCTGGGCTTCTTGTTGAACCTTCTGATAGGCTTACATCATCACGTAGAACATGCGGAACATTTGCTGTTCGTCCATAGGCTGTCCCAGTGGGAAGGAATGCATCGGTGGAGTATGCTGCGTCGAGGGTGGGATGTCATCTTGGTGGATTCTTGAGGCAGGCTGACTTGCTTGACTGCCTTGTGATGATTGGCCTTCACCCACTGGTGTCACATTGTCGTCGTGGGTAACCACCACGCCTTGCGGTGTTTCTGCATGAGCCTCGTTGCTGGCTTGTGGGTCCATTTCCCTGCATCCAAAATAAACGATAAGAGGCGCACAGGAATCAAGGCAGGATGCAAGTCAATAAATTAATTCGAATAGATATCAAGAACGATTCAAGCAAGTGGATGAGATCCTAAAAACTTATCCTATCTTATTGCAGGCCTGTTCGGTCCCTAAGTTGAAACCGAACAATTTAGTCGTAGACCTGCATGGGCCACCAAAAAAACCATGTCACGCCCCAGTCCCAAAATGCCGAGGGACTGGACGCGCGGCAATGGCCAGCAGCACACACTGATGGACAACCCAATTTAATGGATCCATCAGGGCATGCTTAAGCTGTAGTCTAACAGAAATTAGAGCAATTATTACAAGTCCCAGGTTATTCTAATCTCATCCACAACAGATAATCACAGAGTAAATGCCAGAAATAATGCAAATAGAACTAACTATCAAATCTCAATAAATTCCTCGGGAAACAATCCGAGAATATGTCTGGTACAACATTTGCAAATAAACAGGAAATAAAGGAACTGGAAATAGAAACAGAAACAGAAATAACTGACTATACACCACAAATGGTCAGGAGAAGTCCTCTGGTGCGATTTCGTCCTCAGGTCCTGGTACAGCTCCTGGAAGTGCTCCTGTACGGTGTATCTCTGGATGGATCTCTTCGGCTATACCTGGGGACATAGTCCATTCCAGGTCCTCAGGGGACATAACAAGGTACAGATAACACAAGCCAAAATAAATGCAGTGCATAAAATAAATAAAACAATAGGGTAAACTATGTAACCAGCTAAGTGATATGCAAGTTGAGAGCATCACTAGAACTCAGGCTGAAACCGCTACAAGCTCTGTGTCGGGGAGCCGGTAGCAGTAATAACACGTAAAGGGCCAAGCTCGGGTTTAGAGTCTTGTGCCTCACAATAATAGGGGTTTCATGTATATATATATATATGTTCAGCCTGTAGCCTGTGTGTCTCTCCCCACCCAATGTAATCACACGTCCCATGTCCATGTGGCCCCATGTCCATGTCACGCAAGATCATATCTAATGCAGCAGTCATATAATGTCTAGGAATAAACTGTCCATGTCATAAACCTGTATCCTATACAGAATCACCGTGAATATCTCAAGAGGATTCTGTCTCATGAATAGTGTCAAGTGTCCATGTCGGGAAGACGACTTCGACTCCTCGTTCGGTTCGCCTTGGTGCGGAGAACCTGTTTCAACGAGGGTCAGCATGTCGAAACATACTGGTGAAGGCGAGCTAACCGAACTATACCAATCAACACATTGTTTTAATGAAGCATGCATATTTTGTGGGTTTCTATCTTGCCTTAGTTCATTTACAAGCAACAGTATATATATATAATACTGAAATGAACTTGCCACCGTTCGGTGGCTTTTACTTGTCCGTCTGAACGACCTGCACAATACTTACATTACCTACCCTGCCACGAAGACACAAGTTAGTTTGCAACAGGTTAAATATACAGGGGATTACTGGCGGGATGCCATATCGTATGGGGCATAGTACATGAATGAAATAACAAGTAACGCAATGAACAGGGGCGCCACAAGTTATTCCATCCGATACAGGTGACTATTCAGGAGTTCCGTCCGGATCGGATCGGTGCCAGTGCCCCAGCAACCGTCCGCAGGAACTAAGACCTTGTGCACAAGTTGTCCGTGATCAACATAATACACTAAGTTAGCAGTTGAGGCAATTCAGGGCAATAACAGGCACAGGACAATAACAGGGGGGGAGCTACTTGCATAGTCTCCCTATTCAGATTATTGCATTCAGGATGAGTTCTGATCATAGCATAATTTAAAGAAGAGCATACATTCTAACTTGTATTATGCATATGATAAATATTCCGAATGAACAAGCATGCAAGTAAGTAACCGTTCCCAAGTTTGATTGACAAGCAGTATTATTATTACTTGGTATCGTCTGATCGGGGCAACGAGAATGCAAGAGTTTTTGGGGTGAAGACTTGGAAGCAGGGCTAGCTAATCGGGATGGTAGCCACTCACTTAGATTGTTGGAAGGGAGAAGGAAAGAGGCACTTGTAAGGGAGAAGGAAAGAGGCATTTCATGACTCCGCTCGCAAGCCGCCTACTGCTCGTTCACCTGCATTACGAACAGCTCGATCAATACCTCTTCCACTTTTTCAATCTCGGAATTGAAGTGTAGTTCAATGAACGAAAACAATGAAAACCATCGAAACCGTTCAAGGAAAATAAGCAAATCCTAAAACCAAATTAAAGCACGAAAGCAACAAGCGACATCGAAAATTGAGACAATAAAAGATAGCAGCGGAGAGGTCCCTCCTGACTCTGCCGCTAAGTCGATCTCGGGGGCACGGTCCACTGAATATGGGAATCGATTCCGAAGAAACAAATCCATAACGAGGACGAGTTCTTGTTTCAATCTATCCCGATCGAACGATACCATCTTGTGTTTCTTAGCCGCGCTCTCCGCACCGGGAGAACGGGGCGCTACACGATATAAGGAACACGACGAGACTTACCAACTTACCAACCGTCCTTCCCTGTCCAAGGCAAACCAAGTTAAGAACAAGCATGGGCATATATAATAAAGTCCAGGGACAAATAACATATGCAAACAAGTGTTATGAGCGAGATTATGTTTCGGGTGCACGAGTTGCTCGGATCACCAGGTGTGTTGTATAAGACGTTCAAGTGCTCCATATGTACAAGTGTGTTATACTCATGACCGTTTAGGTTTTTTCGATTTACTGGATGCGATGCAATGACCCGAACGCGGATTATCGCTAAGCGAGGACGACTTATCTATATGAACGTGAAGTCACTAGTATAGCCATAAAGGACCAATATTTTATAGTCTCAATTACGAAATGGGGTGAAACGTTTTGTACAAGACAAACAATTTAGGGCGAACGGAGCTACTGTTGAGCGCATGTGACGCGCTTCTCTTCGTGGACCTCCAGCAGGGAGAAATGGTCTTCAAGTTCGGCCAAGCAATCTAGAGCCACGATTGGGTCCTCAGTCTCTTTGAATGGTGTGTTGCAGACTTTCTTGAAGTCACCAAAGTCGAAGGCAGTCACATCCCTCTTCCTTGGAGTTTGAGGCATCTCGACTTCAAGCGCGGGTTGCTCCACCGGTGTTGGCGCTGTTGCCGCAGAATGGTTGGAAGCCAAAGTCTGCACGATCTATTGTAGGGTATCAACCTGCTTCTGTTGGACTGAGAATCGGGCTTCTATATCGTCTTGAAACTTGAGTTTCCTTTCCTCCGCTCGCTTCTCGGCCCGTTCGTAGCGAGCCTCCTCCCTTTGTTGGTTGGCTTCCAACATCAGCATCATTTGTTGAATAGGATCGACACGAGACATGGCTCGCTGGCTCCTGAACTTTCCGAAGTGCCCGAACTAATTCCTTGGTCCTGTGTCTCATCCGATGCTAGCGCTGAGGATTGCGCTGGTGCCATTCCTTCAAATGAAGGTAAATTATATCAGATCATAATGTATTATGGACTCATTATATGAACGTAACTTATTTTGGCCTAACGAGTTCAAGAGTTCGCACAGGGATTGCTTGTTAAAGGAACTTTTCCAGTACGAGGGTCAAAGGAACTTGAAGCTGTGCTCTGATACCAACATGTCACGTCCCGATCCCGTAGGATCGATAGTCGTCCCCCGGGCGTGACGCCGTGCGGGCCTAGGTTGCGCACCGCACAAGGCTAATGTATTTTGTATAATGAGCACATATTCAGAGTACGCAGATAAATTGAAACACATATTTGAGACATGAAAAATTTCTCTTTATTGATTACATCTATTATAAACTCTTGAACTGAGTCAACTAATTGCCGCACGGGCTTACAAGGTTGACACAAAATGAGATAGTTGTCCTGTTCATTACATCCCTTTACTAAACTTTAAAATGTAAAGACCTCCTAGCGGAATGATGGCCTTCCCACGGAGCTACATTTGAGTTGGGTTGCTAGCTCCTTTCTTCAAAATTCTTCAATGATGGCACTCTCAGGGCTCGTCTACAGCTGGACTGGATTGGGGATTGACTTATGCTCCTCGCTCGGCTCTCCTTAGTGCGGGAAACCTGTTTCAATGAGGGTCAGTACATCGAAACGTAATGGTGAAGGCGAGCTAACCCAACTATGCCAATCAACACGTTGTTTTAATGAAGCATGCATATTATTTATGGTCTTTCTAATCTTGCCTTAGTTCATTTTACAGCAAACAATAGATATGAAATTCGATGAAATACTTGCCACCGTTCAGTGACATTTACCTGCCCGTCTGAACTACCTGCACAATACTTACCATGTCCTTCCCAGCCACGAGGACACAAGTTAGCATGTACAGGTTTAAATATACGAGGGGATTACTGGCGTATGCCATAATGGACGATCCAGTCTTGAACAAGGATGGCATGTAGCAAAAATTCAGTAGTGGCTACAGACTATCCCGTCCAGATATAGAAGACTATCGTAAAGTTCCGTCCGGACCGGATCGGTGCCAGTACCCCAGCGACCGTCCACATGAACCATTGACCTTGTGCATAAGTTATCCGTGATCAAAACGGCATATTTAGTGAGTTATCAGTTGATGCAGTTGAGGCAACATAAGTACGAGACAGTGGCATGACATAATTCATTTTTGCATAATCTTTCTGAACAATTGTTCGCATACAAGGTGTATTCCATACTTAGCACAGTTTATAGAAGAAGATGGATTCTAACTAAAATTGAAGCATGTATAGAACATTTTAAACGAACTAGCATACAATAGGTAACTGTTCACAAGTTTGATTGACAAGCATAACAATCCAAGTCTATTCCCTTTTTATCTTGACATCTTTTAGTTATTAGTTGGTATCGTTTGATAGTGGCAAAGAAGAATGCAAGATTTTTAGTTGTGAAGACTTGGAAGAAGGGTCAACTGAATCGAATATAAGCCACTCACTTAGTTGGTTGGAAAGACGAAGGAAAGCGGTACTTCAGGACTCCGCTCGCGCGTCGTCTACTGCTCGTTCACCTGCATCCACGAACAGCTTGATCAATACCTCTTCCATTCTTTCCAATCTCGGAATTGAAGTGCAGTTCAATGAATGAAAACAATGAAATCCATCGAAGCCGTTTAAGAAAATCCAAGCAAATCCGAAAACCAACTCAAGGCACGAAAGCAACAAGCGACAGCGAAAACTGAGGCAACAAAAGATGCAGCGGAGAGGTCCCTCTTGACTCTGTCGCTAAGCCCATCATCGGGACACGGTCCACTGAATATGGAAATCGATTCCGAAGAAGCAAATCCATAACGAGGACGAGTTCATGTTTCAATCTATCCCAATCGAACGATACCGTCTTTGTATTTCTTAGCTGCGTTCCCCAAATAGGGGGAACGGGGCACCACAGATCGGGACATTGCACTTTTGCCGTTTAAATCGGCAGTCCGCTTGAGCGAAACGGGGTGTTACACAAGATAGTATGCGCTACCAAGGCTGAATACCGTGTATTGCCAACCATCAAATGTCACGTTCCGATTTTGCTAAATCGATAATCGTCCCCCGGACGTGATGTCGTGCACGCGTAAGGCGCGCGTGCATAAGACCTAGGCATAATGATATACTTTTTAAAACACATGCAACATAGTACGCAAATAAGATAACACACATTGAGGCATAGAATTTTTATTTATTTATTGATAATGAACATCTGGTTACAGACTCTGGACCCAAAAGCGATAAGGATGCCACACGGACTTACAACTTGGATACAAAATGAGATAGTCGTTCCATACATCATATTTTTTACTAAAATTTTAAAATATTATAGACACCTGCTAGCGAAGCTATCGTCTTGTCTCGGAGCTGCATAAAAGGGTTACGCGGACTCCAGGTGCTTTGTACAAATTCCAAAAAATTATGAACGGGTTACGTCGAGTACTGGACTGGTTGGAGAAAGAAAACTTCATATATTTGTATTTACATTCATATATTTTAATTCAATAATAGGAAGAAAAAAAGAAAAAAGAAAAGAAAAAGGGGAAGAATAGGGCAGACGGCGGAATGCTTGCTTGGGTGGATAGAACAGCCAACACAGAGTGCACAGTGTGCACTTATCTCATAAAATGACAGGAACAATATTTGATATTTGAAGGAAGGGCATTCGGTAGAGCTTCAGCTCAAGTTAGGCTCATTTTTATATGGAGGGGTGGGTAGGCTTACTATCAGTTGGGTCACTCCTCACAGCAAATCAATGCAAGTCATTTAAAGGCAAATGATAAAAAAAAAGAAGGGAGACTTCTGAATTGTAGCATAGCATACTCATTAGATCAGGTCCTGTCACAGTGTCACCTCACTCACACACACTACCGAGACCAAAGTCACAGGGTTTAACTTAGGCCTGTCACTATGCAGCAGTTCCAGACCTCTCCAGAGGAGAGGTGAGCTCATAGGCGGGCTGGTTAGGTGTAGTAGGCCTGACCAGCAATTCGCAGAGGTCCCGTCGGTCTCACAGGAGTAACTAAAGGGTCAGTTCGACAGCCTACAGTCCCTACAGTATTATATATATATATATATATATATATATATATATATATATATATATATATTTATTAAGAAGGATTATTTCTTAGGCATATCTCAATTTCTTCTTTTTATATATATATATAGAGAGAGAGAGAGAGGGAGAGAGGGAGAGAATGCAATAGATGAGATGTCATTTCACTCTCAAAACAAGAATGATGATAACGTGACACAATTTCAACCACACATTTCATATTTTGAAAAATATTGACAAATTGTACTCATTCTCCTGTCCTCGTTTGTGTGGTTAAAAATGTGTCAGGTCACTGCCATCCTTTTTTTTAGAGTGAGATATTATGTCACCTCCCTTACTTTCTCTCTCTCTCTCTCTCTCTCTATATATATATATATATATATATATATATATATATATATATATATATTTTTTTTTTTTCTGTTCATCTACCATATATATTGGGTATTGTTTAGAATAATTAATTAATAATTTTTTGTTTAAAAAATTATTAAATATATCTACTAAACAATTAATTGATTCAATAAAATAAATTTTAAAATAATATTTTGAATATTAAATTATTTATTAGATCTTTTAGATCACGCTTTCCAAAACAAATTTTTTACTTTATTAATTATCGTCAAAGTAATCTTAGATCAGATCCTGTCACAGTGTCACCTCACTCACACACACTACCAAGACCAAGAGGCACAGGGTTTAGCTTAGGCCTTGGACAAGGGTCAGTCACTATCAGTTGGGTCACTCCTCACAGCAAATCAATGCAAAGTCATTTAAAAGCAAATGATAAAAAAAGAGACTTCTAAATTGTAGCATACTCATTAGCCCAGGTCCTGTCACAGTGTGACTTCACTCACACACACTACCAAGACCAAGAGGCACAGGGTTTAGCTTTGGCCTGTCACTATGCAGCAGCTCACCTCTCCAGAGGAGAGGTGAGAGCTCATAGGCGGGATGGTTAGGTGTTGTAGGCCTGTCCAGCAATTCGCAGAGCTCCAGGTCATCTCACAGGGGTAACTAAAGGGTCAGTTCGACAGCCTACAGACCCTACAGTATTGAAAAAACAGAAATTTTCATTAATAGCATTCTAATTTATATAAATTTTATCTAAACCATTCAAGATTAAAAATAAAAAAAAATTTATTATAACAAAATAAAATTATATTAAATTAATACAAATAAAATAAATTTTAGAAAATTTAAAATATAGACAGAGTCAGCCAACTCTGTTAGTGAAAAACATAAAAAAAACAAACAAGTAGGCAAAAAAATAATAAGTGGACCCCACAAATCCAAATTCTGTCAACACTATTAGTTGAATTTGTACTGTTGGCAAGCACAAATTCAGCCAACAGTGTTGGCGAAATTTGGCCTTGTGGGACCCGCGGGTTGGTTTGGGTGGTTGAATTTTGTTTGGTTGGTTTATTTTATTAGTTTGTTTTAATTAGTTATATATATATATTTTTTCGTTTAGTTTCGGAAATTGATTTAAGAAAATATATTTTAACAAGATAAAATTAAAATAAATTAATTATAAAAAAAATTAAATTTTTTTTTTTCGAAAATTATCATCCGGAGTATCAAAATTTGTATAAATTCCATCTAATGAAACATTTTTCTTTAAGGAACATTTTTCTTTACAATTTTCTAAAAAAAATATTTCTAAATATTTCTTTACAATTAATTTATTTTTATTTTATTTCGTTAAAATATATTTTCTTAAATCAAATTCTAAAACTTAACTAAATAAAAAAAAACTAAAACATAACTAATTAAAATAAACTAATAAAATAAACCAAACAAACCATACCAAACAAACAAAACCCAACCACCAAACCAACCCGCGGGCCCCACAATGCCAAATTTCGTCTGTTGGCCGAATTTGGAATTGTGGTTCCACTTTTTGCTTTTTTGCCTACGTGTTCGTTTTTTTGTGTTTTCCGCCAACAGAGTTGGCTGACTCTGTCTATATTTCAAAAAAAATTAAACTTGTTTCGTTTGTATTAATTTATTTTAATTTTATTTTGCTACAGCAAATTTTTTGTTTAAAAAATTATAAAAAAATCAAAATATTTATTGCATAAATATTTTATATTTTTAATATTATATTTTTATCAGTTTTTTTCGTATAAAGTAATAAAATTTAATAAAATTATAAAATAAGGGAAAAGTTGGACGAAATTGCCTGGAGGAGGATCACCCGCCAACTCAGTTGGCGGGGTGCAGTGCTGGAGAGTAACTCGTCAACTGAGTTGGCGGGGCGCTCTCCTCGAGAGGCCGCTCGCCAAGTCAGTTCGCGGGGCATGCTGAGTTGGCAACTTAGGACCGTTGCACTCTGCTCTCCAACTCAGTTGGCGAGTAAGTATCCGTTTTCCACATTTTAGCCGTTGCACAACAGCTATTACATTCAACACTCTCCCTCTATAAATTTTCTATCTCAACCAAATCATCTCACACACACTCTATTTCCTCTCTTCCCTCTAGCAAAGTCTCCAACACTCTCTCTGTCTATCTGCCTGCAGCTAAAGTTCATTTGAGTTTTCTGTAGCAAAAGTTCTCAACCGTCATGGATCGTAGCGTAAGAATTGTATGCTCGCACGGTGTAACACCCCGTTCCGTTCTAGCGGATTGCCGATTCAAACGGCAAAAAGTGCAACTGTCCCGACCCGCTTTGCCTCAAACGAGAAGCAAAGGATATCCAGACTTGTCCCTACAGGAATCCGGCCTAGGCTTTCAGAGGCTCGCTTGACGTATCGCTCTACCGAGGCAAATCATCGGTAAGGTGGGTGGCTACGGTGAACTTGTCTTTGCTTAGCCAGCACACATAAAATCTGGAATATTCATGCTAGTCGCTAGGTGATTCACCCATGCATGCTAATAAGAATCCAACGCACCTAGCTAAGGGAATAATCCCAACTTGTATTGCTTATGCTAGAACATGGAATTGAAATACTGCTTATATTCAGACCCTCGCATGCCAAGTCCCCTAACGATCTAATTCTCGGCTTACCTTCGGGTCCGAGCAAACGTGTTGCTTATGTTCCTTAGAAACGCATGCTTGTCTGCTTGAAGTTGCCATGTTTTCATCCAAACCCCGGAAGACTACTACGTGGTCGTTCCGTGCCTGAATGAACCCGCAAGTATTCGGGACCGTTAGGTCGCCAAAGCAGTTCCCGATCCAGGGGACTGCATCATGTCAAGTAAATGAATCATACTCCTATGGCAAGACTCATTCAGGTATTCGGATCTCTGCAAGTCTCCCTCGAGCGGGCTTACATCAGCCCAGGAGACTGTGCATATCCAATGGCTAAATGAATCATGCAATACTGCTTATCGTGTGCTCGTGTTGCCTTAACTGCATGAAGCGTGAATTAATAATCGTGTTCGATCATGGACAACTTGTGCACAAGGATATAAGTTCTGCGGACGGTGCTGGGGCACTGGCACCGATCCGATCCGGGCAGACTTCGTGTTTATAGTCAATCGTGTGCGGACTGGGTAACTTGCAACGCATCGTGTTTTATGAGCTCCTCGTGTTTTCCCGTTGCATGTTATCCATGTCCTTGACTAGTCCAAAATGGCATCAAGCCAGTGATCATCGTGTGTATATGCTTGCAATGCCTCGTGTGTTTATCGTGTGAATTTGGCTTGCAATGCATCGTGCGTTCATCGTGTGTAATTAAACTTGTGGCTTAGTCATCATGTGCGGATAGGATAACTTGCAGCGCATCGTGTGTTCATCGTGTGCTCTCGTTGCATGTTATCCTTATCCTTGACTATGTCCACCTCGTGTGTTTAAACTTGAATAATATAACCATACTCAATGTTTGCATATGCTATCGCCTGAATGTTCATACATGCCCGTGCTTGAATTAATAAGGTTTGCCTTGGACAGGGAAGGTAAAATGGTAAGTTGGTAAGTCTCGCCGTATTTCCTCTCATGTCGCATGGCGCATTGCCACACGAGTTAGGCTATTCAAATCTTGAATGAAACTGATCCTAAGGCAACTAGAAAGATAACTTAATAGTTGTTCACGGAACCTGTATTACGTGTTTAGATTTGTCGAGCGGGAGAGTAGCTTCCCCACCAGTGCATTCAATGTACTGATAACCTACCAGTTTACATGCAGGGTACGGGAGAACCTCGTTCGGTATGGATGCCTCCTTCGTGCGTGCTTAGGCGTGGAGATCACTCCGAAGCAACGACGCGTCCGGGACTGAAGCACATATACTAGACATAATGTTGAGAACATCGCCTAAACATCGCCTGAACATCGCCACGGCAGTGCCAGTTGTAGCCGAGACTACGGGACTTCAGGGCTCTCAGGAACCTCCGCCCTCAGACG
Organism: Iris macrosiphon; assembly: GCA_036927795.1. NCBI lineage: Eukaryota > Viridiplantae > Streptophyta > Magnoliopsida > Asparagales > Iridaceae > Iris > Iris macrosiphon. The sequence goes on from JAYESA010000003.1 coordinate 5,042,584, forward strand.
AAAAGGGTTCCATCTTGAAAATATCATAGTTTAAGAAGATGTGTCATGCTACCTTCAAAGGGACCGAGGACCCCTCCGTGGCGTTGGATTGGCTGGTTGAGTTGAAAGGCCACTTTGAAGTGCTTCACATGGATGAAACCAAGAGAGTTGCTTGCGTTCAGCTTTAGCTCCGTTTAAACGCACATGCTTGGTGGGATGTGCACAAACAAGCTATATTGAGTGAATATGACAAGACGACTATCTCTTGGTCTGTGTTCCGTAAGGCCTTCGAAGAAGAGTACCTTCCACCCGTCGTCCGTCGCGAGAAGAAATATGAAGTTTACACATTTGCGACAAAAAAATATGACAGTGCAGCAGTACGCTACAAAATTCAACGGATTTGTAAAATTTGCTAAGTCTCATCTATGTGACGCCGAAAGTCTAGCTCGAAGGTTTGAGATTACAACCTTTTATTCGTGCCCCACATCGTCGTCCCTCAGTACCGTACCATGTGTGAGTCTCTAAACTATGTCCTCTCCCTAGAGTCGTAGTACCCCCCAGTTCGTACTGGCGCTGTGCAAAATTCCTATCACAAGCGTCCTAGCAACACATGTGGTAACAATGCGCACAAGTGCCACAATAACGGCGACTTTCAGGACCAAGATCCAGGGAAGAACCAGGGGCAACCTTGTGCCTACTGCCACAGGCCAGGACACCATATCAACGACTGCCGTATTCGAAAAGGGGAATGTTTCGTTTGTGGTAAGTTTGGCCACGTAGATCGCAATAGTCGGGATCGCCCCAACGATCCCCCTCCGCGCCGTCCACAGCAACAGCAACGTCCGTCTCAGAATCAGGGTTCGGCACCTCGAGCGAATCAGACGGCACTGCAGAACGCTCAGGGCCGGGTCTATGCTCTGACTCTGGAAGAGGCGTGCACCTCAAACACGACGGTGTTAGGTATATTACTTTTCAATAATGTACCTGCTCGAGTATTATTTGATTCTGGTGCCACACTTAGTTTCATTGCAGCAAATTTTGCCGCTGAGAACACATTTCCTATGACACTGCTAGGCCAAAACCTTAGCGTCCGTACTCCATCGGGCGTATATTTGCCGGCTCACTTAGTCTATCGGGAAGGTAAAATTTGTATCAGTGGAAGAAAATTATCACTTGATGCGATAGTCTTAGACATCAGGGACTACGACACCATTCTGGGATGGATTGGTTCGATGCTTGCTCTGCCATTATTGATTGTCTAGGAAAAAAGTCGTGTTTCGTCTACCTGGCGAGATTGAGTTCTTTTATGTGTGCAGTCCATCGTCGAGAGCACCGAGTGCCTGCATGGTGATCTCTGCAATGTCTGCTCGGCGGATGATACATTCCGATTGCGATAGGTACTTGGCGTCCGTTCGAGACATGCAACGAGATTGCGCAAACGTTGAGTCTACTTCCGTTGTGGCAGATTTTTCTGATATATTTTTTGACGAGTTTTTTGGCATGCCGCCCGACCGTGAGATTGAGTTCACTATTGATACATTTCCAGAAATTTGACCAATTTCCAAAGCTCCGTATCAGATGGCCCCAGCAGAACTAAAAGAATTAAAGGTTCAGTTGCAAGAATTGCTAGATCACGGGTATATTCGTCGCAGCATGTCTCCGTGGGGTGCGCCTGTATCGTTTGTAAAGAAAAAGGATGGCTCGATGCGGCTCTGCATCGACTATCGTAAATTAAATAAGGCTACTGTTCGAAACAAGTACCCCCTGCCCAGGATTGATGACCTCTTTGATCAACTACAAGGTGCGACGATATTCTCAAAAATTGATCTTCGCTCGGGTTACCATCAGCTCAAGATCAGGACGGACGACGTGCCAAAGTCAGCCTTTCACACTCGTTACGGCCACTATGAGTTTTTGGTAATGTCATTCGGACTAACCAATGACCCTGCTGCCTTTATGGACTTAATAAATTGTGTGTTAGCCATGTCTCGACAAGTTTGTAGTAGTGTTCATTGATGATATCTTGGTGTACTCGAAGAACAAGGAGGAACATACAGAGCACTTGCAGAAAACGTAGGGAAGCAATAAGGATGCGTAGGGAAGCAATAAACACGTATGAAAGCAGAACACGTAGGGAAGCATTGAAAACTTCTCCTTAGGCAATGAGAGATAAGGAACTCAAGAGTAAATGAGTCTGATTAGAACGATGATCAACTAAAACTATAAAAACCTGAGTACCACTTACATATTACTAATCTCGACTAACAAGTTCATGCAAACATAATACTAGGTATAGGCTAGGGAATGGAACTAACAGGCAAATGCTAAAGTACTACTAGGAATATTCGTTACTATAGCTGGCTATGATAAGACTAAATCTTACCCATATTCGCTACTCCTCGAGTTCGTGCCTTCTCCATTGTCATCACAAAAGCCTGTGCACGTTCCTGTGGTGGTGCCCTCTACTGTTGCTGGGCCTGCTGGAAGAGTGCTTCCTGTGGTACCAAAGGTGGCATCGGCTGATATCCTTCCGGTGTTGGTGGTCTGAATCCTCCATCTTTTGACTGTGATGCTCCTAGTGCTAGATAAGCTGGTCGATGTGGCTGCTGGACTGGCTCCGGTGCTAGCAAAGCTAGTCGGTGAACCATTGGGGTTTTACCTCGGTGTTCAGGGCAATCCTTGGCTGAATGCTGACTGGATCTGCAAGCTAAACATAATCCTAATTTGCGTCTGCATTCTCTCTCAATATGGCCTACTTTGCCACAGTGGTGACAAGTAGGAAGGGATGGGGCTCGTGATGCTGCTCTCTGGGGTGGATTCATCTGGGGTCGCTTTGCAGGCTCTCGGTATGGTGCTCGAGCTGGTACAAATGCGTACGGTCTCTTCTGGTTGGACTCCCTCCTGTGGATGCGCTTCATGTGTCAAGCTGCTACAAGGAATTCCGTATAAAAAGTAGTACAATTGTGCCAATATGTCTCTGTAGTTCAAAGCGTAGTCCGTCAAATAATTTCTCCGCCTTTCCTTCTTCTGTCGGGATCAGTGTAGGGTCGAACAGTTGAATCAAGCATGATGCAAGTCAAGAAATTTATTTGAGTCTGATATAGAGGTCAAGAACGTATCAACATATGGATGAGATCCTATAAATTATTCTTATCCGAATCGTAGGCTTGCTCGGTCCCTTAGTTGAAACCAAAGCAATATATTCGTAGACCTGCATGGGCCACCAAAAAAACTATGTCATGCCGCAGAACCAAAATACCAAGGGACTAGCCACGTGGCAATGGCCAACAACACAACTCCAATGGACAAACCCAATTTAATGGACCCTTTAGAGTGCACTTAAGCTGTAAAACAAATACAATGGTCTACGAATACCTGTCACAGTTTATATATCTAATCTCATCCACAATAAGTAACGAAATCACAAAGAGATTGTCACGACCCGCACCCGATATAGGGGCACGATTACGTGGGTACGTCCAGCCTACGCCGCAGCATCGGCGGTAGAACGTTGTCTAGGTCTCAATACTACTAACATAACTCACAACCTGTCAATGAACTCAAACTCCATAGGGAGGACCATGAATAATACATCGATCAACAGTTCATAATATAAATACTAAATCACAATAACTATAGAAAATAAATAGCACGATGAGATATAAAGATAAAGAGTACTGACATAAGTCAAACACAAACAAAAAATAGCACAAGTCTAGAGTCTAGCTTACCCACTAAAATAGTCTCAACAAAAGTCTCAACATAAGTCTCAACATAGTCTCAACATAAGTCTCAAGTCTCAACATAGTCTCAACATAAGTCTCAACATAGTCTCAACAAAACAATAAAAGATGCATATAATATAACTGTCTAAATAACTGCAGGTGGTGTCTCCTCTAAGGGGAGGGACTCTTCTAAGATCTCTGGTATGTAGTCTCCCTCTACACCTGGCCTATAGTGTGTAGGACAGAAGTCCTCAAGGTTCTCTGGAAAAATATTATCCAGTCAGGATTGGAGCGAAGTACAAGCACTAACAGCAGTTTCATTTATATTGATAAAAACTATAATACAGTGTAATGAATACAAGATGAAGAAATACTGGAAATAAGAGATACTTGAGATATGAAATACTGGAGAATCAACAATAACACAACTAGCAATGAAAAAAATATAAGTGAATGCTAGAACAATGAACTAAAAATACAAAAATAGAATATCTAGCTAAGTGTTTGAAATATCAGTCTATTATATGATCGGCTTGGGACGAGATCAGGCTTGTTATATATGATTATCTATGATACATGTGAGGTCAGGCTAACTATCTGGTTAGCTATGATGCGAGCAATAGTCAGGATAATCATATATAACAGGCTATGAGGCATGTAAATGGTCAGGCTACACCCGATGTGATGTGAGCTATGATGCATGTAAAGTGGAGTATGATCACATAATCTGCTAATATTTCCCTGTATCCCAGCTAGCATGATGGATTCCAATCACGACTCCTCGTGACAGGTATCAATGATGCTAACCTGTGTATCTATAGTATCAAAATCAATTATGCTATACAACTAGAATCATAGAGATGATCAACATAATAAAAATTGTCAGAGAATGTACTCGCCTGTGGTCCTGAGCTGGCAATACCAATATCCTGTTTCTGAAGTCTCGCCTGAATGATCAAACGGTCCTATATACATAATATAATAATAATATAACATCAGTCATTACACTAGTACTCGTATAAACACAATTTTAGTGCACTCAGAAACTACGCAGGGTGATAACTGGTCAACTAGCAGGGTCAAGTGTGCACGTCTAAATGCACAAGTGTCATGTCCTCGAATACCATACATAACAAGACAATCAACTAACACTAACACATGTCCAATCCCCAAATCTCGTGCAACGCTAACACCTATCCTAGCTAGTATGTTAGGGTACACAAGGCAGTCAACTAACACCTATGGTCATACAGTCATATATAATACTAGTAATCAATTTCCCACGAAGTAATATATATATTAAACCTAATTGTTATACATACATACATGCACACACATATATACTAGTTATTAGGATTTACCAACACAGTGTCATACAATGCATACATGAAAGAAAGGGCAAGTTTCGAACCTTGGTATGCATGTGACCGAGGAGGGGGTGACACCAAGAAGATGGTGCTGTCGCTGTGGTGGTTGCTGCTCGCCGGGAAGGAGATCGACGGTGATGGTGTTGACGAAGTCAGGGTAGTTGATGTCGAAGGAGGTCATGGTGATCGGTGAGGGTGGTGATTGGGCGATAGAAGTCGTTGTGGTGGTGGTGGTTACTGCTCTGGGTGACGGTTGTTGTGGTATAGATGGTAGAGACGGTGGTGATGATGATGATGATGGAGGCTGTCGTCGGTCGCTGTAAAGTCGTGGAGAGGTCGAGGTAGTTGCTCGACGGTGAGGAGTCGACTAATGGTTGAGGTGACGATGGTGGCGGTGGCTTGGTGGTTGCAGCAGGCTGTTGGGGTCGGGATGATCTGAGATGGGAGAAGGATAAGTCGATGAGGTTGGCTGCACGTCGTAGAGAGGTCGAGGGAGTCGGGGTGATCACGATCCGGCAGTGAAGTCGAGTCGGCTGTGGCGGGGTTGCTCCGCTGAGGGGATGATGGAGATGATTATGATGGTGATGTCGTGGGAGATACACGATGGCTGCTGTCCCGACGGAGAGTTGGTCGGGGAAGAAATGGAAGAGGGTGGTGCGACGGTTGGAAGTCGGCTGTGAGTCGGGAAGGATGGTGCTCCGGCGAGGTGGTCGACTGTTGCCGGGGTCATGTCGGGAATGGAGGCTGTGAGGGAGAGGTGGTGAGATGAGTGCTCGGTGGTCAGGGTGATGGCTGCTCCGGCAGGATGGTAGCCGAAGGGGAGGAAGATGAAGGCAAGTTTATGGTTTCGGTTTATTTGAAGAAGGATGCTGGTGGCTATAAAAAAATAAAAATAAGGAGAAGACAAAGGGTTTATGTATGAGAGAGAAAATAGGATGATGATTACCTAGGGATTAGGGCCGACCATGTGCTCCTTGGGATGGGGTTGGTTTCTACATGAAAGAAATTGGATGGCTAGGATAGTGCATGTTTGGATGAAGGGCTAGGATGGTGAGATGGAAAGGTTTGAGTGTTGTACACTCCAAAAATAGGGAAATATATTGGTATGACCAGTCAAAGAAGGGGAAGTGTTTCTTCATGGCTTGGGTCCAATGGAAGGTGGACACCTCATTGCACTTTTGCATAAAAGCCCACAACAATTGGAAAATTTCATAAATAGTGGAATTTGGGATTAGATGAGGAAAAATACCATGTTTGGTATGATGTAGTAGATAAAAGAGTATGTGGTATTTAGTATGATCCTTGAGGTTGTGAGTGGGGGTTTGGGTTGGTGTAGGGTCTAGCTTTGGGTTAGGTTGGGTCCTTACACCAATTTAATTAAAATTAGTATAAATGGTGTTCTTAAATTAATTGAAAGTACATGGGGTTAAAATTAGGCGGGGCACCAGTGTCATGGACATAGAAGACTCAGAAAAGAATATTGTCATAATTTGGGTTGCACAAAATGGGTCAAGATTGTGTCTCCAATTTCGATTGGAACGGACAAGGATCAACGTTGGATTTATTTGAATTTAAAAAAATAAACGTTGTAACAAATATTGTGCGGCTAAAATGAAGCACAAAAGGGCATATTTATGAGTTACGCAAAGGACAGATTGGAACACTGGCACATCTAGGACAATGATGTAAAATTTGTTGGAAAGCAAAAGCTAGTGTAGCGCTCCAAATATCGAAGCAACGATAAGGTACAATAATTGAATAAAATCACGGTAATTAATTATAACCCTAATAATTAAATCCCAAAAATACTAATTAAACCCATAATCCTATATTTTGGTCAGGGGTTCATCTAGTGGGTTTCTAGGTCTAGTCCACTAATCCATGCATTAAAGAACAATATACAATATATATATAAAATATATCATGCAATATATAAAATAAAATATATACAATACTTATAACAAATAAAAGATAAAAATACCCCTATTTTAGAATGTGGTAGTGACATGTCTACCTTCCTTAAAAAAATTTGTCCTCAAAATTGAATTAAACTAGCGCAAGAACATACAATCGAACAAAGAATTATACCTCAAACTTGTGCTTTAATGCTCAAATATTTACATCGGTTTATGTTGTACTAGACCCACACTCTTAACTATGGCATCAACTCAATTATCCCCAAACACCCTGATACATGTGATGCACTCAACACTCTGATATACTCAAACACTATGATATGCATCACCTGGACATACCTTCATCCTCTAACATACACTTAACTCTGGCACATTCACTCACTAATTCCTATCCCTATACACTGATACCCATATCAACTAATTAGTAGTCCATAAGATGTCCATGGATACATCCACATGTACACACCTGTCTATTGATACCAAAATATGATACCAAGAACCTCTAACATAACCATAGGTTAAATGATGCATCCAAAGTTTGATACCCCTATCCCTTTGGTACCACTGTTTCTATTACAAGCACACCTACCACTAGCTCTCTTACCTACTGTAATTGTTTATACTAGTTGTTCTTATCACTCAAGTGCATACCAAGTGTAACACAACATACTAAGTACTACTCCCTCTAATACAACTCTAGATGGACACTCAAGTCAGTTTGCAGTGCCATCTCAGGCATGCTCAAGCCAACAGATTCTTACACATGCACATCATCCACTCATATACTAATACACATTTCTTATCCACATCTATCTAAGTATACCTATACATACTCACAGTCTCTAACACTCAAGGTACACACAAATACACAAATTGTCTACACCCCTCATCTGTGTACTAAAATTTGCACTGCCTGGATTACTTGCACTATTACATCTAATAATTTTCTATCCATATTAACTGATACACCAATATAAGATTATCACACGAGGTACTTACTGTTACTAGCACATTACTCAACTAATCCTTGACATAGATAGCACTCTTGGTATAGTAACACTAGCTTCATCATTAGATTATCTTATCACATTGACACTCATCACCCACTGTGCATCATGTACATAATTTCTAGACACTCTTCCATCTATTGCTTTCAACCCATCACTGGCCTCAATATCAGGTGATACATCCATCACTAGTCATATACCAGTACATTCATATCTAATCACATCAAGGCCCTACTTTTATCTGTAACATAAGTCTTACTACTTAGCACAATATATTCTTATTCCCTCACACTCACCTATACACTTATGGGTACTCTCCTACTATGGCACACTCACAATAGTCAACACTGATACTCAAGACACAGACATAATTATAAATCACTAATTATCACACTAACAAGGAATCTAAATGAAATAAAACTCAAAAAAGAACTGGACTAAGGAACTGAAGGTATCTCTACTGCTAGCTAAAATGATGGAACAAAGTCCTATAATAATAGAAGTGGATAAGTATATAGATAATATTTTAAGAATCAATTTAAGATATAATCTGATATTCATACACGTCTGTCCAAAATTATGACACTCTGAATTCTCGCCACGCTAGTAAGCATAGTTGTGATAAACGATAGATTCCATAACTTAGGTATGCAACTCTATAATCATGTCGTCTAGAATTCTCGCTGTGCCGACTAGTATAGCTGTAAGAAATTCTAAATTTCATAACTAAGATATATATACATCCAAAGTCAGGTCCCTACGTTTCTGCCATGTCAACTAATATGGCTGCGATGAACTCTATGCTACATAACTAAAGTAGACGTTTCATTTTTCTCACTGTCCTTATCGACATATGTTATCAGATGATACCGTAATTTTAGTCCATAAAATTTATCTTGATAAGAAATCAAACTCAAAAATGATACCAAGAATTAAATTTAATAACTGATCAACAAGAATCAAATTCAATAACAACAAGTGAGAACGGATGAAAACAAGGAAAAATATTTAAATTGGAAATTATAATAAGATTCTCAAGTGTCGTCCCAAGAATCTCTCAAAAATTTGTGATTGAGTATCCTCTCTTATCCTGTTATCCTATGTCCTATACCTATCACAGGCTCGCAGTAGTACAACTAAGTCGTCACACTACCACAATATCGCACAACTTGCGAAGTCTGACCTGCATGGGCCACCACTAAAAATGTGTTACGACCCGCACCCGATATAGGAGCATGATTACGTGGGTACGTCCAGCCTACGCCATAGCATCGACGGTAGAACACTGTCTAGGTCTCCATACTACTAACATAACTCACAACCTATCAACGAACTCAACTCCATAGGAATGACCATGAATAATACATCGATCAACGGTTCATAATATAAATACTCAATCACAATAACTATAGAAAATAAATGGTACAATAAGATATAAAGATAAAGAGTGCTGACATAAGTCAAGCATAAACAAAATACAACACAAGTCTAGAGTCTAGCTGACAACTAAAATAGTCTCAACAAAAGTCTCAACATAAGTCTTAACATAGTCTCAACATAAGAACAAAAGATGCATATAATATAACTATCTAAATAACTACAGGTGGTATCTCCTCTAAGGGGAGAGACTCTTCTAAGATCTTTGGTATGTAGTCTCCCTCTACACCTGGCCCATAGTGTGTAGGACAGAAGTCCTCAAGGTCCTCTAAAAAAATGTTATCCAGTCAGGATTAGAGTGAAGTACAAGCACTAACAGCAGTTTTATTTATATTGACAAAAACTATAATACAATGTAACGAATACAAGATAAAGAAATACTGAAAATAAGAGATACTGGAGATATAAAATACTGGAGAATCAGCAATAGCACAACTAGTAATGAACAAAAATATAAGTGAATGCTAGAACAATGAACTAGAAATACAGAAATAGAATATCTAGCTAAGTGTTTGAAATATCAGTCTATTATGTGATCAGCTTGGGACAAGATCAGACTTGTTATATATGATTAGCTATGATACATGTGAGGTTAGGCTAACCATCTGGTTAGCTATGATACGAGCAATAGTCAGGCTAATCATATATAACAGGCTATGAGGCATGTAAATGGTCAGGCTACACCCGATGTGATGTATGGGGTAAGCTATGATGCATGTAAAGTGGGGTATGATCACATAATCTACTAATATTTTTCTGTCCCCCAGCTAGCACGATGGATTCCAATCATGACTCCTTGTGACAAATATCGATGATGCTAACCCGTGTATCCATAGTGTAAGAATCAAGTACGCTATACAACTAGAATCATAGAGATGATCAATATAATAAAAACTATCAGAGAATATACTCGTCTGTGGTCCTGAGCTGGTAATACTAATATTCTATTCCTGAAGTCTAGCTTGAATGATCCAACGGTCCTATATACATAATATAATAATAATATAACATAAGTCGTTTTACTAGTACGTATGTAAACACAATTATACTGTACTTAGAAACTACGCAGGGTGATAACTGGTCAACTAGCAGGGTCAAGTATGCACGTCTAAATGCACAAGTGTTATGTCCTCGAATACCGTGCATAACAAGACAGTCAACTAACATTAACACATGTCCAATCTCCAAATCTTGTACAATGCTAACACCTGTCCTAGCTGGTATGTTAGGGTACACAAGGCAGTCAACTAACACCTATGGTCATACAATCATATATAATACTAGTAATCAATTTCCCACGAAGTAATATATATATTAAACCTAATTATTATACATACATATATGCACACACACATATACTAGTTATTATGGTTTACCAACACAGTGTCATACAACGCACACACGAAAGAAAGGGCAAGTTTTGAACCTTGGTGTGCACGTGAATCCCAACTTGTATTTGCTTGTGTTAGAACATGGAATTAAAACATCGCTTGAACACTGCCTGTACAATTATTCCACAATTATAGCCACTTGACATGCTTTTACTGTTTCAAAGTGAGAGAGTGAGAGAGATCTGAGCAAATTGTAATCTCGCCAAGTGCCGCCTGTAACACTTGTTTATATCAATAAAGAGTTTTACTTCAATTTATGTTATTCAATGCTTCCGCTATTGTTGACTCAGTGAACTTGTTATCGATCGCCTATGCGTTCATGACTCCGCTGTACTCGGACAATCTGTGCGACTCTATGGCTTAGAACTCTTACCACCAGCCAATGAACCACGACCTTGCATGGGCGTGACTCATGCTCGTGCGACATCACGCCCAGATGGGTCAAAGCGATCGTTCCGCGGGAACGCTGGCGCGGTGATTATCACCTAGCGGGAACAGCCACTTTGCCTGTGGGAGATCGGGGCATGACATATTGGTATCAGAACCTGGTTTATACGCCTTTGGACTTCGTTCCGATTATTTCTGTTTCGAAAGCTCGTTCGTGGGTTATGTTCATGCTCTCTCTCAATGTCCCTAATGTAATGTTCCAATAATAAGTCTAAATACTTTCAAAATATGCTTTTGAATAGTATGATTTCTTGTATGAAATTATGGTGCGAGAGGCCTTTATGCCAACCTGTGTGAGAACTTTGAGATTATCGCAAGTAGCTTATCCGATTTTACTATCTCTAAGTTTGGTTGAATGCATCTGTTTAAGGGACGCCTTGAACTTGTGCATGATCCAAGACTCAAGAAGATGTGAGACTCGAGTGCTAAGACTTCGCTATCGCTGTTTGTGGTATTAAACGAAAGAATGAAAGTGTATTTCAATGACAGGGTTTATACGAGACCCGTGCCCTTTGGTTTACAAACAAACTTGTACAATTTGATCCTATACGAGGATGCGGGAGTACAATTTATTTAATCTGGGTATAAATTGCTATAGGTGTTTGATCTGCGGTCGATCACTTTAGCCCTTGGACTACACGATGTTGAAGAAGTGCAGTGGAAGACAGGATGCAGCTTCGGAGGTTGCGAAGGAGGGTGGATACGCGATGCTGAAGGTCATCGTTCCCTATTCCTTGCCTGAGCTCTGTATTCTTCTCTCTCTCTCTGTCTCCTGATCTCCGGTTCGGTGACCTTGTTCGATCTTCCAAATTGTCCCCCCTGTTCCCCATTGATAGGGGTCTCTATTTATAGAGTTTTGGTGACAGTGACCACTCCATCGGTGTAACAACCGAGGAGTGGCAAGTACAGCACCCTATTACACAACGGTTAAAGTAACCAATGCCTACGTATAGATGATCTTTTGAATGAGCGAGTGACGCGGGTCCAACTAAGGGGACACAACGCGTACAATTGCTACTAAGATCACGGCATAAAAGCCACGTGGGTAGGTATCCATTGTGTAGAAGGGGTTGGCGTAGAAGCCAAATGTCCGTCACCATGGCATAGAAGCCGAGCAGGCATAGAAGCCGAACAGGCATAGAAGCTGAGTAGGCGTGGAAGCCGAGCAGTCGTAGAGACTGGAAGGGTGTTGAAGCCGGATGGGTGTTGAAGCCGAGTAGGCATAGAAGCCGAACATGCATAGAAGCCGAGTAGGCGTGGAAGCCGAGCAGTCGTAGAGACTGGGAGGGCATTGAAGCCGGATGGGCGTTGAAGCCGAGTAGGCATAGAAGCCGAACAGGCATAGAAGCCGAGTAGGCGTGGAAGCCGTAGGAGCACAGATCCTGAATGGGCGTAGAGGCCACTGCGTACCATGCCAGGGTGCTGATGTGGACGTCTTTAGCCGGAATTACGGCTTTCGGAGATTAAATCTTTGGCAGAGATTTGCCATCATCCTGTGCATTAAATGCGGAGACGTGCCTTGAGGGGAAACTGTCACCGCTCTGTGCGTTTTGACGGAGGGACATGCCTTGAGCCCTGTACGAAGCACAGCTTTTGACGTGGCAGGCAGTTTGTCTTCTGCGGAGCGTAAAACAACCCATGTTTGCCTGTGTAAAACAAGGCAGCGTATTCTCTTTGCACGCGAAAGAGCGATTTATGCCGGGGGATTTTAGCAAGCGCCGGTTTGGTGATATTTTAACCAAATCCTCTGCATTAAATGCTGAGATCCGCCATCATACTATGGAGCGTGTCCCGAGGGGTCTGCCCCCGTTCCCAGCCGTCGTTTGGGTAGCTGTGCAGCCCTTTTTTTGTCAGGAGTCAGAGGTCAGGTTTTACTGCGTGACTGGACAGTTTCTTTTCGGGAATACGAAGCGTTCCTCGTACGCTTTAATGCTGCTTTGAGAGCGGCTGGGTTTTATGCCATGGAGGCGATGAAGAACCCTGTTTTACGCTGGATGGCTCTTGAAGGCCTCTGCTTATGCTGCTCTGTATCAAGATACTGCGTAGATCTTCCAAGCATTTTTTTATGCTTCTACAAGACCCTCTTCAAAGCTTTTAAATTCCTCGAAATTTGAAACGCTTTGAATGAAGCATGAACGGCCCCTCGTAACTTGAAATATTTCTGAATGGAGCGTTGAAACGGTCGATGCTGACTTTATAGCAGATTTATTGGGGACCGTTGTGATCTCTTTTGCCTATAAAAGGCTGGGGGGGTGAACCTGTCTTCACCACATTCCCATTGTCATGCAGAGATGATCGCCGAAGTTCGTCGGATCGATCTGAGGAAGAAGGAGATCATGTTCTTCCAGCATGTAGGGAGCCGTAAAAGATGGCGTCTTCGAGCAAGTGTCCACTGCAACGATGGATCACGGAAGGACATCTTAGCCTCTCTTGTTCGGGATAATTAGCAACTTTGTATGGCGTTGCCCCAGGAGAGAGGAAGGGTCGTATTTGACCATACAGTTTGTAGACTGTTTATTTCTTCCTGAGGCCCCCGCGGACGAGAGTCAAAAGGACTCATCCTGTCCCGGCTTGAGCAGCGCACGGAGTATGGGATCTGCAAAATCTATGTAGGCCCAGTTCTGTATCCTTATGCCGTTTGACCAATATGTCGGTCAGTTTTCGATAAACCGACTGACTGTCGGAGAAGATGGATGAAGAATTGAGGCCCAGCGAGAGCCTGCCAGAATAGTTTCTGGGCGATCTTCAGATGACGAGGGGGTATCTCCTTTGTAGACGGAGTTTTCCTCAGATGTAATCATGAGAAATAGAGAAAAACCCTTGTAGATTGGATTTCCCTCATATGTAATCATGATTTTAATCTTTAATAAAATCGTCTTCTTCTCCATATGATCGTCTTGCCATACGTTGCTTGTGAAGTCTGAATATGTGCAGCTTCGATACGTCTGAATCTTTATGCTGACTCTGATAGAAAAAGTATTAGGCCCCGTCCTTTATGCATAGCGGATAGTCCGTAGAACGCTGCTGAGCACTTTGAATATTTAGAACTGTCCTGTTGCTAGGACTGCGTAGAATTTCTGAACTGTTGCCTCTCTGATGAGCGAAATTTTGTTTTGTTCAGAATTCGTCTTCAAGAATGATCTCTTGAAACTCCCTTGGAACAGGGTCGAGGTTTTTGGCTGTCAAACTGAGTTGCCACTTTGATAGACGAGATGTTCAGACTGGAATCTGGATGAACCTCCAGTTTTCTGGACCCGAGAGGAGTAATTTCTCAATATTTGAACTCTGCATACTTCGGGTACTTGGGGATGCTTTGGGGCAAGAACGAGTATCTTCTGTGTGAACTCTTTGCACTTGACCGCCTTGGGGACTGTTTGGATATGCTGAAAGTCGTGGAGCGGGAAATCATGTCTGTAGCCTCTTGAGCGTAAAACACCATCGAAAGTGAAATCGTAGACCTGTGGTTCCTGAGCGTGGAGTCATAGGTTTGTTGCCTCTCGAGCATAGAATGCTACCGAGCACAAACGCATCCGGGCAAGAAAAAACCATAGACTTGTAGCCGTCGAACGTAAAGCCGTTAGATTCGTAGCTGTCGAGCGTAGAAAAGCTCCTTTTAGCGTAGGACTGTAGATCTGTAGCCTGTGAGCGTAGAACACCATCGAGCGTGAAATCGTAGACCTGTGGTTCCTGAGAGTGAAGTCGTAGGTTTGTTGCCTCTCGAGCATAGAATGCTACCGAGCACAAAGGCATCCGGGCAAGAAAAAACCATAGACTTGTAGCTGTCGAACGTAAAGCCGTTAGATTCGTAGCTGTCGAGCGTAGAAAAGCTCCTTTAGCGTAGAACTGTTTGATTTGTAGCTCCTGAAAAGAAAATTTCTTAGAGCGTGAGGTTTGCGGATCTGTTACTACTGAGCGTAAACAGAGCGCCACCGAGCGTGAGATCGTCGATTTGGTATCTGCTGAGCATAAAGTCGTGGGTTTGTGGCCTCTCGAGCATAAAAGCTACCGAGCACAAAGGCATCCGGGCGTAAAACCATAGACTTGTAGCTTGCGAGCATAAAACCGTAGATCCGTTGCTGTCGAGCGTAGAAAGCTCATTTAGCGTAGAACCCGCTGAACCGTCTTGCACGAAAAAAACCTTTTGAATTCGCTAACTGTCCGTCTTCCAAGGGTAGTGGGCTGATGTAGCATCCAATCATAACCAACTATTAATTGCGAGATTTGGTCAGGGTCTCGAGGGGTTCGTCCGAGGATTCGAGGAGTCGACCCGGACTGTATATATATCCCCAGTTTCTGGAAAGAAAAAACTCTTTATCTGTCTTTTGCGAAAGAGAGCTTTCGACTGTTCGAGTTTTTCTTTGTTCTTTCTTCGAGCACTTCAAGTCTTTCAGAAATGGCGCCGAAACAAACCCCCTCCGCTAAGGGAAAGAGCATAGGTTCTTCTTCTCATTCTTCTGTCCCGGCGAAGGAATCTCCGGTCGGGCAAGGTGAACTTCCCTCTGAGGGGAGCATCCCGCCGACGACTAGCGCTCCCGGCTTTAGAGGTAGAACTTTTTGGGATGACACAAACGACGAAAAATCCTTCGCACACGTTGAACGTGACTGCGCTAGGTCGTCTTCTGTGCTGATAGCCTCTTTTGAGGAAGGTGACGCACGGAGGTGTTTTCATCTTTTACGCCCACATTTCTAATGTGTCAGTGTAAAGACTCCATATTTTCGTAGCTCTGGGTGTAAATAGCTCGGGCTACCGAAAATTGGCATATTTCGTAAAATTTGAATTTTACGTTCATGGAGGAGACTTCCGGCGTAAGGTGACCAAATTTGTACAATCTTGGCGTAGAGCACAGACTGTCATTTCCTTGGTCTGTGTGTTTGTGCCAGACTTGTAATGACATATCTTCTTTGCATTATCTTACAGTTGATCTGGGTGAGTCCCCATTGGCTGAGGTGATGGGCTCTGCTGCGGGGATGCTGCACTCGAACTATCTGGAGGATCTGTCCCATGTGGCATTTTCCATCTCTGGACCCCAGTATCCTGAGGGAAGGGAGCTCCTGATATCGGCCCAGGGTGATCAAATGCTGTTGAGTATGATCAACGACGAACCCTTGGCACATGTAGACGGGGAGCGGTACATAAAGCCGGCTTTTCTTTTTTGGGACATGATTAATAAACAGTCCCAGACGAAGCCCAAGAGGGAGCCTTGGGTTTTCCCTGCCGGGGATTTGGTCTTGTACTTGCCGACGATGCCGAGGGATTATCCCATCTCGGCCTTCTCCCAAGCGACGCATCCCAGGAAGATGTCTTGGAAGCTGACTCCTGATCTTCACGGAAAGCCGGGGAAGATCTTTCATCTGAAAGGCGCTGACCAGGGGTCGTTTGTTAGTCGCCCTTCTGGCGTTGTGACGCTGTTCCGAGGACTGTGCCCGGGCAGTATTCCAAGTGAAGATAGCTCGGTGATCCAGCCGGTCCAATTGCCGACCTTCTGCAACGACTTCATGGGTCGAGGTGGGATATATCCCAAGAAGAATCCTCGGTGTAATGGGTGGATCGCCCCAACGAACTCCCGATGGAGATGCCTAGTTGACTGGGCCTTAAAGCACTTCCAGGGAGAGTTGGAGGGCATTGGACTATATGCCGCCGTGAGTGCGACGAGCGTCGGGCTGCCTTCGAACCCTAATTTGTTCCTGGCACTGATGGAGCGGTACATTCCGCTCACCGGGACCTTCGCCACTCCACTAGGGGAGTTAGGGTTGGCCCTTCATGAGATGGCAGTTGTCTCGAGACTGCCGATGGGAGATACCCCATATGAAGAGTACGTTCCCACCAACCGGGAGTTGGGAGATATGGACCCTCGGGTGACGAAAGTATATCAGGAGCTGATGTGTCAGTACTTCGCGTGCACCACCTTTTATAACGAGCCTTCTGATTTGGCTCACACCACCAAGTGGATGTCCTACCTCTTCTTCCATCGGGCTAGGGCCACCAAGTCGGAGAAAGCTTCGGGGGACAAGAATGAGCCCGTGAACTGCTTGGGCGTCCTCAGTGCCCAGGTCGTTGCGGCTCTTATGGAAGACGCCAAGGCTCCCGATCAGATTCTCGTCGATGGGGTAGGAAAGTACCCCGAAGGTACAAAGGCCTACAGTTATCTGAGGTGCTGTCGCAGGCCTCTGTCTAAGGAAGCCCAGCTGGCAGGTTTTCTCTCCATATGGCTGCGTCAAGTAGTGGTGCCAGGCATTGCTTTCGCGGATCGTATTCACCGGAATATCCTATGGCCCGCAGTACGTCTGGTGTTTGGGGCAAGACTGGGCTTGCTTCCTGCCATGGTGTGCCGTATACAGGCTGGCCTGAGGGCCATGACAGATGGGTTGCTCATTGATGAAGCTCGACGGGAGAGCTTCCCTAGGGTGGAATTACCATACTTGTATTTGATGGGATGGTTAATTCTCCACAGTTCCTGGGTTATGTCATCCGGTTCCGGTAGCAGCTCAGGGGGTATATTCCTATTGAATTACAGGGATTCCTCCTGGAATGTAAATACAGTTTTAGACTGTCGGCTGGTTTTGAACCTCAGCCATGGCTGAAAGATCCTTTGTACTCCTCCTCCTGTGCACCGCAACCAGTCAGGGCTGTGGCTCGAGGATTCAGGTCGAGGGAAGACCGTTCTTTCTCCGGAGGCATTTAATTGGTTGGTCTGTATTAGACCTTCCCATCTGCTGTATAGGAGCGAAGACCATTGCTTCTTCGAGCCCTACCTGCCTAGTCAGTTCGCCAGGCAGTTCGGGTACGACCAGTTGCATGTGGGCAACGCCGTCACCAACTTTAGGTCCAGGGGTGGACTCATTGATGGAGCTAAAGGGTGGCGATATTTTATCATGGGTTGTACGGGGGCAATTTTTATCGTGTCGGTCGTTACAATCTCTACGGAGCTGCGCATCCTTCACTCCTATGCCCAGTTCTATGTGGCGATTAACACCTTCTATCGCTATTTTGACATGCGTGGAAGCTTCAGAGTGTCTTCTGCCAAGCCTGGGGGAAGGGTCGAAGTCCCCTCGGTCTCTTCTGACGAGGGTGAGGAGTCTGGTACCCCGGATGAGCCTCTGGTGCCGTTGCCAAGGTGTGCAGTGCCTCCGCCGGCGGGGGCTCTGGTAGTCTATTCTGGGAAGCGACGGGCTTCTGCTCCGAAGGAAGTTTCCCTTCGTAAGAGTTGGAAGGAGACGGTGGCTTGTCCTCTCCGCATTCCTGGTATTGGGGCTCCTGTGAGTGAGCCGGCATCTCCCTGTATCAGGGATGATTCTTTGGCTGGAGGTTCCTTGCCTTTTAGAGAGGGACCTTCCATAGTTCTGGCTGGTGGTGCCGGAGAGTCCTTGCTAGAGGCTGCTGTTGCTGCGGCTGCTCCAAGCAGCTGAGCGGGGTTGCCTGCTTGGCCCCAACAGATGGGAGAATCTTCCCTGAGGTCAGTAGTGGGCGGAGTTACTCCTGCGTCAGCGAGCGCGCCTAGCGAGACTCCGGCTGATGAACCTCGACCGCGTCTCGGGGAAGGCTTGACCGAACTCTTGGCGATGTCGGTCGGCCCACCTCCTTCTCCAGGTATGACAGTTCGTATCGCGTCATTAAGGTATGGCTTAGCTACATCTGCTGCAGATGCGTCGTATATACCGTTGGTTCCGGGTAAATGTCGTTTCGATGTCTCCTCCTAGGAGGATTACCACTGTGTTTGATATTTTGCTTCCTTGTCCTTTTTTCAGGGGATGATGTCCACGGGGAGCATGGCATTGAAGCGCCTTCCGGCTTTGTTCTGGCTCCTGGCGGTGACGTGGAGGCGCCGGATCTTGAGGCAGGAGTGTCTTCGGGGGCTAGCTCGCCCGGGGAGGTTTTGTCGTCTCAAGGGGAGGACGAACCTGTCATCGTGACCTCGCCTGTTGCGAGTATGCCGATGACTTTGATTGTCGCTATCGCACCTTCTTCGGTCGTGCCACCTGTTGAGGCGGCAGTGGCTACCTCGCCTGCAGTTGTGGCCGCTCCGGGCGCTCAGTCGGGTTTAGTCGCGTTGATCAAGCAGCATTCCAGCCTCGTCTACACTGGCTTACAAACGATGATACCGATGGTGTTGGCGAAGAACCTTGACTTCGAGCTCCTGAAGAAGACTTCTCAGCTTTCGATCAAGGTTGTCAGGGGGCTTGGCAATCCTGGAGTGGCTGAGGCTCTGGAGGCAGTGGTTAATGGTTTAGAGCAACCCATTAACGAATACTTGCAGCGGACTGAGGGCAGCCTTGATGCTGATGTCCAGGCTCGGTATGACCTCATGTCTGAGTGGTTTGCCATAAAGCTTGAAAGCCTAAACAACTCTATCCAGACGCATAAGCTGGAGATGGATAGGAGAAGAGCTGTTGTGGAAGAAGCCCTTGCCGTTGAGATGCAGTGTCGATCCGAGCATGAAGGGAATACGGCGAGGGTCTCCAAGCTGCGGGAAAAACTTGCTCGGGCAGAGGAGTGGGCTTCCCAGTCGTTGGCAGGTTTGGAGGTAGCGACTGCCGACTGAGCGAAGCCCGACGGGATCTGGACCATGCGGAAGCTGCCCGTACGGGCTGTCTTCGGGCAAGGGCTAATCTGACCCTTGCGCATACTCCGGAGGCACGGCTGGAGCAGGCTCGCGCCGATGCTTTGGCGCTTAGGAATGAGAGGGTAGCTGCACTAGAGCGGCAGATTCATGGCCTGATTACTCCGCCATCTTGATGTACCCCTTCTTATGTAATTCTGCCTTCTTCGGGAATAAATAACAGCGACTCTTTTCTGACTGTTGTGGACCCATCATTTCGGAATATAAATGACAGGTTGGGTGAGAGTGATATCAGAGGCAGTATGGACGTGATAAACTCTCGATAAACTTCTTAGCGGGACATATCTATTCAGAGGTCATGCGGACATGATAGAGTGTAACCCAACTAATTATGTTTTTTGGAAGTAGTTTTGTCAGAATTGAGGTCCTTGCTATTTTTCTCTCTGAGCAGGAGAGATTAGGCATAGTACCTTTTCAGGAATTTGCCGTTGATAGGAGCCATTAACAGATCTCCATTGGGCTGGGCTATCCTGTAGGCGCCGTTTGAGAACGTTATCTCGATCACATAAGGGCCATCCCATTTGGGCTGGAATTTGCCTTTACTTCTGTGAGTTAGGATCATTGGCCTTCTTACGGCTAGAACTAGCTCGCCGACTTTGAACACTCTTTTCTTTACTTTATGATTAAAAGCTTTGGAAATGCGTGCTTGGTAGAGCGTGATGCGCTGCTGAGCTTGGAGGCATTTCTCGTCTAATCCTTCGAGCTCTTGGAGCCTCAACAGGTCATTCTTTTCTCGAGTCAGCTCACTAGTCACGGCTATTCGGAGCGACGGGATCTGGATTTCGATAGGAAGGACCGCCTCGCTTCCGTAGAATAGTAAAAAGGGGGTACAACCTGTTGGTGTCCGTACCATTGTGCGGTATGCCCAGAGACATTCGCCCAGCTTCTCGTTCCAGTCTCTTTTGTTTGAAGAAATGAACTTCTTCAGGAGCTAGATAATGGTTTTGTTGAAGGCTTCCGCCAAACCATTAGCAGCTGGATAATATGTCGTAGAGGCAATATTGTGTATCCGATTATTATCGCAAAACTGATAAAACGCTTGGCTGATGAACTGAGGTCCATTGTCGTGGATTATCCTTCGGGGAATCCCAAAGCGATAAATGATATGGTGTTTGATGAAGCTGATTACGTCAGACACCTTTACTTCAGCCAGAGGGATTGCTTCAGCCCATTTGGAAAAGTAATCTGTGATAGCCAGTATGAACCGGTGGCCTCTGGAGGAAGACGGGTGAATGGGCCCAACGATATCCATACCCCAGGCTTCGAAGGGCCAGGAAGCAATTATAGGATGTAGATATTCAGACGGTTGATGTATAAAGTCTGCATGGACCTGGCAGGCCCTGCATCGTTTTGCATAGCTGATCGCGTCTGTGATCATAGTGGGCCAGTAATAGCCCATTCTCCTGATGCGGTCCTGCAGCTTAGGACCGGGCTGATGCGCTCCGCATACGCCGTCGTGAGCTTCACGGATAATCTGTTGTGCCTCGGCGCCAGCGAGACATCTTAACAGCAGTCCGTCGTAGGTCCGGCGATACAGGTATTGTGAAGATGCATCGAAGTAGAAGCGTAACTGTCACGCCCCGATCCCGTGGAATCGTTAGTCGTCCCCCGGGCGTGACCGCCGTGCGGGCCTAGGTTGAAGCCCCGCACAAGGCTAAGTATTTTTGTTTCGCATAGCGAGCACATATTCAGAGTACGCAGATAATTGAAACATATATTGAAACATAGAAAAGTTCTCTTTTTATTGATAATATGAACATCTATTACAAACTCCTTGAACTGAGTCATAAGGATTGCCTCTATGGGCTTACAAAAGTGTTGACACAAAATGAGATAGCAGTCCTGTACATTACATCCTTACTAAACTCAAAATATAAGACCTTGCGTCGGAACGACTGCTTTGCCACGAAGTTGCATGGTTGCTTGGTGGCTAGCTTCTAACTTCAAAATGCTTCTTCTTCTTCAAAATGCTTCAAAGGTTGGCACGGTCGAGGCGTGCCTACAGCTTGGACTGGATTGGGGGTTTATCTCCTGCTCCTCGCTCGGCTCTCCTTAGCGCGGGGAACCTGTTTCAACGAGGGTCAGTACATCGAAACGTACTGGTGAAGGCAAGCTATCCCAACTATACCAATCAACACGTTATTTTAATGAAGCATGCATATTTGTGGGTTTCTATCTTGCCTTAGTTCATTTTACAGCAAGACATATATATAGAATCATTGAAATAACTCGCCACCGTTCGGTGACATTTACCTGCCCGTCTGAACCACCTGCATAATACTTACCTTGCCTTCCCTGCCAAGAAGACACAAGTTAGTAGCAATAGGTTTAAATATACAAGGAGGATCACTGGCATGTTGCCATAATAGACAGGCTAGTCTCAGTACGGAGTGCCGTGCGACGCATAGATCAGGACGTCCCAAGGCATTCCGTCCTATAGCAGGCGACTATCATGAGTTCCGTCCGGATCGGACCGGTGCCGATGCCCCAGCGACCGTCCGCAGGAACTAAGACCTTGTGCACAAGTTGTCCGTGATCAACGCAGTACACTAAGTTAGCATCGAGGCAAATCAGGGCGTATCAGGAGCATGGTAGTAACAGGCAAGATTTACTTTAGCATAGTCTTCCTGTTGAGTTATTGCTTTGAAAATGAGTTCTATACATAGCACAGTTTTAAGAAGAAATATACATTCTAACTTATATTTATGCATATAATGAACATTCCAAACGAGCAAGCATATAAGTAAGTAACCGTTCACAGGTTTCATTTGACAAGCAATATTTTCCAAGTCTATTCCCTTATTATCTTGATATCTTTTAGTTATTTACTTGGTATCGTTTGTTCGGGCAAGGCACGAACACAAGATTTAGATGTGAAGACTAGCAAGTAGGGCTAGCTAATCGGGTTGGTAGCCACTCACTTTAGTAGTTGGAAGGAAGTAGGAAAGAAGTGCTTTAGGAGTCCGCTCGAGCGACGTCTACAGCTGGTTCACCTGTATTGACACGAATAGCTGATCAGTACTTCTTTCTCTCTTTCCCTTATCGGAATTGAAGTACAGTCCTAAGAATGAAAGCAATGAAATCCATCGAAACCGTTCAAGAAAACTCAAGCAAATCCGAAAACTAACTCAAGGCACGAAAGCAACAAGCGACAGCGAAAACTAGGCAACAAAGAATGCAGCGGAGAGGTCCCTCCTGACTCTGCCGCTTAGTCGATCCTTGGGGCACGGTCCACTGAATATGGGAATCGATTCCGAAGAGACAAATCCATAACGAGGATGAGTTCTTGATTTAATCTATCCCGATCGAACGATATCGTCTAGTATTTCTTAGCCGCGCTCCCCGAATAGGGGGAACGGGGCACCACATCCTACCCAACTAATTGGAAGTTTCATCCCGAAACTTAAGGAATAGAACCTACCACTAGAAAATAATGAGGGGAACCTTTTCCTCATTTCTGATTCGAGCTCCCAAGTAGACTCTTCGACAGAGTGATTCCGCCAAAGCACGCGCACTAGAAGAACCGAACGGGTCCGAAATAGCTTTTCTTTTCTATCCAAGATTTGTACTGGTTGTTCTACATATGTCAAGTCGGCCTGGAGACTCAGCTGCTCGAGGTCTACCACGTGGCTTGGATCGTACACATATTTCCTGAGTTGGGAAACCTGGAATATATCATGTACGCCAGATAGGGATGGTGGTAGAGCAATCTGATAAGCAACTGAGGCAACCCGCTTTAGTATTTTGAACGGGCCGACAAATCGTGGACTTAACTTTCCCTTTGCTCCGAACCTGCTGACCCCTCGCATGGGCGAGACCTTGAGGAATACCCGGTCTCCTACTTGAAACTCTAGCGGTCTGCGATGAACATCCGCATAGCTCTTCTGACGACTTTGAGCTATCTTTAATCTATCCCGAATCAGCCGAACTTTCTGGACGGTCTGCTCCACGAGCTCAGGGCCAAGTACTTGCCGATCCCCAACTTCGTCCCAACAGATCGGAGATTGACACTTCCGCCCATATAGTGCTTCATACGGCGCCATTTGAATGCTTGATTGATAACTGTTGTTGTAAGCAAATTCGGCTAGAGGTAGATGAAGGTCCCAACTAGTCTTCGTGTCCAAGGCGTAGAGTTGCAGCTTGTCTTCGAGGATCTGGTTGACGTGCTCTGTTTGGCCATCGGTATGTGGGTGGTAGGCGGAGCTGAATTTCAACTTTATCCCCATTGCTGACTGCAGGCTTCCCCAGAAATGTGATATGAATCGACCATCTCGATCGGAGACTATGGTTACGGGCATGCCGTAGAGCCGAACGATTTCGTTGAGGTATATCTGAGCCAGGCGGTCGGCACTCCAAGTAGATTTGATAGGCAGGAAGTGAGCTGACTTGGTGAGTCGATCGACGATAACCCAGACTGCATCATGTCCCCGTTGCGTCCTCGGCAAGCCAACAATAAAATCCATCATTATATCATCCCATTTCCACTCCGGAATAGCAAGGTTCTGCAGCTCTCCGCCTGGTTTCTGGTGTTCGGCCTTCACTCGTTGACAAGCCATGCAATGTGACACAAACTGTGCCACATCCCGTTTTAAGCCGTGCCACCAAAACGTCGTGCGAAGATCCCGATACATCTTAGTGCTACCCGGATGAGAAGTATAACTAGCATACTGGGCTTCCGTGAGTATCTCTTGTCTGAGGGCCGCATCGTTCGGAACGTACATTCTTCCCTTTACTCGAAGCGTCCCATCCGTGCTTACCGCAAAGTCGGACGCCTTTTCTGCTAAAATAAGGGCATGTATCTTTCGCAGGTACGGGTCGTCCTTCTGAGCGGCCTTCGTTTTATGTAACAAGTCGGGTTCGAGGCACAGTTGGGCTACTTGCGCCCACTTATTATATCTCATTTTCAGTATAATACCCAGTGATTCAAGATCTCGGCGCAGCCTATCATCAATAACCAAACTCCCTACAAACACTCGACTCAACGCGTCAGCTACTATATTTCCCTTTCCAGGCGTGTATCTGATCGTGAGATCGAAGTCGCTGAGGAGTTCAAGCCATCGCCGCTGCCGAAGATTCAAATCCTTTTGAGTGTACAAGTATTTCAGGCTCTTATGGTCCGTATAGATTTCGCACGGCAAGCCATAAAGATAGTGACGCCACAGCTTCAATGCAAATACTACCGCGGCAAGTTCGAGATCATGCGTTGGGTAGTTCTGCTCGTGAGGCTTTAGCTGTCTAGACGCGTAGGCT
Organism: Iris macrosiphon; assembly: GCA_036927795.1. NCBI lineage: Eukaryota > Viridiplantae > Streptophyta > Magnoliopsida > Asparagales > Iridaceae > Iris > Iris macrosiphon. Next base: position 5,067,721 of record JAYESA010000003.1, read on the forward strand.
ATCACCTTATCGCGCTACATCAGGACACATCCTAGACCCTTTCCTGAGGTATCACTATATATTTTAAAGTCATCCGGTCCGTTCGGTAGAGTAAGAATTGGTGCTGAGATGAGGCGCTGCTTTAATTCCGTAAACGAAGCTTCGCAGTCGTCCGTCCAAGAAAACTTTGCACCCTTCCGTGTCAACTGAGTCAAAGGTGAAGCAATCCTAGCAAAGTTCTGTATGAACCTACGGTAGTACCCTGCCAGACCAAGGAAACTTCGGATGTCGCTAGCTGACTCCAGATGTTTCCACTGTGTAATGGCTTCCACCTTCTTCGGATCAACTGAGATGCCTTCCGAGGAGATGATATACCCAAAAAACGAGATACTGTCTAGCCAAAATTCTGATTTGCTCAATTTGGCGTACAACTTGTGGTCTCGAAGGGTTTGCAGCACCATCCGCAGGTGTCCTGCGTGCTCATCCCTAGTCTTCGAGTACACCAAGATGTCATCGATAAACACCACCACAAATTTATCGATGAAGGGCCTAAATACACGGTTCATCATATCCATGAATGCAGCAGGGGCATTCATCAGTCCAAACGGCATCACGGAAAACTTGTAATGGCCGTAGCGGGTTCGAAAAGCAGTCTTCGGCACATCTCCGGGCTTAATCTTCAGCTGGTGGTAACCCGAGCGAAGATCGATCTTAGAGAATACCGTTGCTCCTTGTAACTGATCAAACAAGTCGTCTATCCGTGGCAGAGGATATTTGTTTCTGATTGTGACTTTGTTTAATTCTCTGTAGTCTGTGCAGAGGCGTAAAGTTCCGTCCTTTTTCTTCATAAAGAGCACGGGAGCGCCCCAAGGAGACACGCTTGGACGGATGAACCCGCGATCAAGTAATTCCTGGAGTTGGCGCTTTAATTCATTCAGCTCTGCAGGTGCCATTCTGTACGGAGGCTTGGAAATCGGCTGTGTATTTGGAAATGTGTCGATAGTGAATTCAATCTCTCGGTCTGGCGGCATACCGGGTAGTTCGCTCGGGAACACATCGGGGAACTCTGCCTCAACGGAAGTTGACTCGACGTTTGCGTAGTCCTACCGTGTGTCCCAAACCGATGCTAGGAATCCCTCGCAGCCTGTGTAGAGCATTCGCCGAGCAGATTTTGCCGAAATCACCATGTAGGCCCTGGTCGCATTGTTCGCTGGACTACTGGTGTAACAGAACACGGCTTCTCCGGACAGACGGAAAATGACTCGCTTCTCTGCACACTCAATAGTTGCCGCGCACGCGCCTAGCCAGTCCATTCCCAAAATAATATCATAGTCCCGTACATCAAGAACTAAAACATCAAGTGACAGCTTTCTCTCCCCAATACAGATATAACCGCCTAGGCATGCTGAACAGACAGGATTTTTTGTACCAGATAGGGTGCTAACACTTAAATCTAAATGCAACGGAGTCATTTTTATATTGTTTTCCATGGCAAAGTTTGTAGAAATAAAGCTATGGGTTCCACCTGAATCAAATAGAACGCGAGCAGGTATATTATTGAAAAGCAAAGTACCTGACACGACGGTATCCGAAGCTAATGCTTCTTCCCGTGTCATGGTGTAGACTCGGCCTTGAGCTTGATTACGCCCTTGCTGAGGCGCCGCTCGATTTTCCTGAGGAGCCAGAGTCTGATCTGGTTGTTGCAGTGGATGACGCGGACAGCTGCTAATCTGATGGCCTGGATCGCCGCAATGGAGGCAAGTCCCAAGCTTGCGGCGATAATCTTTTTCGATATGCCCTGGCTTCCTGCAAAAGTTGCAGGTCTTGTTGGTGTCTCCATGCTGTTTACCATCGTTATTTGGACGCTTTGCAGCGTTGTTTCCTCTATCATTGCCTTGGCATTTGTGATTGGAAGTTTGCACAGCGCCGGCAGCAATGTGAGGATACTGCGGTTCCAGGGAGAGGGCATGGTTTAAGACTTCCCTCATCGTCTGATACTGCAGAACGGCTACGTGCCCGTGGATGCCAGGACGTAGCCCTCCTTCGAATCGTCTGGCACGACTCGCTGCATCCGGTAGATAAGCGGTAGCAAACTTGGCCAGTTTATTGAATTCTGCCGAGTATTGCTTCACCGTCATGCTGCCCTGCCGGAGTTGGACGAAATCATTTTCCCGTTGACGGCGTAGAGGCGGGGGTATAAACTCTTCCTCAAATGCGGCACAAAAAGTCGTCCACGCGATCGTCTCCTCTCCATGGCCAGGTTAAAGAGATCGTCGATGCACGTCCCACCAGTCGTGCGCATTGAGGCAGAGCAGTAATTGGGCACAGGTGACGCGCTTGTCTTCCGGCACTTCTAGGAGAGAAAAATGATCTTTAAGCTCGGCGAGCCAATCTAGGGCCACGATCGGGTCCTCAGTCCCGTTAAATGGCGTGTTGCAGACTTTTTTGAAGTTGCCAAAGGTGAAGGCAGTCACTTCCCTCGTTCTTGGCGCTAGCGGTGGTTCGACTTCAAGCCTGGCGCCAGCGCTGATGGTTGCCCCATTGGCTCCAGGAATCTGATCGAGACATGCCCCGTTGGCTCCGAGAGCTTCCTGAAGTTCCGGAACTGCTCTCCTGAGTCCTTGTCTCGCCTGGCGCCAGCGCTGATGGTTGCGCTTGCGTCGTTCCTTGTAAGGAAAGTAAATTATATCAGGATCATAATGTATTATGGACTTATTGCATGAACGTATCTCATTTTGGCCTTAACGAGTTCAGGAGTTCGCACCGGGATTTATCGTTAAGGGAACTTTTCCAGTTTAAGAGTCAAAGGAACTTTGAATCTGTGCTATGATATCAACATGTCATGCCCCGATCCCGTGGAATCGTTAGTTGTCCCCCGGGCGTGACCGCCGTGCGGGCCTAGGTTGAAGCCCCGCACAAGGCTAAGTATTTTTGTTTCGCATAGCGAGCACATATTCAGAGTACGCAGATAATTGAAACACATATTGAAACATGGAAAAGTTCTCTTTTTATTGATAATATGAACATCTATTACAAACTCCTTGAACTGAGTCATAAGGATTGCCTCTATGGGCTTACAAAAGTGTTGACACAAAATGAGATAGCAGTCCTGTACATTACATCCTTACTAAACTCAAAATATAAGTGTAACCTCCGATTTCCAAATTTCTGAAAAAATTAGATTTTTAATTTATTTTAAATACCAAGTTTATAAAAATATTTTCTGCTTGAATTTTTGTATTTGATTTGGAACAATGTTTGATTTTAGAAGGTAATTTAAAATCTTTTATAAAAATCATTTTTCCTAAATGTCGATTTCTTATAAATAAATAAATAAATAGTAATGTATATATATTTCTCTAGTTTCAAATGTTTATTGGCTTGAAATCATAAAATTATTTATTTGATAAAATTAATTAAAGGACTAGTTGTTTCTTCAAAATAATTTTTTTATATTTATTAGGATAGTAAATAAATTACATAGCTTTCCTAAAATGTTTTCTGAAATCATAATCTTTTCTTTTTAAATTTTACAAATTGCCATTTCCTATTAACTAGCCAGCACACCCTCATTTTTCCCACATGAGAAACCCTTTTTTTTATATATTTAATCCTGGCCATTCATTATTGGGCCAATCCTCACCCTTTAGCCCACAACTCTCTCCCTATTTAAGTCCCTCATCACCTCTCCCAAGAAACCCTAATCTCCAATTTATTAGCTAGCCCCCACAATTCCCAAAGCCAACAAGCCACCACCATTTTTGTGTGCTCGTGTCCGTGTGTCCAGCATCACCGTGTCAGCCGTGATGGCCTCGGGTCCGACCCCGGGTGTCCTACCGTATCCATTCATTTCCTGTGTCCAGATTTACAATATTACAACCTGATTTCCGTGTCTGACACACCCGGACACAACCCCCACACCACAGCAAACACCCACCCGTGTCCAACACCGGACACGTCTACAGTGCAACCCATCGTGTCCAGACCCCGCCACAGAGTCCAAACCCTAAACCTAACCTAGATCTACCGCCGGTGGCCACGCCTCACGTCGTCGAGTCGCCACCGCGTCGAGTCGAGCACCCCCCGCTGAGTTCGACAGCCGCCGCCGCGGATTCCCTCCTCGTCGAGTTCGAGTCGAGCCCCGCCGCAGAGATCCAGTCGCCGCCGAGAGACCGCTGCCGCCGCTGCCCTCGAACAGACCGCCGACCGCCTCGAGCCGAACACCCAGCGCCGCCTCCTCGAACCCAGCGCCGCCTCGAGCCGAGCGACGCCGCCGCCTCAGCATCTGTCGAAGCCGCGTGACCTCGACGGAGCCCCCTGCGCCGACCCCGGCGGACGTCCCCGCACCGGCGAACGAAAACCCCCAAACGTGAGTTCCCCTCCCCTTCCTTCGACCCTGTAGTTAGGTTAGGTGATGAATTAGTTTATTTTTATGAATCAGTTTATTATATATAAATTAGTTATTACATATAAATTAGTTTATTATATATAAATTAGTTATTTTTATATAAATTAGTTCTAATATAATTAGTTTATATTATATAATTAGTTATTTTATATAATTAGTGATATAATAATTAGTTTAATTAATTTATAAAATTAGTTAGTTAATTTGTAATTAATGTAGTAAATAAATGTAATATATTTTGTAAATAAATATAACTAGTTTAGTAATTAATGTAATTAGTCTAGTAAAATAATGTAATTAGTTAGTAATTTCATGTATTAGTTTAATTTAGTAGTAATCAGTAGTTAATTTATTAATTAGTTATTAATCAGTTAATAATTGTTAATCAGTTAACTAGTTTAAACCAGTAATTAGTTAAGTTAATGTAATTAGTTTAGTAAATACAACATAATTCGTTTTATTGTTTTAATGTATGAAATTAGTTATTTATTATGTGTAAATTTAGTTATGTATTATATATAAGGGTTTTTGATTATGAAAATTAGTATATGTATATATAACCGTATTTTGGCATAAATATGTATATGTAGATCTATATTTTCGTATTGGTATATGTATGTATTTAAAATATGAATAGGTATATTATTTATTTTATTAATAAAATTTTATAATTAAGTATGTATAATTAGTTGTATATGTATGTATATTGGGTATTTTATATGGTATAAAATTAATTTGGTGAATTAGTATTAGTATATAATAATAACATTGACAAGATATATATTTTAAAAATGTATTTTAGCACATGTATGAGTATACATATATAATGTTCAACTAGTATAAATCAAATATGTATATTAAAAGGTATATATAGATGTATTGTAAATACATGTAAATTGGTATATATATAGTTACGTATTCTAGTATATGTAAATTGGTATATGTATATTGTATACATACTTAGTATATTTTAATACAACTTGTAAAAAATATATATACATGTATTTTGTATACCTACTTAGCGTATTCTAATATATAAAATTAATATATATGGTAAATATATTGTTCAACCTATATATATATATATATATTATGCATGAATTAAATGGTATATATATATATTGTATATGTAATTATATTGGTGCATGTATAAATATTGTAAGTATTAATAAGTGTAATGTGTATTATATACGTATCCCTACTAGATGACCTAGTTGACTAGAGCCATGCCTGGCAGAGCCCTGAGTTTATGTATTTATGATGTGTTAGTGTAGCACCTGATGCAAATATTGTATTTGATATATTTTTAGGACTGTTGGTTCCTCCAGACGATACTCTGGGACAGGACATTGGTTTTACCAGCTAAGGACCCAAGGCGAGTACATTCTCTGATTAGTTTCTAATTTATGATATCTCCTATGTTCACTGTATCTAGTGTAAATATCCATGTTCTTGACACATTGGTTACACGGATTGGTATACACGGATCTCGTCATGAGATATTATTCCTTATTCATGGTGTAGCTTGTACAAGACTTGTTTTCTTGATATCTTGTGCATGTACAGACACTGATTCCCGGGGAGATTTGCTACCTTCCTAGGGAATCCTGTGCCATAGCGTACCATGATTGGATCCACTATACCAGTCGGGGGTTTGGGGAGTATTTTAGTGTAGATATGTGATCATACCCAACTTTATATGTACCATAGCTCACCCCACATCTCACGTCGGGTGCGGCCTAACCATTTACATGCTCCATAGCTGTTACGTGTGATTAGCCTGATCTCTACATGCACCATAGCTAACCAACGGTTAGCCTGACTTTATATGAACCATAGCTAATCACATGTAACCAGCCTGATCAAGTTCCCAAGCCGATCACATGTTAAAGCTAGTACTCATACACTTAGTCATAGGTTTCTTGCTCTTGGACATATTATTTTCTTTTCCTGCAGTTACTTACAGTATTTCCAGTATTCTTTTCATTGTACATTTCTCGTACCTATACATGCATCTGGTATGTTTCCATCTAGAACTGCTACATAGTTTATGTCATTTATATAGAACTGCTATTTAGAGATGTACTTTGCTCCTTCCTGACTGGAAAATATTTTTCCAGACTGTGACCTTAGTGGACTTGTCTCTGACACTTGGGGATTGGTTGTTACTGATTTCAGGTATGATTATTTTGCCAGTAGACTTGTGTTGTATTCTTTTGTTTCTTCAATTCTTATCGTGCTGTAGTTGTGATTGAGTATGTTGTTCATTTTATAGTGTTATCCGTGTCTCCTTATGGAGTTGGATACTAGCGTGAGATTGGTTAGATAGTACTCGACCTAGATAGCGTTCTACCGCCGATGCTGCGGCGTAGGCTGGACGTACCCACGCACTCGTGCCCCTAAACCGGGTGCGGGTCGTGACACGTTTTAGTGGTGGCCCATGCAGGTCAGACTTCGCTAGTTGTGCGATGTCGTGGTAGTGCGACGTCATAGTTGTACTACTGCGTACCTGCTATAGAATATAGGACATAGGATACTAGGATGAGAGAGAATACTCAATCACAAATTCTTGAGAGATTCCTGGGACCACCCCTTGAGAATCTTATTATAATTTCCAATTTAAATCTTTTTCCTTGTTTCCGTCCGCTTTCGCTTGTTGTCACTGAACTTGATTCTTGTTGAGCAGTTATTAAATTAAAATTCTTGGTATCATTGTTGAGTTTGATTCTTGTTGACCAGTTGTAACTTTAATTCCTGGTATAGTTGTTGAGTTGATTTCAAATTGAGATGAATTTTACGGACTAAAATTTACGGTATCATCTGATGACATATATTGATGAGGACAGTGAGAAAGGTAAAAACGTCTACTTTGGTTATGGAACCTAGAGTTTATCGCAGCCATATTAGCTGCCGTGACGAGAACGTAGGAACCTAACTTGGATGTACATACTTTAGTTATGAGATTTAGAGTTCTCGCAGCCATACCGGTTGGCGTGGCGAGTATTCTAGATGACATGATTATAGGGTTGCATACCTTGTTACGGAACCTGTCGTTCATCGCATCTATGCTTACTGGCGTGGCGAGAATTCTGTGTGTCATAATTTCTGACAGACGTGTATGATTATCAGGTTGTATCTTAAATTGGTTCTTAAAGTATCATCTCAAGACTTATCTATTTCTGTTATTCAGGACTTTGTTCCATCGCTTCTTTCTTTACTAGCAGTAAAGATACCTTCTGTCCTCAATTCAGTCTTTGAGCTCCTATTCCTTGAGGATTTCTTGTTAAGTATGATAATTAGTGGCTTGTAATTTTGTCTGTATTTTGTATTAGTGTTGACTGTGTTGTTAGTGAGTTGTAAGTGTTTCTTAGTTAGACATGTGAGCAGTAGGCTTTAATCTAGAGTTAGCCCTTAGCATAGTACCTTGTACCAATGATTCTAGGAGTAGTGTCATTAGAGACTGAGAGTTAAGGAGAGTATAGGGTATCAGTGATAGTTCTCAGAGTTAGTATCAGAGCCAATTACCCGTCCTGGATAATCATGATGATGTAATTGAGTGATCTATGTAAACGATTAAGTATCCAGGAATTGTGTTAAGGATTTATGGAGCATAATGTCCAATTTGATGATTGATATCGGAAGCGTTAAAGGTAAGGAAATACATACGCATAAAGAGTTAATGAGGTGTCATGGGTAGAGAAATATTGGAATTGGTAATGAAAGTGGTTAAGCGTATCACAGATTAGTTTAACAGGCTGTAAAAGATTACAGGAAAATGCCTACACAAAAATCGAGATGAGGAACCATATACTTGCCCATGAGAATAGGAAACATGAGTGTTGTAGTAGATACATGTAATCCCGAGTTATAATGAGCATTGATGAGATGATGCATTAATAAAGCTAGTAATATAATACCAAGAGTGCCGATGATTCTATATCAAGGATTATTGAAAATGGTGCTAGTAACAGTAAGCACTCGGTGTGATGATAATTAGATGATATACCAGTTGGCATAAATTGAAATTATGAAAGAAAACACAGTTGATGGTAACTTTGATCATTGGAGGTAATAGTACAAGTGATTCGGGCAGTACAATTTAGTACACAATTATAGACACTAGATGCATTGAGTGCACCTTGAGTATCAGAGACCGTGAGCACTAATATGTACATTGAGGAGTTATAAATAAAAAGGTGGAAATGAATTTTAAATTTCAGAATTTTAAGGAGTTGAGATTTTATGTTGATAAAATATTGAGGATTTAAATTTGATTAAATAAACATAGTTAAGGCTACAAAGATTTTAGAAGTGATTAAATTTTATTTCGATGAGAAGTATCTGATTTTGAGGAGGTATATGCATTTTATTTTAAGTTGATCGGGAAGTTAAACCTTGACGATTATTTTGAGGATTAATTTTTGGCAGATGAGAGATATGAATATTAATATATGAGTAGTTGATATGGGTACCAGTGTACATGAATAGAAATTTGTAGTGAATGTGCTAGAGTTAAGTATTTGTTAGAGATAGTAGACACTACAAGTAATATGTTAACATGATCCTTCTTCCTTCCTAATGTTCCTTTTCTTTCGCCTTTCGATTGATTGATTGATTTTCCTAGTACTGTGGTTCACATGCATGATTTTTGTTAGAATATAACTAGTAGTACCCCCCTAACAGAGACTGAAATACCATGACAAAAGATACATGACCTATATTTTCTTAAATTGCATGGCTGTAGGTAGAGTTTTCTTAAACCATGATCATTGGGTTTTGACCATAGCAAAGATCTATGACGAGGTTATGACTGACAAAAAGAGACAAGAGGATTAAATTTGTGGGTGAGCATTAAATTAAACAAAGAATTTAGGGGTTGTTATAACGGAATTGATGGATCATTGATTTTATGAAAATCGAGGTATGATTGAAATTCGAGAACAAACATTTACTTAAAGGGAGAATTAAGAAATTCACAGAGCCAAAAATTTGAGGATTTATTAATTTTAAGGAGGTCTTGATATGATTGAATTGATTATTAAAAATTTGAAAAATTTGAGAGATTATCATTTTATCTATTTGATTGCAAGATAGAAATTTTATATAGTATGAATGTTGCATTGAAGATACTGGAAGCATCGCATCGTTGAGTATTTGAGGAAAAAGAAAAGCAGGAAATAAAATCGTAAATGGAATAGGGTCAAATTAAATTCTTGGGATGAGGAGTTAGATTGGAATAAGCATCAATTGAATTTGAGTTAGATGATTGATGAGTGTTTAAAGTTAAATTTTGGGATGCAGATTTTTAAGTTTTATAAATATGCATTGATTGGATTTCAATTAAAACGATTGGATAGTAAAATTTTGTATTTAGTCATTTACTCAAAATTTGAGGGATTATGATACGACTGGAATTCAATTAAAATATTGAGGATTTGAGTAGTAAATTTTTTACATTGGGATAATAAATTCAAAGGATGAAAAAAAAAAATATTAGTTCAAAACCCGAAAACATTATACATACGGATAAAGAAATATGGAATGAAATGAAGCTCATGGTAAAGAAGATTATAATATAATTGATTATGGGATCATATAATTGAAGGTCGTAAGGTAAGATCATGGTATATTGAGGTTGTGAAATAACATTATGAAATTACTTCATGATTATTGGTTTAAAATTTAAATTTTGATAGAAATAATATGATGAGTAAAGGCAATTATTGAGGATCTTAAATTTCGAGGACAAAATTTTTCTAAGGTGGGTAGACTTGTAACCTCCGATTTCCAAATTTCCGAAAAAATTAGATTTTTAATTTATTTTAAATACCAAGTTTATAAAAATATTTTCTGCTTGAATTTTTGTATTTGATTTGGAACAATGTTTGATTTTAGAAGGTAATTTAAAATCTTTTATAAAAATCATTTTTCCTAAATGTCGATTTCTTATAAATAAATAAATAAATAGTAATGTATATATATTTCTCTAGTTTCAAATGTTTATTGGCTTGAAATCATAAAATTATTTATTTGATAAAATTAATTAAAGGACTAGTTGTTTCTTCAAAATAATTTTTTTATATTTATTAGGATAGTAAATAAATTACATAGCTTTCCTAAAATGTTTTCTGAAATCATAATCTTTTCTTTTTAAATTTTACAAATTGCCATTTCCTATTAACTAGCCAGCACATCCTCATTTTTCCCACATGAGAAACTCTTTTTTTTATATATTTAATCCTGGCCATTCATTATTGGGCCAATCCTCACCCTTTAGCCCACAACTCTCTCCCTATTTAAGTCCCTCATCACCTCTCCCAAGAAACCCTAATCTCCAATTTATTAGCTAGCCCCCACAATTCCCAAAGCCAACAAGCCACCACCATTTTTGTGTGCTCGTGTCCGTGTGTCCAGCATCACCGTGTCAGCCGTGATGGCCTCGGGTCCGACCCCGGGTGTCCCACCGTATCCATTCATTTCCTGCGTCCAGATTTACAATATTACAACCTGATTTCCGTGTCCGACACACCCGGACACAACCCCCACACCACAGCAAACACCCACCCGTGTCCAACACCGGACACGTCTACAGTGCAACCCATCGTGTCCAGACCCCGACACAGAGTCCAAACCCTAAACCTAACCTAGATCTACCGCCGGTGGCCACGCCTCACATCGTCGAGTCGCCACCGCGTCGAGTCGAGCACCCCCCGCTGAGTTCGACAGCCGCCGCCGCGGATTCCCTCCTCGCCAAGTTCGAGTCGAGCCCCGCCGCAGAGATCCAGTCGCCGCCGAGAGACCGCTGCCGCCGCCTCGAAGCCGCCGCTGCCCTCGAACAGACCGCCGACCGCCTCGAGCCGAACACCCAGCGCCGCCTCCTCGAACCCAGCGCCGCCTCGAGCCGAGCGACGCCGCCGTCTCAGCATCTGTCGAAGCCGCGTGACCTCGACGGAGCCCCCTGCGCCGACCCCGGCGGACGTCCCCGCGCCGGCGAACGGAAACCCCCAAACGTGAGTTCCCCTCCCCTTCCTTCGACCCTGTAGTTAGGTTAGGTGATGAATTAGTTTATTTTTATGAATCAGTTTATTATATATAAATTAGTTATTACATATAAATTAGTTTATTATATATAAATTAGTTATTTTTATATAAATTAGTTCTAATATAATTAGTTTATATTATATAATTAGTTATTTTATATAATTAGTGATATAATAATTAGTTTAATTAATTTATAAAATTAGTTAGTTAATTTGTAATTAATGTAGTAAATAAATGTAATATATTTTGTAAATAAATATAACTAGTTTAGTAATTAATGTAATTATTCTAGTAAAATAATGTAATTAGTTAGTAATTTCATGTATTAGTTTAATTTAGTAGTAATCAGTAGTTAATTTATTAATTAGTTATTAATCAGTTAATAATTGTTAATCAGTTAACTAGTTTAAACCAGTAATTAGTTAAGTTAATGTAATTAGTTTAGTAGATACAACATAATTCGTTTTATTGTTTTAATGTATGAAATTAGTTATTTATTATGTGTAAATTTAGTTATGTATTATATATAAGGGTTTTTGATTATGAAAATTAGTATATGTATATATAACCGTATTTTGGCATAAATATGTATATGTAGATCTATATTTTCGTATTGGTATATGTATGTATTTAAAATATGAATAGGTATATTATTTATTTTATTAATAAAATGTTATAATTAAGTATGTATAATTAGTTGTATATGTATGTATATTGGGTATTTTATATGGTATAAAATTAATTTGGTGAATTAGTATTAGTATATAATAATAACATTGACAAGATATATATTTTAAAAATGTATTTTAGCACATGTATGAGTATACATATATAATGTTCAACTAGTATAAATCAAATATGTATATTAAAAGGTATATATAGATGTATTGTAAATACATGTAAATTGGTATATATATAGTTACGTATTCTAGTATATGTAAATTGGTATATGTATATTGTATACATACTTAGTATATTTTAATACAACTTGTAAAAAATATATATACATGTATTTTGTATACCTACTTAGCGTATTCTAATATATAAAATTAATATATATGGTAAATATATTGTTCAACCTATATATATATATATTATGCATGAATTAAATGGTATATATATATATTGTATATGTAATTATATTGGTGCATGTATAAATATTGTAAGTATTAATAAGTGTAATGTGTATTATATACGTATCCCTACTAGATGACCTAGTTGACTAGAGCCATGCCTGGCAGAGCCCTGAGTTCATGTATTTGTGATGTGTTAGTGTAGCACCTGATGCAAATGTTGTATTTGATATATTTTTAGGACTGTTGGTTCCTCCAGACGATACTCTGGGACAGGACATTGGTTTTACCAGCTAAGGACCCAAGGCGAGTACATTCTCTGATTAGTTTCTAATTTATGATATCTCCTATGTTCACTGTATCTAGTGTAAATATCCATGTTCTTGACACATTGGTTACACGGATTGGTATACACGGATCTCGTCATGAGATGTTATTCCTTATTCATGGTGTAGCTTGTACAAGACTTGTTTTCTTGATATCTTGTGCATGTACAGACACTGATTCCCGGGGAGATTTGCTACCTTTCTAGGGAATCCTGTGCCATAGCGTACCATGATTGGATCCACTATACCAGTCGGGGGTTTGGGGAGTATTTTAGTGTAGATATGTGATCATACCCAACTTTATATGTACCATAGCTCACCCCACATCTCACGTCGGGTGCGGCCTGACCATTTACATGCTCCATAGCTGTTACGTGTGATTAGCCTGATCTCTACATGCACCATAGCTAACCAACGGTTAGCCTGACTTTATATGAACCATAGCTAATCACATGTAACCAGCCTGATCAAGTTCCCAAGCCGATCACATGTTAAAGCTAGTACTCATACACTTAGTCATAGGTTTCTTGCTCTTGGACATATTGTTTTCTTTTCCTACAGTTACTTACAGTATTTCCAGTATTCTTTTCATTGTACATTTCTCGTACCTATACATGCATCTGGTATATTTCCATCTAGAACTGCTACATAGTTTATGTCATTTATATAGAACTGCTATTTAGAGATATACTTTGCTCCTTCCTGACTGGAAAATATTTTTCCAGACTGTGACCTTAGTGGACTTGTCTCTGACACTTGGGGATTGGTTGTTACTGTCACGCCCCGATTTCGGCTATTCGATAATCGTCCCCCGGGCGTGATGCCGTGCACGCGTAGGGCGCGCGTGCACCAGGCCTTAGGCATAGGGATATTCTTTAGATCAATGCAACAGAGTAGACAAATAAGATAACACAAGTTCGAGGCATAGAAAAGTTTCTCTTTTATTTATAATGAACATCCGGTTACATTGCTTGACTCAAAAGTATAAAATGCCCCACGGGCTTACAAACTTTGACACAAAATGAGATAGCCGATCCATACATTATGTCCCTTTAAATAGTTTCAAAACCCAAAACTTCTTGTTGTGCGGGGAAGCACCATCGCTTTAGCGTCATTTCCGCCACGGAGGGAGAGGGGAAGGCTTCCAGCTTGAGCCTCCAAGTCTTGGCCCCGACCCGCCAAGAATCCCAAAGGGTCCGGAGAGAGAGCTTCAGCTCCTCGCCGCGTTGCCTTGCGCCGGGGGACCTGCTACAACGAGGGTCAGTACTTCGAAAAGTACTGGTGAAGGCTAGCTGCTCAACTTTACCAAGCTCTTTGATGAGTTTTAAATGAACATGCAACATTTATGCTCTTTGGTGGGTTTCTATTCTTGCCTAGATCAGATTACGTTTAGCAGATATGCAAGAACAAAATAACATAACTTCACGTGCCACCGTTCGGTGACTTTACCTGTCCCGTCTGAACCACCTGTACAACTTACCATAGCCTTCCCTGTCACGAAGACATAGTTAGTCTGCACAGTTTAAATATACACAACATCTTTTCTTTGTTGTTTAGGAGCCATCATGGGTTTAGTCTGGGCTGGCGGCGACGCTTGCAGCGCGGGTAGCTAGCCCCGCTACAATTCCCCGCTCCCAGGACTAAGAAAGTAGATTCCGCCCGGGTCGGAACGGCCCGGTGCCCCGGTAACCGTCCGCAGGAACCTGGATCCCCTGTGCACAAGAATTCCCATGACCATATCTATGACTCTACCTCATAGATTTACTTACTAGCCAATGTTAAAGAACATTCATTTACGAAACTGCTTTACTGTACTATCACAATCAACCAACAGTTATATGAAATAACATGCAGCAGTTTATAGAAGAACACTTTGAGCTTATTGAAAAGTACTTGAACTATCAATAATACCAACCCATTAAACATCCAACTACCATGCATGCATCAATGAATTTATGCAAGGTTTTATATGACAAGCGATGGGTGTTCCAAGCCTACTTCTTATCTTATCTTGTTATCCAACTTATTACTCAAGTGGTATCGTTTGATTGAATGCACATCTGAGTCAATTTTATTATGAACGGAGCCCTTGGAAAGAAGGTGCTTATCGAAATAGAGCCACTCACACAGTCGGTTTGTATAGGAAGAAGAAGCAGAGATCCCTAAGACTCCGCTCACGCGTCGTCTACACGATCACCTGCACGCACCAACGGATGATCAATACCTCCTGCTTCGGTCTCCAAGGCTCGATACGAAATGCGAAATCCTAAGAACGAAAACAATGAAATTCATTGAAACCGTTCAAGAAAACGCAAGTCCTAAAACCAACAAGTACGCAACCAAGCGGCAATCGAAAACGGGCAAGGAAAACCAACACAACGGAAAGGCCTCTCTCTACTCTGCCGCCGAGTCCTTCCTTGAGGCACGATCCATTGACTATGGGACCTGATTCCGAAGAAACCAATCCATAACGAGGAAAGGATCTTGATTCAATCTGTCCCGTTCGGACGGTCGTAGGTATTTCTTGGCCGCGCTCCCCGAGCAGGGGGAACGGGATGAACGGGTCGTTACATCATAACCATCTAATAGGAAGTTTCGTCCCGAAACTTAAGAATAGAGCCTACCAGTAAGGAATAATGAGGGAAATTTTCCCCTCATATCAGATTCAAGTTCTCAGGTCGATTCCTCGACCAAGTGGTTTCGCCACAGTACGCGCACTAGCGAGACGTTTAGTTCCGCAACTGCTTCTTTTTTACGATTTAAACTTTAGACAGGCTCCGCCGCGTACGACAAGTCCGCTTGCAGATTCAACTAACCCAAGTCGACTTCGCAACTAGCGAGTAAGGTTTCCATGTTCTATACGATAAAAAGGCGGGGTTATCCCCCTTTTTGCTATGTGCGTTCATCTCTTTTATTAGCATGCTAAGGTTATCGCCTGTAAACTAGCACGTAACGTTCATTTCCTTATTGTGCAGCTAAGAAGAGACAGGTTCACCGGGGTCGCCCACCTTAGCGATGTATCGCATCGGTCGAGTTAGACTCCGGATGCGCTTCTGATAGCCTAAGTCTGACTCCATTAAAGATCCCAGCGTGAAAGCCTTTGCATCGAACGAGCCATCTCGCTGAGCAAGGCGGTCGAATAGCTACACTTGTGCCGTTTGAATCGGCTCTCCGGGTTGAGCGGAGCGGGTTGTTACACCATGCACCACTCAAAGCAAGTTTCGTCCTCGAGACTTCCTGAGCGCAACTCGTGCTATCGCATAACTTCTAAACTACCCAATGCATCTAGTCTTATCCTTCAAGGACTGTCTCAATAATACAATCCTCTATTTTCTCACCATGCGTTACGCCAATGTTGGCCAGTTCTCATCGAACGACTCTATCGTTCAATGCTATCGAGTTATACTCAACTCGATCGTTGCACTTCCGTCTCAAAATCTACTGCACCTAGCGCAGGGCTGTGTTACCCAAGCACATGGTATTCTATAACTCAACGGGCACTTACGAGTTATGTTATCGCCATAGGAACCCAACACATCCGAACACATTCGACAGTTTACTTGACATCGCCTATCGAAACCCGTCGTTACGCCTAACCCAAAGGCTCGAATCTCGACAATCTTCCAATCTTGTTTTTGCATCAAATCTCTCTGAGTCACCGTCCAATCTTACTAATAATTTCGCACCCAATCACCAACGTTTTCTGACTCAGTCTATATTGCGCCTTAGCGCAGAGCTAAATTGCTTACCTGGGGTACGCTCAAGTCCTCCGCACCCTTGGCTCAATCGAACTTAACTTTTATTCGTTTTTACTCGTTCCGTTCGCCCGAGTGCTTAATCCTTTTTATCCGAATGCTCCATTCATTCAACTATTGCATTCCCAAACTTAATCTCGTACTGCGCCTTAGCGCAGAACTATCCCGGTAGCACGAGGAATGATACAATCTTTTCTCTATGAAAATTTAGGTTGAGGCTAAATCATTTCAGTTGCCATACCCATCCATGCGAATCCGAACATTTTCCTTTGCAGCTGCATCCGAGTTATGCATATCGCTAAGTCTGGATCGTACCCATATTCAAGGCGTCCCCCAAATATGTGTATTTCAACCAAGCTTAGTGACAGCTAAGTCTGACAAGCTACTCGTGAAAATCTTTCGAAACGCAGATCGTCCTGACCGAACCCTTGTTCGATCCAGCTATCGTCTTACCCTTTACCGTCGCGTAACCTATCCAGCCAAATCAATTATCACCCGAGTCCTATCTCGCCTTACGTTTGTTTTAACGCGAACGTTGCTCGTGTACATTCCCAATTCCAAATTCTAACTCTAGGTCTTGTTGCCCGAGTTCTATCATTCTTCCCGAACGATACTCTGAAGTCAGCCACTCCAGTTTAACTCAAGGCATAGGGTCGTCTGCCTAGTCTCTAGGCCAGCACACACAGTCATAGGTACAACTCAAATTTGCGACTCATCGCGCAACCGTGTTGCACAACGCTCGCCCCAAACACCCTAAGGTCAAACCATTGTTCCTTTTACACGGGTATTCTACCCAAGCTCGTTTCACTCAGATTTCTAAACATCGAGCACAGATCATCCTATCACACCAACACGTTCGTTCCACCGAACCCACGATACGCCCACGTTGCAGGTTCAACTCATCGATTCGCATACTCTATCTCTTTTATCTCGTTTGATAGAATTCACCAATCCATCATTTTCTACGCCTGTATCATCAAGCCACAATTCCATTATAAACCATCGATGTATATCATGAACTCTAAGTCGTCCAGCACGATCTACATATCCGTTCATGAAAACGTCCAACATCTCTTACTTTACGTTTCTAGACTAACTCCTCAAGAAGAATCCTTAGACTCATTCCCTTAGTCTACTCTTAGTATTCCTCAAACAACTAAGATCAATTTCTAAACCCAAGTCTATCCCATTGATACTTTCCATTCATCGAGTTCGTTTTGGAATAATCACCGAACCTGTTCTCTTGAGTTTGCTTATCCCTATCGTACGTAAAATCACCACGTCGACACTCCCGCAGGATAATCGTTCTCGCTGCGACAGATTTCGAATGTTATCTTCCTGAACTTGATTTCAAGATCGTTCTTCCAAACTCCAAGCCAAATCTATTACCGCTTAACTCAATCCATCAAATTATAATTCCTTTAACTTGCATCAATCCGAGCTATCTTCCAACCATTGTTATAGTCTAAAATCTCAAAAGTTGAAATCATCGCATTTGTACTCAAACCGAATTTTATCGAGCGATATCCTACTCAAATCCAAATTTTCCAAGCACGCTATCATTCGTTCACTCCATTATTTCCAATCGCACTTACTTCGATCGCATCTCAGATTATTCAATCTCGCCTCAAGTTTGTAATTTGCTTGTTTCAACTCAAACTCGCTCATGCGATCCTTTAAGTCTTTTCCGATCATGATATCGATTCCAATTACCCCGAACTTCTATTCGATGTAAGCCTTATCCCTTATTCAACTCATTGTAACTCGTTCGAACTAAACATTGCCTGCTTTCTTCGAGTTCGTTTACTTGCTAGGCACTGTTTATTTATACTAAGGCTTTACCCAATCTCGTCGCTTGTCGCTAGACTCGCTTAACTCTCCGAATCCACGACTTCGTTCAAGCGTTTCTAAGCCAACAATCACACCACTCAGGGTTCGAGTCATACTCCCTGAATCTTTACAACTCATTATATCCACAAATCGTATAATCGAACAGGGTACTTATCGCATACACTACTCAGGAATTGAGTCATCCTAATAACTCCTGATTCGCGTTCGCATCCTTCACTCGTATGCCCAATTCGTTCCTCAGAGCGGGAATCGATTCTCTAGCCCAAACCGTTGCTATGGCTCCAACACAGTCCCTATTTATCGCCCTAGCGATCTTAGACTCGTACACACTTGTATTCATAGTCCTCTATACAGACTATGCTTCAAATCATAACTTATTGTTATGAATAACCGTCCAACTTATTTTCGGAAATTCCTACACGATTTCCATTACTCGCCTTAGCGGTAATCCGATAGCGTCTCTATCGATTTCCCTTCAAGTCAACTTCATTCTCGTCCCAACGATACCCAAATCTCGCTGCAACTCGCTAGCACCAAGGGTCTTGGTGCATGATACTCAACACAATTTGGCCAAAAGGCCCTGTGCACAGACCAGACCACTGTCTGAACGATATTCTTATCTCACACTTTTCTCGTTTGGTGTTTTCATATGGACAAATAACTTGCCGATTATGACACGAGTCTCTTCTCACAACATCCTCTATGAGTTGGGGCAAAAGCCCTCACATCATAATCCCGTCCAAGCGATCGTATAATTCCCACGCACTTTTCAAAAATATTCGGACTTATTGTATGGAACGCATCTCATTTTGGCCAAGCGAATTCAAGGGTCTACTCGGAAGGAACAAAGTCCTCTTTAGAAACTTTCTTTTTGAGAGATCAAAGGATCTGAAGCATAGCTCTGATACCAATATGTCACGCCCCGATTTCGGCTATTCGATAATCGTCCCCCGGGCGTGATGCCGTGCACGCGTAGGGCGCGCGTGCACCAGGCCTTAGGCATAGGGATATTCTTTAGATCAATGCAACAGAGTAGACAAATAAGATAACACAAGTTCGAGGCATAGAAAAGTTTCTCTTTTATTTATAATGAACATCCGGTTACATTGCTTGACTCAAAAGTATAAAATGCCCCACGGGCTTACAAACTTTGACACAAAATGAGATAGCCGATCCATACATTATGTCCCTTTAAATAGTTTCAAAACCCAAAACTTCTTGTTGTGCGGGGAAGCACCATCGCTTTAGCGTCATTTCCGCCACGGAGGGAGAGGGGAAGGCTTCCAGCTTGAGCCTCCAAGTCTTGGCCCCGACCCGCCAAGAATCCCAAAGGGTCCGGAGAGAGAGCTTCAGCTCCTCGCCGCGTTGCCTTGCGCCGGGGGACCTGCTACAACGAGGGTCAGTACTTCGAAAAGTACTGGTGAAGGCTAGCTGCTCAACTTTACCAAGCTCTTTGATGAGTTTTAAATGAACATGCAACATTTATGCTCTTTGGTGGGTTTCTATTCTTGCCTAGATCAGATTACGTTTAGCAGATATGCAAGAACAAAATAACATAACTTCACGTGCCACCGTTCGGTGACTTTACCTGTCCCGTCTGAACCACCTGTACAACTTACCATAGCCTTCCCTGTCACGAAGACATAGTTAGTCTGCACAGTTTAAATATACACAACATCTTTTCTTTGTTGTTTAGGAGCCATCATGGGTTTAGTCTGGGCTGGCGGCGACGCTTGCAGCGCGGGTAGCTAGCCCCGCTACAATTCCCCGCTCCCAGGACTAAGAAAGTAGATTCCGCCCGGGTCGGAACGGCCCGGTGCCCCGGTAACCGTCCGCAGGAACCTGGATCCCCTGTGCACAAGAATTCCCATGACCATATCTATGACTCTACCTCATAGATTTACTTACTAGCCAATGTTAAAGAACATTCATTTACGAAACTGCTTTACTGTACTATCACAATCAACCAACAGTTATATGAAATAACATGCAGCAGTTTATAGAAGAACACTTTGAGCTTATTGAAAAGTACTTGAACTATCAATAATACCAACCCATTAAACATCCAACTACCATGCATGCATCAATGAATTTATGCAAGGTTTTATATGACAAGCGATGGGTGTTCCAAGCCTACTTCTTATCTTATCTTGTTATCCAACTTATTACTCAAGTGGTATCGTTTGATTGAATGCACATCTGAGTCAATTTTATTATGAACGGAGCCCTTGGAAAGAAGGTGCTTATCGAAATAGAGCCACTCACACAGTCGGTTTGTATAGGAAGAAGAAGCAGAGATCCCTAAGACTCCGCTCACGCGTCGTCTACACGATCACCTGCACGCACCAACGGATGATCAATACCTCCTGCTTCGGTCTCCAAGGCTCGATACGAAATGCGAAATCCTAAGAACGAAAACAATGAAATTCATTGAAACCGTTCAAGAAAACGCAAGTCCTAAAACCAACAAGTACGCAACCAAGCGGCAATCGAAAACGGGCAAGGAAAACCAACACAACGGAAAGGCCTCTCTCTACTCTGCCGCCGAGTCCTTCCTTGAGGCACGATCCATTGACTATGGGACCTGATTCCGAAGAAACCAATCCATAACGAGGAAAGGATCTTGATTCAATCTGTCCCGTTCGGACGGTCGTAGGTATTTCTTGGCCGCGCTCCCCGAGCAGGGGGAACGGGATGAACGGGTCGTTACAGTTACTGATTTCAGGTATGATTATTTTGCCAGTAGACTTGTGTTGTATTCTTTTGTTTCTTCAATTCTTATCGTGCTGTAGTTGTGATTGAGTATGTTGTTCATTTTATAGTGTTATCCGTGTCTCCTTATGGAGTTGGATACTAGCGTGAGATTGGTTAGATAGTACTCGACCTAGACAGCGTTCTACCGCCGATGCTGCGGCGTAGGCTGGACGTACCCACGCACTCGTGCCCCTAAACCGGGTGCGGGTCATGACAATAAGACCTTGCGTCGGAACGACTGCTTTGCCACGAAGTTGCATGGTTGCTTGGTGGCTAGCTTCTAACTTCAAAATGCTTCTTCTTCTTCAAAATGCTTCAAAGGTTGGCACGGTCGAGGCGTGCCTACAGCTTGGACTGGATTGGGGGTTTATCTCCTGCTCCTCGCTCTGCTCTCCTTAGCGCGGGGAACATGTTTCAATGAGGGTCAGTACATCGAAACGTACTGGTGAAGGCAAGCTATCCCAACTATACCAATCAACACGTTGTTTTAATGAAGCATGCATATTTGTGGGTTTCTATCTTGCCTTAGTTCATTTTACAGCAAGACATATATATAGAATCATTGAAATAACTCGCCACCGTTCGGTGACATTTACCTGCCCGTCTGAACCACCTGCATAATACTTACCTTGCCTTCCCTGCCAAGAAGACACAAGTTAGTAGCAACAGGTTTAAATATACAAGGGGGATCACTGGCACGTTGCCATAATGGACAGGCTAGTCTCAGTACGGAGTGCCGTGTGACTCATAGATCAGGACGTCCCAAGGCATTTCGTCCTATAGCAGGCGACTATCATGAGTTTCGTCCGGATCGGACCGGTGCCGGTGCCCCAGCGACCGTCCGCAGGAACTAAGACCTTGTGCACAAGTTGTCCGTGATCAATGCAGTACACTAAGTTAGCATCGAGGCAAATCAGGGCATATCAGGAGCATGGTAGTAACAGGCAAGATTTACTTTAGCATAGTCTTCCTGTTGAGTTATTGCTTTGAAAATGAGTTCTATACATAGCACAGTTTTAAGAAGAAATATACATTCTAACTTATATTTATGCATATGATGAACATTCCAAACGATCAAGCATATAAGTAAGTAACCGTTCACAGGTTTAATTTGACAAGCAATATTTCCCAAGTCTATTCCGTTCACAGGTTTCGTTTGTTCGGGCAAGGCATGAACACAAGATTTAGATGTGAAGACTAGCAAGTAGGGCTAGCTAATCTGGTTGGTAGCCACTCACTTTAGTAGTTGGAAGGAAGTAGGAAAGAAGTGCTTTAGGAGTCCGCTCGAGCGACGTCTACAGCTGGTTCACCTGTATTGACACGAATAGCTGATCAGTACTTCTTTCTCTCTTTCCCTTATCGGAATTGAAGTACAGTCCTAAGAACGAAAGCAATGAAATCCATCGAAACCGTTCAAGAAAACCTAAGCAAATTCGAAAACCAACTCAAGGCACGAAAGCAACAAGCGACAGCGAAAACTAGGCAACAAAGAATGCAGCGGAGAGGTCTCTCCTGACTCTGCCGCTAAGTCGATCCTTGGGGCACGGTCCACTGAATATGGGAATCGATTCCGAAGAGACAAATCCATAACGAGGATGAGTTCTTGATTTAATCTATCTCGATCGAACGATACCGTCTAGTATTTCTTAGCCGCGCTCCCCGAATAGGGGGAACGGGGCACCACAGTAACAATCGTCTCTTGACAGATACTGCTTCTTTGGGGTCCTTTGGCAAGATTCTATATGCCACAAAATCTATGAAGGGACTCGTCCAATCTCTTGTAGGAGGATCAGCGTTTACAGCGTAGCTGCGTTCTAGGTGACAGCTGTTCTTCACACAGAATAAATCTTTGTTAAGAAGGATTACCGAATCCTGCCTTCTTATAGGGGTGGCTAAGTCTGCAGCTAGGCTGGCCAGGGCATCAGCTTCCAGATTCTGAGATCGAGGTACATGCTCTAGGAAGAACCTTTTGAACGTTATGGCTATCTCGACTGTTGCTTGGTGATAGGGGATGAGATCTGGATTCCGGACTTCGTATATCCCTCTGACTTGGTTGACGATGAGCAGAGAGTCGTCGAAAGCTTCCAGGGATTCCACCCCCAGCTCTTTAGCGACTTGGAGCCCTATTAGCAGGGCGTTGTATTCTGCCACATTGTTGGAGCAGGGCTCGCTAAGAGAATATGCTCGGTAGATGACGAGCTGATCGGGAGTAACTAGGACGACTCCTACTCCTGAAACGATGCTTCCCTTAGGACCGACTTTGGAGGCGCCATCGAAGAATAGTTGCCATACGTCACTTTCCCTTGCAAAATTATATTCCGTAACTTCATCGGGGATGTCTTCGTATAGCTTGGAGGTCTCCGGGATTGGATGAGCTGCTAGGAAGTCGGCCAGTGCTTGGCCTTTGATGGACTTTTGTGGGACGTAGACCATGTCATATGGCATCAGTAGCAATGCCCAAGTCGCGAGTCGGGAGTTAAGGGCACTTGGCTTGCTCATCAGCACCCGGAGAGGGTTGATCCTGGAGATGATATGAATAGTCTAGCCGGCGACGTAGTATCGCATCTTCTGGACAGCGAACATCAGAGCCAAGCATTCCTTCTCCACTGGGTTGTACCGGTGTTCGGCCCCGACCATCATCCTGCTGAGGTAGTAGATAGCCTGTTCATGACCCGCATCGTTCTTCTGTGCAAGGAGAGCTCCTAGCGAATGATCAATTGCCCGAACATACAACAAGAAGGGTTTTCCCATGACGGGAGGCACCAGAACTGGTGGACTGGTTAGGTAGCGCTTGATATCCCTAAACGCTTGCTGGCAGGTTTCGTCCCATATGAAGGACACACCTTTCTTTATGAGGTGAGAGAAGGGCTGACATTTCCCCGAGAGGTTGGATATGAATCGCCGGATGTAAGCCAGACGTCCTTGGAACCCCCTGAGTTCCTTCAGATTATGGGGTGGTCGCATTGCTATGATCGCCTGGACTTTGTCAGGGTCTACTTCGATGCCTCTGGCGGTAATGACAAATCCCAAGAATTTGCCACTGGATACCCCCAGAAAGGACTTTGTAGGGTTCATCTTGAGTTGATGCTGGCGCATTAACTCGAATACCGCCCTCAGGTCTCGAACGTGATCACCTTTGAGGCGGCTTTTGACAGCTATGTCGTCCACGTAACATTCCACTGTCTTGCGTAACTGCTCACGGAATATGTTACTCATAGCTCGTTGGTATGTAGCCCCGGTGTTCTTTAATCCGAAGGGCATGACCGTATAGCAATATACCCCCAGTGGTGTCCGGAAGGCAGTGTGCTTTTCGTCTTTCGGATGCATCTTGATCTGATTGTATCCCGAGAACCCGTCCATAAAAGACATACGCTCGAAGCCGCAGGTGTTGTCGATCATGATGTCCGTGATGGGAAGGGGGAATTCATCTTTGGGGCAGGCCGCATTCAGATCTCGGTAGTCGATGCAGATACGTACCTTCCCATTTTTCTTTATGACTGGGACAACGTTGGCAACCAAGTCGGGATGTTGTTCTTCCCGGATGAAACCGCAGGTTATCAACTTCTTGACTTCGTCCTCGATGGCGTCCATCATATCCGGACGAAACCGACGTTGGTGTTGTTTCACTGGCTTCGAATCGGTCAAAATATTGAGCTTATGAGTAGCTACCCTCGGGTCTAGGCCTGGAATGTCCTCATAACCCCATACAAAGACGTCGACATATTCCTTTATCAGTTGTATGATTTCTTCCTTTTTGACCGGGGGAAGATTGTTACTGACAAATATTCGCTTTGGTGAGAGCTCACCCCCAACATTGACTTGGATAACTTCGTCCTTGGTGGGAGGTTCTCTCTGCTCGAAGCATAATTCCCACTGTGTATCCATTTATTGAGCCCAGGGGTCGTTCTCGAACGGCTCCGACTTTGGGGTTGTGACTCCATCGGGGATGGAGGTACACATCTGCTCAGAGGTGATATGGACATGGCAGTTTTTGTGGACTTAACATCACTGGCGTGCTTAGAAATTAAGTACGGATGTTAAGTGTAGATGACAATCAATATCAGAGGTAATATGGACATGATAATTGACGGCCGAAAGTTTTATTCAGAGGTAATATGAACATGACAAACTTTTGTGATTGTGACTCCATCGGGGATGGAGGTACACATCTGCTCAGAGGTGATATGGACATGGCAGTTTTTGCGGACTTAACATCACTGGCGTGCTTAGAAATTAAGTACGGATGTTAAGTGTAGATGACAATCAATATCAGAGGTAATATGGACATGATGATTGACGGCCGAAAGTTTTATTCAGAGGTGATATGAACATGACAAACTTTTGTGATTGTGACTCCATCGGGGACGGAGGCACACATCTGCTCAGAGGTGATATGGACATGGCAGTTTTTTGTGGGCTTAACATCACTGGCGTGCTTAGAAATTAAGTACGGATGTTAAGTGTAGATGACAATCAATATCAGAGGTAATATGGACATGATGATTGACGGCCGAAAGTTTTATTCAGAGGTAATATGAACATGATGAACTTTTGTGATTGTAACTCCATCGGGGACGGAGGTACACATCTGCTCAGAGGTGATATGGATATGGCAGTTTTTTGTGGACTTAACATCACTGGCATGCTTAGAATTTAAGTACGGATGTTAAGTGTAGATGACAATCAATATCAGAGGTAATATGGACATGATGATTGACGGCCGAAAGTTTTATTCAGAGGTAATATGAACATGACAAACTTTTATGATTGTGACTCCATCGGGGACGGAGGTACACATCTTCTCAGAGGTGATATGGACATGGCAGTTTTTTGTGGACTTAACATCACTGGCGTGCTTAGAATTTAAGTACGGATGTTAAGTGTAGATGACAATCAATATCAGAGGTAATATGAACATGATGATTGACGGCCGAAAGTTTTATTCAGAGGTAATATGAACATGACAAACTTTTGTGATTGTGACTCCATCGGGGATGGAGGTACACATCTGCTATCCTGCTGAAGTGATCGTTCCCTTGTTTTTTTTTTTTTTTATAAACGCAGAGTGACGACCTTAGCATCGATTAATTCCTGAATTCTCCTTTTTAGCACATAGCAGGTCCTTGTAGGGTGATGAGTGTACCAATGGAAGAGACAATAATCTGGGTCATCGACTCTGTCGGCCCTCTCAGGGTACCTGATGTCGGGTAGCTGAAGCTTATGTTCCCCTCTCAATATGTTGAAGATTTCAACTATGTCATCTTCCTTGAAGGAGAAAGTTCCTTTTGGTCGCAGGGCTCCTGATGCCTGAGTTTCACGGTCTTCCGGGAAGATTATCGTTGATGTATCATCTCCGACTCTCGAGGACCTTCCGTCCCTAGCCTTGGACGCTGCTTTGTTCCGTCGAGGTGAGTTACCCCCGGACACGCTATGGCCTCTGGTCAAAGAAACTGATTCAGCAGGAGTTGCCTCGGGTGGTACAGGATTAGATTTTGAAGTTTTGGGTTTTGCAGCATATCCCAACCCGAAACGAGTTTGTTGATGGTGAGAAGTACTCTGCAATGGTGTTCGTCGGCCTTTTCCATAGTTGAGGCCTTGCTTTGATTTTAAATCATAACCCATGTTCTGTATAATCTTCAAAGCCTGTGGGCTGTATCTGTGGATTTGCATTTTCCCACTCTCAGACTCGCGGAATTCTTCCTGTTCAACCGGATCGCTCCGCTTGTGTTTGAAGACTATCAGATGCTGATCGTCGCGGGTAGGAGGGACAATAAAGGCTTTATTTTTATATGGTTCATACATCATGATGACATTAGATGTTGTTGCATCTTCCCATACGATCGCTCCCCGTTTGACAGTTAGGGGTTCTAAAACTTGTTTACGACTCCTGTCTTTGCCTTTCTGGATCAAATAGGTACGCAGGTCAGTAGGTTTTGCAGAAGAAGAAGACGAAGGCTTGTTTCTTCTGTTCCCATCAGCGGGTATGCGGAGGATGGGCACCATGGTTTCCCCTATGCCACCTGTATACAACAGATTGGCTATCTGGGCGGCGAATAATCCCCTGGGAGGGAGTCTTTTCGCGATCTGAGCTTGTTTTACGCCGAGGGACTGTGCCTGGCGTAACTTGGGGATTCGCTCAGTCTGGCGTAAAGCTGGACAAGCCCTCAGTTGGCCACTAGCTTCTCGTGTAATCCGGAGAATAGGCGGATCATTCTTTTGCTGGCGTAAAGGCCGAGGAGTTGAGTATTCGCCCGCTTGCTTCCCCTTGCGGAGATCGCAGCGCTCATCTGGTTCACCGTAGAGGTCAGATGTCGTCCCGTGCCTGGAGCGTGATCTGTACTTCTGATTTGGCGTTGAGGCACCATCAGAGGTTTTGTCTGTACCGCGCGTAGCGGGAGACTGGTTTCTGCACGTATAGCGCAGTGGATACTCCTGGGTTAGCGCTGAGACTTTACCAGAAGTTTTGTCTGTACCGCGGGTAGCGGGAGACTGATTTCTATGCGTATAGCGCAGTGGATACTCCTGGGTTAGCGCTGAGGCTTTACCAGAAGTTTTGTCTGTACCGCGCGTAGCGGAAGACTGAATTTTACGTGTGGGGCATGGAGGGAGCGATGCTACCACCTCATTGGTCGGAGAGATCGGAGAGATCGGAGAGTCCACAGGAATGGCGGAGGATGTCTTGGGCATCCACATTTTGCGTAGCTTCCTGTTGTCTTGGACGGAGAGAGAGTGAGAGCTACCCCTAGTCCGAAGCATGTCTTCATAGGCAGACTGGTCGAAATGAACGACCAGTGTCTTCTTCACGGTTCCTACAGATACCGCATCGTGTTGAGCAATTACTTCCTCGTCAGAAGAGAAAGATGTCCCCAGCAGAGTCGCCATCTTGTTTGTGGTATTAAACGAAAGAATGAAAGTGTATTTCAATGACAGGATTTATACGAGACCCGTGCCCTTTGGTTTACAAACAAACTTGTACAATTCGATCCTATACGAGGATGCAGGAGTACAATTTATTTAATCTGGGTATAAATTGCTATAGGTGTCTGATCTGCGGTCGATCACTTTAGCCCTTGGACTATACGATGTTGAAGAAGTACCGTGGAAGACAGGATGCAGCTTCGGAGGTTGCGAAGGAGGGTGGATACGCGATGCTGAAGGTCGTCGCTCCCTATTCCTTACCTGAGCTCTGTATTCTTCTCTCTCTCTCTCTGTCTCCTGATCTCCGGTTCGGTGACCTTGTTCGATCTTCCAAATTGTCCCCCCTGTTCCCCATTGATAGGGGTCTCTATTTATAGAGTTTTGGTGACAGTGACCACTCCATCGATGTAACAACTGAGGAGTGGCAAGTACATCACCCTATTATACAACGGTTAAAGTAACCAATGCCTACGTATAGATGATCTTTTGAATGAGCGGGTGACGCGGGTCCAACTAAGGGGACACAACGCGTACAATTGCTACTAAGATCACGGCGTAAAAGCCACGTGGGTAGGTATCCATTGTGTAGAAGGGGTTGGCTTAGAAGCCAAATGTCCGTCACCATGGCATAGAAGCCGAGCAGGCATAGAAGCCGAACAGGCATAGAAGTCGAGTAGGCGTGGAAGCCGAACAGTCGTAGAGACTGGGAGGGCGTTGAAGCCGGATGGGCGTTGAAGCCGAGTAGGCATAGAAGCCGAACAGGCATAGAAGCCGAGTAGGCGTGGAAGCCGAGCAGTCGTAAAGACTGGAAGGGCGTTGAAGCCGGATGGGCGTTGAAGCCGAGTAGGCATAGAAGCCGAACAGGCATAGAAGCCGAGTAGGCATGGAAGCCGTAGGAGCACAGATCCTGAATGGGCGTAGAGGCCGCTGCGTACCGTGCCAGGGTGCTGATGTGGACATCTTTAGCCGGAATTACGGCTTTCGAAGATCAAATCTTTGGCAGAGATTTGCCATCATCTTGTGCATTAAATACGGAGACGTGCCTTGAGGAGAAACTGTCACCGCTCTGTGCGTTTTGACGGAGGGACGTACCTTGAGCCCTGTACGAAGCGCAACTTTTGACGTGGCAGGCGATTTGTCTTCTGCGGAGCGTAAAACAGCCCATGTTTGCCTGTGTAAAATAAGGCAGCGTGTTCTCTTTGCACGCGAAAGAGCGGTTTATGCCGGGGGATTTTAGCAAGCGCCGGTTTGGTGATATTTTAACCAAATCCTCTGCATTAAATGCTGAGATCCGCCATCATACTATGGAGCGCGTCCCGAGGGGTCTGCCCCCGTTCTCAGCCGTCGTTTGGGTAGCTGTGCAGCCCCTTTTTTGTCAGGAGTCAGAGGTCAGGTTTTACTGCGTGACTGGACAGTTTCTTTTCTGGAATACGAAGCGTTCCTCGTACGCTTTAACGCTGCTTTGAGAGCGGCTAGGTTTTACGCCATGGAGGCGATGAAGAACCCTATTTTACGCTGGATGGCTCTTGAAGGCCTCTGCTTATGCTGCTTTGTATCAAGATGCTGCGTAGATCTTCCAAGCATTTTTTTCATGCTTCTACAATCGCCGAGTTGGTGAAATGCATGTGTTTGAGGGGTACTTCAAATATGTGTACGATCCAGACTCACGATATGCCGATCACAATGCTAGTGCAAGTGAATATCCAAATGAACTAGTACAATGACTTGTATAGATTTGCCTCAGCCCTAGATCGTTAATCAATATTACTATGCTTGGGATAGGTTCCATAATGCGTTATTACGGCTTGTCTTGAGTAAGTCTCGAGGACGAGACTTTTATGAGCTGGGTAGGATGTAACTCCCCATTTCGCTCAAGCGGACTGCCGATTCAAACGACAAAAGTGTAATATTCTGACCCGTTTTGCTCAGGCGAGAATACTCATTTGAGGCAAAGGATATCCAGACTTGTCCCTACAGGAGATTGGCTAGGCTTTCAGAGGCTCGCTTGACGTATCGCTCAACCGAGGTGAATCATCGCTAAGGTGGGTGGCTACGGTAAACTTGTTTTTGCTTAGCTAGCACACTTAAAATATGGAACAATACATGCTAGTCGCTAGGTGAATCACCCTCTATATTCTAATAAGAATACAACGCACCTAGCTAAGGGAATAATCCCAACTTGTATTTTTTTGTGTTAGAAGATGAAATTGAAACATCGCCTGAACACCGCATGTACAATCATTCCACAATTGTAGCCACTTGGCACGCTTTTACTGTTTCAGAGAGAGAGATCTGAGAAAATTATAATCTCGACCAAGCGCCGCCTGTAACACTTGTTTATATCATAAAGAGTTTTACTTCAACTTGTGTTATTCAATGCTTCCGCTATTATCGACTAAGTGAACTTGTTACCGATTGCCTATGCGTTCATGACTCCGCTGTACTCAGACAATCTGTACGACTCTGTAGCTTAGAACTCTTACCGCCAGCCAATGAACCACGGCCTTGCACGGGCGTAGCTCACGTTCGTGTGGCATCACGCCCGGATGGGTCAAAGCGATCGTTCCGTGGGGCGCTGGTACGGTGTTTCTTGCTTAGTGGAAACGGCCGATTTGCCTGCAGGAGATCGGGGCGTGACATGTTGGTATCAGAGCTTGGTTTATACACCTTTGGACTTTATTTCGATTATTTCTGTTTCGAAAGCTCGTTCGTGGGTTATGTACACGCTCTCTCTCAATGTCCATAATGGAATATTCCAATAATAAGTCTAAATACTTTTAAAATACGCTTTTGAATGGTATGATTGCTTGTATGAAATTATGGTGCGAGAGGCCTTTGTACCAACCTGTGTGAGAATCTTGAGATTATCGTAAGTAGCTTATCCGATTTTACTATCTCTAAGTTTGGTTGAATAAATCTGTTTAAGGGCTGCCTTGAACTTGTGCACGATCCAAGACTCAAGAAGATGTGAGACTCGAGTGCTAAGACTTCACTATCGCCGAGTTGGTGAAATGCATATGTTTGAGGGGCACTTCAAATATGTGTACGATCCAGACTCGCGATATGTCGATCTCGATGCTAGTGCAAGTGAATATCCAAATGAACAAGTATAACAACTTGTATAGGTTTGCCTCAGTCCTAGATCGTTAATCAAGATTGCTACGCTTGGGATAGGTTCCATAATGCGTTAGTACGGCTTTTCCTTAGTAAGTCTCGAGGACGAGACTTTTTTTGAGCTGGGTATGATGTAACACCCCATTCCGCTTAAGCGGATTCCCAATTCAAACGGCAAAAGTACAATATCCCGACCCGCTTTCCTCAGGCGAGATTACTCGTTTGAGGCAAAGGATATCCAGACTTGTCCCTACAGGAGTTCGTCTTAGGCTTTCAGAGGCTCGCTTGACGTATCGCTCAACCGAGGTAAATCATCGCTAAGGTGGGTGGCTACGGTGAACTTATCTTTGCTTAGCCAGCACACTTAAAATATGGAACAATACATGCTAGTCGCTAGGTGAATCACCCCCTGTATGCTAATAAGAATACAACATACCTAGCTAAGGGAATAATCCCAACTTGTATTTGCTTGTGTTAGAACATGAAATTGAAACATCGCCTGAACACCTCCTGTACAATCATTCCATAATTGTAGCCACTTGGCACACTTTTACTATTTCAGAGAGAGAGAGATCTGAGCAAATTATAATCTCGGCCAAGCACTGCCTATAACACTTATTTATATCAATAAAGAGTTTTACTTCAACTTGTGTTATTCAATGCTTCTGCTATTGTCGACTCAGTGAACTTGTTACCGATCGCCTATGCGTTCATGACTCCGCTGCACTCGGACAATCTGTGTGACTGTGTGGCTTTGAACTCTTACCGCCAGCTAATGAACCATGGCCCTGCACGGGCATGGCTCACGCTCGTGCGGCTCACGCCCAGATGGGTCAAAGCGATCGTTCTGCGGGAGCGCTGGCACGGTGATTCTTGCCTAGCAGGAACGGTCGATTTGCCTGCGGGAGATCGGGGCGTGACATGTTGGTATCAGAGCCTGGTTTATACGCCTTTGGACTTCATTCCGATTATTTCTGTTTTGAAAGCTCGTTCGTGGGTTATGTGCACGCTCTCTCTCAATGTCCCTATTGGAATATTCCAACAATAAGTCTAAATACTTTCAAAATACGCTTTTGAATGGTATGATTGCTTGTATGAAATTATGGTACGAGAGGCCTTTGTGCCAACCTGTGTGAGAACCTTGAGATTATCGCAAGTAACTTGTCCGATTTTACTATCTCTAAGTTTGGTTGAATGCATCTGTTTAAGGGATGCCTTGAACTTGTGCACGATCCAAGACTCAAGAAGATGTGAGACTCGAGTGCTAAGACTTCGCTATCGTCGAGTTGGTAAAATGCATGTATTTGAGGGGCACTTCAAATATGTGTACGATCCAGACTCGCGATATGCCGATCTCGATGCTAGTGCAAGTGAATATCCAAATGAACAAGTATAACAATTTGTATAGGTTTGCCTCAACCCTAAATCTTTAATCAAGATTGCTACGCTTGGGATAGGTTCCATAATGCGTTAGTACGGCTTGTCCTCAGTAAGTCTCGAGGATGAAACTTTTTCTGAGCTGGGTAGGATGTAACACCCCGTTCCGCTCAAGCGGA
Source organism: Iris macrosiphon (assembly GCA_036927795.1). Classification (NCBI taxonomy): domain Eukaryota; kingdom Viridiplantae; phylum Streptophyta; class Magnoliopsida; order Asparagales; family Iridaceae; genus Iris; species Iris macrosiphon. The sequence goes on from JAYESA010000003.1 coordinate 5,100,496, forward strand.
CTGCTGATATAAACGGCAAAAGTGCAATATCCCATCCCGCTTTGCTCAAGCGAGAATACTCGTTTGAGGCAAAGGATATCCAAACTTGTCCCTACAGGAGTTCGGCTTAGGCTTTCAGAGGCTCGCTTGACGTATCGCTCAACCGAGGCGAATCATCTCTAAGGTGGGTGGCTACGGTGAACTTGTCTTTGCTTAGCGAGCATACTTAAAATGTGGAACAATACATGCTAGTCGCTAAGTAAAGCACCCCCTGCATGCTAATAAGAATACAACGCACCTAGCTAAGGGAATAATCCCAACTTGTATTTGCTTATGTTAGAACATGGAATTGAAACATCGCCTGAATATCGCCTGTACAATCATTCCACAATTGTAGCCACATGGCACGCTTTTACTGTTTCAGAGAGAGAGAGATCTGAGCAAATTGTAATCTCGGCCAAGCGCCGCTTGTAACACTTGTTTATATCAATAAAGAGTTTTACTTCGACTTGTGTTATTCAATGCTTCCGCTATTGTTGACTCAGTGAACTTGTTACCGATTGCCTATGAGTTCATGACTCTGCTGCACTCGGACAATCTGTACGACTCTGTGGCTTAGAACTCTTACTGCCAGTCAATAAACCACGGCCTTGCATGGACGTGGCTCACACTCGTGAGGCATCACGCCGGGATGGGTCAAAGCGATCATTTTATGGGAGTACTGGCACGGTGATTCTCGCCTAGGGGGAACGACAGATTTGCCTGCAGAAGATCGGGGCATGACAGTGACACCGGAAAGATGGTTCTGTCGCTGTGGCGGTTGCTGCTCGCTGGGAAGGAGATCGATGGTGATGGTGTTGACAAAGTTAGGGTGGTCGATGTCGAGGGAGGTCATGGTGATCGGTGAGGGTGGTGTGGGTGGTCACTGCTCGGGTTGACGGTGGTTGTGGTGTAGATAGCGAAGACGGTGGTGATGACGATGATGGAGGCTGTCATCGGTCACTGTGAAGTCATGGATGTAATACCCCGCTCCGCGTCGGTATTATGTATCAGGTAAGTGGGCAAAACTTCGTTCTCTGATTCTTGTACGCCTTAATAATAATATAAGTTTTTGCTTGCAACGTTTTCATAAGAGAATGATAGAACCTGTCTTGCATGTTAAGGAACAAACTCACCTAGCTTGTCTTTGAAACGATAAGTCTGCTTAACAAGAATCCTGAAATGCTTGTTTAAGTGTCACGACCCGCACCCGAAAAATTGAGCATGAGTCGTGGGTACGTGCAGCCTACGCTGCATAATTGGCGGTAGAAGGCTGTCTAGGTCCGTTCTAGGTCACAATATCTATATCTCACAAAACCTGTCAATATAACCTCTCCAAAAGGAGGGCAATCACGCAATATATATATGACTCAATCATAATAACTAGGAGAAGAGTAAAAGCACGATAAGATATCACAAAGAAACAAGAACCAAAGAGAGCAATACAATATCCAAATATATAGTCCAAGTCTAAAGTCTACAACATCTCACAGAAGTAACAAAATAAATACAGTCATCCAAAATAGCAACTAGGAACAACCCAGAGAAACCCACCTAGCTAAACTAAGGTGCTAACAACGTCTCCTCAACGGGCTCCTCCTCAATCTCCGGGTCACAACACTCCTCGACACCTGGCCCGTAGAAGGTAGGGCAAAAATCCTCAGGATCCTCTGGAAAAAACATGACCAATCAGGACTAGAGCGAAGTACATAACTCTGAAAGCAACTCCAAATATATGGTAAGGTATATATGACTAGCAATAGAAAAGTATACAAGATGTACAGGAAAGTAAATACATGGTGGAACAGATAAAGTAACTGCAATATAAATCTGAGGAACAATACAAGTAGTAGAGAAGTAACTACATGTGAGAAAATATGAATACTAGCTAAGTGCCTTGAGCACAAGTTCGTTATGTGATCGACTTAGGTTGCACATGAATAATCTACGATAACTCCGTTATGCGTGAGTTACATAACCGACATACACATGAATACTATTTGGCTTTGATCACATAACCAACTCCTACTCCTCTACCCCACTAATACTCTTGGATCCAACCACGACACGCTACGTACATGATAAATAACTCGCGCACATGAAGGCGAGAACACACGAAGCACATGATAGCACATGAGAATCAATACCCGAAGCACATGATGAAATACACGTGATAGAGTACCCGCTGAACACGGTAAGGGGGATACCATCTCATGACGGGATCCAACTAGTACCAGCTCGTGAAACAATGTATCAGAATCAAGTATTACAGTTCTATAATAGGTGATATATACGCTATCATGAAATGGAAACAATCAGAGGTAGGTACTCGCCTGACGTCCTGAGCAACTGGTGAGGATCGAGATCCGGACTGGCATCACAAGAACCTATTATAAAAAGCAAGGTTAAATGGGGTTATAAAGAGTTAAACCGATATAAAATAACTAAAAACAAGCTTCTAGGATTATTCTAGGTCTAACGGGTCAAACCGGTGAAATTTGGGTCAAAAAGTCAATCGGGGTTCAAAAAGTCAACTCTGGGTCAAAACTAGGTCAAATGTTGACTTTTGTGGTCAACGGGGGGCAATTACGGTCAACGCTAGGTCAAACTAGGGTGCTCCTAAAATTCTAGGTCAAAACTAGCTTATTAAGCTAGTAAACCCTCAAACTTGTCTCCTTGAGATACCGGGATACCCTCGGTATCCGATACCTCGACCTAAGCTACACACCCCGCCTATACCCACTAACACCTATGCTAACACTCGTAAATATATACACCAATACATATAAAAGCAATTCTAATACCAAATCTAGGCAAACACTCAAAAACCTCACCCCGATACTCAATACCTTGGGTATCTCAAGGTATTGAGATACCTTGATATCTCAAGATATTGAGATATCCAACCATCCCTCTCTAACACTAACCATCTAGCTAACTATCTATGCATATATATATACCTAGCTATATATATCTAGGCAAAAATATATACATATAAATACATAGGTATATATCTACTTATCTATATATATATACCCACACATATACATATACACATACCCAACTCATAAATATATATCTAACGATATATATATATATATATATATATATATATATATATATATATATATATATATATATATATATATATATATATATATATATATATATATATATATATAGCTCTCTCTCTCCCTCTCTCACTACCTGCAGCTACCTCGCCTAGACTGCTGATGCTAACTGCTTGCAAACGCTGCTGCAAACGCTGCTGCTAGCTGCTGCTATCGCTGCAGCATGTTGCCGTCGCTGCAGCATTCTGCTGCTGCTGCTACTGCAACAGCTACTCCTTGCTGCTGCTGATGCTCGCATAGCTGCTGGCTGCTGCTGCACTGCAAATGCCGCTGCTAATGCAATGTTGGTTGCTGCTGCTGCTATGATGCTGCCTGCACAGCAGCTACTCGCTGCACTGCCCCCTCAATTCTGCTGCACACCACTGCCCTCTCACTGCCTCCCATCTCGCTGCTGTGCTGCCCATTAATCTCCCCCCTAGACACACCACACACACACAGACACACAAGCACACACACTCACTTATGGATATATATACACAAACATATATACATATATATATACACACACAACCATATATATATATATATACACACTTATACACACACACACACACACACACACACACACACACACACACACACACACATATATATATATATAGACTTATACATATATATAAATACACACTTAAACACAACATAACACACACAACCACACACAACACCCTACCAACACACGCACAACCACCCAAACACACATAAACACATATAAATATATAAAATATAACTCGAGAACTTAAACACACAATCCCCGAAGCTAAACCAACCAGCGCACAAGCCCAAAATCTAGAAGCCAAGTCAAAATGGCCATTCGGTTATTTCAACCAACACGTGGAGTGCGGTTCGCGAAACCTCATGAAATGCACCCCAAACCTACTCGAAATCGGCCCAAAATTTACCCACGAGTTCTAATCAAGGTCTAGAACCTAGAAAAAAAATGCTAACTCGTCGATTCTAGGTTCGTGGCAAAAATGCGTACACAAGTAGAACCTACGACGACGAAAAACCCCCAAATCGCCCGAAATGCCCAAATCTCTGCGATACGACCTCATGTGTCCGAACGGAGACACGTACTTACCCTCAAGACACCCAAGCACGTTTACCTAGGTCCGTCTAACCTAGAACATCACCCAAAATTGGTCCAATCTCGGATTTCACCCAAAATTGACACAAAATCTAATGTCAAAGTCTCCAAACACAACCAAACAAGTTCTAACTTCCTCCCACAGGTAGCCTTAAGGTCTAGAAAGGTTATAAACTACTAATTATACTATATAAGAGCAATTACTAAGAGAAAAGTTAGGGTTTACCTCTTGGGAGTTGGAATCCCAAGGTCAAAGTCTCCAAAATCCTTGAAATCACCACCCTCAAGCCTCCAAGACTCTAAGTCAAGCCTCTACACTAAGTCTAGGCTCTACACACCTAGGTTAGGAAAAAGTATAGGGTTAGGGTTAACATAAATGGAAGAATAGAAGAAGGAAGAGAAGAAAAGGAGAAATACTTACTTGAAATGAGAGATTGGAAGAAGAAAAGAGTAGAGAGTGGAGAAGAAGAAGAAGAATGGAATGAAGGAAGAAGAGGGGTTCGGTTATGTGTGGGAATTAGGGTTAGGGGGCCGGCCAAGTATATAGAAGTAGGTTTCCTTAAAGCAAAATGACTAAAATGCCCTCTCTTTTAGTCATGCAACCAAGGTTTAGGTTTAGGGTTCACTAAACACACTCTAACTAATCCAAAATAACCCAACTAACTAAATAAAAAAATATAATAACTATTCTAAACCCAAAAATGAGTCTGACAAGGGTGTTGGTTGGGTCTGACATGGGTCCACTAGGGTCTGACATGGGTCCAGACTAGCCAAAACCCTAAAATAACCAATACAAAATAATACAATCAACAATTAAATATAAATACAATTATTTATGATTAATACACAATTTACCAAATTAAAATAAAAAAATCCTATTTTCTAGAATTGGGTAGTGACACTAAGAGTACATGAACATGTTCACTATCGTCTATGCTTCGAGAGAACCATATCGTGCCTGAATATGTTCAAATATATAAGTCGAATTGCCCCACAACAACGATAACTGTTCTGATGGTTCGTCTCGTCTGCATACTAGAGTTTATTTTATAGTATTTCCATGCATTCACATCGGTCGGACAATGGCTATTGGTGGAGAGCTGAACTGCATTCGTCATTAGCCACCATGGGTCACAACTGCCAATAGCATCAGATGAATGAGTCATTGGTATGCTGATTCAACAGCTGCCGATCCTGAGATACTTGGGGACCACCCTGCATATAGCTAGCTCATTGTATTGTCTTGGATAGATGGACTGCCCCTAAGATGTGCATGTGTGTCTAGCTATGCATCTGTCCCTAGAGTCTCACGAGACACGCTGCGCACACCCTGAAACAGAACATCGACTTGTCTTGCTTGCTTATTCAATATGAAACTCTGTTTCCAAAATAATGTAATATGACTCTGCTATCAAACTACATGAAATGAACATAGGTAAAACTATAAAGATCACTAATAATATAATACTTTATAACATGATTACTTAGTGTTGGTTTTAGTGAATGCTTATTTCTGTTCAGTTATTTTATCTCACCAGTATTTATAGAAGTGCTGACCCACCAACAGTTTACTTGCTTGCAGGTACTGGATCATCCGAGGGAGCGATAGGTGTGCCTCAGTCCCTAAGACCCGAAATCCTGGTTTCGATTGTGCCCCGAGATGTTATCGTATAAGGGGGCATAATATATGGAACAAATGCCTTTGCTAAGAGAACCCAAGTCCCTCGATTTATCCCGAATACTCAGTTGGCTAAATGCATTACATTGCAACAATATCCCTTTCCACTGCTTACTCGATTGATGCGATGTTAGCCAAAAACAACTTAAATGATGAAGCCTTATGTGGGCGTAACCCCAGGATCGTATGACATCACATCTCGGTAGTATCGAATGGGCCATTCCCTTCCTCGCACCAGCGGACATGTGCCGAGGCACGGTGATTCGCGTCCGGTGCGCCGAGGTGCGATGATTCGCGTCCGGTTCAATCCGGCCACGGGGGCGAGGAAGCGGTGGTTCGTCCGAACGGTCCGTCACTGCGGTCTGCTCCTCGCGGGGCCGGGGCATGACAGACTTGTCACTACCACTTTCCATATAAGGGTATTTCTGTAATTTAGCTGTTTTAAATAATTATGAATTTAAATTTAATTGCTGAGTTTTGTAACTAATTATATTATTACTAGAATGTTTAGTTTAGGTCATAACCCTAGAATCCATTAGAAAACCCTATTCTAGCAAAAACCCTAGAATACAAAATTAGGGTGAACCCTCAAAACCCTAGGCTGACTTAACTTGAGTCTATTAGGCCCTACATGACTTAACATAAAGGTTTAAACCTAAAGCTGTGCAAGGAAATCCTAGAACTAGGTTTATATATAAAGGAAGCTTCTCACAAAGCCATCCTTCATGTAAACAGGAGAAACCCTAGCCTCCACTAGAGAAATCCATCTCCCACTCCAAAAATTCGAAACCCTAACCCTAGGTTCCATTTTCTTCTCCTCCAAAGCAAGAGAAGCAAAGAACGTGGGTCAGGGAGCCTTGGAGAAGAAGAGCCTCGTTGAAGAAACCTTCCCTGCAGGTAAAACCCTAGTTTTTATTCATTTAATTCCTGTTTTCAGATGTTCATGGCCATTAGAAACCACCCTAAGGTTGGAATTCGAATTTTAGGGCTTTTTCATGTAAACCTAGGAGATCTAGGGTTTGGTGAACTTTCATTTGGTTTTTCCCTAAATTTCTGGAACACTAATCCTAGGGATTTCGTGTAGGCATGTTTACATCTTCTATATTTAGGTTTGATCTTGATTTGTAGGGTTTTAAGTTAGGTTCATGAGTAAACTAGATGAAACCCTATTTTTCCACATGATAAGTGTTTGTTGTAATGCCAAAAAGGGAAGAACACCTATTTAATCTACTCTAAAATATTTAATTTGATGTATGGTGTGTATATATATATATTTATACATATGTATATAGATTTGATATGTGTTTATATATATATATCTATGTGGTAGATGTGTGTGTGTTTGAAGAGGGGGAGTTCCTGTACAGTCGGGTTATGTGCTGTGTTTGGATGTGCAGTGTCTTATTGTATCCGACACGGTGGAGTTCCTATGTGCACAGTCGGGTGGACACTGTGCAGTCAGGTTGAGAGGGGGATTCCAGTGCAGGATGTGTGCAGATTGGGTTGGATAAGCAGTAAATTGCTATGTGTGAACCTGGGTAATTGAGCAGTTAGTTTGTGTGTATATCTGTGTCAGTATATTGGGGGAGGGGTAGATGAGTAGTAGTATCTGTGTCTATGATTACCTGTGTGTTTAATCTAGGGTGTATCCTCATGTCAGTGTATTAATGACTGTATGTGAATACCTGTGTGAATGTGTAGGTCTGTGGGCCTGTGTTAGATAGCTGTGTGTGCTTGTGTGTTAGGGGTGTCTCAGAGAGAAGTTGCCTGTGTGTTTGAGTGTGTGTTCAGTATTCAAAACCAGTGTTTAAGCATTTTAGTGTCAGTGAGAACTCAGTGAGTGAGTTCAGTGGTTTAGTTTTTGTGTCTCAGTATCCTAGCAGTGTGTGGGCCTAGCTGACTATGTGAACCTATGTCTATGTGTAGCAGTTTGTGTGTGAGCCTAGTTAAGTCTCAGTGAGTGTGTATCTGAGATGAGAGTGTGTTACCTGGGCAGAGTTGAAACAGTGTGTTGGTTGTATCTGTGCTGTGTGTAGGTTATGTGTCTCAGTGCTAACTGTGTTTATATGGCTGTGTGAATATATTATGTATATATTTTCAGTGGGGTAAATGGGGTATCAGCAGTTAGGGGATTCCAGTGTGAGTGCCTGTGAATTGAAAACCCAATGTGACAGTATCAGTGTTGGTGTTAGGTTGTGTGAGTATCCCAAAACTCAGTGAGCAGTGAGCAATTGTGTTTCCTGTGTGTGTAGAGTGTTTTGTTCAGATTTTGTGTGTGAGTTCAGCACCTTAGAACTGTGTGTTTTCCTAGTATGTGTCTACAGGTGTAGGGGTGTAGCAGTAGGCCTAGAACCTTAGTAGATGTGTCTCAGAAATTCCCAGGCCCTAAGGTATAATGTATAGTGTGTAGTCTTGAGTAGCAGTGGGAAGTTCTGTTGTGAAATTCAGTATCAATGTGATATTGATACCCTTGTTGCTGATACTTGGCTGATGCTCTATTAGCAAGGTTCAGAGTAGATTAAGAGGGGGGGGGGGGCTGTTGCAGTCCAAATTATCTCAGTTAGCCATTGAGATACATGTGTGTGTGCCCCCTTTTGAGAGTGAATTATCTAGGTTAGATGTGGACATGTGCAGTGGGTTAGTATCAGTAGGATATATGTGTATCAGTGCCCATATCTGTCTATGTGTGACTGTGTATTCCTGTTCAGTGTGTGTTGGGCATTGGGGTTTTAGTATTAGTGTTAGGAAGAAATGCATCAGTTAGCAGTGTGAGTGAGTTGGTAAATTAGTATAGATGTTGATATGGGGTACTGTGGGTAAATGCTAAGGGTGTCAGTATAGGATAACTCAGGATTGGTTTACCTTGGTGTCAGTTAAGGTATATACTCAGTATATATATGTAAGTTATTTACATACTGATAGCATATAGTATAAGAAATAGTAACTAGTTTCAGCAAGATACCAATATACCACACTATATGAGTTATATATAATGATAATACCTAGTATAATGAATATTAGCTAGTATTAGTTAGTATAAGACTAATAATGACTAGATTGACCTAGTATGATTTAGAATACCTAGAATAGCTAGTGTTAACTAGTTAGTGGCAAATTTAGACCAATTGACTTAGTTGGACCTAGTATTGACCAGTAAACCTTAGACATGACCTAGAAACATCGTTTTTAAATTTGTTAAGTATGTTATTCTTTTAATTCATTAATTAACATTGAATTTCCATAAATAGGTCATTGTGATTCCATTTTGGACCTCGATCCTCACATTTCGCTCAGGACCACAGGCGAGTACATTCTCTGATAGTTTTCATGGTTGATTACTTCTATAAATTGTAGTGTATTTCATACTTGATTTCGACACTATGGATACACGGGTTAGCACCCTAGATCCCCATCACGAGGAGTCGTGGTTGGAATCCATTGTGCTAGCTGGGGGATGGGGAACTATTAGTAGATTATGTGATCATATCCAAACATTTATATGCACCATAGCTCACCCCACTTCTCACGTCGGGTGCGGCCTGACCACTTATATGCTCCATAGCTGTTATATATGATTAGCCTGACCATTATATGCACCATAGCTAACCATGCGGTTAGCCTGACCTAAAAGAATCATAGCTAATCATATATAACCAGCCTGATCCAGTCCCAAGCCGATCACATGATAAACTAATAATTCAAACACTTAGCTAGATGTTTTTATCTTTATTCAGATTTACCTGTTCTAGCATTCACTATTTATTGCTCATTGCTAGATGCTCTTTTGTCTATTTCATTTTCTCTAGTACTTCACATGTTCAGTTTTTATTTCTATCTTGTATCTCTTACACTGTTTATAGATTTTGTCAATTTAATGAAACTGCTGTTAGTGCTTGTGCTTCGCTCCAATCCTGACTGGATAACAACATTTTCAGAGGACCTGGAGGACTTTTGCCCTACTCATTACGGTCCAGGAATAGAGGAGGATTTCACCCCAGAAATCCCAGAGGAGGTGCCTATCCTAGAGGAGAACTTGCCTACCCATGCTTAGATTATTTTTCTGCATTATTGTTTTAGACTGAGACTGAGACTGAGATGTATTTATTTTATTTGTGACTTTGTGAGGTCATTTGGACCCAGGATTTGAGTTGAACTTCTTGTGATTGGTTTAAATAGAACTCTTTTAAATTCTCATCGTGCCATTATGTTTATAGTTGTGATTGAGTATATTATAGAACTGTGTTTGAGTTATCATTGTCCTCCGTACGGAGTTGAGACTATTGACAGGATATACCATGTTGTGACCTAGACATCGTTCTACCGCCGATGCTGCGGCGTAGGCTGGACGTACCCACGACTCATGCCCAATTTCCGGGTGCGGGTCGTGACACGTTTTTAGTGGTGGCCCATGCAGGTCTAGTCATAGTCTTAGACTGTTTTAGGAAATAGGAATTAGGCCAAGGATATGCTCAATCACAATTAGGGAATTCTGATTCTTATGATACTATTCTTAATGATTAATTCCTTTAGAAATTTTTTCTGTCCTTCCTTGATATCATATCTATTGCCTTAATTGAATCTTTCGGTCTGTCTCCAGGATGCCGCCAAGAAGGTCCCAGAGACTCAGAGCAGCAGATTCAGAGAGGTTGCCACCTCTCGCGCTGCCGGACAGACATCAGCAGCACCTCCTACATCTCCAGGACAGGTGGGAGTGTCTGCAGCATTCGGGGGTCCTCCACCACCAGTTCAGAGGGTCCCCACAGCTACGACGGCACCACCACCTCCACCACCCCCAGCTCAGCATCCAGGAGGTGTGCCCGTCGATGGGGCACAGATGTTCGCCTTGATACAGGGCATGGTCGATGCCCAGAGGACGTCGGCAGAGGCCCAGAGAGTGCAGGCTGAGGCACATCAGGCCCAGACAGAGATGATGAGGGTGAACATGGAAAATGCTCACCAAGTGGCTCTCCAAGCTGTGGAGAGAGTCACTCAGCAGCAGCAACAACCTGGTCAGCAACAACAGAGGCCGGGCACCATTGTGGACTTCAAGAGGATGATGCCTCGGGAGTTCAAGGGGACAGAAGGGATACTCTACGCCGATGATTGGCTAGAGGACATCGAGAGGAACTTGCGTTTGGCGCAGATTCCAGAGGCGCTCCAGATCGAGGCCGCTGGCAGCCAGATGTTCGACATTGCCTTGACGTGGTTTCGCACGGAGCCGAGACTCTTGTGCGGGGGACTCACTTGGGAAGCTTTCAAGGAGCTCTTCAAAGAAAAGTTCTTTCCTGATGTCGCCCTGGGAGCTTTGGAGAGTCAGTTCCATGACTTAGCCCAGGGGAGCTCGTCCGTCGACGAGTATGCCGCGGAGTTTTCCCGCCTGAGCCGCTTTGCGCCGTCGATGATTAGAGATCCGGGGGACAGGGCCCGGAAATTCAGAAAGGGGCTGACAAGAGAGATCAAGTCTCGCACGTCGGGACGTCGCACAGCTACCTATGAGGGCATATTGATGGATGCCCAAGTAGCCGAGGATGACTTGGACCTCAGACCCAAGAGGGGACGCGATGTTACCGGAGGGGCAAACAGTAGTGCGGGAACAGGCAAGCGTCCACACTTTCAGCAGCAGCAGAGACACTTTCAGCAACAGCACCAGGCACCAGCTCGAGGGCAGGTTCAGCAACAGCAGCAGAGGCAGACTCAGCCCGCCATCCAGTGTGCGTACTGCGGGAAGATGGGACATACTAGAGATATCTGCAGGCATAGATTGGGCTCATGTTTGTCCTGCGGATCGACGACACATCAGCTGAGGGATTGCCCTACCATTCGGACTCGTCCGGGTCAGGGTGGAGCAGCCGCCCAGAGAGGACCAGGCAGGGTACCTACCGTACCAGGAGGCCAACAACAGAGGGGACCACTTCCACCGCAAAATCAGAAGTTTGCCCAGCATCAGCAGCAGAGAGGTGCACCCCAGGGGCGAGCATACGCCATGGCAGTCGAGGAGATCGAGCCAGCAGGAGACTTGATCACAGGTTCGGTTCTTCTCGATTGTATTCCTGCATTTACCTTATTCGATTCTGGCGCTTCCCATAGTTTTGTGTCTGTATCATATGCACTTCGACATCATTTAGACACAGAACCACTAGCTAGGACTTGCAAGATCATGACTGGTGGAGGTATTATCCTAGTCCGTGATTACTGCAAGGACCGGAGAGTATCAGTAGGAGGCCGAGACTTGAGCGTGAGCTTACTCGTCATGCCACTTCCGGGGTACGATATTGTACTCGGAATGGACTGGTTGAGTAGGCATCATGCTACTATAGATTGTTATAGAGGCAGAGTATTGTTTAGACCACCAGGAGAGCCGGAGTTCGAGGTCGTCAGAGGAACAGCGGAACAGAGAGGGAGCACATTTTGCGGAGCCAGGACAGAAGAAGAGGAGTTGCCACATCCTCTGATAGCGGAGTTCCTGGATGTATTTCCAGAAGAGTTGCCAGGCTTGCCGCCAGACAGGGATGTTGAATTCTCTATAGACTTGGTTCCAGGAGCGGAGCCCATTTCACAACATGTTTATAGAGTCAACAACAGCGAGCTGGCAGAACTGAAGAAGCAAGTTGAGGAGCTGCAGGACAAAGGCTTCATCAAATCCAGTTCATCACCATGGGGAGCTCCGGTATTGTTCGTACCGAAGAAGGACGGCACGGTGCGCATGTGCATTAATTATAGAGCTTTGAACAATATCACTATCAAGAATAAGTACCCGCTGCCGAGGATAGATGATCTTTTCGACCAGTTGAGCGGGGCGAGGGTGTTTTCAAAGATTGATTTGAGGTCAGGTTATCACCAGGTGAAGGTGAAGAAAGAAGACACGCCGAAGACAGCCTTTCGGACCAGATACGGCCAGTTTGAGTTTCTGGTGATGCCATTTGGTTTAACCAATGCACCGACAGTATTCATGAACTTGATGAACAAGGTATTCCACCAGTACCTTGATAAGTTCATAGTGGTGTTCATCGACGATATTCTTGTGTACTCTAAGACACCGGAGGAGCACGAAGAGCACCTGAGATTGGTCTTAGAGACTCTCAGGAGGGAGAAGCTATACGGGAAACTCTCTAAGTGTGAATTCTTCCTTGACAAGGTCGAATTTCTTGGGCATGTGGTATCGGGTGACGGAATCTCGGTTAACCCACAGAAGATCGAGGCAGTAGAGTCGTGGGCTACCCCCAGTTCGGTAGCTGAGATCAGGAGTTTTCTCGGGCTAGCAGGATACTACAGGAGGTTTGTACAAGACTTCTCCAAGATTGCAGCGCCGATGACCAGACTGACTAGGAAGGACGTGGATTTTGTTTGGACAGAGGAGTGCCAGGCTGCATTTGATGAGCTGAAGAAGAGGTTGACGACAGCTCCAATTTTGACGTTGCCATCAGGGACAGGTGGTTTTACCATCTACAGTGATGCTTCAGGGAAGGGTCTGGGATGTGTTCTTCAGCAGCACGGGAAAGTAATTGCCTATGCTTCCAGGCAGTTGCGCCCTCATGAAAAGAACTACCCCACCCACGATTTAGAGTTGGCAGCAGTTATCTTCGCTCTAAAGCTGTGGAAACATTACCTGTACGGAGAGCGTGTGGAAATCTTCACAGACCACAAGAGCTTGAAGTACATATTCACACAGAAGGAGCTGAACATGAGGCAGAGGAGATGGTTAGAGTTGATGAAGGACTTTGACATCTCATTGCAGTACCATCCAGGGAAGGCCAACGTAGTCGCCGATGCCTTGAGCAGGTATCCGATGGCTATGTACTTGACGACAGATAGACATTTATTGGCTGACCTGGAAAGCTTGGAGATTGAGGTGTTAGTTCCCGGTACTGAGATTCAGATGTGGGGATTGCAGATACAGTCCGAGCTGATGGACAGGATCAGGGCTGCGCAGTACGATGATGAGACTCTGAGGAGTATCAGAGCACAGGTTCAGATGGGATTGTCGGACGACTTCACTATCGCAGATGATGGTTCCTTACGGCACGGCACAAGGATATGTGTGCCTAGCGGGGAGCTGCGCGAGGAGGTTTTACAGGAGGCACACCGCTCTCAGTACTCGATGCATCCCGGTGCCAACAAGATGTATCGAGACTTGAGGGAGCACGTATGGTGGTATGGAATGAAGCGCGAGGTAGCACGCTTCGTATCTCGGTGTCTAGTGTGCCAGCAGGTAAAGGCAGACCGGCAGAGGCCAGGAGGTTTGCTTCAACCTTTACCGATTCCAGAATGGAAATGGGAGCACGTGACCATGGATTTCGTTTCAGGGCTTCCACGTTCTCCAGGAGGGAAGGACGCGATTTGGGTCATCGTGGACAGGTTGACCAAATCAGCCCATTTCTTACCTTTCAAGGTGGGCACGTCGACAGAGAAGCTAGCAAAGATGTACGTGCGACAGATTGTTAGGATTCATGGAGTTCCTGTGAGTATCGTCTCAGATCGGGATAGTCGTTTCACTTCCCACTTCTGGAGGAGTCTGCAGGCTAGCTTGGGCACCCAGCTCAAGTTCAGTACCGCATATCACCCCCAGACAGACGGGCAGTCTGAGAGGACTATTCAAACTCTCGAGGATATGCTACGCACTTGCGTTTTAGATCTCGGAGGTTCTTGGGAGAATCATCTGCACCTGGTAGAGTTCGCTTACAACAACAGCTACCAGGCCAGCATCGAGATGTCACCGTTTGAGGCTCTTTATGGACGGAGGTGTCGTACACCGCTATCGTGGGACGACGTTGGAGAGAGAGCATTGCTAGGACCAGAAATGGTCGTGGATGCAGCAGAAAAGGTGAAACTCATCAGAGACAGACTGCGAGTGGCGCAGGACAGACAGCGGCATTGGGCCGACAGCCACCGTAGACCCCTTGAGTTTCAGGTATAGATTGTTGTTTTCTGGTTGTGTTTGTTTGTTTGTTTAGACTGTGTGTTGAGACTGTTTTGTTTTAGGTTGGCGATCTAGTATTCCTACGGATTTCTCCGACGCGTGGAACGATTCGTTTTGGCAGAGGCGGGAAGCTTAGCCCACGCTACATCGGACCCTTCGGTATTCTGGCGAGGGTAGGTGCAGTGGCATATAGACTGGACTTGCCGCCTGCATTGGAGGGAGTGCATAATGTGTTCCACGTGTCACAGCTGAGGCGGTACGTAGCAGACCCTAGTCACGTACTTGATCACTCGGAGATTGAGGTTGGTCCAACGCTCAGCTACCCTGAGCAGCCCGTAGAGATCTTGGACCGCAGAGAGAAGGTATTGCGGAACCAAACCATCCCTTTGGTTCGTGTTGCATGGAGACATCACTCTCCAGGGGAGTCGACCTGGGAGAGAGAAGACGAAATGCGCGAGCAATACCCTTATCTCTTCCAGACTTGAGGTATATTTCCTTTCCTGGTTTTATCCTTGTTGTAGTTCAGTCCAATTTCGAGGACGAAATTTCTTTTAGCAGGGTAGACTTGTCACTACCACTTTCCATATAAGGGTATTTCTGTAATTTAGCTGTTTTAAATAATTATGAATTTAAATTTAATTGCTGAGTTTTGTAACTAATTATATTATTACTAGAATGTTTAGTTTAGGTCATAACCCTAGAATCCATTAGAAAACCCTATTCTAGCAAAAACCCTAGAATACAAAATTAGGGTGAACCCTCAAAACCCTAGGCTGACTTAACTTGAGTCTATTAGGCCCTACATGACTTAACATAAAGGTTTAAACCTAAAGCTGTGCAAGGAAACCCTAGAACTAGGTTTATATATAAAGGAAGCTTCTCACAAAGCCATCCTTCATGTAAACAGGAGAAACCCTAGCCTCCACTAGAGAAATCCATCTCCCACTCCAAAAATTCGAAACCCTAACCCTAGGTTCCATTTTCTTCTCCTCCAAAGCAAGAGAAGCAAAGAACGTGGGTCAGGGAGCCTTGGAGAAGAAGAGCCTCGTTGAAGAAACCTTCCCTGCAGGTAAAACCCTAGTTTTTATTCATTTAATTCCTGTTTTCAGATGTTCATGGCCATTAGAAACCACCCTAAGGTTGGAATTCGAATTTTAGGGCTTTTTCATGTAAACCTAGGAGATCTAGGGTTTGGTGAACTTTTATTTGGTTTTTCCCTAAATTTCTGGAACACTAATCCTAGGGATTTCGTGTAGGCATGTTTACATCTTCTATATTTAGGTTTGATCTTGATTTGTAGGGTTTTAAGTTAGGTTCATGAGTAAACTAGATGAAACCCTATTTTTCCACATGATAAGTGTTTGTTGTAATGCCAAAAAGGGAAGAACACCTATTTAATCTACTCTAAAATATTTAATTTGATGTATGGTGTGTATATATATATATTTATACATATGTATATAGATTTGATGTGTGTTTATATATATATATCTATGTGGTAGATGTGTGTGTGTTTGAAGAGGGGGAGTTCCTGTACAGTCGGGTTATGTGCTGTGTTTGGATGTGCAGTGTCTTATTGTATCCGACACGGTGGAGTTCCTATGTGCACAGTCGGGTGGACACTGTGCAGTCAGGTTGAGAGGGGGATTCCAGTGCAGGATGTGTGCAGATTGGGTTGGATAAGCAGTAAATTGCTATGTGTGAACCTGGGTAATTGAGCAGTTAGTTTGTGTGTATATCTGTGTCAGTATATTGGGGGAGGGGTAGATGAGTAGTAGTATCTGTGTCTATGATTACCTGTGTGTTTAATCTAGGGTGTATCCTCATGTCAGTGTATTAATGACTGTATGTGAATACCTGTGTGAATGTGTAGGTCTGTGGGCCTGTGTTAGATAGCTGTGTGTGCTTGTGTGTTAGGGGTGTCTCAGAGAGAAGTTGCCTGTGTGTTTGAGTGTGTGTTCAGTATTCAAAACCAATGTTTAAGCATTTTAGTGTCAGTGAGAACTCAGTGAGTGAGTTCAGTGGTTTAGTTTTTGTGTCTCAGTATCCTAGCAGTGTGTGGGCCTAGCTGACTATGTGAACCTATGTCTATGTGTAGCAGTTTGTGTGTGAGCCTAGTTAAGTCTCAGTGAGTGTGTATCTGAGATGAGAGTGTGTTAACTGGGCAGAGTTGAAACAGTGTGTTGGTTGTATCTGTGCTGTGTGTAGGTTATGTGTCTCAGTGCTAACTGTGTTTATATGGCTGTGTGAATATATTATGTATATATTTTCAGTGGGGTAAATGGGGTATCAGCAGTTAGGGGATTCCAGTGTGAGTGCCTGTGAATTGAAAACCCAATGTGACAGTATCAGTGTTGGTGTTAGGTTGTGTGAGTATCCCAAAACTCAGTGAGCAGTGAGCAATTGTGTTTCCTGTGTGTGTAGAGTATTTTGTTCAGATTTTGTGTGTGAGTTCAGCACCTTAGAACTGTGTGTTTTCCTAGTATGTGTCTACAGGTGTAGGGGTGTAGCAGTAGGCCTAGAACCTTAGTAGATGTGTCTCAGAAATTCCCAGGCCCTAAGGTATAATGTATAGTGTGTAGTCTTGAGTAGCAGTGGGAAGTTCTGTTGTGAAATTCAGTATCAATGTGATATTGATACCCTTGTTGCTGATACTTGGCTGATGCTCTATTAGCAAGGTTCAGAGTAGATTAAGAGGGGGGGGGGGGCTGTTGCAGTCCAAATTATCTCAGTTAGCCATTGAGATACATGTGTGTGTGCCCCCTTTTGAGAGTGAATTATCTAGGTTAGATGTGGACATGTGCAGTGGGTTAGTATCAGTAGGATATATGTGTATCAGTGCCCATATCTGTCTATGTGTGACTGTGTATTCCTGTTCAGTGTGTGTTGGGCATTGGGGTTTTAGTATTAGTGTTAGGAAGAAATACATCAGTTAGCAGTGTGAGTAAGTTGGTAAATTAGTATAGATGTTGATATGGGGTACTGTGGGTAAATGCTAAGGGTGTCAGTATAGGATAACTCAGGATTGGTTTACCTTGGTGTCAGTTAAGGTATATACTCAGTATATATATGTAAGTTATTTACATACTGATAGCATATAGTATAAGAAATAGTAACTAGTTTCAGCAAGATACCAATATACCACACTATATGAGTTATATATAATGATAATACCTAGTATAATGAATATTAGCTAGTATTAGTTAGTATAAGACTAATAATGACTAGATTGACCTAGTATGATTTAGAATACCTAGAATAGCTAGTGTTAACTAGTTAGTGGCAAATTTAGACCAATTGACTTAGTTGGACCTAGTATTGACCAGTAAACCTTAGACATGACCTAGAAACATCGTTTTTAAATTTGTTAAGTATGTTATTCTTTTAATTCATTAATTAACATTGAATTTCCATAAATAGGTCATTGTGATTCCATTTTGGACCTCGATCCTCACATTTCGCTCAGGACCACAGGCGAGTACATTCTCTGACAGTTTTCATGGTTGATTACTTCTATAAATTGTAGTGTATTTCATACTTGATTCCGACACTATGGATACACGGGTTAGCACCCTAGATCCCCATCACGAGGAGTCGTGGTTGGAATCCATTGTGCTAGCTGGGGGATGGGGAACTATTAGTAGATTATGTGATCATATCCAAACATTTATATGCACCATAGCTCACCCCACTTCTCACGTCGGGTGCGGCCTGACCACTTATATGCTCCATAGCTGTTATATATGATTAGCCTGACCATTATATGCACCATAGCTAACCATGCGGTTAGCCTGACCTAAAAGAATCATAGCTAATCATATATAACCAGCCTGATCCAGTCCCAAGCCGATCACATGATAAACTAATAATTCAAACACTTAGCTAGATGTTTTTATCTTTATTCAGATTTACCTGTTCTAGCATTCACTATTTATTGCTCATTGCTAGATGCTCTTTTGTCTATTTCATTTTCTCCAGTACTTCACATGTTCAGTTTTTATTTCCATCTTGTATCTCTTACACTGTTTATAGATTTTGTCAATTTAATGAAACTGCTGTTAGTGCTTGTGCTTCGCTCCAATCCTGACTGGATAACAACATTTTCAGAGGACCTGGAGGACTTTTGCCCTACTCATTACGGTCCAGGAATAGAGGAGGATTTCACCCCAGAAATCCCAGAGGAGGTGCCTATCCTAGAGGAGAACTTGCCTACCCATGCTTAGATTATTTTTCTGCATTATTGTTTTAGACTGAGACTGAGACTGAGATGTATTTATTTTATTTGTGACTTTGTGAGGTCATTTGGACCCAGGATTTGAGTTGAACTTCTTGTGATTGGTTTAAATAGAACTCTTTTAAATTCTCATCGTGCCATTATGTTTATAGTTGTGATTGAGTATATTATAGAACTGTGTTTGAGTTATCATTGTCCTCCGTACGGAGTTGAGACTATTGACAGGATATACCATGTTGTGACCTAGACAGCGTTCTACCGCCGATGCTGCGGCGTAGGCTGGACGTACCCACGACTCATGCCCAATTTCCGGGTGCGGGTCGTGACAAGACTGGTATTAGAGCTTGGCTTATACGCCTTTGGACTTCATTTCGATTATCTTAGTTTCGAAAGCTCGTTCGTGGGTTATGTGCGCTCTCTCTCTCAATGTCCCAAACGAAATATTCCAACAATGTGTCTAAATACTTTCAAAAAAGCGCATTAGAATGATGTGATTGCTTATATGAAATTATGATGCTAGGGCCTTTGTGCCGACCTGTACAAACCCTTAAGATTTTCGTAAAGTAGCTTGTCTGATTTTACTATCTCTAAGTTTGTTTGAATGCATCTGTTTGAGGGACGCCTTGAACTTATGCACGATCCAAGACTCAAGAAAATGTGAAACTCGAGTGCAAAGACTTCGGTATCACCAAGTTGGTGAAATGCATGTGTTTGAGGGGCACTTCGAGTATGTGTATGATCCAGACTCGCGATATGCTGATCTCGAATGCTTGTGCAAGTGAATATCCAAATGAACAAGTATAACGACTTGTATAGGTTTGCCTCAGCCTTATATCGTTAAATCAAAATTGATTAAAATGTACTACCTGCCCTCAGGAAGTCTCTAGGACGAGACTTTTTCTGAGTGGTGGATGATGTAACACCCCGTTCCACTCAAGCGGACTGCCGATTCAAACGGCAAAAGTGTAATATCCCGACCCGCTTTGCTCAGGCGAGAATACTCATTTGAGGCAAAGGATATCCAGACTTGTCCCAACAGGAGTCCAGCTTAGGCTTGAGAGGCTCGCTTGACGTATCGCTCAACCGAGGTGAATCATCGCTAAGGTGGGTGGCTACGGTGAACTTATCTTTGCTTAGCCAGCACACTTAAAATATGAATGCTACATGCTAGTCGCTAGGTGAATCACCCCCTGTATGCTAATAAGAATACAATGCACCTAGCTAAGAGAATAATCCTAACTTTTATTGCTTGTGTTAGAACATGGAAATAAAATGTTGCTTATATTCAGACCCTCACATGCTATCCTAGATAATATCGCTCGAAAAGTCCCTTACGGTTTTACCTCTAGGCTTACCTGCGGGCCCGAGCCAACATATTTACTTAAGTTCCTTAGGACCGAATGCTTGCTTGCTTACTGTCACGCCCCAGTCCCAAAATACGTAGGACTAGAAATACGTAACCATGCCAGCCGTATGAATATGGCACTTCAATATATGGAAACCATATCACACGTACGCTGTAATATGAATAACAATTCACCAGTGGTATAAACTATCATAAATCACAGGGTGTAATCTAATCTCATCCACAGAAAATCATATATAAATAAATGACTAGTATCTATGAACTAGATATCAATATAAGGTATCTCAAGATGACAGTCGGATGGAAACAAATCCACTGCCGAACTAGAATAAAGAATAAATAAGATAAAATACAATATAAATACAACCTCTAACAATCACAAGGCTCGAAAAGAAGACCTTTCGTAAGCTAAGTAGCCAGTCCGGATCTGCGCTCCTGCAATTACTCATGAACAATACACCTGGAAAAGGACCAGGTCCTCAGAGGGACATAACAAGATACATAAAAGCATGCCATAAAGTAAATACTAAATAAATAACTCTGGGGTGACCTAACCATCTAAGTGAAATGCAACTTGAGGACAACTTGAGTGTATGGGAATGTGTAGGCTAGACATATGCTGACGTAATTCACCAATCGTGACAACCGGCTAGTATATGCCATATATGCCCCCTATAACACGGACGCAGGAATATAATAACGTCCAACGT
Source organism: Iris macrosiphon (assembly GCA_036927795.1). NCBI lineage: Eukaryota > Viridiplantae > Streptophyta > Magnoliopsida > Asparagales > Iridaceae > Iris > Iris macrosiphon. The sequence continues at coordinate 5,121,634 of JAYESA010000003.1, forward strand.
TCTCTAGAGTGTGGTATCTGTAACGTCCATCATTCCGAAGAATGAGGTATCTGCAAAATCACCAAGTAACGTCCAACACTCTAGGAAACGTGGTATCTGTATAAATAATAATGTCCGTATCACTCCGTCGAGTGCAGTATCTGTATAAAGGAGGTGGATGTCCCATACGCCTACTAGTAGTCCTCCCCGCCCAATGATCTAAGCATGTTATATCCACAACACGCCTTAGCTACAATGATGCAACGTCGTAACTCTGGCTCATAGTCTATTGTCACGCCCCTATCCCGAAAGGGTCAATCGTCCTCGCCGGATCCTTTACGAAACTGATTCGTCCTCGCTTGGGGCGTGATGCCGTACGAGCTTGGAGTTGCGCTCGCACAAGGCAAGAACTTGCATTTTTAGGAACCTATTTTGAAACATAATTTATAAAACACATTCACAGAGATTCGAACACAAATGCGGAAGAAATATGCTTTTTTATTGATAATTCAGAGTAATTTACATAGAGTTTACATTGATGTGCCTTCTCGGCTATTGAATTGCATTACAAAAGATAACTCAAAATGCAGGGCACGCTTCGTCAGATAGTCCACGTCGTTTGTATATTACGCCCTTGTATAGATTGAAGTCCCTGCCTCCAAAATGAACTGACTCCAGCTATACTTCAAAATAGAGGTACTCCTAACGCCTCCTCGCTATTCACTAGCATTGCACCGTCTGAGTGCCTGAAATAGTTGCCCACAACGTGGGTCAGTACTCAACTTGTACTGGTGAGCGGGATGAACCCACTCGACTAAATCGACACTAGCTTGTTAGGGGCGAGCATGCATTAAGATAGCTTCTATAAGGAAGCAAGTAAAATTAATTCATATCAGTTCCATGTTTTGATAGGAATGAAAATAGCATTGAATCCAACCAGTGCATCGACTGCTTACTCAATCGATGCACGCCTTCCCTGAAATAAAACACAAGTATACTTACCATCTGCACAAGACAATAAGTTAGCATGCGTTCTATTCTATGCGATTATTGGTGTGATCGATACCTTAGGGACATATTTCAAGCATTAGCGGCGTGCCCTATCAGCCCGGGTAGCAAGCCCTGCTGGAGGTCTCGCTATGCATCGTGACGAGCACGAATCAAATATTTCCCTCCGGATCGATACGGTTCCAGTGCCCCGGAAAGCCGTTTCGAGAAAATACCAAATCCTGTGCACAAGTTATCCCAGACCATGCAAATGCATAAATAATTCATATTACATACAATGCATCGAAATAAACAGAAGAAGTAAAGCAGCAACATATATATATATCTCATGCAACAGTTCATATTTTCTCAAGCGGTGTTCCGATTCAGTTATCCCATAAGTCCAAACTCTATCCGAGGCACCAGGCCACCACCAACAACTAACTTTCCTTATAAACAAGCTCAAATTATAAGGTGTGCAAGTATATGATAAATTAGTCTACAAATCCCATGTTCCTTTCTTAGTGGCTGGCATGCCTGTGGCTAAGGATTTCCTAGGCATCCAACCTGGCATCATCGAGTGAACGATTAAAACTTAGAGATGTTGGCATGAAGAAGTAGGAAAGAAGGGACCAAACCACTCACTGGTTAAGGAAAAAGAGGCTAAAATTAGGAATCCTGCTAGCGACGATCAAACGTCAGTTACACAGACCTGAAACAGCACAAGCACCGAGTTAGAAATCTTGCCTATCCTTCCTTGCCGAACTCCCCAAAATCCAAGCTCCAAACGATAAAACCAGCAGCAAAAACCAAGGAAATCGAAAGCAACACCAAATCAAAATCTAAGTTATGACTCATACGGACTAGCCACAAGCCCAATTACATAGTGCTCGTCCCGGTCGGATCGGGATTTGAGGCACTACATAATATACCACTAAGAAAAAGTTTCGACCCAAAACTTAAGAACAAGCCCTACCTCCGACTCAATGAACAACGAAGGATACTTCTCCTTCATCTCCAATTCAACTTCCCAGGTTGATTCCCCAACTATATGGTTCTGCCACAACACGCGAACCAAAGACATCGTACGGTTGCGAAGTACTTTTTCCTTACGATTCAGGATCTGCGCCGGCTCCTCTGAGTATGACAAATCCGTGCATAATTCTAGCTGTTCGAAGCTAACTACATGACTCGAGTCATGCACATACTTCCGCAGTTGAGAACTGTGGAATACGCCGTATACTCCAGCCAAGGCGGGAGGTAGTGCAATTCGGTATGCCACAGCTGCCACCCGTTCTAGTATTTCAAAGGGTCCGACAAACCTGGGACTCAGTTTGCCCTTCACGCCGAAACATATCACTCCACGCATCGGCGTCACTTTTAAGAAGACATGATGCCCGACCATGAACTCCAAGGGCCTACGATGAGTATCGGCATAGCTTTTCTGTCGGCTCTGTGCAGTGCGGAGTCTTTCTCGAATCAAGCAAACTTTCTCTACTGCCTGCTCCACCAGCTCTGGCCCGAGTACCAGCCGCTCCCTGACTTTGTCCCAACAGATTGGAGATCGACACTTGCGTCCATAGAGTGCTTCGTACGGTGCCATCTGGATGCTCGATTGGTAGCTGTTGTTGTACGCAAACTCCGCCAACGGAAGGTGCGTGTCCCAACTAGTCTTTAAATTGAACGCACACAGCCGTAACATATCTTCAAGTATCTGATTTGTCCTCTCTATTTGGCCATCGGTCTAGGGGTGGTATGCAGTACTGAACTGTAGCTTGGTTCCCAAAGCAGACTGTAGGCTAGTCCAGAACCAAGATAAGAAACGTCCATCACGGTCAGAGACGATAGAAGCAGGCACCTCGTGTAATCGAACAATCTTGTCTATATAGATCTGTGCTAACCGATCGACGCTCCACGCAACTTTTATGGGAAGAAAGTGGGATAATTTGGTCAAACGATCAACTATAACCCAAATTGCATCATGCCCCCATGGCGTCTTCAAAAATCCCATAATGAAATCCATAGTGATGTTGTCCCATTTCCACTCGGGAATAGCGAGGTTTTGTATCTCCCCGCCGGGCCTCTGATGTTCAGCTTTCACCTGTTGACAGGCCATGCACTGTGACACAAAGGTCGCCACATCCCGCTTCATACCTTGCCACCAGAAGGTACCGCGTAAGTCCTTGTATATCTTAGTGCTCCCCGGATGCAAAGAATACTTCGCGTAGTGCGCTTCTGCCATAATTTCCCTTCGGAGTTCAGGGTCGCTAGGGACGCATAGCCTTCCTTTCATCTGTAAGGCCCCATCTTCGCCTGCCACAAAGTCAGACGTCTTCCTCGCCAAGATCAATCCGTGTACCTTCGCTAGGAACTGAGCGCCCTCCGGCTGATTTGATTCTATCACGTAAACTCGGTTCAAGATGGAGTGGTGCCAGCTGCACTCCTTGATGCCAAACTCAAAACTCGATGCCCATCGCCTCAAGATCTCGAATTAAATGGTTGTTTATAGATAACGAGCCCACGTGCTTTCGACTCAGAGCATCAACAACGACGTTTCCCTTGCCCATAGTATAAGCATCGTCAGATCATAGTCCTTAATAAGTTTTAGCCAACGCCGCTGCCGGAGGTTCAATTCCTGTTGGGTGAATAGATACTTGAGGCTCTTGTGATCTGTGAAGATTTTGCAAGCAATACCATAAAGATAATGCCTCCACAACTTCAATGCAAATACAATGCCGCCAATTCCAAATCGTGTGTCGGGTAGTTTTTCTCGTGCGGCTTCAGTTGCCTGGAGGCGTACGATATTACCTTGTCCCGTTGCATGAGTACACATCCCAATCCGAGTCCTGAAGTGTCACTATATATCTGAAACTCTTCTACCCCATCTGGAAGTGTAAGAATTGGAGCTGAAACAAGACGCCGCTTAAGTTCCCAAAACCTGGCTTCGTATTCATCACTCCATTTGTATACAATCCCTTTCTGAGTAAGGCGAGTCAAAGGCGAGGCCAGTTTAGAGAAATCTTTCACGAACCTACGGTAGTATCCTGCTAGGCCGAGAAAGCTTCGAATTTCGCTGGCTGACATAGGTTGTTTCCAGTCCACCACCGCCTCTATTTTCTTCGGGTCTACGACGACGCCTTCTGCCGAGACGACATGACCAAAGAACGCCACGCTGTTCAACCAGAACTCGCACTTGCTGAGCTTAGTCAACAACTTATGTTCTTGTAATGTCTGCAACACAATCTTCAGGTGTTCCTTGTGTTCCGCCTCGTTCTTGGAATATATTAGAATATCGTCGATGAACACGATGACAAATTTGTCTACGTACGGTCGAAACACGCAGTTCATCAGATCCATAAAAGCTGCAGGGGCGTTCGTTAAGTCGAACGATATCACGAGAAACTTATAGTGTCCGTAACGGGTCCTGAACGCAGATTTGTGAATATCTTCTGGTTTAATTTTCAATTGGTGGTACCCTGACCTGAGATCAACTTTAGAGAAAACTGTTGCACCTTGCAGTTGATCAAATAAGTCATCTATCCTTGGCAAAGGGTACTGATTTCGAATGGTCGCTTATTTAATTCTTGGTAGTCAATACACAGCCGTATGGATCCATCTTTCTTCTTTACGAACAGTACCGGAGTACCCCACGGAGAAACGCTCGGACGTATGTATCCTCGGTCCAACAGATCTTGCAACTGAACCTTAAGTTCTTTCAGCTCTGCTGGGGCCATTCGATAAGGTGCCTTTGATATCGATCGCACATCCGGAAATGTGTCGATGCTGAATTCGATCTCACGATCAGGAGGTATTCCAGGTATTCCAGGCAGCTCGTCCGGGAACACGTCGAGGAAATCTGCTATAACATCAGCCTGAGCTACATTTGCACTTTTCTGCCGGGTGTCTCGAACAGAAGCTAAGTACCCTTCACAACCCGAATGCAGCATACGCCTAGCCAAAATTGCTGATATCACCATTGCCGTCTTCGGTGCAGCGCTGCACGAATAGTAGAAGTCTGCCTCACCGGGTAGACGAAATATGACTCGCTTCTCCGCGTACTTGATTGTTGCATGGAAAGCACCCAACCAGTCCATCCCGAGAATAATATCGTAATCCTTAATGTCTAGTATAATGACATCTAAGGAAAGCTTCCTCCCTCCGATGCAAATATAACCATCCCTACAGATCGCATGGGCGGGCATGTCGACTCCCGAAGGTGTGCTTACGCAAAGATTCATAGTTAAGGGAGTAGAAGCTAATTTATGCTCAACAGTAAAATCAGCAGATATGAAACTAAGCGTAGCACCTGAATCAAATAAGACTCTAGCGGGCAATTCTCTGAAAAGTAATGTACCTATCACGACCGTTTCAGAGATAGATGCCTCATCCCGAGTCAAGGCATAGACTCGGCTTTGAGCACCCTGACGTTGCGGGTTTACTGGCACAGCATTGGCATCACTTGCTGGAGGCCCCTTATTCTGATTATTCCCGTTGTTCTGATTCGGCTTGCCCTCTCGACAGTTAAATTGCTTATGGCCCAGACGACCACATTTGAAACATCCAGTAACCCGATATTCGTTTACTCGATGCCCTGATTTGCCGCACCTGCTACAGTTTGGTGCCTGAGATTGACCCCGGTGATCAGACGTGTGCGGACGCTTTTGTGCTCTAGACCCTCCCGTTTCCTGAGGTCATTTATTGTTGTTGGTACGGGGGGTTTGCACTTCGACCTTTGGGGGAAAGCGTCCAAAGATTCGCTCGCTGCCCAGGGCTGCTTCGTAGCATTCCCTGTAGGTCTGACATTTCTGATTGATGACGTCCCTACGCAACTCATCATTCAAACCCTTCTGAAACCGATAGCACCACGCCTGCTGATTAGGCAAGAAGTTCCCCGCAAACTTTGCTAGCTTAGCGAACACTGAGTCGTAATCGTCAACAGACAAACTCCCTTGCACCAGATTGCTGAAGTCGTCTTCTTTTTGTTGATGTACGGTCCTGGGAATATATTATTTAATGAAGGCTGATTTGAACATTTCCCAAGTGATTTTGCAGTTGGGATTGGCATCGTAAATCCTTTGCTTGGTTGCCTCCCACCAGTCATGCGCACGCAGTTCCAGCTGAACCGATGCACAGGCTACTCGCTTGGATCCCCGGATGCCAACCAGGTTGAAGAGTCCCTCCAGCTTAGCAATCCATCCCAACACTACGTCCGGTTTCGCTCGTCTGTTGAACGTAGGTGGATGCATTTTTGTAAACTCTGCTGCTCGGCAGGTGGTCCTAGCTGAAGGCTGAGTTTCTTCTGACTCATCCTCTACCGCCACGGCCGGCGGTGTCGCAGGAGTCACTGTGGCAGTCCCGTTGCTTGGTACCAAGGATGCAATCAGTTGCATCATGGTATCCGTCTGCTTCTGCTGATAAGCAAATTGTGCCTGTTGCGTAATGGCTTGTTGTTGCTGCACCTCCATGAGATACATAAGCCGTTTCGCCATACCGGTTAAACTCGCTCCTCCGGATTCTCCAGAACTTGTCGGATCGCTCTGGATAGGCTGAGCACTACTTGCAGCGGCAGTATTTTTCTTAGCCATTGCTACAAAAGAGAGTAGCTTGTTAACACTCCAAAATTGATAGATTTTATATCTATGGTCTCATTGTATAGGCGACTCAACTGATGCAGCGGACGCCGAACACAACTCAATTGAGAGGCGCATCAAACTCCTTTATATTCTTTGAAATCCCAAGGAAGTACAACCAAGCTCTGATACCAATATGTCACGCCCCAATCCCGAAAGGGTCAATCGTCCTCGCCGGATCCTTTACGGAACCGATTCATCCTCGCTTGGGGCGTGATGCCATGCGAGCCTGGAGTTGCGCTCGCACAAGGCAAGAACTTGCAGTTTTAGGAACCTATTTTGAAACACAATTTATAAAACACATTCACAGAGATTTAAACACAAATGCGGAAGAAACATGCTTTTTCATTGATAATTCAGAGTAATTTACATAGAGTTTACATTGATGCGCCTTCTCGGCTATTGAATTGCATTACAAAAGATAACTCAAAATGCAGGGTGCGCTCCGTCAGATAGTCTACGTCGTTTGTACATTACGCCCTTGTATAGATTGAAGTCCCTGCCTCCAAAATGAACTGACTCCAGCTATACTTCAAAATAGAGGTACTCCTAATGCCTCCTCGCTATGCTCTAGCGTTGCACCGTCTGAGTGCCTGAAATAGTTGCCCACAACGTGGGTCAGTACTCAACTTGTACTGGTAAGCGGGATGAACCCACTCGACTAAATCGACACTAGCCTGTTAGGGGCGAGCATGCATTAAGATAGCTTATATAAGGAAGCAAGTGAAATCAATTCATATCAGTTGCATGTTTTGATAGGAATGAAAATAGCATTGAATCTAACCAGTGCACCGACTGCTTACTCAATCGATGCACGCCTTCCCTGAAACGAAACACAAGTATACTTACCATCTGCACAAGACAATTATTAGCATGCGTTCTATTCTATGCGGTTATTGGTGTGATCGATACCTTAGGGACATATTTTAAGCATTAGCGGCGTGCCCTATCAGCCCGGGTAGCAAGCCCTGCTGGAGGTCCCGCTATGCATCGTGACGAGCACGAATCAAATATTTCCCTCCGGATCGATACGGTTCCAGTACCCCGGAAAGCTGTTTTGAGGAAATGCCAAACCCTGTGCACAAGTTGTCCCAGACCATGTAAATGCATGAATAATTCATATTACATACAATGCATCGAAATAAACAGAAGAAGTAAAGCAGCAACATATATATATCTCATGCAACAGTTCATATTTTCTCAAGCGGTGTTCCGATTCAGTTATCTCATAAGTCCAAACTCTATCTGAGGCACCAGGCCGCCACCAACAACCAACTTTCCTTATAAACAAGCTCAAATTATAAGGTGTGTAAGCATATGATAAATTAGTCTACAAATCCCATGTTCCTTTCTTAGTGGCTGGCATGCCTGTGGCTAAGGATTTCCTAGGCGTCCAACTAGGCATCATCGAGTGAACGATTGAAACTTAAAGAGGTTGGCATGAAGAAGTAGGAAAGAAGGGACCAAACCACTCACTGGTTAAGGGAAAAGAGGCTAAAACTAGGAATCCTGATAGCGACGATCAAACGTCAGTTATGCGGACCTGAAACAGCACAAGCACCGAGTTAGAAATCTTGCCTATCCTTCCTTGCCGAACTCCCCAAAATCCAAGCTCCAAACGATAAAACCAGCAGCGAAAACCAAGCAAATCGAAAGCAACACCAAATCAAAATCCCAAAGCGACAATCAAGAAAACCAAGCAACCAAAACACAAAAACTATTAGACTCGTTTCAATAGAGGCCTTTCCATGAGTTGGAAAGGGTTATCGCATTTCGTCCGTGGCAAGAAGATGCCGAGATCTAAGTTATGACTCAGACGGACTAGCCACAAGCCCAATTACATAGTGCTCGTCCCGGTCGGATCAGGATTTGAGGGACTACATCTATCGTTAGAACGGTAGTCCAACCTTCAACCAAACAAGGACAAGGATGGGACCATCGCACCACGATAGTCTATGCTCCGCCTACAAATAACTGCTAAGTCTTCTAACATGCATCACTATTAGCAGTTATACCCTATCCGTCGTACGCCTACACTTACAGGTGGACAACCATATATGCAAGTTTGTGCCCTACATGAGACTCATAATACATCTAAGAAATGCGTCAAGGCCTGGGAGTCATACCAATAACTCCATAACTTTAGGTGGGTCGACTAGACACTAGGTCAGATATAAATCCTAACGTCAACGCATCCATTGACTGCACCTGAGTCTCTCTCGGACGTGCACAGTTATATAATATAAATATGCAAATAATAATAAAAAAATTTAAATAGTACAACAAGACAAGGTAAACTTGCCTGGCAAGAGAGCTACAGAGTATAATATTCAAATGTCAAATACCAAGAGTCAGAAACTACGACCTCAGAGTGAACGTCTCCGGATGCTGAAATAAATATCACCAACGTTCCCAGAATAAGCAAAATAGCTAGAAAGCACTTTTCTTTCATCCAATTTGGATACAGGGACAAAACGGTAATTTTGGGTAAAAGTGGGATCGATGTGTGGCCCACTTTGTACCAAAAAATGTGCCAAGGGTAACAGTCTCTAAATGGGATAAATTATAGGTCAAACAAACTCTAAATGTTAATAAGAACCCAACGGTATGTCCAAATGTGGATTCCGATGGGCCGAACACAATTTTGCCCAAAATGTCAACCGTGGGCCTGCCAATAGGCGACTTGGTCAACTGTCTCAGAATCGCGTGAAACTTGGGTCACAGACCAGCGCGATACCATGAGTTCAGTGGTGCAAGTTTCGTCGCAATCTGACGAGCATGCACAAAATGCGCACAACTTTCACAAAAGTTGCGATACGGGGTTTGTCAGCGGATACGGGTCGATTCCGGCGCGCACACGCGTCCGAATCAGTTTATGCAAACTCTCACATGTCCGGTTATGCTGCGCGCATCGTTTGGTATACTTGGTATACGACGGGACAGTCCCGTTTGGTGGGACGCGCTCCGTTTTACATCTTTTGAAAATCTTGAAAAAGTATATTCGTGGGGTTTTCCAATGAATTTAATTCTACCTACAACAGTTAATAATCTAGGGTTATTTAACAGAAATTAAACTAGGTCAAGTGGTCTCTGTATACTAAAAAGAATCATCGAATTCGGATATCTGTGGTGGGAGATACGAATACGGGAACATAGGTGATCACCGCAGTTTTCTGCGATCCCAGAAATTGGTCTTTTTCTGCCAATTTTGGCGCTATTTTCGCCTATGATTACACATTGTTCGAGGTCTACTATCACATAGATAATGAAGATAGTTAAGGGGTGAGCATACCGGTGAAGACGGGATGACGTTTGGTTGAGCGAGGCGACTGAAAATAACTCCGGAACACAGATACCTTGTTGCGAAAATTTGCAGTACGCGGGGTGCGCGGAGTCGCGGTCGTCGGGATTGGTTTGGACGGTCTGACGGGGTTCTCCGGCTGCGGTGGCGGCGCTCCTTAAGTCTAGATGGGAAGGGAGAGAGTTTTGATGATCTAGGGTTAGGGTTTTATTAAAATATATGAAGATATATATATGTATATAAGAGAGGGAGAGCGGGTCCGTTTGTTCGCGGGTTAGGGAGGTTTTTGGCTTGCTGTGAGATCAATTTGAAAGGGTGTTAGATTTTGCTCAGTTGCTAGCAAAGGGGGTTGGATGGCTGCATATTAGAAAAAGGGGCGGCTGTGACTTAATGCTAATGGGTGGGTAGGTAGTATAATAATAAAAAGGCCCTATACGGTTTCTAGGAATAGATATTTTACACTTACAAATGTCTAACGTTATTCGTATCGTGCATGCATTGAGTCAGCTAGGAGACTATCAAATAGTCAAGTATCCGGGACCGTTAGGTCACCAAGGCAATCCCCGCCCCAAGGGAATGCATCAAGGCAAGTTGTTCACCGAACAAGAATTATGTCAATCAAATCAAGTAGCATAGCTCTTGGAGCTATACTCGTTCAGAGTAGGAAATCAAGATTCAAGTATTCGTGTATCTCGTAAAATTGGAAGACCAATAATTGCATATCGCGGACAACTCGGAAATGAGGTATAGTTCCACGAGCGGTCACTGGGACACTGGGACCGATCCGATCCGGATGGAACTCATGTTTAGTCTTACGTACTTGGACGGGATGGTTTGTAGTGCCTCACATACTTTCATTGCATTCCATCCTCGTCATTTACTAGTGTCCTTTATGGCTATGCCAGCGACAAACGTTCATATAGATAAGTCATCCTCTCTTAGCGGCTATCCGCATGCGAGTTATTGCATCAAGACAAAGAACAACTGAACACCTGAATGATTATGATATAACAACACTTGTGTTTGCATATACTATTGCCTTTGTTTCATCATGAATGCTCGTGCTCAAATTAACTTGTTTGCCTTGGACAGGGATGGTCAAATGGTAAGTTGTTAAGTCTCGCCGTGTTTCCTCTCATATCGCACGACGCACTGCCACACGAGTTAGGCTATTCAATCTTTGCATGAAACTGATCCTAAGGCAACTAGAAGGACAACATAATAGTTGGTGCACAAAACCTATATTACGTATTTAGATTTGTTGAGCGGGCGAGTAGCCTTCCCACCAGTGCATTCAATGTACTGATAATCCACCAGATCGTTTGCAGGGTGCGAGAGAACCTCGTTTGGTACAGATACCTCCTTCGTGCGTGCTAAGGCCAGGAGTCCACTCTGAAGCCTTGGGGTGCTACGTCCGAAACTGAGGCATATATACAAGACAGAATGTTGGAACATCGCTGGAATATTGCCTGAACATTGCCTGTACAATCATTCCATAATGTAGCCACTTTGCACGCTTTTACTGTTTCAGAGAGAGAGATCTGAGCGAATTATAATCTCGGCCAAGCGCCGCCTGTAATACTTGTTTATATCAATAAAGAGCTTATTTTACTTCAACTTGTGTTATTCTATGCTTTTGCTATTGTCGACTCAGTGAACTTGTTATCGATCACCTATGCGTTCATAAATTCTGCTGCACTCGGACAAACTGTGCGACTCTGTGGCTTAGAACTCTTACCGCCAGCCAATGAACCACGACCATGCATGGACGTGGCTCACGCTCGTGCGATATCACGCCCGGATGGGTCAAAGCGATCATTCCGCGGGAGCGCTGGTGCGGTGATTCTCGCCTAGCTGGAACGACCAATTTGCCTGTGGGAGGTCGGGGCATGACAGACTGGTATCTCCCTTCCTCGCACCCGCGGGACAGGCGTTGAGGCACGGTGATTCGCGTCCGGTGCGCTGAGGCACGGTGATTCACGTCCAGTTCAATCCGGCTACGGGGGCGAGGAAGCGACGGTCCGTCCGAGCGGCCCGCCCCTCGGGGCCAGGGCATGACATAATGGTATCAGAGAGAATTCAATTTTCTGGCCCAAAAATCTGTTGCTATGACTCTGAGATATTATCGATATGGTATTGCAATAGGGTGTTCCATACAATAAGTCCATAGATATCCTCAAAGTGCAAATATTTTCTGAACTTGATTTGCTTGATTGTTTCGATTGAGTACGGCGAGGGATGGCACTATCGCTGCTCGGAATATCGAGAAGTTTATCCTTGAAGTTTCGAGAATAAAATTTGTTGTTGGTTGGTTTGTATGTAATGCCCCGCTCTGCGTCGGCATTATGTATCAGGTGAGTGGACAGAACTTCGTTCTCTGATTCTTGCATGCCTTAATAATAATCTGAGTTTTTACTTTCAATGTTCTCATAAAAGAATGATAGAACCTGCCTTGCATGTTAAGGAACGAACTCACCTAGCTTGTCTTTGAAACGATAAGTCTGCTTAACAAAAATCCTGAAATGCTTGTCTAAGAGTGCATGAACATGTTCACTATCGTCAATGCTTCGAGAGAACCATATCGTGCCTGAATATGTTCAAATATATAAGTCGGATTGCCCCGCAACAACGATAACTGTTCTGATGGTTTGTCTCGTCTGCATACTAGAGTTTATTTGATAGTATTTCCATGCATTCACATCGGTCGAACAATGGCTATTGGTGGAGAGCTAAACTGCATGCGTCATTATCCACCATGGGTCACAGCTGCCAATAGCATCAGATGAATGAGTCATTGGTATGCTAATTCAACAACTGCCGATCCTGAGATACTCGAGGACCACCCTGCATATAGCTAGCTCATTGTATTGGCTTGGATAGATGGATTGCCCCTAAGATGTGCATGTGTGTCTAGCTATGCATCTGTCCCTAGAGTCTCACGAGACACGCTGCGCACACCCTGAAACAGAATATCGACTTGTCTTGCTTGCTTATTCAATATGAAACTCTGTTTCCAAAATAATGTAATATGACTCTGCTATCGAACTGCATAAAATGAACATAGGTAAAACTATAAAGATCACAATAATATAATACTTTATAACATGATTACTTAGTATTGGTTTTAGTGAATGCTTGTTTCTGTTCAGTTGTTTTATCTCACCAGTATTTATAGAAGTGCTGACCCACCAACAGTTATTTACTTGCAGGTACTGGATCGTCCGAGGGAGCGATAGGCGTGCCTCAGTCCCTAAGACCCGGAATTCTGGTTTCGATTGTGCCCCGAGATGTTATCGTATAAGAGGGCATAATGTATGGAACAAATACCTTTGCTAAGAGAACCCATGTCCCTCGATTTGTCCCGAATACTCAGTTGGCTAAATGCATTACATTACAACAATGTCCCTTTCCGCTGCTTACTCGATTGACGCGATGATAGCCAAACACAACTTAAATGATGAAGCCTTGTGCTGGCGTAACCCCAGGCTCGCACGACATCATATCCCGGTAGTATTAAACGGGCCATTCCCTTCCTTGCACACGTGGGACATGCATCGAGGCACGGTGATTCGCGTCCGGTATGCCGAGATGCGGTAATTCACGTCTGGTTTAATCTGGCAACGAGGGCGAGGAAGCGACGGTCCGTCCGAGCGGCCCGCCCCTCGCGGTGCTGGGGCATGACAGTGGAGAGGTCGAGGTAGTTGCTCGGCAGTGAGGAGGCGACTGATAGTGGTGGTGACGATGGTGGCGGTAGATTGGTGGTTGCAGAAGGCTGTCGGGGTCGGGATTATCTGAGATGGGAGGAGAAAAAGTCGATGAGGTTGGCTACTCGTCATGGAGAGGTCGAAGGAGTCAGGGTGATCGTGATCCGACGGTGAAGTTGAGTCGGTTGTGGCAGGGTTGCTCTGACGAGGGGATGATGGAGATGATGATGGTGATATCGTAGGAGATGTACGATGGCTGTTGTCTCGACAAAGAGTGGGTCGAGAAAGAGATAAAAGAGGGTGGTGTGGCGGTTGAAAGTCGACTGTGAGTCAGAAAGGATGGTGCTCCAGCTAGGTGGTCGACTGCTGCCGGGGTCGTGTAAGGAACAGAGGCTGTGAGGGAGAGGCAGTGAGATAACTGCTCAGTGGTAGGGGTAATGGCTGCTCCTGCGGGATGGTTGCCGGAGGGGAGGAAGATGAAGAAAAGTTTAGGGTTTCAGTTTATTTGAAGAAGGATGGTGGTGGCTATGAAAAAATGAAAATGAGGAGAAGAAAAAGGGTTTATGTATGAGAGAGAAAAGAAGGTGATGATTACCTAGGATTAGGGCCGACCATGTGCTCATTGGGATGGGGTTGATTTCTACATGAAGGAAATTGGATGGCTAGGATAATGCATGTTTGGATGATGGGCTAGGATGGTGAGATGGAAAGGTTTGAGTATTGTACACTCCAAAAATAGGGAAATGCATTGGTATGACCGGTCAAAGAGGGGGGGGGGGGGAAAGTGTTTCTTTATGGCTTGGGTCCAATGAAAGGTGGACACCTCATTGCACTTTTTCATAAAAGTCTCCAACAATTGGAAAATTACACAAATAGTGGGATTTGGGATTAGATGAGGAAGAATACCATGTTTGGTGTGATGTAGTGGATAAAAAGGGTGTGTGGTATTTAGTATAAGTCTTGAGGGTGTGAGTGGAGATTTGGGTTGGTGTTGGGTCTAGCTTTGGGTTATGTTGGGTCCTTACACCAATTTAATTAAAATTAGTGTAAAATATGTTCTTAAATTAATTGGAAGTGTATGGGATTAAAATTAGGTGGGACACAAGTGTCATGGACATAGAAGACTCATAATAGAATATTATCATAATTTGGGTTGCACAAAATGGGTCAAGATTGTGTCTCCAATTTTGACTGGAACGGACAAAGATGCAAAGTTGGATTTATTTGGATTTTAAAAAATAAACACTGTAACAAATATTGTGGGACTAAAATGAAGCACAAAAGAACATATTTATAATTTATACAAAGGCCGGAATGGAAGACTGGCATGTCTAGGACAAGGGTGTAAAATTTGTTGGAAGGCAAAACCTAGTGTAGCGCTCCAAATATCGAAGCAACAATAAAGTACAATAATTGAATAAAATCATGGTAATGAATTATAACCCCAATAATTAAATCCCAAAAATACTAATTAAACTCATAATACTATATTTTGGTCAGGGTTCATCTAGTAGGTTTCTAGGTCTAGTCCACTAACCTATGCATTAAAGAACAATATACAATATAAAATATATATATATATATATATATATATATATATATATATATATATATATATATAAAATATATCATGCAATATATAAAATAAAATATACACAATACTTATAATAAATAAAAAGACAAAAATACCCCTATTTTAGTGACAGAGACAAGTCCAGTCACCATAATATAACATGATCTGTCCAACAAAAGCAATATAAATAATGTTACGGGGAACAACCCGTCATCAAAATGGAAAAGAAAATAAATTCAAGTACAAATATCCAGAAGTCACTACAAGATCAAATATCTAAGAATACTAAGCATAATAAATGAATGGTGAGAATATTGTGTGTTCAAGAGAACTCCTCTGGAACGAACTCGTCCTCTTACAAACCTGTACGTCTCCAATAGTAGCACCTGCCCCATAAATCTCGGGATAGCTCTCCTCGTCTACACCTGGGAACATAATCCGGATCCAGGTCCTTAGGGGACATAACAAAGTATAATAAACACTCAAGCAAAAATAAAATACAGTAAGTAAATATAGACAGATCCTCAGGGCAAGCTATATAACTAGCTAAGTGAAATACAAATAAGAGCATCAATAGTACTCATGCTGAGACCAACTACAGGCTCTGTGTCGGGGAGCCCATAGCAGCAAGTAGTATCATGACTCCAGTATATGTGCCAAAGATATGAGATAGAGTCTAAGGCACCTCCAGTAGTATATATATAAATAGTCAGCCTGTAGCCTGTATATCTCTTCCCACCCAATATAAACTCATATCTCATGTCCACGAAGTCTCATGTCCATAACACGTAAGATCATGACTCTCTAGCCAGTACAACGAGTAATAATAATATCTATGCAATATGAAAAGCCTTATGTCATGAATCCTGTAAGCCTATATAGAATCACCATGAATAACTCAAGAAAGATTCTGTCACATGAAATAGTGTCAAGTGTCCTACGGTATGGCATACTTGGTAAAGCAAGCGTGTGTAAAAATAGCAACTCTCTACGTGATGTTGCACGACTTCGCGTATAACGTTGACACCCCGAATCTTGCTCGGACTCTAAGCAACGTCTCACGGTCCTAGGTTGAACAGGCACATTACAAGAATATATATAAATAAAAAGAAACACAAGCAAATAATATAACAGGATGCAGGTTTGGCAAGGTACACTTGCCTGGGTTCTGAACTCCGTCAACTGCTCCTGGGAAAGTAGAATCTGCACGTACACCTCCAGATGCTAAAACAAACATCACCAATGTTCTCAAAATATTTGAAATAGCCAGAATTGACTACCCATAAGTCCAATTTGGACACAAGGGCAAAATTGACAGTTTTGGGTCAAAGCGGTATCCACATGTGGCCTACTTCGCACCAAAAAATGTACCAGAGATAAAGTTCTTCAAATTCATAAATCTTAGTGTTGACAAGTCTAGAACAACGATACGAACTCAACGTAACATCCATAATTGGATTCTGATGAGCAGATCACGAAATCGACCGTCATGTGGAATCGTGGGGCCCACGAAATGATGTTTCGTCAACGTTCTAAGAATCGAACCAAACTTGGGTCACAGGACTAGCGTAACGCTAAGAATCCATGGCACAAGTTTTGTTACCAATCAAAACATACACACGAAGTTATGACGAGTGTCAGAACAGGCTAATACGGTACTTTTCGACGGATACGTGTTGATTCCGGTATGCACGTACATCCAAATCAAGTTTCTGAAAGCCCACACATCCATATTTATATTACGCGTCTTTTGATGTAACTCACACACGACAAAGTTGTCTCATTTGGCGGGATGTACCACGTATTGTGAGATTTTGGGTGTTTTAATGTCACGCCCCAGTCCCAAAATATATGGGACCAGGCTACGTGGCAATAGCCAGTTGTCACATCTCCGAGAATATCCAAATTTAATGGATCCTAACGAAGAGTACTACGCTGTCCTAAATACTAGCATGTCCCATATAAATCAACAATAATTAATCTAATCTCATCCACAAAATAAACAACAAGAATGTACTAAGAATAAGTGCTGGAAAGTAAACGCCAGTCTCAAAATATCATAGTACAACCAAGAATGTCTGGTGGGGACAAACCCACTACTATGAAGAAATAAAATACTAACATGATAGATAAAAAGATAATGACTAGGGCATCGACTGACTAGATAATGATGCTCCCAATCCTATGCAGAAGGCCTACCAAGTGATCACGGAAACTCTAACGGTAGCACCTCTAGCTCCTCGGCTGTAGTGTACCTCGTCTCCTATCCTGGGCCGTACACTATAGGGTAATATGTCTCGTCCAAATCTAGAAAGGTACCAGGTCCTCAGAGGGACGTAACATGATACATAGAAGCATGCCATATATAAATACTGAATAAAATAAATATAATAAATGGTGTGCTAACCATCTAGGTGAATGCAATGTGAGGATAACCTTGGAGATATGAGAAGGTATAAGCTAGACATATGCTGACGTAATTCACTAGTCGTGGCAACTGGCTAGTATATGACACATATGCCCCCTATAATACGGGCGCTATATAATACAATAACGTCCAACGTTCTATAGAGTGTGGTATCTGTAAAGTCAGCAAGTACGTCCAACACTCTAAAGCACGTAGTATCTGTAAAATATATACGTCCGTATCACTCCGTCGAGTGCGGTATCTGTATAAAGGTGGTGGGTATCCCATACGCCTACCAGTCATCTACTCCGCCCAATATAGATATGCAAGTCGAATACTCGACGTGCGTACCCCGTATCTATATGCCAAGTCTCTACAAATAAAATAATCCTGAATTACGTACTAACCGTGACGCATGTCACACGCACCGATAGCTAGTCGAGTACGCAAACCCGTATCCCAATATGCATTTATCACTGTAAAATGTGTAGAGTGTCAGGCCCTGGAAGATAACAGAGTATCCTCCCAATGGGGTGGGTCTGGTAATGCCTAGGTCAAATACACTACTTATCGACGCATCCGTCGATTGCAGCCGAGTCAATCTCGGACACGCACAGTTATATAAAAGGAAAGCAACAAGAATATAATACAACATATACATAATTTAAATTATACAGCTTAGGACTCTGGCAAGCTTGCCTGAGTCCTCAAGCTGTGAATGCCAATAGCCTTCTCTTGTGGTATCTTCCGACTGATCCAATAACCCTAGACATACAATATAATATAACAAATATGGTCATCAGACACTAACAATACATAATTAACTATGTTGTTGCTCTTAGGTACTGTCACAAGTTCATGGTTGATCGAATACAGCATCACGTGTGCACGTAGCTAGGGTGTATACGTGTTCTGTCCTCGGTTAACGTGTGCCTTGAGACAATAATTACTATGTTATTAGTTACCAATTATTTCTGATCTGTACGACTACATGTCCTTATCTGCCATGCTAAGTATACCAGGTTTATGTCCGGGGTTCCAGGTGAATTACTAGTCCTTGATATTTTGTCATAATTTTAGGATAATTATTTATTTATTAACATCTAATTAAATCAACCTTCATGCATCCACTACTAAATAGGTTATTGTTATTAAGCTTGTGTCTATACGCGACACGGCGACACGATGGAGGGATGATAGGACACAAGGAGTAAAATGCTTGGTGACGAGTACCTGATCAACAGGACGTGGGGTCTGCTTCGTCGACGTGCGTGCTCGCCGTCGATCGACGGAGATCCGGTCGGCCGACAACACAGCAGCGGTAGCAACGGCAGTAATGGCAGTATGTGCAGCAGCGGCAACGGCAGTACAACAATTACAGTAGCTACAATAGAAGTAGCAGTCCTGGGCGGCGGCGATTGTTGGGTTAAGGCGGCACGAGGAAGGCGGCGCTCCTCCTGGCTGTGGTGATCGGGGTGCTGGAGAGGATTGCTGGCAGTCGGGTTTGGATGGGCGGTCGATGGTGGGGGTTGCAGGCGTCTGAGGGAAGAGTCTGCGGTAGTCGGGTTCGATGCAGACGGCGATCGGGCAGCCGGAGTGGCGATTGAGGTGGTGGTGGTTAGTTTGCGAAGTCGGAATGGAAGAGGGCTAGGGTTTGGTTAGTCGGCTAGGGTTTTGATGGGTAGTGATGGATTTTAGGGTTTTACGTGAAGGAATTGCATATTTATATATGTAAAAAATTTGTGGGCTGACCTCAGCTTGGCCTGTCTGGTCCAATTGGTGTGGGGCTAGTCCACGTAGGAGGGTGCACATGGGCTTGGTGTTGACTCCTGATTTAGGTAAAATGGGCCTTAAATTAATTAGATTACAAACAGTTGCATCTGGCATTTAGAGAAGGTTGGGTTTATTGAAATAATACATAGGTGTTTGTAACGAATGTTGCACCGCCCACATGAAGCCCAATATTCAGTATCTAAAAGTCACACATGGTCAGATGATAGTCTGGCATGTCTAGGGGATGTGAAATTAATTAGTTTGAGGGTAACCACTTTAGAAGCATGAAAAATACGCTGTAGAGTTATACGCAGTATTTTAGTGCTAGGCGGCGTAAAACATGACTTCAGAGCCATCGACGTACAACAGGGCTTCATCGCTAGTACAGCATAAAATATAAGCTCCAGGACAATCCGCGTAATACATTATTTCTAAGCTGCTTCGGCGTAAGAAGGTTGTTACATCGCCACTTTGGCGTAAAACCTACTCGCTTTTAATGCAGCGAAAAGTTGTACGGGGAACTTTTCGTATTCCTTGAATGAACCTGTCAGATCATGCAGTGAACCTGACTCCTGACAAAGTGTACTGCACAACTATCCAGACGACGGCTGTAATGATGATTCGGCACAGAGACCCAAACCGTCGTTTAGTGACATTTCCTTGATATAAATTGCTTTTATACATTCAAGGAAATACGCTCGCCTAGTTTTATACAGGTAGATGTGAGCTTTTACGCTCAGCAGAAGACAAAACAAACTGCCACGTCAAAAGCTGCTTTTCATACAGAGCTCGAGGCACGTCTCTGCATTTAATACGCAGAATGGGGGCAGATCTCTGCATTTAATGTACGATATTTGGTTCTACTTCCAAAGACTGGGTGAGTCATGATTACGGCTAATACGTCCATATCATCACCTCTACATATTATGCCATCAGACTATTTTCAGCTATAGGAGCATGTTGTACGCTATCTCCTTGAAATATGCCACTGGCAATTTTCAGCTATAAGGAGTACGCAATTGCTATCTCCTCGGAATATGCCAACTCAGGCTATTTGGTCCAGAATACGCTCAAGACCTCAGTCAAGGAAGTAGGACCGACTATCTTTTACGCTAACTACCTATCTATACAGCATCAGGCTTCTACGCCTACAAGGCTTCTACGCCTATTTTGGCTTCTATGCCGACTCGATAACCACTTGGCTTCTACGCCAACTTGACAACTATTTGGCTTCTACGCCATGGTGACAGTTATTGGCTTCTACGCCAACCTTTTCTACGCAAGGGGCAGTTACCCACGTGGCTTGCATGCCGTGATCCTTGCAGCGGTTATATGCGTTACCTCATCATGGGATACGTGTCATACGCAGATTCAGAAGGTCATCTATACGTGGGTGGCAGTTATTATAACCGCCACGTAAAAGGTGCCATACTCTCCACTGTCCGGCTTCTACGCCGACTGGATGGTTACTGTCACTAAAACCCTATAAATAGAGACCTCTATTGAGAGAGGTCCAGGGTCGCAAACTCTGAGATCCAGGGTCGAAGAATTAGGCCGAAGATAAAAAGGTCACAAATTCCAGAGGGTCACAAATTCCAAGGTCAAAGATTTGGAGCTGGAGAACTTAAGGTCGAAAATTGGTTTTCTTTGAGAGAGAAGAATCCAGAGCATAGACAGAGAGTAGTGATTGATGATTTTGGCATCAATCATCCACTCCCCTTTACAATCTTTGAAGCTTCTTCTTTTTCTACAGCACTTCTTCATCATCGTGTGGTCCAAGGGACAAATTGATCGACAATAGATCAGACTCCTATAGCAATATTTATCCAGATTAAATTTTGTACTTAACATCCTTGTATAGGATTAATAGTACTTCTTGTTTGTAAACCTAAGAAAGGGTTTCGTATAAACCTAGTTTTATTTCTTCCTTTTATTATCAAACACAAGATGGCGACTCTGCTGGGGACATCTTTCTCATCTGACGAGAAAGTAATTGCTCAACACGATGCAGTAGGATCAATAAAGAAGACCTTGGTCGTCCAGTTCGACCAATCCTCCTACGAAGATATGCTTCAAGGAGGGGGTAGCTCTCACTCTCTCTCTGTCCAAGACAACAGGAAACTACGTATAGTGTGGATTCACCAGACATCCCCTACAATTCCTGCCGACTCTCTGATCTCTCCGACCAACGAGGTTGTAGTATCGCTCCCTCCGCGCCTTGCGCATAAAACTCAGTCTCCTGTCACTGACGGGGCAGACAAAATTCTGGCAATGCCTCAGCGCCAATCCAGAGGTATACATCGCACATTGCGCGTAAAAACTCGTCTCCCATCGCTGATGGGACAGACGTAGTTTCTGACAAGGCCTCAGCGCCAAGTCAAAAAATTTAAATATGCTCCGCGCAAAAAAATATCACTCTCACTCAAAAGGAGGCAGAGAGTCCCAGTAATCTTTGCAAGGGAAAACAAGTGGTGGATTTCTCGACTTCTCGGATTGTACGCCATCAAGAGAGGAGTCTGCCCGCTCTCCAGATTACGTAAGAAGCTGATGGCCGATCGAGGACTTCCTCATGTTTACGCCAGCCTGAACAAAAATCTAGACTATGCCAGGTCCATCCCCTCGGTGTAAAGAAGGTCCAGTTTGTGGATAGATACGCTCCTCGGGGATCATGTGCTACTCATATGGCTGAACTGCTGTATATAGATGGTAGAGAAAGGGTTGGGGTGCCCAATATCCGTATTCCAACTAATATAAAAGGGAGGAACAAACCTTCTTCCTCTTCTTCTTTCGTTAATACTCCTGACTTGCGTGAATTTCTAATCCAGAAACGCAAAGACAGGAGTCATAAACAGGCTTCAGTTCCCCTAACTATCAAACATAGGGAGATAATGTGGAAAGATGCATCAACATCTAATGTCATCATGACATATGGGCCACATGAAGATGCCTTTATTGTTCTTTCAACTTGCGACGACCAGCATCCAATAGTCTTCGGTCGCATGCGGAGTAGTCCGATTGTACAAGAAGAATTTTGCGAGTCTAAGGGTGGCAAAATGCAAATCCACAGGTATAGCCCACAAGCTTTAAAGATTATACAAAACATGGGTTATCATTTGAAGTTGAAACAAGGCCTCAACTATGGAAAAGGTAGACGAACACCGTTGTATTGTAATCCTTACTGTCAATAAACTCATTTTGGGTTGGGGTACACTGCATCTCTTGCAAATTCCAAACTACCAGAGGCTAATCCTGTAATACCAAAGGCAGGTCCTTCCAAATCAACTTCAGTGGGTAAACGCTATGACATGTCTGGGGGTAGTCTACCTCGACAAAATAGGGCACCATCCAAAGCTGGGGGTAGAATTCCCTCTGAATCCGAAGATGATGCAACGATAACGATCTTCCTGGAAGATCGTAAAACTCAGGCATCGGGAGCTTGAAGGCCAAAAGGGACTTTCTCCTTTAATGAAGATGACATCATTGAAATCTTTAATACGTTGATGAAGGAACACAAACTTTGGCTACCCAACATCAGATACCCTGAGAGGGCTGGCAAAGTTGATGACCCTGATTATTGTCTCTTCCATCGGTATATTCATCACCCTACAAGGGCCTGCTATGTACTAAAAAGAAGAATTCAGGAGTTGATCGATGCCAAGGTCATCACCCTGCATCTGTAAACGAGGGGACGATCACTGCAAATTGATTTCACTTTAACGTGATAATTTGCTCCCTCAAGAAAATACCAGATGATTAGTCCCTAAAGTTTCCCTAGCGGATTCTTCAGGTCTATCCCCACTCAAGAAAATCACTCTACAGTAAATTTTTCGGACAGGAGTTCACGTCCATATTACCTCTGAATCATTGTCCAAATATTTCGTTATCTCCCCAGCTGAGTTTGTCATGTTCATATTACCTCTGAACAAACCATCCTGGTCTGACTATCGATTATCATGTCCATATTACCTCTGATATCGGTTGTCATCTCAACTTAACACCCGTACTTAACTCTAAGTACGCCAGTGGTGTTGAGTCAACAAAAAATTGCCATATCTATATTACCTCTGAGCAGATATGTACCTCCATCCCCAATGGAGTCACAACTCAAAAAGTTTGTCATGTTCATATTACCTCTGAATAAACTTTTTGAGTTTTCGGCTATCGATTATCATGTCCATATTACCTCTGATATCGGTTGTCATCTCAACTTAACACCCATACTTAACTCTAAGTACGCTAGTGTAGTTGAGTCCACAAAAAATTGTCATGTCCATATTACCTCTGAGCAGATATGTACCTCCATCCCCAATGGAGTCACAACTCAAAAAGTTTGTCATGTTCATATTACCTCTGAATAAACTTTTCGAGTTTTCGGCTATCGATTATCATGTCCATATTACCTCTGATATCGGTTGTCATCCCACCTTAACGCCCGTACTTAACTCTAAGTACGCCAGTGGTGTTAGGTCCATAAAAACTGCCATGTCCATATTACCTCTGGCAGGGCTTGTCCTAAACTTATTACTTACACTCTCGTGCGCAAAAAGTAATAGGTCCACAAAAAATTCCCCTGTGGAATGCCCACAATGGAAAATGAAATATTCATGTCCATATTACCTCTGAACTATCCTCATTTTCCTAGCGAAGAAAGAACTATCCTTATTTATCCCTACAGAGTCGTATTTTATCATGTCTATATTACCTCTGTCAGGATTTGTCTCAAAACTATTACTTGCACTTTTGTGCGCAAAAAATAATGGGTCCACTAAAAATCCCCCAGTGGGATGTCCTCAACAAATACGGTATCGTACTACGTCCATATTACCTCTAGTACAATATCCGAAATTTATATAAACAATCATAAAGAAATGGGAGGGTCCTTATATGATTGCAAACGACGCTTACAGATTAGCCAAGCCTAATAGAAATTTGGCAATGTCTACTATCAACTGCAAATTCCCGAAGAAGTACTATACTTTGATCTCCTTCGTTTAATGGAGTATGACGAAGATCTTATTCTGACGATACCATGCACAAAGGTTAGCTGGATCATATTCTATCAGGTTCATGTGACCTCCGAATAGATATCCTTAACTAATTTGTAAACCTATCATGTTAATGATACCTCTGATAGTGTTTAGTATACAAATTTAGTTGGATTATATTATTTCAGGTTCATGATAACTCCGAATAGATTTACATTCAGCAAAACCTTAACGAAAGAATGTCATGTTAATGATATCTCTGATATCACTTTCACCCTAGCCTATCATATTCTAAAATAATGGGCCCACAAAATGTGTCTTTATTATCTCTAAAAAATTACAGGAGAAACAAGAAAGTATATCATTGGGGAGGAGCAGTCAAATCACGGATCTGCTGTGCCAGTGCGGCCATCTTCTCATTCCTGGAGCTTAAAACGGTAGCGTGAGCCCGCTCCAACCTTGCCTCCTCACTGGTCAAGGCAGACAATTCAGACCAAGCACGTACAAAATCTGCGTGGGTGACACTCGCATGTGCCAGGTTCTGCTGAGCCGCTTCCCTGCGGTCATTCAACACATCTCGAGTTGCCAACAAAGAGAGAGCATTCTCCTTGGCCTTAGCGAGGTCTTCTTCCAATTTGCGGATCCTCACTGCCTCTGCCTCATAATCGGCCTCATACTTGGCCAGCTGGGGAATGATATACTCTAATTCGGCATACTCCTCATTCATCTCTTTTTGCTGAGCCTCGATGGACTTACTCAGAGTCTCCATCTCCCCAACAAGCCTCGCAGTCAAAGAGTCATATTCAGCCTGGACCAGGTCATCAATGTTGCCCTGGGATAATCGCAAATAATTATTAATGGGTTGTTCCAAACCATTAACTATCTGCTCCAGTGTATCAGCTCTCCCAGCATCGTTGAAATCTCTGATCGACGCTATCACAAACTGGAAGGACCTCTTCAGAGCCTCAAAACCTAGATTCTTTGCCAACACCATTGATATCAGCGTATTCAAAGTGGTGTAGAAACTACTAGTATACTGCTCAATCAGCATGGCAAAATCAGATTGGACACTGGGAGTGGCTGCAATATCGGAGAATCCCCTTCCAGGAACGACTGCAGAGGGTGTCATCATAGTCGTCACTTCAGTAGAGGGCGCGACAAAGGTAGAAGCACCAACAATGGTCGAAGTGGCTGGCGTACTCAAAGGAGGCATAGTCGTAATGACAGGTTCATCCTCCTCTCATGATATCGGAACTATTTTGGGCGAGCCGGCACCCAAAAACATTTCCTCTTCAAAGTCGGGCACCTCCGTGTCATCGACAAGAGCTAAAACAAAGCCAAAGTTGCGTCGACGCTGCCCTCCCCATAGATGTCTTCCCCTGAAAAGAAGACAAGAGAAAGTTAATATCAACATGATGTTAATTTTTCTAAAAGAGGCATAAAGACGATATTTACCTATGGCCGATGGTATATATGTCGCATCTGCAGCCAGTACAGCTAAATTATTTCTTAATGATGCTAAGCGAGCTGTCATACCTGGAGAGGAGGGTGCACCAAATGACGACTGAAGGTAGTCATCCAAGTCTTCACCCAGATCCAATCGAGGTTCATCAGGTGGAATCTCGCTGGGTATACTTACAGACGCGGCAGGGGTTTCTCCCGTTGCTGGTCTGGATAAAGATATTCTTATTTGGCTTAGCCCCAAAGGTGATCTCGTACCACTACCTGAAGCGGTAGCAGCGGCAGCAGCCTCGAGCAAAGATTCTCTGGCACTGCCAGCCAGAATTATGGAGGTTCCCTCTCTAATAGGCGAAGGACCTCTAGTCAAAGAATCATCCCCAATAGGGGAAACAGCAGGCTCACTCCGAGGAGCCTCATGACTGGAAGTCCTGACAAGACCACTAACAGTCTTCTTTTTCTTGCGAGGGGAAGTCTCCTTCAGAACAGGAGCCCTTCGCTTACCAGGGATTACCAGAGGCTCTGCAGGCGAAGGTATTTCACCTCTCGGTACCGTCAGCAAAAGCTCATCTGGGGCGACAGAGTCTTCATATTCGTGAGGAAACTAATAGTACTTCCTCTATTCCAGCGGACTTATGTGAAGGCATCCTAAAACTTCCACGCATATCAAAATCGCGATGGAAGGTATTGATGGCCACGTAAAACTGGGCGCACGAGTGGAGAATGCGCAACTCCATGGAGAGAGAAGTCGCGGGCACAGTAAAGGCCGCCCCAGTGCAACCCATTTTGAAGTACCGCCATCCTCTCGCTCCATCAATAAGTACACCCCTAGACTTGAAGCTGGTGATGGCATTGCCCACGTGCAATTGATCATACCCAAACTGCCTGGCTAATCGACTAGGCCGGTAGGGCTCCAAGAAGCATTGGTCTTCACTTCTGTACAATAAATGGGAAGGTCTAATATAGACCAACCAATAAAAAGCTTCAGGAGAAAGAACGGTCTTCCCTTCACCTGAGTCCTGAAGCCTGCTTCCCTGTTGATTGATATGTACAGTGGGGACAATACAGAAGAGCTTCCAGTTGTGAGCAAAATTTAATGCCCGTCGACAGTCTACGACGTTGGTCACGTTTCAGGTGGAATTCTTGTAATTCAACAAGAAATTATTCTCCGAACTACTGGCAGAGCCGGGAGATATCACCCTGGGGTTATGAAGAATTAGCCATCCCATCAAATACAGGAACGATAATTCTACCCTGGGAAAGCTGTCACACCGTGTTTCATCGACAAGCAACCCATCGGTAATGGCCCTCAGGCCAGCTTGTATCTGGCATACCATGGCAGGGAGCAGGCCCAGTCTTGCCCCAAACACCAAACGCACTGCAGGCCATAAGGTGTTACGGTGAAGGCGATCCGAAGATGCAATGCCAGGTACTACCAGTCGGCGTAGCCATACAGAGAGGAAGCCAGCCAATTGAGCTTCCCTTGACAGAGGCCTGCGGCAATGCCTCAAATAAATGTAGGCTTTAGTGCCTGCAGGATATTTTCCTATCCCTTCCTCGAGAACTCGATCTGAAACCCCAGCATCTTCAATAAGGTCATCGACTACTTGAGCATTAAGCACGCTCAGAAGGCTCAAAGGCCTTTCCCTGCTATCCACAACTTTGTCTGGCTTAGCATCTCTAGGCTGATGGAAGAAGAGGTAGGATGCCCACTTGTTGGTATGAGCCAAATCAGAGGGCTCATTATAGAAGGTGGTGCACGCAAGGTAATGGCTTATCAGCTCCTAGTACACTGCCACTACCCGAGGGTTTGTATCCCCTAGCTCCCGGTTTGTGGGAACATACTCTTCATAAGGAGTATCCCCCATTGGAAGTCGTGAAATCTCTGCCATTTCGTGAAAGGACAATCCTAACTCCCCCAGTGGAGTGGCAAAAGTCCCAGTGAGCGAGATATATAGCTCCATCAAAGCCAAAAATAGGTTGGGGTTGAGAGGTAACCCAACACTGGTAGCACTCACAGCCGCGTACAAACCAATGCTCTCCCGCTCTGTCTGAAAGTTCTTCAGGGCCCAGGAAGCTAAATAGACCCATCGAAGATTTGTAGGGGTAAGCCACCCATTGGTTCGAGGATTAACCTTGGGGTATACTCCTCCATGCCCCATGAAGTCATTACAGAAAGTCGGTAATTGGACTGGTTGGAGCAATAATGTATCTTCACTCGGGACACTGCCCGAAAATAATCCCCTGAACGGTATGACCGGGCCGGAAGGGCGGCTTACAAATAACCCTTGGTCTGATCCCTTATGATAAAATATCTTCTCCGGCTGGCCGTGAAGATTAGGGGTCAGAGTCCACGACATCCTCCTGGGATGTGTGGCATGGAAGAATGCCGAGATAGGATAATCCCTCAGCATCTTGGGCAGGTACATGACCATGCTCCCAATAGTAAAAACCCAGTCTTCCTTGTTAGGCTTCGTTTGGGATTGTTTATCAATCATATCCCCGAAAAGGAAAGCTGGTTTTATGTATTTTGCCCCGTCTATATACGTTAGGGGCTCTCCGTTGATCATGCTCAACAGCATTCGCTCTCCTTCTCAACGATATCAGGATTCCCTTTCCTTCAGGATACTGGGGTCCGAAAATAGGAAATGTCACATGGGACAAATCCTCCAGGTAATTAGAGTTCAGCATCCCAGCAGCAGAACCCATCACCTCAGCCAACGGAGATATCTGCAAGTTAACTACAAAGCGCAAGAAAAAACATGTCAGCATCTATACTAGACCTCACAATCTTGCAGCTTATGCCAAAGAGCAACAGTCTGTGCTTTTATGCCAAGACTGTAAAAACTTGAGTTTTTTACGCTGGAATCTCATTCCAAGGCGTAAAATTCAAGATTGGCAGTATACACAAAAATTTTGACAATCAAAGCTTTTACGCCAGACTGCCAAAGTTTGAGTTATTATGCCAGAATTTTTATCCAGAGCGTAACACTCAAAGTTTGTAGTATACGCCAAATTTTGACAGTCAAAGCTTTTACGCCAGACTGCGAAAATATGGAGTTTTTACGCTGACACATTAGGAATGTGGGCGTAAATGATAAAATATCCCTGTGCATCATCTTCCTCGAAGAGGCTCTTAGCACAGAAGATGACCTAGCGCGTTCAAGTACAATGTGTGCGAAGGGTTTTCTTCATAGTTTTTGTCGTCCCAAAAGATTTACCTATAACACCCGGTGCACAGCTTGACGGTGGGACACTTCGTTCCGAGCGAGGTTTGCTCTGCCCGATGGGTGTCGCTCTTGCTTGGGCAGAAGAGCGAGAAGAGGAGGCAGCTTTCTTGCCCTTGGTGGTGGAAGATTGTTTCGGTTCCATTGCTAAAAACTTAGAGTGCCCAGAGAAGAAACGAAGAAGCGCTCTCAAAGAGACGAAGGTTTTTTCTTTCGCAAAAGACAGATAAAATTTTTTCTCTCTGAGGACCTTGGGGTATTTATAGAGTTCAGATAAACTCTTCGAGTCTCTAACCAAATCCGATATTTAATATTAGGTTATGATTGGGAACTACGTCAGCCTATTATTCAGGGAAGACGGACAGTCAGCGAATTCAAAAAGTTTTTCGTGCAGAGCAGATTCGTGATTTTTACGCCAAGGAGCTTTTTACGCTCGAGAAGCTACAAATCTATGGTTTTACGCTCAGAGACTATAAGTCTACGATTTTACGCCCGGATGCTTTTACGCTCGGTAACTTTTACGTTCGAGAGGCTACAAACCTACGACTTCACGCTCAGAGGCTACAAATCTATGATTTCACGCTCAGAAGCTTCTTACGCTAAGAGGTAACAAATCTACGACTTCACGCTCGGAAGTTTTCTTTTCAGAGGCTATAAATCTACAGTTTTATGCCCGAATGCTCTTATGCTCAGCAGCTTTTATGCTCAAGAGGCTACAAACTTACGATTTTATGCTCATCTACACTACGGATCTATGATTTTTCGCATATCTTAAAATAGGCAGGCCAGAGTACGCGTATATCTGAACAATTCTCAAAGCAGCCAATCACAAGGGTTCATGCAAAAGATGTTCCTTCTTGATCTCAAAATATCCCAAGTACCCAAAGTATACAGAGTTCAGCATTGAAAATGACTCTTCTTCTTAGGTCGATTGGAAGTTCATCCAAAATCCAGTCAGAATATTTTCTCTACAGTTCAAGATGGTGACTCAGTTTTGACAGCCATTTCTCGCCCTATTTTTAAGGGATTTTCGGAAAATTATTCTTGAAGATGATGGTCTGAACAAGAATTCTTCTTATCAGAGAAGTGACAGTTCAGAATTCTACGCAATTCCTCGTTCAAAACAGCAGGACAGTTCGAATATTCGACTTAAATGCTAAGCAGCTTTCTGCGCATCTTCAGTTATGCGTAAAAGACAGGACGAGACCATATACTTTTTTATCAGAGTCGGCGTAAAGATATCCAGACGTGGCGAAGCTACACATATTCAAACTTCATCACAGCAAAGAATATGGCAAATCATCAGATGCGTAAAAGAAGACAGTTTTATTAATCATGATTACATATGATGGAAATCCAGTTTACAAAGGATTTTTTATCTTTATGGTTACATATGAGAGAAATCCTGTCTACAAAGGGTTTTTTTATCTTCATTTAAAGATCACGCCCAGAATCTGTTCTGCCAGGTTCTCACATTGGTGGAGATCTTTATCCGTCTTCTTCAGCAGTTAGTCGGTTTCCGCGGCCGATTAACAAAAAAATAATTAATGGCGGGAGGATACACAACTGGGCTTGTTTAAATTATTCAAGAGCCCATCCTCCATACTCCATGACAGATTGAGTTGAGGTGTTAGACCCAACTCAATACTGGAAGACAGGGCTAGTTTGTCTGCCCTCGTCCACCAACAACGAAAGAAAATACAGCTTGCAAGCTGTGTGGTCGAATGTGACCCTTCCTCTCTCCTGGATGAATCGCCATATGAAGTTGTTGATTATCCCGAGCAAAGGAAGCTATGATATCCTTCCATGATCCAGCATTGCAGAGGACATTTTGCTCGAAGATGCCTTCTTTTTCGGCTCCTTACATGTTGGAAGAGCATGATCTTCTTCTTCCTCAAGTCGACCCGACGAACTCCGGCAATCATCTCTGTGTAGTGAAGGAAATATGGGAAGAACAGGTTAACTCATCAGCCTTTTTATAGGCAAAAAAGAACACACCGAATCCCAACAAATCCCCAAAAATCCGCCAAAAAATCAGCCTCGAGGAACGAGTCAGACTTGACCGTTTTATGCTTCATTCAAAGTGTTTCAAATTACGAGGAATTTGAAAACTTTGAAGGGGGTCTTGTAGAAGCAGAAAAAATACGCTGTAGAGTTATACGCAGTATTTCAGTGCTGGGCAGCGTAAAACATGACTTCAGAGCCATCGGCGTACAACAGGGCTTCATCGCTAGTACAATGTAAAATATAAGCTCCAGGACAATCCGCGTAGTGCAGTATTTCCTAGCTGCTTCGACGTAAGAAGGTTGTTACATCGTCACTTTGGCATAAAAGCTACTCGCTTTTAATGCAGCGAGAAGTTGTACGGGGAACTTTTTGTATTCCTCGAATGAACCTGTCAGATCATACAGTGAACCTGACTCCTGACAAAGAGTACTGCACAACTATCCAGACGACAACTGTAATGATGATTCGGCACAACCGAGACCCAAACCGTCGTTTAGTGACATTTCCTTGATATAAATTGCTTTTACACATTCAAGGAAATACGCTGCCTAGTTTTATACAGGCAGATGTGAGCTTTTACGCTCAGCAGAAGACAAAACAAACTGCCACGTCAAAAGCTGCTTTTCATACAGAGCTCGAGGCACGTCTCTGCATTTAATGCGCAGAATGGGGGTAGATCTCTGTATTTAATGCACGAGATTTGGTTCTACTTCCAAAGACTGGGTGAGTCATGATTATGGCTAATACGTCCACATCATCACCTCTGCATATTATGCCATCAGACTATTTCCAGCTATAGGAGCACGCTGTACGCTATCTCCTTGAAATACGCCACCTAGCTATTTTTAGCTATAAGGAGTACGCCGTTACTATCTCCTCGGAATACTCCAACTTAGGCTATTTGGTCCAGAATACACTCAAGACCTCAGTCAAGGAAGGAGGATCGACTATCTTTTACGCTAGCTACCTATCCATGTAGCATCAGGCTTCTACGCCTACAAGGCTTCTACGCCTATTTTGGCTTCTATGTCGACTCTACAACAACTTGGCTTCTACGCCAACTTGACAACTATTTGGCTTCTACGCCATGGTGACAGTTATTGGCTTCTACGCCAACCTTTTCTATGCTAGGGGCAGTTACCCACGTGGCTTGCATGCCGTAATCCTCGCAGCGGTTATACGCGTTACCTCATCATGGGACACGCATCATACGCAGATTCAGAAGGTCATCTATACGTGGGTGGCAGTTATTATAATCGCCGCATAAAAAGTGCCATACTCTCCACTGTCCGGATTCTACGTCGACTAGATGGTTACTGTCACTAAAACCCTATAAATAGAGACCTCTATTGACAGAGGTCCAGGGTCGCAAACTCTGAGATCCAGGGTCAAAGAAAAAAAGATCGCAAATTCCAAAGGGTCGCAAATTCCAAGGTCAAAAATTTGGAGCTGGAGAACTTAAGGTCGGAAATTGATTTTCTTTGAGAGAGAATAATCCAGAGCATAGACAGAGAGTAGTGATCGACGATTTTGGCATCAAGCATCCACTCCCCTTTACAATCTTTAAATCTTCTTCTTCTACAGTACTTCTTCATCATCGTGTGGTCCAAGGGACAAAGTGATCGACCGCAGATCAGACTCCTATAGCAATATTTACCCATATTAAATTTTGTACTTAACATCCTTGTATAGGATTATTAGTACTTCTTGTTTGTAAACCTAAGAAAGGGTTTCGTATAAACCTAGTTTTATTTCTTTCGTTTATTATCAAACAACCACAAGTGTAGCGCTCCAACTTTACAGCTACGGTATGGTGTAATAAGACCTATAATTTGGGTACCTTAATCCTAATTGTATCCAAATTAGCCCTTGTTTCTTAATTTAAATTAATTAAATTTCTAAATTGGTCGAGGGGGTTTACAATCTACCCTTTTTTTAGTATTTCGTTCTCGAAATTAAAACATACATAAGGTAAGAGCTACAGACTAAAATTAAAACTACTACATACCTATGCCTTCGAAGAGATGGGGATAGCGCTATCGGATATCCTCCTCATATTCCCAGGTTGACTTGCCTGGTGCATGATGTCTCCATACGACGCGGACTAGGGGGATAGTCTGACCTTGCAATACCTTTTCGCTCCTATCCAGGATCTCAATAGGCTCCTCTTGGTATGATAGACTGGGGCCGACTGTGATCTTTGAATGGTCAAGTACATGACTTGGATATGGTATGTACCTCCTCAGCTGGGATACATGGAAGACGTCGTGGACTCCTTCCAAAGTCTGTGGCAAGGCTAACCTATAAGCAACTTCTCTGTCGCGTTCTAACATATCGAATGGTCCGATGTACCTCGGACTTAGCTTTTTTCTGCCTCCGAATCTGATAGTCCCTTGAGTAGGCGAGATCTTTAGAAATATGTGATCTCCAACCTGGAACTCTAAGGGTCATCGATGCACATTCGCCCAATGCTTTTGCCTGTCTTGTGCTGCTCGTAGGTGCCCTTGGATCTTCTTCACCTTTTCTATTGTACGAACAACCAACTCTGGTCCGAGAATCTGTCTCTCACATATATCACTCCAACATACTGGAGAATGATATTTTCTTCCATAAAATGCCTCATAGGGAGCCATCTGGATGCTCGCTTGATAGCTGTTGTTGTAGGAAAATTTGACCAAGTACAAATGGTCCTCCCATGATCCTCCGAAATCTAGCATGCACGCCCTTAACATGTCTTCCAAGGTCTGAATGGTGCGTTCTGACTGGCCATCTGTCTGCGGGTGATACGATGTGTTAAACTTTAGGCGAGTATCGAGACTCTTTTGTATACTCCGTAAAGTAAGATATAAACCTCGTATCCCTGTCAGACACTATACTAACTGGAACTCCATGCTGTCGTACAATCTCCCTCATGTATATATCTGCCAATACCTCTGTAGATTGCCCAACTCTGAAGGGTAAAAAGTGTACGGACTTGGTGAGTATATCTATAATTACCCATACTACATTTCGACCATTAGGACTCCTCAGAAAGCCTGTAACAAAGTCCATAGTGATATGCTCCCATTTCCACTCCGGTATAGGGAGCGGTTGAAGCAATCCTGCAGATCTTTGATGCTCAGCCTTTACTTGCTGACACACCAGGCACTTTGCCACAAAATGAGCTATCTCCCTCTTTATTCCATGCCACCAGTAGTACTGTCTTAAGTCTCTGTACATCTTCGTGCCTCCTGGGTGAATAGAGTAGATTGAACTGTGTGCCTCTGATATCAACTCTTGACAAAGTTTCCCATTTGGAACGTAGAGATGATCTCCACATCTCAAGGTTCTGTCTTCATATATACGCAGTCCTGTCTGTATTCCAGCCTCGGTCCTCTGTCGAAGCCTCTAAAATCTGGCATCTGTCGACAAAGCAGCCTTGATCCTCTCCACTAATATTGATTGTAATTGAAAGCTCGACAACTGTCAGTCTACTCCGGGCATAACGACCTCTATACCCATCTGTTCTAGATCTCTCAACAAATGTTGTTAGGTCAGGAAGAATGCCATGGGTCTTCTGCTCAGCACGTCAGCTACTACGTTGGCCTTTCCCGGGTGGTACTATAGCTCAATCTCGAAGTCTGTCATCATCTCGAGCCAACGTCTCTGTCTCTGGTTTAGGTCCTTCTGAGTGTAGACGTACTTTAGGCTTTTGTGATCAGTGAATATCTCTACTCTTTCTCCATATAGGTAGTGTCTCCAAAGCTTCAAAGCAAAGATCACTGCCGCAAGCTCCAAGTCGTGGGTGGGATAGTTCTTCTCATGGGTCCTCAATTGTCTAGAGGCATAGGCTACAACCTTCCCATGCTGCATCAAGACACATCCTAATCCTTTCCCGGATGCATCGCTATAGATCACGAATCCTCCGGGTCCAGAAGGTATGGTCAAGATGGGTGCTGTAGTCATGCACTTCTCCAGCTCATCGAATGCCTTCTGGCACTCCTCTGTCCAAGTAAACTCCTGCTCCTTACAGGTCAAGCGATTCATTGGCTCTACAATCTTTACGAAGTTCTCCACGATCCTCCGGTAATATCCGGCAAGTCCTAGGAAACTCCTCACTTCTGAGACATTGGTAGGGGTTGGCCATGTCTCTACTGATGAAATCTTTATCGGATCTACTGAAATATCTTCTCCTGAGATGACGTGTCCAAGAAAAGTGACACGATCTAAGAGAAACTCGTACTTGCTCAGCTTGGCATAAAGCCTATCTTTTCTCAGCGTCTCTAACACTAGTCTTAGATACTCTTCGTGCTCCTCGTGGCTCTTTGAATACACCAAGATGTCGTCGATGAAGACTATCACGAACCGGTCTAAATATTGGTGGAATACTCTGTTTATCAAGTTTATAAATACAGCAGGCGTATTCATCAGTCCAAAAGGCATCACTAAGAAATCGTAGTGACCATAACGAGTCCTGAATGCTGTCTTTTGAATGTATTTTCTTCGTACCTTCACTTGATGATAACCCGATCTCAAGTCAATCTTCATGAACACCATTGCTCCTGTCAACTGGTCGAATAAATCATCGATTCACGGTAGGGGGTACTTGTTCTTGATAGTCAAAGCATTAAGGGCTCTGTAATCAATGCACATGCGTACTGTTCCATCCTTCTTAGGTACAAATAACACTGGTGCTCCTCAGGGTGATGCACTAGGACGGATAAATCCCTTGCTCTGTAACTCCTCTAGTTGTAACTTTATCTTATCTAACTCTTTCTTCGCCAATCGGTATACATTAGAAGATACAGACGCTGCTCCGGGTACTAGCTCAATGGTGAACTCCACGTCTCTATCTGGCGGTAAGCCTGGCAATTCTTTAGGAAAAATATCCTTAAATTTTGCAACTATCGGTGGGGGTACCATTTCCATAGCCATGTGAGTTCCATCTATCTGTCCTACTCCTTGCTCGACGGTCCCTCGCATGTACTCGAACTCTGGTTAATCTGGCGGTCTAAAAGTGATGCTACCCTTCCGGCAATTTAGTACGGCGTTATACTGTCTTAACCAGTCCATGCCTAGCACAACATCAAAGTACGACATGAGAAATACCAAGAATCGCGCTCTCATCTCTCTACCACATATGACTACCGAGCACGTTCTGATAGTGTTGGTAACCTGCACGATACCTCCTCCGGTAAGAATCTTCTAACTCTTAGGTAATGGAGAAGTAGCTACTCTATGCATTGCTACAAATCTACTAGATATGAATGATAAGGTAGCTCCAAAATCAAACAATGCAGTTGTAGGTAATGATGCAACTAAAATGGTACTTGTGATAATTTTTCCTTCTGTCTCCTCCTCAGTAGCTGCTAGTGCAAAGGCCTGTCCATGCCTCTGTCCTTCGGTCTGCTGTCGAGCTCGATCAAACTGTGCCTCCTGTAGGGCAAAGGGTGGTCTCCTCTAGAATCCTCCGGGTGCTGATGGAGGTTGACCTCCTGTAACCTCCGATTTCCAGTTTCCAAATAATTAGATTTTAATTCATTTTAAAATATCAAGTTTTATAAAACATTTCTCCTTGAAAATTTTTAGTTGATTTTTGAACGATGTTTGATTGTAGAAGGTAATTTAAATCTTTATAAAAATCATTTTTCCTAAATGACGATGTATTACAAAATAAATAAATAAATAATAATATATATATATATTCCTCTAGTTTCAAATGTTTATTGGCTTGAAATCATAAAATTATTTATTGGATTAATTAAAGGACTAGTTGTTTCTTCAAAATAATTTTTATATTTAATGGAATAGTAAATAAATAAATTACATAGCTTTCCTAAAATATTTTCCGAAATCATAATCTTTTCTTTTAAATTTTTTTACAAGTTGTCATTTCCTATTAACTAGCCAACACACCCTCGTTCTCTCATAAAGAACTCATTCATATTTAATTCTGGGCCATTCATTATTGGGCCAACCCGCAACCCTTTATCCCACACCATCTCTCCCTATTTAAGTCTCTCATCACCACTCCCTAGAAACCCTAATCTCCAATTTATTAGCTAGCCTCCACAAATTCCCACAAGCCAAAGCCACCACCATTTTTGTGTGCTCGTGTCCGTGTGTCCAGCATCACCGTGTCAGCCGTGATGGCCTCGGGTCCGACCCCGGGTGTCCCACCGTATCCATTCATTTTTCTGTGTCCGGTTACAATATTACAAACAGATTTTTCCGTGTCCGACACACCCGGACACATCCACATCCTCCAGTTTACAATAGCATCTCCGTGTCCGGCAAACCCGGACACGTCCACAGTAAAGCACCCATCGTGTCCTGCCCCGGACACGATCCACAGACCCAACCCCGACACAAAACCCAGAACCCTAACCCTAGACTCGAAGCCGCCGCCCGGAGTCGTCGTCGTCGTCGTCGTCGTCGCCGCTGAAGCCGGTGGCCCGCCGCTGGAACGAAGCCGCCGTCGCCGCCCTGTCGCTGCCCTGGGTTGAACCGCCTGGGATCCGTCGACCGAGCTTCGCTGCCACCACCGCTGGAGCCGCCTCGGACCACCTCACCATCGAGCCCGCCTCCTCGACCAGACGCCGCCGTCGTCGAGATCCCGCGCCGACGTCTCCTCGAAGCCGCTGCCCTCGAGCGCCGAGCCGCTGCCCTCGAGCGCCGAGCCCGCTGCCTCGAGCTCCACGTCGAACCGCCGCGCCGACGCCCTGGCCGGCCGACCTCGCCGGAAACCTAGGTGAGCCTCTCTTCTCCCCTCTTTCATTCTTTCTTTTTTTCTGAGTGATTGGTTTCTCTCTGATGGCAGAGATAGTATAGTTACTTTAAAATATTATAATGTGTAATAATTAGTTATATTATAATACATTAGCTTTGTTAAATAATATAGCATACATATAACAATATATAGTTTTAAGTTTTGTTAAGTATATTTAATAAATTGGATTAGGTTTGATGTTAGCAGTGTAAAAATTGTTTGAAAGGATTTTAATATATTAAATAAAGATGAGTTTATAACTGTGGGATGATAAGTCTTTAATTGGTGTTGGACCTTAAGTAATAATAAATAGTTAATGAATATGGAATAGTTAATTTCATGTATTAGTTTAGTTTAGTATATGATCAGTAGTAATTTGTGTTAGTTCTTAATTGGTAATTAATTCCCTATCAGTTAATTAAATTATAAATTTGTTAATTATTCTTAACCAGTAGATTAATTAATCAGTTAGCTTATATATAATTAGCTAGTAGTTATATATTGGTTTAGTTAGTAGTTAATTATAATCAGTAGTTAGTATTTAATCAATTTGGTTAATTTATATGTAAACAGTTAGTAATATAATTAGTTCAGTATCTATATTAGTTAAATATAATTAGTTTAGTGATTTCATGTAATTAGTTCATTTTTACGTATTAAATTAAAAGGTTTTTGATTATGTTAAATATAATAAATCTTGGGTTTTATATTATTATTAAAAAATATAGTTTCAATAATAAAATGAGTTCAAAAATTAGTTTATTGGATCGGTGACCGATTTTACCATAAATGAAAAATATTGGCTTTTACATAAATTCTAGTTTTTATAAATAAACTTTTATTTGAAATTATTGTTCAAAATAAGTTCGAAATGATTTATATACGTAAATACGTATTTATAGTATATGTAATCAATTTAGTATTTATATATATATATATTTTAAAAAGGTATTTTAGCATATGTATGAGTATACATATATAATGTTCAACTAGTATAAATCAAATATGTATTTAAAAGATATATATATATTGTAAATACATTTAAATTGGTGCATGTATAAATATTGTAAGTATAATAAGTGTAATGTATATTATATACGTGTCCCTACTAGATGACCCTAGTTGACTAGTGCCCTGCCTGACATGGCCCTGAGACCAGTATTTTTGACTGTGTTAGTGTAGCATCTGATGCGAATGTGGTTTGCTTGTGTTATGTTTATAGGACTGTTGGTTTACCAGGGGATACTCTGGAACAGGACATTGGTTTCACCAGCTAAGGACCCAAGGCGAGTACATTCTCTGATTAGTTTCTAATTTATGATATCTCCTATGTTCACTGTATCTAGTGTAAATATCCATGATCTTGACACGATGGTTACACGGATTGGTATACACGGATCTCGTCATGAGATGTTATTCCTTATTCATGGTGTAGCTTGTACGAGACTTGTTTCCTTGATATCTTGTGCATGTACAGACACTAATTCCCGGGGAGATTTGCTACCTTCCTAGGGAATCCTGTGCCATAGCGTACCATGATTGGATCTACTATACCAGTCGGGGGTTTGGGGAGTACTTTAGTGTAGATATGTGATCATACCCAACTTTATATGCACCATAGCTCACCCCACATCTCACGTCGGGTGCGGCCTGACCACTTATATGAACCATAGCTGTTACGTGTGATTAGCCTGATCTCTACATGCACCATAGCTAACCAACGGTTAGCCTGACTTTATATGAACCATAGCTAACCAACGGTTAGCCTGACTTTATATGAACCATAGCTAATCACATGTAACCAGCCTGATCAAGTTCCCAAGCCGATCACATGTTAAAGCTAGTACTCACACACTTAGTCATAGGTTTCTTGCTCATGGACATATTGTTTTTCTTTCCTGCATTTACTTACAGTATTTCCAGTATTTCTCTCATTGTACATTTCTCGTACCTATACATGCATCTGGTATGTTTCCATCTAGAACTGCTACATAGTTTATGTCATTTATATAGAACTGCTATTTAGAGATGTACTTTGCTCCTTCCTGACTGGAAAATATTTTTCCAGACTGTGACCTTAGTAGACTGGTTCCGACACACTTGGGGATTGGAAGTTAATGATTGCAGGTATGATTATGTTGTCATTAGACTTGTATGGTATTCTTTTATTTCTTCATTTCCTATCGTGCTGTAGTTGTGATTGAGGATTTCTAGATTCATTTTGATATCCACGTCTCCTTATGGAGTTGGATACTAGAGTGAGATTGTTTAGATAGTACTTGACCTAGACAGCGTTCTACCGCCGATGCTGCGGCGTAGGCTGGACGTACCCACGCTCTCGTGCCCTAAACCGGGTGCGGGTCATGACACGTTTTTAGTGGTGGCCCATGCAGGTCTGACTTCGCTAGTTGTGCGATGTCGTAGTAGTGCGACGTCATAGTTGTATTACTGCGTACCTGCTATAGAATATAGGACATAGGATACTAGGATGAGAGAGGATACTCAATCACAAATTCTTGAGAGATTCCTGGGACGACCCCTTGAGAATCTTATTCCAATTTAAATCTTTTTCCTTGATTTCGTCCGCTCTCGCTTGTTGTCACTGAACTTGATTCTTGTTGAGCAGTTATTAAATTAAAATCTTGGTATCATTGTTGAGTTTGATTCTTGTTGACCAGTTGTTAACTTTAATTCCTGGTATCGTTGTTGAGTTGATTTCAAATTGAGATGAATTTTTACGGACTAGGATTTATGGTATCATCTGATGACATATATTGATGAGGACAGTGAGGAAGGTAAAACGTCTACTTTGGTTATGGAACCTAGAATTTATCGCAGCCATATTAGCTGTGGTGACGAGAACGTAGGAACCTGACTTGGATGTACATACTATAGTTATGAAGCTTAGAGTCTTTCGCAGCCATACCGGTTGGCGTGGCGAAGATTCTAGACGACATGATTATAGAGTGCATACCTTAGTTACGAAACCTATCGTTTATCGCATCTATGCTTACTGGCGTGGCGAGGATTCTGAGTGTCATGATTTCAGACAGACGTGTATGATTATCAGGTTGTATCCTAAATTGGTTCTTAAAATATCATCTCAAGACTTATCTATTTCTGTTACTCCAGGACTTTGTTCCACCGCTTCTTTCTTTACTAGCAGTAAAGATACCTTCTGTCCTCAATTCAGTCTTTGAGCTCCTATTCCTTGAGGATTTCTTGTTAAGTATGATAATTAGTGGCTTGTAATTTTGTTTGTCTTGTATTAGTATTGACTGTGTTGCTAGTGAGTTGTAAGTGTTTCTTAGTTGGACATGTGAGCAGTAGGCTTTAATCTAGAGTTAGCCCTTAGCATAGTACCTTGTACCAATGATTCTAGGAGTAGTGTCATTAGAGACTGAGAGTTAAGGAGAGTATAGAGTATCAGTGATAGTTCTTAGAGTTAGTATCAGAGCCAATTACCCGTCCTGGATAATCATGATTATGGAATTGAGTGATTTATGTAAACAATTAAGTATCCAGGAATTGTGTTAAGGATTTATGGAACATGATGTTCAATTTGATGATTAATATCGGAAGTGTTACAGGTAAGGAAATACATACGCATAAAGAGTTAATGAGGTGTCATGGGTAGAGAAATATTGGAATTGGTAATGAAAGTGGTTAAGCGTATCACGGGATAGTCTAATAGGCTTTAAAGGATTAAAGGAAATACCTATACAACCATCGAGATGAGGAACCATACACATACCCATGAGAGTAAAGAAACATGAGTGTTATAGAGGATACAGGTGATCATGAGTCTAATGAGCTTGATGAGATAATCCATTAATGCAGCTAGTGATATAATACCAAGAGTGCTAATGATTCTATATCAAGGATTAGTCAAGGATGACGTTAATAACAGTAAGCACTCTGTGTGTTGATAATTAGATGATATACCAATTGACATAAATTGAAATCAGGAAAGAAAACACAGTTGACGATAACTTTGATCATTGGAGGTAATAGTGCAAGTGATTCGGGCAGTACGAATTTAGTACACAATTATAGACACTAGATGCATTGAGTACACCCTGAGTATCAGAGACCGTGAGCATTGATATGTACATTTGTGAAATTATAAATTAAAAGGTGAAAATAAAATTTTATTTTTAGAATAATTGAGGAGTTGAGAGTTTGTCATTAAATTTTTGAGGATTTCAAATATGAATTCAATAAACATGGTTAAGGCTACAAGGATTTTAGAAGTGATAAAATTTTATTTCGATGTGAAGTATCTAATTTTGAGGAGGTATATGCAATTTTATTTTAAGTTGATCGGGAAGTTAAACCTTGACGATTATTTTGAGGATTAATTTTGGTAGATGAGAGAGATGAATATTAATATATGATTAGTTGATATGGGTACCAGTGTACATGAATAGGAATTAGTAGTGAATGTGCTAGAGTTAAGTGTTTGTTAGAGATAGTAGATACTACAAGTAATATGTTAGCAGGTTCTTTCTTTTCTTTCCTAATGTTCTTTTCGTCTTTCGATCGATTGATTCCCTAGTAACGTGGTTTTTATTCGTGATTTTCTTGTTAGAACATAGCTAGTAGTGCACCCTAACAGAGACTGAAATACCATGACAAAAGATACATGACCTATATTTTTCTTAAATTGCATGGTTGTAGGTAGAATTTTCTTAAACCATGATCATTAGGGTTTTGA
Organism: Iris macrosiphon; assembly: GCA_036927795.1. Taxonomy (NCBI): domain Eukaryota; kingdom Viridiplantae; phylum Streptophyta; class Magnoliopsida; order Asparagales; family Iridaceae; genus Iris; species Iris macrosiphon. Next base: position 5,164,130 of record JAYESA010000003.1, read on the forward strand.
CCATAGCAAAGATCTATGACGAGGTTATGACTGACAAAAAGAGACAAGAGGATTTAATTTGTGGATGAGCATTAAATTAAATAAAGAATTTAGGGGTTGTTATAACGGAGTTGATGGAATCATTGTTTTTGCGAAAATCGAGGTTTGATTGAAATTCGAGGACAAACATTTACTTAAAGGGAGAATTAAGAAATTCACAGAGCCAAAAAAAAAAAAAAAAAAAAAAAAAAAATTGAGGATTTATTAATTTTAAGGAGGTCTTGATATGATTGAATTGATTATTAAAAATTTGAGAAATTTGAGAGATTATCATTTTATCTATTTGACTGCAAGATAGAAATTTTATATAGTAGGAATGTTGCATTGAAGATACTGGAAGCATCGCATCGTTGAGTATTTGAGGAAAAAGAAAAACAGGAAATAAAATCGTAAATGGAATAGTGTCAAATTAAACTCTTGGGATGAGGAGTTAGATTGGAATAAGCATCGATTAAAATTGAGTTAGATGATTGATGAGTGTTTAAAGTTAAATTTTGGGATGCAAATTTTTTAAGTTTTATAAATATGCATTGATTGGATTTCAATTAAAAGGGATTGGATAGTAAATTTTGTATTTAGTTATTTACTCAAAATTTGAGGAGATTATAATATAATTGATTATGGGATCATATAATTGAAGGTCGTAAGGTAAGATCATGGTATATTGAGGTTGTGATTTAAATTAAAATCTTGACCATGACAGTAACATTTGAAATCGAAGAAAATAATCGAGGTATAGTTGATGTGAAGATAAACAAACTCGAATTTGATGATAAGGATTTTGGACATGTAATAAATTTTGATTCAGAAATTCTAGGATCTAATCTAATAAAGTTTGTGAAATTTGAAACTTTTATAGATATTAGTTAATGATGAATCACAAGATTGAGAAAAGTAAAATGAACGAGGATAAAAAGGAAGGATTATTTTCAGAAGGTAGTAAAGACTACTCTTTTTCCTAGAAATCAAGAAAGGCGATTAGATGTCTCTTGATTACATTCTGAAGGATGTATTTAAGTTTCTTAAATCAAATTGTCGACCGTATCTTTCGAATTAGCTATAACTTTCATGTCTATATCATTCATTATACTGGGTCTTCCTTGGTTTAGTTACTTTGAAAAGGTAACGTGCATTATTCAAATTATCTGTTTTTGTGATCGTGTCTACTTCCCAAACCTAAACCTTCTAGAGGATTCAAGGCCAAGCCATAATTCCTTCAAGTTATTCCTGTCTTAAACCATATTTTCTTTTTCTTCATGTTTCCTTCTGTTTGGTAAATATTTTTCCTTATAGAAATATTTTCTTCAATGATATATTCATTATTATGAACAACAAATTTTTTTCCATCCTAGTCATCCCTAAAATTTTGAGGACGAAATTTTTCTAAGGTGGATAGACTTGTAACCTCCGATTTCCAGTTTCCAAATAATTAGATTTTAATTCATTTTAAAATATCAAGTTTTATAAAACATTTCTCCTTGAAAATTTTTAGTTGATTTTTGAACGATGTTTGATTGTAGAAGGTAATTTAAATCTTTATAAAAATCATTTTTCCTAAATGACAATGTATTACAAAATAAATAAATAAATAATAATATATATATATATTCCTCTAGTTTCAAATGTTTATTGGCTTGAAATCATAAAATTATTTATTGGATTAATTAAAGGACTAGTTGTTTCTTCAAAATAATTTTTATATTTAATGGAATAGTAAATAAATAAATTACATAGCTTTCCTAAAATATTTTCCGAAATCATAATCTTTTCTTTTAAATTTTTTTACAAGTTGTCATTTCCTATTAACTAGCCAACACACCCTCGTTCTCTCATAAAGAACTCATTCATATTTAATTCTGGGCCATTCATTATTGGGCCAACCCGCAACCCTTTATCCCACACCATCTCTCCCTATTTAAGTCTCTCATCACCACTCCCTAGAAACCCTAATCTCCAATTTATTAGCTAGCCTCCACAAATTCCCACAAGCCAAAGCCACCACCATTTTTGTGTGCTCGTGTCCGTGTGTCCAGCATCACCGTGTCAGCCGTGATGGCCTCGGGTCCGACCCCGGGTGTCCCACCGTATCCATTCATTTTTCTGTGTCCGGTTACAATATTACAAACAGATTTTTCCGTGTCCGACACACCCGGACACATCCACATCCTCCAGTTTACAACAGTATCTCCGTGTCCGGCAAACCCGGACACGTCCACAGTAAAGCACCCATCGTGTCCTGCCCCGGACACGATCCACAGACCCAACCCCGACACAAAACCCAGAACCCTAACCCTAGACTCGAAGCCGCCGCCCGGAGTCGTCGTCGTCGTCGTCGTCGTCGTCGCCGCTGAAGCCGGTGGCCCGCCGCTGGAACGAAGCCGCCGTCGCCGCCCTGTCGCTGCCCTGGGTTGAACCGCCTGGGATCCGTCGACCGAGCTTCGCTGCCACCACCGCTGGAGCCGCCTCGGACCACCTCACCATCGAGCCCGCCTCCTCGACCAGACGCCGCCGTCGTCGAGATCCCGCGCCGACGTCTCCTCGAAGCCGCTGCCCTCGAGCGCCGAGCCGCTGCCCTCGAGCGCCGAGCCCGCTGCCTCGAGATCCACGTCGAACCGCCGCGCCGACGCCCTGGCCGGCCGACCTCGCCGGAAACCTAGGTGAGCCTCTCTTCTCCCCTCTTTCATTCTTTCTTTTTTTTCTGAGTGATTGGTTTCTCTCTGATGGCAGAGATAGTATAGTTACTTTAAAATATTATAATGTGTAATAATTAGTTATATTATAATACATTAGCTTTGTTAAATAATATAGCATACATATAACAATATATAGTTTTAAGTTTTGTTAAGTATATTTAATAAATTGGATTAGGTTTGATGTTAGCAGTGTAAAAATTGTTTGAAAGGATTTTAATATATTAAATAAAGATGAGTTTATAACTGTGGGATGATAAGTCTTTAATTGGTGTTGGACCTTAAGTAATAATAAATAGTTAATGAATATGGAATAGTTAATTTCATGTATTAGTTTAGTTTAGTATATGATCAGTAGTAATTTGTGTTAGTTCTTAATTGGTAATTAATTCCCTATCAGTTAATTAAATTATAAATTTGTTAATTATTCTTAACCAGTCGATTAATTAATCAGTTAGCTTATATATAATTAACTAGTAGTTATATATTGGTTTAGTTAGTAGTTAATTATAATCAGTAGTATTATATAATCAGTAGTTAGTATTTAATCAATTTGGTTAATTTATATGTAAACAGTTAGTAATATAATTAGTTCAGTATCTATATTAGTTAAATATAATTAGTTTAGTGATTTCATGTAATTAGTTCATTTTTACGTATTAAATTAAAAGGTTTTTGATTATGTTAAATATAATAAATCTTGGGTTTTATATTATTATTAAAAAATATAGTTTCAATAATAAAATGAGTTCAAAAATTAGTTTATTGGATCGGTGACCGATTTTACCATAAATGAAAAATATTGGCTTTTACATAAATTCTAGTTTTTATAAATAAACTTTTATTTGAAATTATTGTTCAAAATAAGTTCGAAATGATTTATATACGTAAATACGTATTTATAGTATATGTAATCAATTTAGTATTTATATATATATATATTTTAAAAATGTATTTTAGCATATGTATGAGTATACATATATAATGTTCAACTAGTATAAATCAAATATGTATTTAAAAGATATATATATATTGTAAATACATTTAAATTGGTGCATGTATAAATATTGTAAGTATAATAAGTGTAATGTATATTATATACGTGTCCCTACTAGATGACCCTAGTTGACTAGTGCCCTGCCTGACATGGCCCTGAGACCAGTATTTTTGACTGTGTTAGTGTAGCATCTGATGCGAATGTGGTTTGCTTGTGTTATGTTTATAGGACTGTTGGTTTACCAGGGGATACTCTGGAACAGGACATTGGTTTCACCAGCTAAGGACCCAAGGCGAGTACATTCTCTGATTAGTTTCTAATTTATGATATCTCCTATGTTCACTGTATCTAGTGTAAATATCCATGATCTTGACACGATGGTTACACGGATTGGTATACACGGATCTCGTCATGAGATGTTATTCCTTATTCATGGTGTAGCTTGTACGAGACTTGTTTCCTTGATATCTTGTGCATGTACAGACACTAATTCCCGGGGAGATTTGCTACCTTCCTAGGGAATCCTGTGCCATAGCGTACCATGATTGGATCTACTATACCAGTCGGGGGTTTGGGGAGTACTTTAGTGTAGATATGTGATCATACCCAACTTTATATGCACCATAGCTCACCCCACATCTCACGTCGGGTGCGGCCTGACCACTTATATGAACCATAGCTGTTACGTGTGATTAGCCTGATCTCTACATGCACCATAGCTAACCAACGGTTAGCCTGACTTTATATGAACCATAGCTAACCAACGGTTAGCCTGACTTTATATGAACCATAGCTAATCACATGTAACCAGCCTGATCAAGTTCCCAAGCCGATCACATGTTAAAGCTAGTACTCACACACTTAGTCATAGGTTTCTTGCTCATGGACATATTATTTTTCTTTCCTGCATTTACTTACAGTATTTCCAGTATTTCTCTCATTGTACATTTCTCGTACCTATACATGCATCTGGTATGTTTCCATCTAGAACTGCTACATAGTTTATGTCATTTATATAGAACTGCTATTTAGAGATGTACTTTGCTCCTTCCTGACTGGAAAATATTTTTCCAGACTGTGACCTTAGTAGACTGGTTCCGACACACTTGGGGATTGGAAGTTAATGATTGCAGGTATGATTATGTTGTCATTAGACTTGTATGGTATTCTTTTATTTCTTCATTTCCTATCGTGCTGTAGTTGTGATTGAGGATTTCTAGATTCATTTTGATATCCACGTCTCCTTATGGAGTTGGATACTAGAGTGAGATTGTTTAGATAGTACTTGACCTAGACAGCGTTCTACCGCCGATGCTGCGGCGTAGGCTGGACGTACCCACGCTCTCGTGCCCTAAACCGGGTGCGGGTCGTGACACCTCCTGGCAGGGGTAGTATCCTCGGGACATGTGCTGCTGGTCTCGGTCCTATCTGTGGTGCTACGTCTCTGCGCTGTGGACAATCTCTGACAAGATGATGCCTCGATCCGCATATCATGCATAATCCCAGCTTTATTCAACAATCTCTAATGACGTGTCCCTTCTTGCCATAATATGACAAGTCAAAAGCTACTTCTGCTGGTTTGGTGCTATCCTCTGTTGCGTCTGTACTTCGGGATGACGGATCGGTCCTCCGGATCCGGGTTGAGCTCTGGCTGGTGTGGTCGTGCTGGAACGTCTAGGTCCTCTTACGATGGCCTCCTATATCCTCGCCTCTACAAGAACCTCCTCATAAGAGATTCTCGCATGTGTGGTGGTATACCATTGTAGCTCGAAAGTAAGGTCGTGATAAAATCTTTGGACCTTCTCTAGGTCATTGGGTATCAGGACAGCAACAAATCTGCTAAGACGGCTAAATTCTGCGTCATATGCGTCAACAGTCATATTCCCTTGTTTTAGGTGTAGGAACTGGGAGTACAGGGCATTTCTGACTATAGTTGGGAAATACTCCGCATTGAAGTATTCTAGGAACTGTCCCCAAGTCTGGTTCTTGCCTACACTGCGCTCAATAGAATCCTACCAGTGATGGGCATTCCCTTTTAGTTGGGCCCTCACTGCGGTCATCCAAAGGTCTGGTTGCAGTTGTGAAGCCTCTAGTAGCATCTCCGTGTTGACAACCTAATCGGAGATCTGCTCTACTATCTCGTTGCCTGAGAAAGTATCTGGTCCTATCTGTCAGAACCATCGGACAGTGCCACCTATCTGAGCAGGTGGAGGTGCTGGTACTGGTGCTGTGACAGGTGTCCTCTCTAGTACTGCCATCAAACTCTGTCTTAACGTCTTGTTCTGATGCCAATGTGCCTGCATCATAGCCTGAAAGAACTGTAGCATCTGTGGCTATCCATCTGCTTGTGTCATCTGAGGTGGATAAGGTAGAGGTGGGGGTAATGGAACCTCTGGCTGTGTAGTAGGTGTCTCCTTTGATGCCGGCCTCTCTGTCTGTGGCATCGGTGTAGCTCCCGAAGTTTGGCACTCAAAATGTTGCATGGGGATCGTCTGGGAAGTCTGTCCCTCGAGCTGCTGTGTATGATCGCCCTGAGAAGTCTCGTGTCAATGTATCAGCGGGGCCTGTAGCGGTGGTTGCCCTCTAGGTAGTCCCTGGGGTACCTCCTCTCTTTGGGTGGTGTCGTCTGGCACCGCGGCACTGGGTGCTCCTCGTCCACTGCGCAAGTTCGTCTTGCTGCAAGAGATAGGACTTCATCAAAAAGAAGAGTACAGAGTCAAAACAAAATGCAGATATTTAGAAGTAATAAGGAAGTTCAAAGATGCAATCAAAGGGGATAAGACCTAGTAATTTTTATCCTATTGCAGGCTCACTGGGCATGTTACCATACCACAAGCGAATAAGAGGACCTGCATGGGCCACCACTAAAACCATGTCATGCCCCAGTCCCAAAATATACGGGACCAGGCTACGTGGAAATATCCAGCTATCATATCTCCGAGGATATCCCAATTTAATGGATCCTAATGAAGAGTGCTACGCTGTCCTAAATACTAGCATGTCCCATATAAATCAACAATAATTAATCTAATCTCATGCACAAAATAAATAGCAAGAATGTACTAAGAATAAGTGTTGGAAAGTAAACGCCAGTCTCAAAATATCATAGTACAACCAAGAATGTCTGGTAGGGACAAACCCACTACTATAACGAAATAAAATACTGACATGATAGATAAAAAGATAATGACTAGGGCATCGGCTGACTAGATAATGATGCTCCCAATCCTAGGCAAAAGGCCTACCAAGTGATCACGGAAACTCTGACGGTAGCACCTCTAGCTCCTCGGCTGTAGCGTACCTCGTCTCCTGTCCTGGGCCGTACACTGTAGGGTAATATATCTCGTCCAAATCTTGAAAGGTACCAGGTCTTCAGAGGGACGTAACAAGATACATAGAAGCATGTCATATATAAATACTGAATAAAATAAATACAATAAAGGGTGTGCTAACCATCTAGGTGAATGCAATGTGAGGATAACCTTGAAGATATGGGATGGTGTAAGCTTGACATATGCTGACGTAATTCACCAGTCATGGCAACTGGCTAGTATATGACACATATGCCCCCTATAACACGGGTGCTATAATACAATAATGTCCAACGTTCTGTAGAGTGTGGTATCTGTAAAGTCACCAAGTACGTCCAACACTCTAAAGTATGTGGTATCTGTAAAATATATATGTCCATATCATTCCGTCGAGTGCGGTATCTGTATAAAGGTGGTGGGTGTCCCATACGCCTACCAGTCATCCTCCCCGCCCAATATAGATATGCAAGTCGAATACTCGATGTGCGTACCCCGTATCTATAAATGCCAAGTCTCTACAAATAAAATAATCCTGAATTACGTACTAACCGTGACGCATATCACACACACCGATAGCTAGTCGAGTACGCGAACCCGCATCCCAATATGCATTTATCACTGTGAAATGTGTAGACTGTCAGGCCCTAGAAGATAACAGAGTATCCTCCCAATGGGGTGGGTCTGCTAATGCCTAGGTCAAATACACTACTTATCGACGCATTCGTCGACTGCACTCGAGTTTATCTCGGACGCGCACAATTGTATAAAAGGAAATCAACAAGAATACAATATAATATATGCATAATTTAAATTAGACAGTAAATATAGCAAGGTATCTTGCCTGAGTCCTCAAGCTATGAATGCCAATAGCCTGCTTCTGCGGTGTCTCCCGGCAGATCCTGTCTCCCGGCTGATCCAATAACCCTAGACATACAATATAATATAACAAATACGGTTATCAGACACTAACAATACATAATTAACTATGTTATTGCTCTTAGGTACTGTCACAAGTTCACGGTTGATCGAATACAGTATCACGTATGCATGTAGCTAGGGTGTACACGTGTTCTGTCCTCGGTTAACGTGTGCCTTGAGACAATAATTACTACGTTATTAGTTACCAATTATTTCTGATATGTATGACTACATGTCCTTATCTGCCATGCTAAGTAAACCAGGTTTATGTCCGGGGTTCCAGATGAATTACTAGTCCTTGATATTCTGTCATAATTTTAGGATAGTTATTTATTTATTAACATCTAATTAAATCAACCTTCATGGATCCACAACTAAATAGGTTATTGTTATTAAGCTTGTGTCTATACGCGATACGACAATACGATGGAGGGATAATAGGATACAAGAATGGAAATGCTTGGTGGACGAGTACCTGATCAACATGACGAGGGGGTCTGCTTCGTCGACGTGCGCGCTCGCCGTCGATTGGCGAAGCTCCGATCGGCCGAAAACACAGTAGCGGCAGCAATGGCAGTATATGCAGCAGCGGCAGTGGCAGTACAGCAACTGCAGTAGCTGCAGCAGCAGTAGCAGTCCTGGGTGGCGGCGATTGTTGGGTTGAGGCGGCACAGGGAAGGCGGCACTCCTCCTGGCTGTAGTGATCGGAGTGCTGGAGAGGGTGGCCGGGCAGTCGAGTTTGGATGGGCGGTCGATGGTGGGGGTTGCAGGCATCTGAGGGGAGAAGTGTGGGGTAGTCGGGTTCGATACGGACGGCGGTCGGGCAGCCGGAGTGGCGACTGAGGTGGTGGTGGGGTGTTTGCAAAGTCGGAATGGAAGAGGGCTAGGGTTTGGTTAGTCGTCTAGGGTTTTAATGGGTGATGATGGATTTTAGGGTTTCACGTGAAGGAATTGCATATTTATATATGTAGAAAATTTGTGGGCTGACCTTGACTTGGGCCTGTCTGGTCCCATTGTGGTAGGGCTGCTCCACGTGGGAGGGTGCACGTGGGCTTGGTGTTTACTCCTGATTTGGGTAAAATGGGCCTTAAATTAATTTGATTACAAACAGTTGCATCTGGCATTTAGAGAAGGTTGGGTTTATTGAAATAATACATAGGTGTCTGTAACGAATGTTGCACCACCCGCATGAAGCCTAATATTCTGTATCTAAAAGTCACACAAGGTCAGATGGTAGTCTGGCATGTCTAGGGGATGTAAAATTAATTTGTTTGAGGGTAACCACTAGTGTAGCGCTCCAACTTCACAGCTACGGTATGGTGTAATAAGACCTATGATTTAGGTAACTTAATCCTAATTGTATCCAAATTAGTCCTCGTTTCTTAATTTAAATTAATTAAATTCCTAAATTGGTCGAGGGGGTTTATAATCTACCCTCCTAAGAGCATTTCGTCCTCGAAATTAAAATATACGTAAGGTAAGAGCTACAGACTGAAATTAAAACTACTACATACCTATGCCTTCAAAGAGATGGGGATAGCGTTGTCGGATATCCTCCTCACATTCCCAGGTCGACTCGTCTGGTGCATGATGTCTCCATGCGACGCGGACTAGGGGGATAGTCTGACCTTGTAATACCTTCTCGCTCCTATCCAGGATCTCAACTTGCTTCTCTTGGTATGATAGACTGGGGCCGACTGTGATCTCTGAATGGTCAAGTACATGACTCAGATCTGGTATGTACCTCCTCAGTTGGGATACATGGAAGACGTCATGGACTCCTTCCAAAGTCTGTGGCAAGGCTAACCTGTAAGCAACTTCTCCGATGCGTTCTAACACATTGAATGGTCCGATGTACCTCAGACTCAGCTTTCCTCTGCCTCCGAATCTGATAGTCCCTCGAGTAGGCGAGATCTTTAGAAATACGTGATCTCCAACCTGGAACTCTAAGGGTTGTCGATGCACATTCGTCCAATGCTTCTGCCTGTCTTCTGCTGCTCGTAGGTGCCCTTGGATCTTGTTACCATTTTCTACTATACGAACAACCAACTCTGGTCCGAGAATCTGTCTCTCACCTATATCACTCCAACATAATGGAGAACGATATTTCCTTCCATACAATACCTCATAGAGAGCCATCTGGATGCTCGCTTGATAGCTGTTGTTGTAGAAAAATTCGACCAAGTGCAAATGGTCCTCCCATGATCCTCCAAAATCTAGCATGCATGCCCTTAACATGTCTTCCAAGGTCTGAATGGTGCGTTCTAACTGGCCATATGTCTGCGGGTGATACGATGTGCTAAACTTTAGGCGAGTATCGAGACTCTTTTGTATACTCCGCAAAGTAAGAAGTAAACCTCGTATCCCTGTCAGACACTATACTAACTGGAACTCCATGCTATCGTATAATCTTCCTCATGTACATATTTGCCAATACCTCTGTAGATTGCCTAACTCTGAAGGGTAAAAAGTATGCGGACTTGGTGAGTATATCTACAATTACCCATACTGTATTTCGACCATTATGACTCCTCAGAAAGCCTGTAACAAAGTCCATAGTGATATGCTCCTATTTCTACTTCGGTATAGGGAGCGGTTGAAGCAATCCTGCAGATCTTTGATGCTCAGCCTTTACTTGCTGACACACCAGGCACTTTGCCACAAAATGAGCTATCTCCTTCTTCATTCCATGCCACCAGTAGTACTGTCTTAAGTCTCTGTACATCTTCGTGCCTCCTGGGTGAATAGAGTAGGTTGAACTGTGTGCCTCTGATATCAACTCTTGACAAAGTTTCCCATTTGGAACGTAGAGATGATCTTCACATCTCAAGGTTCTGTCTTCATATATACGCAGTCCTGTCTGTATTCTAGCCTCGGTCCTCTGTCGAAGCCTCTGAAATCTGGCATCTATCGACAAATCAGCCTTGATCCTCTCCACTAATGTTGATTGTAATTGAAAGCTCGACAACTGTCCGTCTACTCCGGGCATAACGACCTCTATACCCATCTGTTCTAGATCTCTCAACAAATGTTGTTGGGTAGTCAGGAAGAATGCCATGGGTCTTCTGCTCAGCATGTGTCACGATCCGTACCCGGAAAATCGGGCATGAGTCATGGGTACGTCCAGCCTACGCCGCAGCATTGGCGGTAGAACGCTGTCTAGGTCAACTATCTAGATAATAATCTCACACAAAAATCGGCCATGACCTCTCCAAAAGGAGGGCAACCACACAAACAATATAAACCTGTCAAGATCTCAACTCCAAACGGAGGAGCAAATATCACAATAATAATCAAGTACTCAATCACGAATCTAAGCACGATAAGATAACACAGAGATCTAACAACTATAAAGTCTAACCAACAACAACTACTACAACAACCACAACATCAAATAATAATTATACAACATCCAAAAATAATATACAAACAAGGTCTCAATCCAAAATCGGAGACAAATCCGGTGCTAAAGCTAATAAAAACAACAACAAGGTCTTAGTGATCCCGGCTACCAACCCGGAAATCACCCCTAAGCTAGAGGGTCCCTGTCTGCACCATCGACAGGCTCAGGTCCATAAAACGTCGGACACCACTCCTCCGGATACTCTGAAAAATATGTCCAGTCAGGACTGGAGTAAGTACATCTCTAACAGCAGTTCCATTTAAATGATAAAAACTATAAAACAGTTATAGCAAGTAGCAAGAAGAGTGAAGCAAGTATAAAACAGGAAATATACATATCACTGGTGCATAAAGATAAAGATGCATGGATATCAGAGCAAAATAGTAATAACTGCAAGATACAAGAAATCTAAGCTAAGATCAAGTCCGTGCACATGAACGTGTAGTGAGTCCAGCATGAAAAACATGTAGTGAGTCAAGTCCAGAAACATGTAACTGAGACAAGTCAAGAAATACATGAGAGTCCAGACTATAAAGAATGAACTCGGTGTCTTTGAAATACTTGTTTCGACATGTAAACGGCTAGGGGTAAGTACGACTCACCCCGTACTGGGTGGGCGGCTGCTATCATTCCAGATTAGACCAGAGGGAGTAATTCCTGATGATGCCAGATAGGAATGTTTACATGTCTACTCGAGTATTTCTCTGCCCCGACTAATACAAGTGGATCCAAGACCCGACACGCAAATCAAGATGAGTCCAGCCTGTACATGAATGCTGCCTGTAGTGATGCCTGTAGGTGATGCCAGTAGTGATTCCAGAATAGAGGCCAGAAACATGAAATGTACGTGTCGCAAGTAAATGAATCCAGAAATACCAGTCAGTATCCCGTGTTGTGCCAGAATAATCATATGATACTATACGAGAAGCTGAATTATAATAATCATCAGATAATGAAAACTATCAGAGAATGTACTCGCCTGACGTCCTGAGCAACTGGCGATCCGAACCGGTGTCGCAAGGACCTAATTCGAAAAGCAAGGTTAAACAGGGTTCTAATGAGTTAAATAGAAATAAAATAACTAAAAATAGGCTTCTAAGGTCGTTCTAGGTCAAACGGGTCAAACCGGTAAAATCTGGATCAAAAAGTCAACTCTGGGTCAAAACTAGGTCAAAAGTTGACTTTGGCGGTCAACCGAGTCAACTACGGTCAAGTCTGGGTCAAACTAGGGTGCTCCTAAAATTCTAGATCAAACCGAGCTCATTAAGCTAGAAAACTCACAAACTCGCCTCCTTGAGATACCGGGATACCCTCGGTATCCGATACCTCAACCTACGCTATATACCCCGCCTATACCCACTAAAACCTATGCTAGCACGCGTAAATATATACACATAAGCATATAAAAATCACTCCAATACTATTCCTAGGCTATTGCTCAAAAACCTCCATCGAAACTCAATACCTTGGTTATCTTAAGGTATTGAGATACCTCGGTATCTCAAGGTATTGAGAAACCTCGATATCTCAAGGTATTGAGATACCGCTCTAAACTCAATCCGACTACCCCTCTAGCTAACTAACTATGCATAAACATATATGTCTAGCTATAATCTAGGCTAAAATATAGATATCTAATACGTATAGGCATATACCTAGGTATCGACACCCAATACCTTACCTTACCTTACCTTACCCTCAAATATATATATCTATACCTAGATATCTAACTATCTATCTAGCTATGTATATATCTATATATATATATAGATCTATATATCTAGCTATCCCTCTACCTATCCATCTACCTATCTAGTTATCTATCTAACTATCTAACTAGTTATCTATATCTAGTATTTACCTATCTAACTATCTATCTAATTACCTATCTATTAATCTACCTATTTATTATATATCTCACAACGCACATATACCTTATCTTATCTATCTATCAATCTAATCTATTTATCTATGTATCTATCTCTCTAATCTATCTACGTATCTATTTATCTATTTATATCTAGGCATCTAGATATCTAATATCTATCAATCTAGATATCTACCTATCTATGAGCGTATCTATCTATCTAATTATCTATCTATCCTACTATCTATTCTATCAGTTAAACCATCTATATAATTATTTATTCTAACTATCTTAGACATCTATCTATCTATCTATCTATCTATCTATATATATATATATACCTCTCTCTCTCTCCCTCGCATACTGCTTAAACTGCTGCTGCCCCTGCTCTTCACCTTGCTGCTGGTCCTGCTGCTGCAAAACTGCTGCTGTGGCTGCCTTGCTACTGCTGCTGTTGGGCTTCTACATGCTACTGCTGCTGCAGCTTCCTGCTGCTGCTGCTGCAGCTGCTGGTTCCAGTCCCCCCCTCTCATCTCACACACACACACACGACCACATACCCATATACATATATATATATATATATATCTATATATATATATACATACATATATATACATATATATAACCCTATAGATATATATACACTAACTTATATACATTCTAACATACACACACACACTCAAACACAAATCAACACACACACACATAATTATATACAAACACATATCTATATATAAATACACACATATATCTATATATATATATACACTAATATATATATATATATACACACACATACTCACACACTTAAACATATATATATATCTATATATATCCTCACTCACACACACTCAACCTCACACACCCTCACACACACACTCTCACACACACTAGCACACACTCTCACAAACACACAACCTCACACACAAACCCTCATACATATATATATATATATAAATATATATACATATATACATAAACTCATATATATATACCTATAAACACTCACTCACACTCACACACACTCACACAAGCACTCACTCACACACACTCACCTACACACATACACTAGCACATAGATATAAATACACACACATATATATATATATATATACACAACAAACATACATATAAATATATACATATATATATATAGACACATATACACTAACACAACACAACACACAACAACACACAAACCACACGTCCCACTCACGCCCAACGACCCCGACACTCACCAACACCCTAAAATATATAAAATATAACTCTAAAACTCTAGCACACACTCCCCGATACTAACCCAACGCACGCACAAGCCCGAAACGAGGAAACCAAGTTGAAATGTCCGTTCGATCATTTCGACGAATACGTGGTGTGTGGCTCAGAAAACCTCCAGAAAAGCACACCAAACGAACTCAGAATCGGCCCAAAATTTACCCACGCGCTCTAAACGATGCCTAGATCCTAGAAAATGTACTCCCACGTCGATTCTAGGTCTGTGGCGGGAACGCACATGCACTTAGAATCGGCGACGACGAAAAGCTCCAATTTCGCCCGAAACGCCCGTTTCTCCGCGACACGACTTTCCGTGTCCAAACGGAGACACGCACTCACCCTCTAGACACCCGACAATGTCTACCTACGTCCGTCTAACCTAGGGCATCACCTAAAATTGGGCCAAATTCGGATTTCACCCGAAATTGACAGAAAACCTAGTGTTAAAGTCTCTAAACACTACCAAACTAGTTCCAACTTCCTCCTACGGGTAGGCTTAGGGTCTAGGAAGGTTCTACAACACTAATTACACTACACAAAAATAATTAGGAAGGAGAAAGTTAGGTTTTACCTCTTTGGAGTTGGAATCCCAAGCCAAAATATCTAAAATGCTCCAAATCCTCCAATCCAAGCTTCCAAGCTTCCAAATCTAGCTCCAACTCCAAATCTAGGCTCTACCCACCTAGGTTGGGGAAGAATGTAGGGTTAGGGTTCAATTAAGAAGAAGAAATGGAAAGAAGAAGGAAGAAAAATAAGAAAACTTACTTGTGAAGGAGAAAGGAAGAAGAAGAAGTAGTGGAGAAGAAGAAGAAGAAGTGAAGAAGAAGAAGTAAACCAAAAGGGGGGAGAGGGCTGCTGGTTCCACGGGTGGAATGGGGTTGGTAGGTGCCGGCCAACACAAATAAATGGGGTTACAAGTTTCTAAATTCCCAAAACGTCCCTATTGACTTGGTTTCGGGTTTCGGGCTCCAAAAGCACTCAAACTAGCTCCAAATCTCTCCCACTAACCTTCTAAAAATAAAATAAATATTTCTAAGCCCCAAAATAATCTCACAAGGGTGTGGGCTGGGTCGGACATGGGTCCACTAGGGTCTGACATGGGTCCAGGCTAGCCAAAATCCTAAAACAATCAATATAAAAATAATACAATCAATAATTAATTATAAATATAATTAATTAAAAATAATGCACAATTAACTAAATTAAAAATAAAAAAATACCCGGCTCTGGAAATGGGGTGGTGACAAGCCTATCCTCCTTAGAAAATTTTATCCTCGAAATTTAAAGTCAATCACACTCCCTCTAGGTCAAACCCCCAACAAGCACAGTCAAGAAATTCTACCTAAACAACATACAAGATCATGGTCCTACTGGTCGTGTTATCACAGTCTCAATCAGGGTCACTATACTATCTACCACAACACAAAGAAAAGTCTAACAGGTACTAATGAAGCACACCACAAGGAATGGAAAAGGACAGAAAGAAGAACAAAGAGACAGACCTGCTAATCCGACACCCGTAGCATCGGCCTCCTCGACCGTCAACGCATAAGCCCTGCCCTGCTGGGGTGTATCCCTCTGCTGGTGCGGGGCATGATGCTGTGCCACAGGTGGCCTAGCTCCAACTCTTTGATCCTGTGCTCCACCCAATGGAGGTGCAGTGGGGCAATCTCGCATCTGGTGAGCAGCGGATCCACAGAACAAACACACCTTCAGCCTCCTCCTACAAACATCCCAAGTGTGTCCTGCCTTCCTGCAGTAGGCACAAGTGGGCACCCTCTGATCCTGACCCTGCTGCGCTGCCTTCTGCACATAGGGAAGCTTAGATGGTCCCGTACTGCCACTCGCACTGCCTGAATCATCCCTGCCTCTCTTGGACTTGAGCTCCAAATCATCCTCTGCTCTCTGAGCATCTCCTACTATCTGCTCAAAAGTCGTCTCGCGGTCGCTCCTGGTCAAAGACTTGACCGCCATAACCAAGCCCTTGCGAAACTTCCTCGCCTTTGCTGCCTCACTTAAGCCATCTACAAATCTGTCCAGACGGCAGAACTCCGCTGCGTACTCGTCCACCGTCATGCTCCCCTGGACGAGTGCCTCGAACTGGCTCTCCAAAGTACTGAGCGCCACATCAGGGAAAAACTTTTCCTTAAAAAGCCTCTTGAAAGCCTCCCAAGTAAGCCCTGGCGCCACAATCCTCGTATCTGTGTGATACCATGTCAAGGCGAGGTCGAACATCTGACTGCCCGCTGCCTCTATCTGTATGCTGTCTGGAATCTGCGCCAGCCTGAAGATGCCCTCAATCTGCTCTATCCAGTCATCCGCGTACAGGATCCCTTCTGTACCACAAAACTCCTTGGGCCGCATCCTCTGGAAGTCGATAATACTGCTCGGCCTCGGATGCTGAATCTGATCTGCCTGTGGCTGATTCTGTGCCACCCTATCCACTGTCGTCATGGCCACCTGGTGGGCGTTCTCAATGCTCAGCCTCATCACATCCACCTGACGGTGCTGCGCGTCCATCATCTCCCTGAAGAACGCAAACAACTGTGCGGCATCTACTAGAGCAGGAAGTGGTGGAGGAACCACCGGAACGACTGGGGTAGTCCTCGGATCGACAGGTGAAGGAGGATCCCTGAAAGAAGCAGATGCTCCCTCAACCGCAGGAGTGGTGAGTGGAGCGGTAGCAGCTGCCTGAATACGAGCTGGACGAGAGGTAGCAGACCTCTCAGTAGCAACTGCTGGGGCGGTACGATGAGATCGTGTCTTCGGAGGCATCCTAAACACAGATCAAAAGAAGTCAATACGGTACAAGATACGATATCATCAAAGAAGGACAGTAATATTTCAAAAGAAGCAATTTCAGAATAATTAGATTGGAATTGTTCCTAATCGTGATTGAGTACACTCTCATCCTAGATCCTAGATCCTATAACAGGCTCGCAGCAGTACAACTAAGTTGTTGTACCACCACAACATCGCACTAAATGTGAATCGACACCTGCATGGGGCCGCCACCAAAAATGTGTCACGACCCGCACCCGGAAAATTGGGCATGAGTCGTGGGTACGTCCAGCCTATGCCGCAGCATCGGCGGTAGAACGCTGTCTAGGTCAACTATCTAGATAATAATCTCACACAAAAATCGGCCATGACCTCTCCAAAAGGAGGGCAACCACACAAACAATATAAACCTGTCAAGATCTCAACTCCAAACGGAGGAGCAAATATCACAATGATAATCAAGTACTCAATCACGAATCTAAGCACGATAAGATAACACAGAGATCTAACAACTATAAAGTCTAATCAACAACAACTACTACAACAACCACAACATCAAATAATAATAATACAACATCCAAAAATAATATACAAACAAGGTCTCAATCCAAAACCGAAGACAAATCCGGTGCTAAAGCTAATAAAAACAACAACAAGGTCTCAGTGATCCCGGCTACCAACCCGGAAATCACCCCTAAGCTAGAGGGTCCCTGTCTGCACCATCGACAGGCTCAGGTCCATAAAATATCGGACACCACTCCTCCGGATACTCTGAAAAATATGTCCAGTCAGGACTAGAGCAAGTACATCTCTAACAGCAGTTCCATTTAAATGATAAAAACTATAAAACAGTTATAGTAAGTAGCAAAAAGAGTGAAGCAAGTATGAAACAGGAAATATACATATCACTGGTGCATAAAGATAAAGATGCATGGATATCAGAGCAAAATAGTAATAACTGCAAGATACAGGAAATCTAAGCTAAGATCAAGTCCGTGCACATGAACGTGTAGTGAGTCCAACATAAAAAATATGTAGTGAGTCAAGTCCAGAAATATGTAAGTGAGACAAGTCAAGAAATGCATGAGAGTCCAGACTATAAAGAATGAACTCGGTGTCTTTGAAATAATTGTTTCGACATGTAAACGGCTAGGGGTAAGTAAGGCTCACCGCGCACTGGGTGCGCGACTGCTATCATTCCAGATTAGACCAGAGGGAGTAATTCCTGATAATGCCAGATAGGAATGTTTACATGTCTACTCGAGTATTTCCCCGCCCCGAATAATACAAGTGGATCCAAGACCCGACACGCAAATCAAGATGAGTCCAGCCTGTACATGAATGATGCCTGTAGTGATGCCTGTAGGTGATGCCAGTAGTAATTCCAGAATAGAGGCCAGAAATATGAAATATACGTGTCGCAAGTAAATGAATCCAGAAATACCAGTCAGTGTCCCGTGTTGTGCCAGAATAATCATATAATACTATACTAGAAGCTGAATCATAATAATCATCAGATAATAAAAACTATTAGAGAATGTACTCGCCTGACGTCCTGAGCAACTGGCGATCCGAACCGGTGTCGCAAGGACCTAATGCGAAAAGCAAGGTTAAACAGGATTCTAATGAGTTAAACAGATATAAAATAACTAAAAATAGGCTTCTAGGGTCGTTCTAGGTCAAACGGGTCAAATCGGTAAAATCTGGGTTAAAAAGTCAACTCTGGTCAAAAATAGGTCAAAAGTTGATTTTGGCGGTCAACCGAGTCAATTACGGTCAAGTCTGGGTCAAACTAGGGTGCTCATGAAATTCTAGGTCAAACCGAGCTCATTAAGCTAGAAAACTCACAAACTCGCCTCCTTGAGATACCGGGATACCCTCGGTATCCGATACCTCAACCTACGCTATATACCCCGCCTATACCCTCTAAAATCTATGCTAGCACGCGTAAATATATACACATAAGCATATAAAAATCACTCCAATACTATTCCTAGGCTATTGCTCAAAAACCCCGCTCGAAATTCAATACCTTGGTTATCTTAAGGTATTGAGATACCTCGGTATCTCAAGGTATTGAGATACCGCTCTAAACTCAATCTGACTACCCCTCTAGCTAACTAACTATGCATAAACATATATGTCTAGCTATAATCTATGCTAAAATATAGATATCTAATACGTATAGGCATATACCTAGGTATCGACACCCAATACCTTACCTTACCTTACCTTACCCTCAAATATATATATCTATACCTAGATACCTAACTATCTATCTAGCTATGTATATATCTATATATATATAGATCTATATATCTAGCTATCCCTCTACCTATCCATCTACCTATCTAGTTATCTATCTAACTATCTAACTAGTTATCTATATCTAGTATTTACCTATCTAAGTATCTATCTAATTACCTATCTATTAATCTACCTATTTATTATATATCTCACAACACACATATACCTTATCTTATCTATCTATCAATCTAATCTATTTATCTATGTATCTATCTCAATAATCTATCTACCTATCTATTTATCTATTTATATCTAGGCATCTAGATATCTAATATCTATCAATCTAGATATCTACCTATCTATGAACCTATCTATCTATCTATCTATCTATCTAATTATCTATCTATCCTACTATCTATTCTATTAGTTAAACCATCTATATAATTATCTATTCTAACTATCTTAGACATCTATCTATCTATCTATCTATCTATCTATCTATCTATCTATCTATATATATACCTCTCTCTCTCTTCCTCGCATACTGCTTAAACTGCTGCTGCCCCTGCTCCTCACCTTGCTGCTGCTCCTGCTGTTGCAAAACTGTTGCTGTGGCTGCCTTGCTACTGCTGCTGCTGGGCTTCTACATGCTGCTGCTGCTGCAGCTTCCTGCTGCTGCTGCATCTGCTGGTTCCAATCCCCCCCTCTCATCTCACACACACACACACACGACCACATACCCATATATATATATATATATATATATATATATCTATATATATATATACATACATATATATACATATATATAACCCTATAGATATATATACACTAACTTATATACATTCTAACATACACACACACTCAAACACAAATCAACACACACACACATAATTATATATAAACATATATCTATATATACATACACACATATATCTATATATATATATATACACTAATATATATATATATATATATATACACACACACACTCACACACTTAAACATATATATATATCCTCATTCACACACACTCAACCTCACACACCCTCACACACACACTCTCACACACACTAGCACACACTCTCACAAACACACAATCTCACACACAAACCCTCATACATATATATATATATATAAATATATATACATATATACATAAACTCATATATATATACCTATAAACACTCACTCACACTCACCTACACACTCACACAAGCACTCACTCACACACACTCACCTACACACATACACTAGCACATAGATATAAATACACACACACATATATATATATATATATATATATATATACACAACACACATACATATAAATATATACATATATATATATATATATAGACACATATACACTAACACAACACAACACACAACAACACACAAACCACAAGCCCCACTCACGCCCAACGACCCCGACACTCACCAACACCCTAAAATATATAAAATATAACTCAAAAACTCTAGCACACACTCCTCGATACTAACCCAACGCACGCACAAGCCCGAAACGAGGAAACCAAGCCGAAATGGCCGTTCGGTTATTTCGACGAACACGTGGTGTGCGGCTCGAAAAATCTCCTGAAACGCACACCAAACGAACTCGGAATCGGCCCAAAATTTATCCACGCGCTCTAAACGATGCCTAGATCCTAGAAAATGCACTCCCGTATTGATTCTAGGTCCGTGGCGGGAACGCGCACGCACTTAGAATCGGCGACGACGAAAAGCCCCAATTTTGTCCAAAATGCCCGTTTCTCCGCGACACAACTTCCCGTGTCCAAACGGAGACACGCACTCACTCTCTAGACACCCGACAACGTCTACCTAGGTCCGTCTAACCTAGGACATTACCCAAAATTGGGCTAAATTTGGATTTCACCCGAAATTGACACAAAACCTAGTGTTAAAGTCTCTAAACACTACCAAACTAGTTCCAACTTCCTCCTACGGGTAGGCTTAGGGTCTAGAAAGGTTCTACAACACTAATTACACTACATAAAAATAATTAGGAAGGGAAAAGTTAGGTTTTACCTCTTGGGAGTTGGAATTCCAAGTCAAAATCTCTAAAATGCTCCAAATCCTCCAATCCAAGCTTCCAAGCTTCCAAATCTAGCTCCAACTCCAAATCTAGGCTCTACCTACCTAGGTTGGGGAAGAATGTAGGGTTAGGGTTCAATTAAGAAGAAGAAATGGAAAGAGGATGGAAGAAAAATAAGAAAACTTACTTGTGAAAGAGAAAGGAAGAAGAAGAAGTAGTGGAGAAGAAGAAGAAGAAGTGAAGAAGAAGAAGTGAACCAAAAGGGGGGAGAGGGCTGCTGGTTCCACGGGTGGAATGGGGTTGGTAGGGGCCGGCCAACACAAATAAATGGGGTTACAAGTTTCTAAATTCCCAAAACGCCCCTATTGACTTGGTTTCGGGTTTCGGGCTCCAAAAGTACTCAAACTAGCTCCAAATCTCTCCCACTAACCTTCTAAAAATAAAATAAATATTTTTAAGCCCCAAAATAATCTCACAAGGGTGTGGGCTGGGTCGGACATGGGTCCACTAGGGTCTGACATGGGTCCAGGCTAGCAAAAATCCTAAAACAATCAATATAAAAATAATACAATCAATAATTAATTATAAATATAATTAATTAAAAATAATGCACAATTAACTAAATTAAAAATAAAAAAAATACCTGGCTCTGGAAATGGGGTGGTGACACGTCAGCTACTACGTTGGCCTTTCCCGGGTGGTACTATAGCTCAATCTCGAAGTCTGTCATTATCTCGAGCCAACGTCTCTGTCTCTAGTTCAGGTCCTTCTGAGTGTAGACGTACTTTAGGCTTTTGTGATCAGTGAATATCTCTACTCTTTCTCCATATAGGTAGTGTCTCCAAAGCTTTATTGCAAAGATCACTACCGCAAGCTCCAAGTCGTGGGTATGATAGTTCTTCTCATGGGTACTCAATTGTCTAGAGGCGTAGGCTACAACCTTCCCATGTTGTATCAAGACACATCCTAATCCTTTTACGGATGCATCGCTATAGATCACGAATCCTCCGGGTCCAGAAGGTATGGTCAAAATGGGTGATGTAGTCAGACGCTTCTTCAGCTCATCGAATGCGTTCTGGCACTCCTCTGTCCAAGTGAACTCCTGCTCCTTACGGGTCAAGCAGGTCATCGGCTCTGTAATTTTTGCGAAGTTCTCCACGAACCTCCGGTAATATCCGGCAAGTCCTAGGAAACTCCTCACTTCTGAGACATTGGTAGGGGTTGGCCATGTCTCTACTGACAAAATCTTTGCCGGATCTACTGAAATACCTTTTACCGAGATGACGTATCCAAGAAAAGCGACACGATCTAGTAGAAACTCACACTTGCTCAGCTTGGCATAAAGCCTCTCTTTCCTTAGCGTCTCTAACACTAGTCTCAGATGCTCTTCGTGCTCCTCGTGGCTCTTTTAATACACCAAGATGTCGTCGATGAAGACTACCACGAACCGGTCTAAATATTGGTGGAATACTCTGTTCATCAAGTTCATAAATACAACAGGCACATTCGTTAGTCTAAAAGGCATCACTAAGAACTCGTAGTGACCATAACGAGTCCTGAATGCTATCTTTTGAATATCTTCTCTTCGAACCTTCACTTGATGATAACCCGATCTCAAGTCAATCTTCGTGAACACCACTGCACCTGTCAACTGGTCGAATAAATCATCGATTCGCGGTAGGGAGTAATTGTTCTTGATAGTCAAAGCATTAAGGGCTCTGTAATCAATGCATATGCGTACTATTCCATCCTTCTTAGGTACAAACAACATTAGTGCTCCCCAGGGTGATGCACTAGGATGGATAAATCCCTTTCTTTGCAACTCCTCTATTTGTAACTTTATTTTATCTAACTCTTTTTTTGCCAATCGGTATACATTAGAAGATACAGGCGCTGCTCTGGGTACTAGCTCAATGGTGAACTCCACGTCTCTATCTGGCGGTAAGCCTGGCAATTCTTCAGGAAAAATATCCTCAAATTCTGCAACTATCGGTGGGGGTACCATTTCTATAGCCATGTAAGTTCCATCTATCTATCCTATTCCTTGCTCGACGGTCCCTCGCATGTACTCGAACTCTGGTTGATCTGGCGGTTTAAAAGTGACGATATCCTTCCGGCAATTCAGTACGGCATTATATTGGCTTAACCAGTCCATGCCTAGCACAACATCAAAGTACGGCATGGGCAATACCAAGAATCGCGCTCTCATCTCTCTACCATATACGACTACTGAGCACGTTCTGATAGTGCTGGTAACCGGCACGATACCTCCTCCGGTAAGAATCTTCCAACTTTTAGGTAATAGAGAAGTAGATACTCTATGCATTGCTACAAATCTACTAGATATGAATGATAAGGTAGCTCCAGAATCAAACAATACAGTTACAGGTAATGATGCAACTAAAATGGTACCTGTGATAACTTTCCCTTCTGTCTTCTCCTTAGTAGCTGCTAGTGCAAAGGCCTATCCGTGCCTCTGTCCTCCGGTCTGCTGTCGAGCTCGATCAAAGTGTGCCTCATGTGAGGCCAAGGGTTGTCTCCTCTGGAATCCTCTGGGTGCCGGTGGAGGTTGACCTCCTAGCGGGGGTAGTATCCTCGGGACTTGTGCTGCTGGTCTCGGTTCTGTCTGTGGTGCTACGTCTCTGTACTATAGATAATCTCTGACAAGATGCTGCCTCGATCTGCATATCATGCACAATCCCAGCTTTATTCGACAATCTCTAATGACGTGTCCCTTCTTGCCACAATGGTGACAAGTCGGAAGCTCTTTCTGCGAGTATGGTGCTATTCTCTGTTGCGTCTATACTTTGGGACGACAGATCGGTCCTCCTGATCCGGGCAGAGCTCTGGCTGGTGTGGTCATGCTGGAATGTCTAGCTCCTCTGACGATGGCCTCCTGGATCCTCGCCTCTACAAGAACCTCCTCATAAGAGATCCTCGCCTGTGTGGTGGTATACCTTTGTAGCTTGAAAGTAAGGCCGTGATGAAATCTCTGGGCCTTCTCTAGGTCATTGGGTATCAGGACAGCACCAAATCTGCTACGACGTCTAAACTCTGCGTCATATGCGTCAACTGTCATATTCCCTTGTTCTAGGTGTAGGAACAGGGAGTACAGGGCATTTCTGACTGTAGCTGGAAAATACTTCGTATTGAAGTATTCTAGGAATTGTCACCAAGTCTGGTTCTTGCCTACACTGCGCTCAATAGAATCCCACCAGTGATAGGTGTTGACTTTTAGTTGGGCCCTCACTGCGGTCATCCAAAGGTCTGGTTGCAGTTGTGAAGCCTCTAATAGCATCTCCGTGTTGGCAACCCAATCGGAGATCTGCTCTACTGTCTCGTTGCTTGAGAAAGTATCTGGTCCCATCTGTCGGAACCATCGGACAGTGCCACCTGTCTGAGCTAGTGGAGGTGCTGGTACTGGTGCTGTGACATGTATCCTCTCTAGTACTGCCATCAAACTCTGTCTCAACGTTTCGGTCTGGTGCCACTGTGCCTGCATCATAGCCTAAAAGAACTGTAGCATCTGTGGCTATCCATCTGCTTGGGTCATCTGAGGTGGATAAGGTGGAGGTGGGGGTAATGAAACCTCTAGCTGTGCAGTAGGTGTCTCCTCTGATGTCGGCCTCTCTGTCTGTGGCATCGGTGTAGCTCCCGAAGTCTGGCCCTCAAAATGCTGCATGGGGATCGTCTGGGAAGTCTGTCCCTCGAGCTGCTGTGTAGGATTGCCCTGAGAAGTCTCGTGTTAATGTATCAGCGGGGCCTGTAGCGGTGGTTGCCCTCCAGGTAGTCCCTAGGGTACCTCCTCTCTTTGGGTGGTGTCGTCTGGCACTGCGGCACTGGGTGCTCCTCGTCCACTGTACAAGTTTATCTTACTGCAAGAGATAGGACTTCATCAAAAAGATGAGTACAGAGTCAAAACAAAATGCAGATATTTAGAAGTAATACGAAGGAAGTTCAAAGACGCAATCAAAGGGGATGAGACCTAGTAATTTTTATCCTATTACAGGCTCGCTGGGCATGTTACCATACCACAAGCGAATAAGAGGACCTGCATGGGCCACCACTAAAACTATGTCACACCCCAGTCCCAAAATACACGGGACCAGGCTACGTGGCAATAGCCAGCTGTCACATCTCCGAGGATATACTAATTTAATGGATCATAATGAAGAGTACTACGCTGTCCTATATACTAGCATGTCCCATATAAATCAACAATAATTAATCTAATCTCATCCACAAAATAAACAACAAGAATATACTAAGAATAATAAGTGCTGGAAAGTAAACGCCAGTCTTAAAATATTATAGTACAACAAAGAATGTCTGGTGGGGACAAACCCACTACTATGACAAAATAAAATACTGACATGATAGATAACAAGATAATGACTAGGGCATCGGCTGACTAGATAATGATGCTCCCAATCCTAGGCAAAAGGCCTACCAAGTGATCATGGAAACTCTGACGGTAGCACCTCTAGCTCCTCGGCTGTAGCGTACCTCGTCTCCTGTCCTGGGCCGTACACTGTGGGGTAATATGTCTCGTCCAAATCTGGAAAGGTACCAGGTCCTCAGAGGGGCGTAACAAGATACATAGAAGCATGCCATATATAAATACTGAATAAAATAAATACAATAAAGGGTGTGCTAAGCATGTAGGTGAATGCAATGTAAGGATAACCTTGAAGATATGGAAAGGTGTAAGCTAGACATATGCTGACATAATTCACCAGTCGTGGCAACTGGCTAGTATATGACACATATGCCCCCAATAACACGGGCACTGTAATACAATAACGTCCAACGTTCTATAGAGTGTGGTATCTGTAAAGTCACCAAGTACGTCCAACACTCTAAAGCACGTGGTATCTGTAAAATA
Source organism: Iris macrosiphon (assembly GCA_036927795.1). NCBI lineage: Eukaryota > Viridiplantae > Streptophyta > Magnoliopsida > Asparagales > Iridaceae > Iris > Iris macrosiphon. The sequence goes on from JAYESA010000003.1 coordinate 5,190,602, forward strand.
TATACGTCCGTATCACTCCGTCGAGTGCAGTATCTGTATAAAGGTAGTGGGTGTCCCATACGCCTACCAGCCATCCTCCTCGCCCAATGTAGATATGCAAGTCGAATACTCGACGTACGTATCCCGTATCTATATGCCGAGTCTCTACAAATGAAATAATCCTGAATTACGTACTAACCGTGACGCATGTCACACGCACCGATAGCTAGTCGAGTACGCAGACCCGCATCCCAATATATATTTATCACTGTGAAACGTGTAGAGTGTCAAGCCCTGGAAGATAACAAAGTATCCTCCCAATGGGGTGGGTCTGCTAATGCCTAGGTCAAATACACTACTTATCGACGCGTCCGTCGACTGCACCCGAGTCAATCTCGGACGTGCACAGTTGTATAAAAGAAAAGCAACAAGAATACAATACAACATATACATAATTTAAATTAGACAATAAATATGGCAAGGTATCTTCCCTGAATCCTCAAGCTGTGAATGCCAATAGCCTGCTCCTGCGGTATCTCCCGACTGATCCAATGACCCTAGACATACAATATAATATAACAAATACGGTCATCAGACACTAACAATACATATTTAACTATGTTGTTGCTCTTAGGTACTGTCACAAGTTCACGGTTGATCGAATACAATATCACGTGTGCACATAGCTAGGGTGTACACGTGTTTTGTCCTCGGTTAACGTGTGCCTTGAGACAATAATTACTACATTATTAGTTACCAATTATTTCTGATCTGTACGACTACATGTCCTTATCTGCCATACTAAGTATACCAGGTTTATGTCCGGGGTTCCAGGTGAATTACTAGTCCTTGATATTTTGTCATAATTTTAGGATAATTATTTATTTATTAACATCTAATTAAATCAACCTTCATGCATCCACAACTAAATAGGTTATTGTTATTAAGCTTGTGTCTATACGCGACACGACGACACGATGGAGGGTTGATAGGACACAAGGAGTAAAATGCTTGGTGGACAAGTACCTGATCAACAGGATGAGGGGGTCTGCTTCATCGACGTGCGCGCTCACCGTCGATCGGAGGAGCTCCGGTCGGCCGATAATACAGCAGCGGCAGCAACGGCAGTATGTGCAGCAGCGGCATCGGCAGTACAACAACTGCAGTACCCGCAGCAGCAGTAGCAGTCCTAGGCGGTGGCGGTTGTTGGGTTGAGGCGGTGCGGGGAAGGCGGCGCTCCTCATGGCTGTGGTGATCGGGGTGCTGGAGAGGGTGGCCGGGCAGTCGAGTTTGGATGGGCGGTCGATGGTAGGGGTTGCAGGCATCTGAGGGGAGAGTTTGGGGTAGTCGGGTTAGATGTGGACGACGGTCGGGCAGACGGAGTAGCGACTGAGGTGGTGGTGGGGTGTTTGCGAAGTCGGAATGGAAGAGGGCTAGGGTTTGGTTAGTCGGCTAGGGTTTTGATCGGTGGTGATGGATTTTAGGGTTTCACGTGAAGGAATTGCATATTTATATATGTAGGAAATTTGTGGGCTGACCTCGGCTTGGTCCTATCTGGTCCCATTGGGGTAGGCCTGGTCCACGTGGGAGGGTGCACGCGGGCTTGGTGTTGACTCCTGATTTGGGTGAAATGGGCCTTAAATTAATTAGATTACAAACAGTTGCATCTGGCATTTTGAGAAGGTTGGGTTTATTGAAATAATACATAGGTGTTTGTAACGAATGTTGCACCGCTCACATGAAGCCCAATATTCAGTATCTAAAAGTCACACAAGGTCAGATGGTAGTCTGGCATGTCTAGGGGATATGAAATTAATTAGTTTGAGGGTAACCACTAGTGTAGCGCTCCAACTTCACAGCTACAGTATGGTGTAATAAGACCTATAATTTGGGTACCTTAATCCTAATTGTATCCAAATTAGTCCTCGTTTCTTAATTTAAATTAATTAAATTCCTAAATTGGTCGAGGAGGTTTAAATTAATCAAATTCGGATGCCTAAATTCGTTTCACTTGAAGAAAATCTTAAAGGGTTAGGTTTTGAACATACCAGCGAAGATGGGCACGAAACGGACGAGCGAGGAGGGGGAAAGGCGAGGTTGTGCGTGTGCGCGGGGGGGGGGGGGGGGGGGCAGGCGCTGCTTCGTTGTAGCGATGCGGCGGGCGACGGTGTGGGCAATAGTCTTCGGGGCTATGGCGGCTGGCAGCCCCGGCGGGTGGTGGAGATGATGTAGGTGATGGTTAGGTTTTAGGGTTTGATTACACATATATATACTTAGGAGATGTATATATAGGAAGGGGGTTCCTGTAAGTGGGAGAAAGGGTTTTAGGTGTTGTTATCGGGTTTGGGGTTGGCTTAACGGATAGGGTTAGGGTTTATTGGGTTTTGGGCTTATTTCTTTTTTCTTTTATTTCTTTTATTTTATTTAATATTTAAATATAAAAAATTTCTAAAAATAATTAGGCACTTGAAAAAATTCCAAAAAAATTATATTTGCTCCAACAATAATTTACAACCTAATTTATATTAATTAAAAAGGTATCTACTAAATATTAATGAATATTAAATTAATTAACTAAATCCATAAATTTATTTTTTACTTAATAATAAATTGGGAGCATGCATGGGCTTCGAATAACATAACTCGAGTATTATGTGTATAATAGGACCAGTTAGGCTCCTAACATGGATTTAGTTAGAAGCAATGGGTTGGGGTGGCGTGTTAAAATCGTACACCATGACTAAATGGTTAATTAATTATTATTTTCTCGTAATTGTGTCACAAAAGTTGTGTGACCAAAATAAGGTATGGAATTACAAATTTTGAGGGACAGCCATAGCAGGAGCCTAATTTTACTCGTCTAAGTCGAGCATTCTAGGTTGGTTGAAAGGGAAAGGCTAGTGTTGCACTCAAGATCTTAAAACCATGGAGGTTGGTTTCTAAAGTTCGATTAAATTATCGAATAAATATTAAAATAAAATAAAAAAAATATTAATTATCGAACTAACCCTATGTAAAAAATTAGGGTGCTCACCATTTATCCACCTTAAAAGAATTGTGTCCTCACAATTAAGAAAAATAAAACATAACTGGTCAGGAAATGTTTGCTCCAGAAGAGATGACGTGGTTGCTTAACATTTGTTGAAGCACGACACAAGAATAAGGGACCATGAACAAAAACAATTGAGAGAAAGGGTAAGGTTTTTGTTCAAGCAGAACACGTAGGGACGCAATAAAAATTTCTTCTTAGGCAATGGGAGATAAGTAACTCAAGAGTAAATAAGTCTGATTAGAGCGAGGATCAACTATAACTATGAAAACCTCGGTACCACTTACATATTACTAATCTAGACTAACAAGTTTATGCTAACATAATACTTGGTATAGGCTAGAGAATGGAACTAACAGGCACATGCTAAAGTACTACTAGGAATATTCGTTACTATAACTGGCTATGATAAGACTAAATCTTACCCATATTCTCTACTCCTCGAGTTCGTGCCTTCTCTATTGTCATCGCAAAAGCCTGTCCACGTCCCTGTAGTGGTGCCCTCTGCTGTTGCTAGGCCTGCTGAAACATTGCGGCCTGTGGTGCCAAGGGTGGCCTCGGTTGATATCCTTCCGGTACTGGTGGTCTGTATCATCCATCTTTCGACTGTGATGCTCCTGGTGTTGGATAAGCTGGCCGATGTGGCTACTGGACTGGATCCGATGCTGTAAAAGCTAGTTGGTGAACTATTGGTGTTTCTTCCCGACGTTCAAGGCAATCTCTGGCTGAATGCTGACTGGATCTGCAAGCTAAACATAATCCCAATCTGCACTCTCTCTCAATATGGCCTACCTTGCCACAGTAGTGACAAGTAGGAAGGGATGGGGTGTTTGCGAGATTTAGACAAAGGGCTTTATACGAAACCTTTGCTTCCAAACTAAAAAAAAAGAGTACAATTAATCCTATACGAGGATGTTAAGTATAATAAAATGATTCTGGGGAAGTATTGCTATAGGAGTCTGATCTGCGGTCGATCACTTTGTCTCTTGGACCCCACGATGATGAAGAAGTGCTGTAGAAGAAGAAAAAGCTTCAAAGGTTGCAAGTGGGATTGAATTCTCGTTGCCAAAGTTGTCAACCAACACTCTCTGTCTGTGCTCTCTCTCTCTGATCTCTGATTAAGCCCCCTCTGGTCTCTGTCTGTGTGTTTCTGTCCCAGTGACAAGGGGTCTCTATTTATAGAGATCAACCAAATAACTGTCCAATCGGCGTAAAAGCCAAACTATGAAGAAAGTTGCATCTTTTACGCGACGGTTATAATAACTGCTACCCACGTTCAAATAATCTTTTGAATCTGCGTATGACACGTGTCCCATTATAAGGTAACGCATATAACTGCTTCTTGAAGATCAATGCATGCAAGCCAAGTAGGTAACTGCCCCTCGCGTAAAGATAGTTGGCGTAAAAGCCAAATAATTGTCTTGTTGGCGTAAAAGCCGAACTCTGCGTAAAACTTGATGCTTCATGAATAATAGATAACCAGCATAAAAATAGTCAATTATCCTTCCTGACTGAGGTTTTAAGCGTATTCTGGGCCAAATTGCCTTATCACGTACCTTGCAAATATAACCGAGTTGACGTATTGCGAGGAGATAGCATACGGCGTACACCTATAGTAGAAAATAGCCTGGTTGGCGTAAAATGTAAGGATGATGATGTGAGTGTATTAGTCACAGTTTTAGCTCTCCCAGTCATGACAAAATTTTAAAGAATAGAACCAAATCTCGTGCATTTAGTGCAGAGATATGCCTCAATCTCGTACATTAAATGATGAGATATGCCTCGAGCTCTGTACGAGAAACAGCTTTTGACGTGGCGTCTGATTTCGTCTCCTCTTGAGCATAAAAACTCGTCTCTGCCCATGTAGAATAGGCAGCATATTCCTTGAATGCGTAAAAATGACTTGTATCAAGAATATGTCACTAAACGACAGTCTGGGTCTCTGTGCAAAATCATCATCACAGCTGTCCTCTCGATCGTCGTGCAGTTCTTTTGTCAGGAGTCAGGTTTACTGTTTTGTCTGACAAATTCATCGGAGGAATACGAAGAGTTCATCGTACAACTTTACGCTGCATTAAAAAACAAACGTATTTTAAACTTTACGCAGGGAGGTATAGCAACATTTTTACGCCAAAACAGCCATGAAGCACTGCTTTACGCGGGCAGCTCTTAAGCTCTTCTTTACGTCAAACAGCTCTGAAGCTCTATTTTACGCGGGCTTTATGTATGTTGGGTTTTGACTGTATTTTACGCGTACAATTCCCCAGCATATTTCATGCTTCTACAAGACCCCCTTCAAAATTTTCAAATTCCTCGTAATTTAAAATACTTTGAATGAAGCATGAAATGGTCAAATTTGACTCGTTCTTCGAGGCTAATTTTTTGGTGATAATTAAGAAGTTGTTGGGATTTGCATGTTCTCTTTTGCCTATATAAAGGCAAGCAAATGAACTAGTTTTTCCATACTCCCTTCACCACAAAGTTGGCTGCCGAGATTCATTGGGCTGACCTGAGAAAGAAAAAGATTATGCTCTTTCAACATGTAAGGAGCCATAAAAAGAGGCATCTTCGAGCAAATATCCTCTGCAATGATGGATCATTGAAGGATATCATAGCTTTCTTTGCTCGAGATAGTCAGCAATTTTATATGTCAATTCGTCAAGGAGAGAGAAAGGGTCTCATTGGACCACACAGCTTGCTGGCTGTATTTTCCCCTATTATGAAGCTGGACCCTGGTGGGCAGCTTGGCCGTGTTTTCCAGTATTGTGTTGGGTCTGAATCCCTAACACAAATCTTGGCATGGCCGCTGATGACGTATGGAGGGGGGCTTGAATAATTTAAACAGGCCCAGTTCTGTATCCTCCCTCCATTCACTATTTTCTTGGCCTCCCGGCCGAAGAAGTGCTGTAGAAGAAGCGATGAAGATCTCCATCAGATGAGAACCTAGCGTAATAGATTCCCATTGTGATCTTGAATATTAATGAAAAATCCTTTGTAAACTGGATTTCCATCATATGTAATCATGATCTTGAATATTAATGAGAAAATCCTTTGTAAAATAGATTTTCATCATATGTAATCATGATTAATAAACTTGTCTTCTTTTACGCACTTTTGTCTTGCCATATTGCTGTGAGGAAGTCTGATAATATGCCGCTTCAACATGCTTGAGTAATTTTTATACTGATTCTGACAAATATGCTTCCAGTCACGTTCTGACTTTTACGTATAGAGGAAGATGCGTAAAAACTCTTCAGCATTAAATTGTCTTGAAAATCCAATTGTCATGCTATTTTTGGACGAGGAGTCACGTAGAATTCTGAACTGTCACTTCTTTAATACGAAGAATTTCTGTTCAGAACATCATCTTCAAGAATGGCTTCCCGAAAGTTTCTCGAAACAGGGCAAGCAATGTCCGCAGAACAGGCCATACTTGAACTTTGAGTCATCTTCAATGGAGACAGATATTTTCAGGGAACTCCTTGGCCCTTCGTCTGAGGAAGTCCTTTCGACTGGGGAAGAAGAGTATTTTTTGCGTAAACCTTTGTAACTGGCTTTCTCGAGTGTAAAACCCAAATTATCAAGATATAATCTTATTCTTCTAGCTGATCTGTCCTGCGTAATTTTAAGATATGCAAAAGTCGTAGCATCTGTAGCTTTTGATTGTAAAATCGTAGATCTGTAGCTTCTGAACGTAAAATCGTAGATCTGTAGCTTCTGAGCGTAAAATCATAGATCTGTAGCTTCTGAGAGTAAAACCGTAGATCTGTAGCTTCTGAGCATAAAATCATGGATCCTTGCTTTGTGCGTAAAATCTGAGCGTAAAATCAGGGATCTGTTACGCAGCATGACTATCCGTCTTCCTTTTCAAATGATCCGCGGACGTGGTCCCAAATCATAACTGATTATGATAAGATCGGATTTGGTTAAGGATTCAAAGAGTTTATCTGACCTCTATAAATAGAGCAAGGTTGTGAGAGAGAAAAATCCTTCGTCTCTTTCTGAAAACTCTTTGTCTCTTTCTGAGAACTCTTCGTCTCCTTCGTCTCTTTCTGAGAACTCAGTTTCGCCATGGCACCAAAACAGACCTCTGCTGCTAAGGGAAAGAAAGCTGCTTCATCATCTCGCTCCTCTGCCCAAGCACGAGCGACTCCTACTAGGCCGAGTGATCCTCGTTCTGAATGAAGTGCTCTGCCGTCTAGCTGTGCACCGGGCATCACATGTAAAGACTTCGAGAAGAATAAAGCCCTTCGCACACGTTGTACGTGTATGCGCAAATATGCCCAAATTCTTAATGTGTCAGCGTAAAACTCCATATTTTTACAGTCTAGCATAAAAACTCAGACTGTCAAAGCGTATACTGCAAACCTTGCATTTTACGCACCGGAAGTAAATTTCAGCATAAAACTCAAATTTTTGCAGTCTGGCGTAAAAGCTCAGACTGTTAGGTTTTGGCGTATACTGCAAACCTTGAGTTTTACGCACTGGAAGTAAATTCCAGTGTAAAAAAAATTCAAATTTTTGCAGTCTGGCGTAAAAACTCAGACTGTCAAGTTTTGGCGTATTCTGCAAGAATATAGCATCTAGCATAAAACTGACTTGTTTTCTTGCTTTTTGCAGTGGACCCACAGATCCCTCCTCTGGCTGAAGTGATGGGCTCTGCTGCTGGAATGCTGAATTCCAACTATTTGGAGGACTTGTCTCATGTGACTTTTCCCATCTTTGGAAATGAGTATCCTCAAGAAAGGGGAACTCTGATCTTGGCCCAAGAAGAAAGAATGTTGTTGAGTATGATTAGTGGGGAACCCCTGACATACATAGATAGGACCGAGTATAAGAAACCATCTTTCTTATTTGGGGATATGATTGATAAGCAATCCCAGACAAAGCCCAAGAAGGAAGATTGGGTATTTTCTGCTGAGGGCACTATCATGTATCTGCCAAAGATGCCCAAAGATTACCCCATTTCTGTATTCTTCTATGCCACGCATCCCAGAAGGATGTCATGGACTCTGACTCCTGATCTTCATGGCCATCCAGAAAAGATCTTTTATAAGAAAGGACTAAACCGAGGATCCTTTGTGAGCAGTCCTTCAGGCCTTGTTATGCCCTTCAGAGGACTACTACCAGGCAACATCCCTAGGGAAGACTCTTCACTGATCCAGCCATTTCAAATGGCAACTTTCTGCAATAAATTTATGGGACTGGGAGGAGTATATCCCAGGGTTAACCCTCGTACCAGTTATCACATCCCAGTCCCAAAAATACGTAAGACTAGGACACGTAAGCATGCCAGCCGTATGGATATGGCAACTCCAATATATGGAAACCAAAATTCACACGTACACTGTAATATGAATATCAATCCACAAGTGGTATAAATATATGTCACAAGTCACAAGGTATAATAAATAACCAGTATCTATGAAACTAGATCTCAATATAAGTATCTAAAGATGATAGTTGGATGAAAATAAATCCACTAACAACTCGAATGGAAAAGCACAACACAATAAACACAATATAAGAATACCAGCTAACGACCACGGGGCTCGAAGAGAAGACATCATCAAAACATATGTAACCATCCGAATCTGTTCTCCTGTGAATACTCAATAACAGATACACCTGGAAAGGGACCAGGTCCTCAGAGGGACGTAATAAGATATATAGAAGCAAGCCAATTTGAATACAGTAAACATGCATAATGTTTGAAAATAAATAAGTATGTTGTACAAGATAATCTATATGAATGCAAATGAGAATAACTTTTTGACGTATAGGCAAGGGTAGGCTAATCGATCTAAGCCTCACAACTCACACACCCGTCTAGAACATCAGAAATCAACATACCTCGGGGGTAGCGACCATCGCGACGCACGCCCGTAGTGCGAGCTATATACTACGGTTTACCAGAGTTGTTAAAGCCCATACACCTAATGATTATTCTCTCATGATACTAGGTGTCAAGTGTGTGTCAACATATCTAATATATTAGTAATGACTGAAAGAAACTACACATGCAATAAATATACAAAAATGTAATAAATATACAGAAATATAATAAACATGCAAGTACTGTAAACAATTTGGCAAGGTATCTTGCCTGGCAAGAAAGCTGAAAAATATAATGTCCAGATGTCATACACGCAGGAATAGAAGCTGCAGCCTCAGAATGAACGTCTCCGGATGCTGAAATAAACATCACCAACGTTCCCAGAATAAGCAAAATAGCTAGAAAGCACTTCCCTTTCGTCCAATTTGGACACAGGGACAAAACGATAATTTTGGATAAAAGTGGGGTCCACGTGTGGCTAGGGGTGAGCAACGGTTCGGTTCAAACCGAACCGATTATAAAAAAACTGAGAAAACCAAAAATCGAATTTTGGAAAACCGAAAACCGATCCGTATTTATAAAAACCGAAAAGAACCGGACCGAATTAGAACAACTCGGTTTCTGGTCGGTTCGGTTGTAATTGCAAAAAAATAATAATAACGAAACTTTAGAAATATCCAAGTTCACAGATAAAATAAATCTACTTTGTTTCATGTTTCATGATTCTATTAAAAATAACAACAAATTTATAGATCAATACCATGCAAGCATTACTTTAAAACTCACATATAAGGATGAACCCCAAAGAAAAAAAAAGATGAAGAAAGACCTCCACTAACATTTCAGACTATAAATCTGAGCTCCCATCTGGATCTCTTTAAGGCTCTGGATCTGACATCTGGTCTTCAAGGCTCCAGAATTTTCGGCTTTGGACCTGAGGGAGCTCCCACATCCTAAGTGCTCTGGATCTGAGAGGAGAATATTTGGTAGAGGAAGAAAGGGAGTTGGGAGCTGTCCGACAGGAGAGAAAGAGGCCCAGAAAATTTTGGAGCAAAAATTTTTGGGGGAGGGATTGTGGGAAGAGGGAGATGTCTCTGAAGAGGGAGAGAAAATAGGCGCACAGAAAAAAAATAAGGAGAGAATGTAGGGTTCAGTTTTTTTTTGTATATATAGATAGTAAGGGATAGAAATGTAATTACATAATTTGTTTTTCGGTTTAGGTTGGGAACCGAATTTTAAACCCGTAACCCAAACCGAAAAACCGATTTCCTTATTAACTAGAACCGAACTCCGACCCGTTCATTTGAAAACTGACCCGAATTGTTATTTCGGGTCGGTTCGGATCGGTTTTGGGTCAAAAACCAAGAATTGCACACCCCTACATGTGGTCCACTATGCACCAAAAAATGTGCCAAAGGTAACAGTCTCTAAATGAGACAAATTATAGGTCAAACAACTCTAAATATCAATACGAACCCAACGATATGTCCAAATGTGGATTCCGATGGACCGAACACAAATTCGCCCAAAAAGTCAACCGTGGGGCTCGTCAATTGGCGACTTGGTCAACTGTCTCAGAATTGTTTGAAAATTGGGTCACAGGACTAGTGTGTTACCACGAGTCCCGTGGCACAAGTTTCGTCGCAATCTGACGAGCGTGCCCAAAATGCGCGCGACTTTCACAAAAGTTGCTACACGGGATTTGTCCGAGGATACGGGCTGATTCTGGCGCGCACACGCGTCCGAATCAGTTTCTGTGAACTCTCACGTGTCCGGGTATACTGCGCGCACCGATTGGTATACTTGGTACACGGCGGGGCAGTCCCGTTTGGCGGGGCGAGCTCCGTTTTACAACTTTTAGAAATATAAAAAAAGTGTGTTTACGGAGTTTTCCAACGAATTTAATTCTACCTACGGTAGTTAATAATCTAGAATTATTTAACAAAAAATAAACTAGGTCAAGTGATCTTCGCATACCAAAAAGAATCATTGAATTCGGATCTCTGTGGTGGGAGATACGAATTCGGGAACATGTGTGATCACCGCAGTTTTTTACGATCCCAGAAATTGGTCTTTTTCTGCCAACTTTGGCACTATTTTTGCCTATGGTTACGCATTGTTCGAGGTCTACTATCATACAGATATGGAAAAGGTTTAAGGGGTGAGCATACCGGTGAAGACGGGGTGGCGTTTGGTTGAGCGAGACGACAAAAAATAACTCTGGAACACAGGTACCTCGCTGCAGAAATCTGCAGTGCGCGGGGTACGAAGGGTCGCGGTCGTCGGGATTGGTTTGGACGGCCTGGCGGGGTTCTCCGGCTGCGGTGGCGGCGCTCTCTGCGTCTAGATGGGAAGAGAAAGAGTTTGGATGATCTAGGTTTAGGGTTTTAGTTGAAATAAGAATATATATGTGTATATAAGAGAGAGAAGGGGGGTCCGTTCGCGGCTAGGGGGGTTTGTGGGATTTCAGGGGGGTGTGGTTTTGCTGTGATGGCTCACAAGGGGAGGGTGTGGCTGTGCTTAAAAGCCAGCGGGTTTTCAAGGTTGTGTAGGAATGGGTAGTTAAGGAAAAATAGGAAATAGTTAAGTCTTTTCTTTTCTAATATTTTTCTATTTTTTTTCTTTTTTTTTCTTTAGATATATATATATATATATATATATATATATATATATATATATACGTATATACTCATAAAAAATCTAGAATTATATTAATGCATACTATTAAGCTAGCAACTGTCCAAAGGGTCTCCCACATGAAATAAATTCGGAAAAATTCCTAATGGCCCCATAAATCCCCTAAGTGCACGAATACCTAAAATAAAAATTAATAAAAATCTATTTCTCCTAATTAGCCACTAACTACTATAATTAAATTAATAATTAATTAAAAAAATTATATACGGTTTCTAGGAATAGGGGTTTTACACCAGTGGATGGCTTAGCCCCCAGAATCTTCGATGGACCAGTTTAACTACATGGGCCCTGAAGCACTTTCAGGTGGAGCTGTAAAGTATTAGCTTGTTTGAGGCTGTGAGTGCCTCTAGTGTTGGGTTGCCTATCAACCCCAACTTGTTCTTAGCTTTGATGGAGCGATATAACTCGCTTACTGGGACTTTCGCCACTCCGATAGGTGAGTTGGGCCTAGCCCTTCATGAGATGGCAGATATCTCAAAGCTACCAATGAGAGACATTCCTTTTGAAGAATACGTCCCCATCAACAGAGAGTTGATGGATACCAACCCTCGGGTAGTGGCAGTGTACCAAGAGTTGATGAGCCACTATCTAGCATGCACCACTTCTACAAAGAGCCCTCTGATTTAGCCCATATTAACAAGTAGGTATCCTATCTCTTCTTCCATCAGGCTAGAAATGCCAAGCAGGACAAGGTTGTAGATAGTAGAGATAAACCTTTGAACCCCTTGAGCATTCTTAATGCCAATACAATCGACGATCTTATTGAAGATGCGGGGGCTCCAGATTGTGTTCTCAATAAAGAGATAGGGGGTTATCCAGCAGGAACCAAAGCCTACAGTTATATGAGGCATTGCTGAAAGCCTCTATCAAGAGAAGCTCAACTGCCTGGCTTTCTTTCTATTTGGCTACGCCGATGGGTGGTGCCTGGCATCGCGTCTGAGGATCGCATTCATCGCAATACCTTATGGCCCGCAGTACGTTTGGTATTTGGAGAAAGATTGGGCCTGCTTCCTGCCATGGTATGCAGGATTCAAGCTGGCCTGAGGGCCATTACTGAGGGACTGCTGGCTAATAATACACAGCGTGAAGGATATCCCAGAGTGGAATTGCCATTCTTGTATCTGATGGGATGGTTAATCCTTCACAACACCAATGATGTCTCCCAGATCTGCCAGTGGTTCGGGCAATAACTTTCTGTTGAATTATAGGAATTCTTCTTGGAATGTGACTAGCGTCATAGATTGTCGACTAGCACTAAATTTTGCCCATAGTTGGAAATTCTTCTGCACCGTCCTCTCCGTACATATTAATCAACAGGGGACTAAACTTCAGGATGCAGGTCAGGGGAAGACTATTCTTTCTCCTGAAACCTTTTACTGGTTGGTCTGTATTAGACCTTTCCACCTGCTGTACAGAAGTGAGGACCACTGCTACTTGGAGCCTTATCTGCCTAGCCGTTTCGTCAGGCAATTTGGATATGATCAGTTGCACGTGGAAAATCCCATCACCAGCTTCAAATTCAAAGGTGGACTTATTGATGGAGCTAGAGGATGGCGGTACTTCATAATGGGTTATACTGGAGCAACCTTTGTTGTGCCCGCGACTTCTCTTTCCATGGAGTTGCACATTCTTCATTTATACGCACAGTTTTACGTGTCCATCAATACCTTTCATCGTGATTTTGATGTACATAGGAGTTTCAGGATGCCCTCCCATAGGTCCACTGGAAGAGAGGAGATACCATCTGTCTCCTCTGATGAAGATGATGAAACTACAGGTGTAGATGACTATTTATTGATTTTGCCGAGAGGCGTAATAGCTCCGCCAGCAGAGCCTCTCATTATTTCCAATAAATAAAAGGCTTCTACTCAGAAAGAGCCTCCCCCCCGCAAGAAGAAGCAGACTACCAGAGATCCTAAAAAGACTTCCACCAAGGGGGCCTCTTCCAGGAGTGAACATATTGTTTCCCCTGTTGGGGATGATTCTTTGATTATGGGTCCTTCGTCTTTTAAAGAAGGAGCCTCCACAGTCCCAGCTGAAAGTGCTGGAGGTTCTTTGCCCGCGACTGCTGCTGCTACCACCGTTACTGGTGATGCTTCCATATCGCCTTCGAGGCCGCGCTCAATAATAATCAGTATACCTTTATCCAGACAAATAATGGGGCTAGCCCCTCCTCCATCTGTAAGTATTTCAAGCGAGATTCCACCCGATGAACCTTGAGTGGATCTGGATGACGACTGGGATGACGAACCTCAAGCGTCAGTTGGTGTACCCTCCTCTCCAGGTATGATAGCTTGTTTAGCATCATTAAGAAATAATTTAGCTATACAGGCTACATACGCAATATACATACCATCGGCCATGGGTAAATATTATCTTCACGCTTTTTTCAGGAAAATTTAACATCAAATTGATATTAACTTCCTCTTATCTTAGTTTCAGGCGAAGACATTTCTGGGGAGGGCGAAGCTGAAATAATATTTGATTTTGTTGCGGATCCAACTGATGAAATAGCGGTGACCACCGTCAAAGAAGCATACTTTGAAGCCGTTGATCTTTCATCCACAACATTCTCAGATACAATCTCAACAGCAGCAGCTCAAGTAATATCAGAGGTGGATGAACCCACCATCTCGACTGTCCCTCCTTCGTCGAGCGCGCCAGCAACTTCAACTATTGTTGGTGTCTCTTCTTTTGTCGCACCATCTGTTGAAGCAACGACTGTGGCAACATCCTCTGCAGTCATTCCAGGAGGGAGATTTACTGATGTTGCGGCCACTCCCGACGTCCATTCGAGTTTTGCCATGCTAGTTGAACAATACACTAGCATATTCTACCTCACTTTGAAAGAATTGATAACTATGGTGCTGGAGAAGAATCTAGGCTTTGATACTCTGAAGATGTCCTCCAATCTCACTATAGCGCAGATTAGAAATTTCAAAGACACTGAAAGAGCTGATACGCTAGAGCAGATGGTTAATGGTTTAGAATAACCCATTAACGAATATTGGCAACTATCCCGAGGCAGCATCAATGACTTGGTTCAGGCTGAGTATGACTCACTAACTGCGAACTTTGCTCAGAAGACAGAAACTTTAAACAAATCTATTCGGGAACATCAACAAGAGATGGAGAAAGAGCAAGCAGTATTGGTAGAGAGTATTCCTCAGCTAGCCCAGTGCCTGTCACTACCACATTCCGAAAACAGGGGTATTTTCGAATTTTTACAATATTTAATATTATGTTATTTATAATTAATTAACTGCATAATAGTATATTGATTTAAATAATTATCATGTGTGATGTGTAATTAAATATATAATTATATGCAGTGTTAATTATTTTATTTTAGCTAGCAGACTAAACCTAGAAGCCCAGTAGACGAACCTCTGTCTGAATTATAGAATTCTGGATTTTTATTAGTTATTTAGAAATTATTTATTGGAGATTATAATTAATTACTGTATTTTATTTAATATTTTGCGCATTGCCTTTGCTTCGATATTTGGAGCACTATCCAGACTTTTGTCTTCCAACAAATTTCACAATCTTGCTCTAGACATGCCCGCCTTCCATTCTGCTATTTTTGCAACTCATAATTTTGCTCCCTGTGCATTAATTCTAGCCGCACAAAAATCGTCGCGGACGTTATTTTTAATTTCCTATTTTTGTATCGTTGTGCGTTCCAATCGAAAATTGGAGGCCCTCTTGACCTATTTTTCGTGCGACCCAAATTAGGGTAATATTCTGTTCCGAGTCTTCTTCAATATTGGTATTGATGACTTGACCTGATTTTGACCCCAGGTACTCCTAATAAATTGTTGAACACAACTTGCATTTATTTCTATTTAAATTGGGGATACCATTTTATCTGATTTTAAAATTCCAATTTAATTCCAGTGCCCTTCAAATTTAGCCCATACCCATCTTACAGCGTCCCCTGACCCTACAAAATATCGGACCCCGAATCGCCCGCCCAATTTTCGTCATTTTATGTGTTTGTGCAATTTCCCGAATTTAAGGGGCCAAGTTGCAATTATTCAATTGTAGGTGCCAACACCTAATTATTTTAATCAATGAGGAAGCCTATTAATTTTAATTAAAAACCCTCATCCCTACATGAATTAATATTTCATGAATCATCATAGCCACTCATTTAAGTGGGACAAATCCTCACCCTACATCACACCCTCTCTCTTCCTCTTTAATGACTTGTACCCTCAAACCCTAATCCCTATGCAACCTAGGTTTTCCCCCACCTCACAAGCCTCCAAAAATCCTCAAGCCCCCTCTCTCTCATACGTAGGATTTTCTTCTCTTTTCCTTTCTTCTCTTTCTTTCTTCTTCTTCTTCTTCCTTCTCTTCTCATTGTTTATTTTGAAATTGAAATTCAAAATAAATAAGGGGGGGAACTTGGGGTTACTGTGCACCCCCGGCCCTTACTGTGCATTTTCCGGCGGGCTGCTCCTCCCCATCCCTCCGACTGCTCGTGCTCCTCCCTCCTTCTCCTCCTCCAAAACCTCCGGTCCGGCGGACTGAACCCGGCCGAGCCCGCTGCAGTCCGCGGCTGCTCCTCCAGACCCCACCTCCGGCGCCGGCGCTCCGCGGCACTCCCTCCGGCAACCCCGTCTCCATCTCCTCCTTCCATCTTCACCATCATTTCATCACCACCACCGGCCTAGCCGATCCTCCGGCGGCCCACGTTCTGCACCCAGGCCGACTTCCCGGCCGATCCTGCTCCAGCCGGCGAGCGGCCGAGCCCGCTGCCCTCGCGTCCGGCGGTCCCCTTTCCTCTCCCTCCACCTGTGCACTCCAGCCCGGCGGTGGCCCTGTCACTCCGACCCACGGCTCCCGCTGCACCGGCCTGCCCGACCCAGAACCCGGCGGCCCTCCTCCCCGCAACTCCGGCGGCCGGCCAGCAACTCCGGCAAGCCCCACAGTAATCCTCTCCTCTCTCTTTTTATATATATATATATATATCTTTATATATATATATATATCTAATGTATATATATATATGTTTGTTATATATTTAATTAATGAGAATTAGTATATGTATATAACAAATGTAAGGTATTTTATGTATTTAAAATGGTATAAATATGTATAGTAATGTATATATTGTATAGAAACCATTAGTAAATTAATATGTGGTGTACATTAATTTATGTAATGTATTAAGGTATATATATAACTAAGGTATATGTATTGTATATATTAATTGATGAGTAGATACATATATATATATGTATATAAATACGTAAATGTGTGTAGGTGTATACGTATTAAATAATATATTTTAAATCTGTATTTTGTTAGATATATAGCTATGTGTTAGTATTAACTAAAATATTCTAGTACGTATTTTAGTACGTATATATAGTATATAAATTTAAATTGGTATTAGTATATATATAAAAACGTATCTTGGTATATGATATATATATATAGATATAACATATATATATATATTTTTCCCTCGTACATATATATGTATTACATATGTATTCTAGTATAAATACGTCTTAGTATATGTATATGCATATTGTTTATTAATAAATATTTAAACATAATGTTTAGTATATATAATATATATGTATAGATATAATAATTATTTAAATTATGTTAATACATAAATAATGTATTGGTATATAATGAAAAGTGTATAATTGATAAATGTATATGTATGTATTTCATTATCTACTTAACATATTACAATATATAAAGTGGTATGTATTTTTGTGTATGTGTATATTATGATACATGTATATAGTATAATTATTATTTTGGTATAAATATATATGTATATATATATATTTTCGTATTGGTATATGTTTAACAAAAACATTTTGGCATATATAAATAAATGTGGCATAACGTATATTTGGTATAATTATATATGTATTTGATTGTATAGATACAAAAATATATTTTTGGTATACGAATTATATAAATTTAGATACATCTATTTAGTGTATATATAGTATATACGTATTTTGTACAAATTACTGGTAGGCACTTATATATATTATATACATGTTTAAATTGGTACTTATATTTTCTGAGTAGATATGTATATTTATATATGAACCCCTACTAGATAACCCTAGTTGACTAGTGCCCTGCCTGACATGGTTCCAATTTCAGTATTTATAGACTGTGTGTTAGCGTAGCATCTGATGCAAATGTGGGTTGCTTTGTGTTATGTCTATAGGACTGTTGGTTCACCAGGGAATACTCTGGAACAGGACATCCATAAATACAGCTAAGGACCCAAGGCAAGTACATTCTCTGATAATTTCCAATTCTTGATAATTGCTATAAGTTCAATGATCTTGAAATGTTACAACTGAATCTTTGACACTGTGTTACACGGACTAGTATAGCTTGGATCTGCAGTCATGAGATGTTACCTTGATTATTGTTTTGACATTGTACACGACATGTATATTTAGACATTGTACATGATAGACTTGACTTGTTCGTGTATCGTGACGTGTCATGGTTGGATCCACAGTACTAGTTGGGGGCGGGGAAGTAGTTAGTAAGAAATGTGATCATAACCTCTTATTGTAGTATATAAAATTGTAAGTGTTAATCATGCTCTTCACCCATGATTAGCCAGGCCCTGTAGCTACTGTACATGTTCCCAAGCCGATAACATTTCGAAACTACTATTTCAAACACCTAGAATAGATTACAGTTCTCTATTTTTAATCATATACTACATCACCCGTATATGATACTGCACCTTGTTCTTCCATTTTTATACATGCACTGACTGTACTATATTGCCTATTGCCTGTCTCTCTTAAATTACCATTGCATTTATTTCACTGTCTTCTCAGTAGCTAGCATGACATGTTTTATTGTATTATAGACATTATCAATTAATGGAACTGTTATTTGAGAGTGTTACTTTGCTCCTTCCTGACTGGAAATATTTTTCCAGACTATGCCTTAGAGGACCGCTGTCCGACACTTTATGGACTATGGTGAGTAGCTGCAGACTTGGTAGTTAGCTGTGATTCTGGAAGGTCTAGACGGAATTATTATTTCTTGTTAGTTCTTTTAGTAGACTATTTGGTACCGGATTTGTCTCCGGCATTTTGATGATTCTTGGATATTGTTAAGTTAAGTTATTTCTTGTGGACTTGTGTTGTGTTTAATTTTAATTTCTGTTTCGAAATCTTATCGTGCTGTAATCCTGTGATTGAGTATATGTTCATCTATTTGTGTCATCCGTGCCTCCTAATGGAGATTGGATAATTGCGTGACATTAGTTAGATAGTATCAATACCTAGACAGCGTTCTACCGCCGATGCTGCGGCGTAGGCTGGACGTACCCACGCATTCGTGCCCCTAAACCGGGTGCGGGTCGTGACACGTTTTAGTGGTGGCCCATGCAGGTCAGACTTCGCGAGTTGTGCGATGTCGTAGTAGTGTAGCATCCTTGTTATACTACTGCGTACCTGCGATAGAATCTAGGACATAGGATACTAGGACGAGAGCAAATACTCAATCACAATTCCTTGAGAGATTCCTGGGATGACCCCTGAGAATCTTGTTAAAACTTCCAATTTAAAATCATTCCCTTGTTCTGTCCATTCTCACTTGTTGATATTTATTTGATTGTTGTTGTTTAGGTATTAAATTAGGATTTTTGCTTCATTATAGAGTTTGATTTCATATTAAGAGGAATTTACAGACTGAATTACGGTATTATCTGATAACACATGTCGATGAGGACAGTGAAAAGGATTAACATTAGAGCTATTGAACTACAGAAGGTGGATGTAAAATTTTAATTGAAGATTGAAAATGAATTTCAAATTTTTAAAGGATTGAGATATTGTTATTAAAAATTTTGAGGAATTCAGATTCAATTTGTTGAACCTAGACAAGCTGTAAGGATTTTTGGAGTTGATAAAATTTTCATTTCAGTATTTAAATAATTAACCTTGAGAAAAGTGTATGCATTATACTTAAAAAGTTTATTCGAGGAGTTACTTTGAGGAATTTCATTTAAGGATAAGAATTTATAGTGAGAGAGATATTAGTATATAAGTAGGTGAGATGCATGTGTAAGGATATGTTGGTTTGAGCATGATTGAGATTCACAGCCAACTGGCTTAGGTATCCATCTAGGGTTGTATTAGAGAGAGCAGTACCTAGTATGGTGTGTTGCAATTGATATGCATTGAGTGATAAGAATAACTAGTATCAACGATTTCAGTAAGTAAGGAAGCTAGCAGTGAGTGTGGTTGAACTGTGATCCCTAGGGGATAGAGGTATCGGACCATGGATGCATCTTTGACCCGTGCAATCACAACTAGGATTTATTTCCAATCTATTTATCTTGAATGTTGCTTCTTTAGAACTGTACTGTCCTCCCTTGATGATATCGCATTTTACCCTAATTGATTCTTTGGGATCTGTCTTCAGGATGTCGCCGCAGACAAGGTCTATGAGAGCGGGAACATCAGCTTTAGAGGGGTCTGCCACCTCTCCACCTGATGGACAGACATCCGTAGTTCCTCCTACATCTCCAATGCACGTAGGTGATCCTCCTCCTCCACCTGTTAAGAGGATAGCCGCAGCTGTAACAGACAACCTTCCTCCTCCATCAACTCCGATTCCCGAAGGTTTGCCCATTGACGGAACGCAGATGTTTACCTTGATCCAAGGCATGGTAGATGCCCAGAGAGTAACGGCAGACGCTCAGCGAGTTCAAGCTGAGGCTCAGAAGGTGCAAGCAGAAGCGTACCAGGCACAAACCGAGCTGATGAAAGAAAACATGGAGAATGCTCACCAGGTGACTCTCCAAGCTTTGGAGAAAGTAGCACAGTACCAGCAGTTTCCTGGCCAGCAACAGCAGAGATCAGGCACTATAGTGGATTTCAAAAGGATGATGCCTCGAGAGTTCAAGGGCACCGAAGGGATACTCTACGCTGACGACTGGCTAGAGGATATAGAGAGAAGTCTGCGATTGACCCAGATTCCGGAGAACTTGAAGATAGAAGCCGCTGGCAGTCAGATGTTCGATATCGCACTCACGTGGTATCGCACGGAGCCGAGAATTACTGCACAAGGACTTACTTGGGAGACCTTCAAGGAACTCTTCAAGGAGAAGTTCTTTCCCGACGTGGCATTGGGAACCTTGGAAAGTCAATTTCATGACTTAGTTCAAGGAAACATGTCGGTCGACGAGTACGCTGCAGAATTCTGTAGATTGAGCCATTTTGCATCGTCTATGATTCGAGACCCAGGAGATCGAGCCCAGAAATTTAGAAAGGGACTGACAAGAGAGATTAAGTCGCGCACTTCTGGTCGTCGTACCGCTACCTTTGAGGCTATCTTGATGGATGCTCAGATCGCAGAAGAGGATCTGGATCTCAGGCCTAAGAGGAGTCACAATACTTTTGGAGATACGAATGGTAGCCCAGGACCAGCCAAGCATCCCCGTATTCAGCACCAACAAGAGTACCAAGTACCATTTCATATTCAGCAACAACCATGGACATTTCAGCATCCACCGCAGTACCTAGCACCAGTTCCTATCCAGCGACAGCCCTGGGCATTTCAGTATCAACAGCAGTACCCGGCACCAGTTCCTGTACAGCAGGATCAACGAACTTGTCACTTCTGTAAGAAGCCAGGTCACCTTTGGGAGAGCTGTAGAACGAGGCTGGGACTTTGTTTGCACTGTGGCGCTGCGGGACATCGAGTAAGGGATTGTCTTCGAGTCCCTCATCTTCTCAGCCAACACGCAGCTTCAGACTATAGAGATCCAGTTAGGCTACCTGTAGAACCGTACATTGCTCAGTACCTGCAAAGGGAACCACCCCAGCAGGGCGGGCATTTGCGATGACGGTCGAGGAGACCGATACTGCAGGTAATGTGTTAGCAATTTCTGTTCTTTCCTTCCTTCTGTTTCTATCTATTTGATTAATTGATTGCTTAGTACCGTAGCTTGTATGCATGATTCTTTGTTATAATGTAGTTAGTAGTACACCCTGATACATGGACTGTAACACCTTAACAAATGAGACCATAACCATGTATGTTCCCCCTAGATTGTATGTGGTATGACTATAGGTAGAATTTTCTTAGACCGTGATTATTGGTGTTGACTGTAGTGAAAATTCATGAAGGAGTTATGACTTGACAAGAGGAACAAGATGATTAAAATTTGAGGATAATTATTGATTTAAATAAATGGTTAAGAAATTTGCATGGCATAATTGGTGGTTAATTAATTCTAGGAAAGATTTTTGACATGTTTAAATTGGTTATTTTAGAAATTTTGAGAGATTTATCAATGTATTTATTTAAATCGCAAATTATGAATTTTAGAACTTCATATTGAATGTGACATTTGGAGAATCCTTAAAATATCATATTGTTGAGTACTTTGAGGAGTGGATATTAAAATTCCGGGTATTGAATTATAACTCGAAACTCTCAAGAAATTTTGATGGACTTTGATTTACTTTGAGGATTTTCAGGTTGTACAATAATTTCAGACTTTTGAAATCGTGAAAAGACCTTGTGGATTTCATGGATGATAAAATTTAAATTGATGGAATAATAATGTGTATGGTTTAATGCTACTTTGAGGATTTTAAATTTCGAGGACGAAATTCTTTTAAGGTGGGTAGACTTGTCACTACCACATTCCGAAAACAGGGGTATTTTCGAATTTTTACAATATTTAATATTATGTTATTTATAATTAATTAACTGCATAATAGTATATTGATTTAAATAATTATCATGTGTGATGTGTAATTAAATATATAATTATATGCAGTGTTAATTATTTTATTTTAGCTAGCAGACTAAACCTAGAAGCCCAGTAGACGAACCTCTGTCTGAATTATAGAATTCTGGATTTTTATTAGTTATTTAGAAATTATTTATTGGAGATTATAATTAATTACTGTATTTTATTTAATATTTTGCGCATTGCCTTTGCTTCGATATTTGGAGCACTATCCAGACTTTTGTCTTCCAACAAATTTTACAATCTTGCTCTAGACATGCCCGCCTTCCATTCTGCTATTTTTGCAACTCATAATTTTGCTCCCTGTGCATTAATTCTAGCCGCACAAAAATCGTCGCGGACGTTATTTTTAATTTCCTATTTTTGTATCGTTGTGCGTTCCAATGGAAAATTGGAGGCCCTCTTGACCTATTTTTCGTGCGACCCAAATTAGGGTAATATTCTGTTCCGAGTCTTCTTCAATATTGGTATTGATGACTTGACCTGATTTTGACCCCAGGTACTCCTAATAAATTGTTGAACACAACTTGCATTTATTTCTATTTAAATTGGGGATACCATTTTATCTGATTTTAAAATTCCAATTTAATTCCAGTGCCCTTCAAATTTAGCCCATACCCATCTTACAGCGTCCCCTGACCCTACAAAATATCGGACCCCGAATCGCCCGCCCAATTTTCGTCATTTTATTTGTTTGTGCAATTTCCCGAATTTAAGGGGCCAAGTTGCAATTATTCAATTGTAGGTGCCAACACCTAATTATTTTAATCAATGAGGAAGCCTATTAATTTTAATTAAAAACCCTCATCCCTACATGAATTAATATTTCATGAATCATCATAGCCACTCATTTAAGTGGGACAAATCCTCACCCTACATCACACCCTCTCTCTTCCTATTTAATGACTTGTACCCTCAAACCCTAATCCCTATGCAACCTAGGTTTTCCCCCACCTCACAAGCCTCCAAAAATCCTCAAGCCCCCTCTCTCTCATACGTAGGATTTTCTTCTCTTTTCCTTTCTTCTCTTTCTTTCTTCTTCTTCTTCTTCTTCCTTCTCTTCTCATTGTTTATTTTGAAATTGAAATTCAAAATAAATAAGGGGGGAACTTGGGGTTACTGTGCACCCCCGGCCCTTACTGTGCATTTTCCGGCGGGCTGCTCCTCCCCATCCCTCCGACTGCTCGTGCTCCTCCCTCCTTCTCCTCCTCCAAAACCTCCGGTCCGGCGGACTGAACCCGGCCGAGCCCGCTGCAGTCCGCGGCTGCTCCTCCAGACCCCACCTCCGGCGCCGGCGCTCCGCGGCACTCCCTCCGGCAACCCCGTCTCCATCTCCTTCTTCCATCTTCACCATCATTTCATCACCACCACCGGCCTAGCCGATCCTCCGGCGGCCCACGTTCTGCACCCAGGCCGACTTCCCGGCCGATCCTGCTCCAGCCGGCGAGCGGCCGAGCCCGCTGCCCTCGCGTCCGGCGGTCCCCTTTCCTCTCCCTCCACCTGTGCACTCCAGCCCGGCGGTGGCCCTGTCACTCCGACCCACGGCTCCCGCTGCACCGGCCTGCCCGACCCAGAACCTGGCGGCCCTCCTCCCCGCAACTCCGGCGGCCGGCCAGCAACTCCGGCAAGCCCCACAGTAATCCTCTCCTCTCTCTTTTTATATATATATATATATCTTTATATATATATATATATCTAATGTATATATATATATGTTTGTTATATATTTAATTAATGAGAATTAGTATATGTATATAACAAATGTAAGGTATTTTATGTATTTAAAATGGTATAAATATGTATAGTAATGTATATATTGTATAGAAACCATTAGTAAATTAATATGTGGTGTACATTAATTTATGTAATGTATTAAGGTATATATATAACTAAGGTATATGTATTGTATATATTAATTGATGAGTAGATACATATATATATATGTATATAAATACGTAAATGTGTGTAGGTGTATACGTATTAAATAATATATTTTAAATCTGTATTTTGTTAGATATATAGCTATGTGTTAGTATTAACTAAAATATTCTAGTACGTATTTTAGTACGTATATATAGTATATAAATTTAAATTGGTATTAGTATATATATAAAAACGTATCTTGGTATATGATATATATATATAGATATAACATATATATATATATTTTTCCCTCGTACATATATATGTATTACATATGTATTCTAGTATAAATACGTCTTAGTATATGTATATGCATATTGTTTATTAATAAATATTTAAACATAATGTTTAGTATATATAATATATATGTATAGATATAATAATTATTTAAATTATGTTAATACATAAATAATGTATTGGTATATAATGAAAAGTGTATAATTGATAAATGTATATGTATGTATTTCATTATCTACTTAACATATTACAATATATAAAGTGGTATGTATTTTTGTGTATGTGTATATTATGATACATGTATATAGTATAATTATTATTTTGGTATAAATATATATGTATATATATATATTTTCGTATTGGTATATGTTTAACAAAAACATTTTGGCATATATAAATAAATGTGGCATAACGTATATTTGGTATAATTATATATGTATTTGATTGTATAGATACAAAAATATATTTTTTGTATACGAATTATATAAATTTAGATACATCTATTTAGTGTATATATAGTATATACGTATTTTGTACAAATTACTGGTAGGCACTTATATATATTATATACATGTTTAAATTGGTACTTATATTTTCTGAGTAGATATGTATATTTATATATGAACCCCTACTAGATAACCCTAGTTGACTAGTGCCCTGCCTGACATGGTTCCAATTTCAGTATTTATAGACTGTGTGTTAGCGTAGCATCTGATGCAAATGTGGGTTGCTTTGTGTTATGTCTATAGGACTGTTGGTTCACCAGGGAATACTCTGGAACAGGACATCCATAAATACAGCTAAGGACCCAAGGCAAGTACATTCTCTGATAATTTCCAATTCTTGATAATTGCTATAAGTTCAATGATCTTGAAATGTTACAACTGAATCTTTGACACTGTGTTACACGGACTAGTATAGCTTGGATCTGCAGTCATGAGATGTTACCTTGATTATTGTTTTGACATTGTACACGACATGTATATTTAGACATTGTACATGATAGACTTGACTTGTTCGTGTATCGTGACGTGTCATGGTTGGATCCACAGTACTAGTTGGGGGCGGGGAAGTAGTTAGTAAGAAATGTGATCATAACCTCTTATTGTAGTATATAAAATTGTAAGTGTTAATCATGCTCTTCACCCATGATTAGCCAGGCCCTGTAGCTACTGTACATGTTCCCAAGCCGATAACATTTCGAAACTACTATTTCAAACACCTAGAATAGATTACAGTTCTCTATTTTTAATCATATACTACATCACCCGTATATGATACTGCACCTTGTTCTTCCATTTTTATACATGCACTGACTGTACTATATTGCCTATTGCCTGTCTCTCTTAAATTACCATTGCATTTATTTCACTGTCTTCTCAGTAGCTAGCATGACATGTTTTATTGTATTATAGACATTATCAATTAATGGAACTGTTATTTGAGAGTGTTACTTTGCTCCTTCCTGACTGGAAATATTTTTCCAGACTATGCCTTAGAGGACCGCTGTCCGACACTTTATGGACTATGGTGAGTAGCTGCAGACTTGGTAGTTAGCTGTGATTCTGGAAGGTCTAGACGGAATTATTATTTCTTGTTAGTTCTTTTAGTAGACTATTTGGTACCGGATTTGTCTCCGGCATTTTGATGATTCTTGGATATTGTTAAGTTAAGTTATTTCTTGTGGACTTGTGTTGTGTTTAATTTTAATTTCTGTTTCAAAATCTTATCGTGCTGTAATCCTGTGATTGAGTATATGTTCATCTATTTGTGTCATCCGTGCCTCCTAATGGAGATTGGATAATTGCGTGACATTAGTTAGATAGTATCAATACCTAGACAGCGTTCTACCGCCGATGCTGCGGCGTAGGCTGGACGTACCCACGCATTCGTGCCCCTAAACCGGGTGCGGGTCGTGACACGTTTTAGTGGTGGCCCATGCAGGTCAGACTTCGCGAGTTGTGCGATGTCGTAGTAGTGTAGCATCCTTGTTATACTACTGCGTACCTGCGATAGAATCTAGGACATAGGATACTAGGACGAGAGCAAATACTCAATCACAATTCCTTGAGAGATTCCTGGGATGACCCCTGAGAATCTTGTTAAAACTTCCAATTTAAAATCATTCCCTTGTTCTGTCCATTCTCACTTGTTGATATTTATTTGATTGTTGTTGTTTAGGTATTAAATTAGGATTTTTGCTTCATTATAGAGTTTGATTTCATATTAAGAGGAATTTACAGACTGAATTACGGTATTATCTGATAACACATGTCGATGAGGACAGTGAAAAGGATTAACATTAGAGCTATTGAACTACAGAAGGTGGATGTAAAATTTTAATTGAAGATTGAAAATGAATTTCAAATTTTTAAAGGATTGAGATATTGTTATTAAAAATTTTGAGGAATTCAGATTCAATTTGTTGAACCTAGACAAGCTGTAAGGATTTTTGGAGTTGATAAAATTTTTATTTCAGTATTTAAATAATTAACCTTGAGAAAAGTGTATGCATTATACTTAAAAAGTTTATTCGAGGAGTTACTTTGAGGAATTTCATTTAAGGATAAGAATTTATAGTGAGAGAGATATTAGTATATAAGTAGGTGAGATGCATGTGTAAGGATATGTTGGTTTGAGCATGATTGAGATTCACAGCCAACTGGCTTAGGTATCCATCTAGGGTTGTATTAGAGAGAGCAGTACCTAGTATGGTGTGTTGCAATTGATATGCATTGAGTGATAAGAATAACTAGTATCAACGATTTCAGTAAGTAAGGAAGCTAGCAGTGAGTGTGGTTGAACTGTGATCCCTAGGGGATAGAGGTATCGGACCATGGATGCATCTTTGACCCGTGCAATCACAACTAGGATTTATTTCCAATCTATTTATCTTGAATGTTGCTTCTTTAGAACTGTACTGTCCTCCCTTGATGATATCGCATTTTACCCTAATTGATTCTTTGGGATCTGTCTTCAGGATGTCGCCGCAGACAAGGTCTATGAGAGCGGGAACATCAGCTTTAGAGGGGTCTGCCACCTCTCCACCTGATGGACAAACATCCGTAGTTCCTCCTACATCTCCAATGCACGTAGGTGATCCTCCTCCTCCACCTGTTAAGAGGATAGCCGCAGCTGTAACAGACAACCTTCCTCCTCCATCAACTCCGATTCCCGGAGGTTTGCCCATTGACGGAACGCAGATGTTTACCTTGATCCAAGGCATGGTAGATGCCCAGAGAGTAACGGCAGACGCTCAGCGAGTTCAAGCTGAGGCTCAGAAGGTGCAAGCAGAAGCGTACCAGGCACAAACCGAGCTGATGAAAGAAAACATGGAGAATGCTCACCAGGTGACTCTCCAAGCTTTGGAGAAAGTAGCACAGTACCAGCAGTTTCCTGGCCAGCAACAGCAGAGATCAGGCACTATAGTGGATTTCAAAAGGATGATGCCTCGAGAGTTCAAGGGCACCGAAGGGATACTCTACGCTGACGACTGGCTAGAGGATATAGAGAGAAGTCTGCGATTGACCCAGATTCCGGAGAACTTGAAGATAGAAGCCGCTGGCAGTCAGATGTTCGATATCGCACTCACGTGGTATCGCACGGAGCCGAGAATTACTGCACAAGGACTTACTTGGGAGACCTTTAAGGAACTCTTCAAGGAGAAGTTCTTTCCCGACGTGGCATTGGGAACCTTGGAAAGTCAATTTCATGACTTAGTTCAAGGAAACATGTCGGTCGACGAGTACGCTGCAGAATTCTGTAGATTGAGCCATTTTGCATCGTCTATGATTCGAGACCCAGGAGATCGAGCCCGGAAATTTAGAAAGGGACTGACAAGAGAGATTAAGTCGCGCACTTCTGGTCGTCGTACCGCTACCTTTGAGGCTATCTTGATGGATGCTCAGATCGCAGAAGAGGATCTGGATCTCAGGCCTAAGAGGAGTCACAATACTTTTGGAGATACGAATGGTAGCCCAGGACCAGCCAAGCATCCCCGTATTCAGCACCAACAAGAGTACCAAGTACCATTTCATATTCAGCAACAACCATGGACATTTCAGCATCCACCGCAGTACCTAGCACCAGTTCCTATCCAGCGACAGCCCTGGGCATTTCAGTATCAACAGCAGTACCCGGCACCAGTTCCTGTACAGCAGGATCAACGAACTTGTCACTTCTGTAAGAAGCCAGGTCACCTTTGGGAGAGCTGTAGAACGAGGCTGGGACTTTGTTTGCACTGTGGCGCTGCGGGACATCGAGTAAGGGATTGTCTTCGAGTCCCTCATCTTCTCAGCCAACACGCAGCTTCAGACTATAGAGATCCAGTTAGGCTACCTGTAGAACCGTACATTGCTCAGTACCTGCAAAGGGAACCACCCCAGCAGGGCGGGCATTTGCGATGACGGTCGAGGAGACCGATACTGCAGGTAATGTGTTAGCAATTTCTGTTCTTTCCTTCCTTCTGTTTCTATCTATTTGATTAATTGATTGCTTAGTACCGTAGCTTGTATGCATGATTCTTTGTTATAATGTAGTTAGTAGTACACCCTGATACATGGACTGTAACACCTTAACAAATGAGACCATAACCATGTATGTTCCCCCTAGATTGTATGTGGTATGACTATAGGTAGAATTTTCTTAGACCGTGATTATTGGTGTTGACTGTAGTGAAAATTCATGAAGGAGTTATGACTTGACAAGAGGAACAAGATGATTAAAATTTGAGGATAATTATTGATTTAAATAAATGGTTAAGAAATTTGCATGGCATAATTGGTGGTTAATTAATTCTAGGAAAGATTTTTGACATGTTTAAATTGGTTATTTTAGAAATTTTGAGAGATTTATCAATGTATTTATTTAAATCGCAAATTATGAATTTTAGAACTTCATATTGAATGTGACATTTGGAGAATCCTTAAAATATCATATTGTTGAGTACTTTGAGGAGTGGATATTAAAATTCCGGGTATTGAATTATAACTCGAAACTCTCAAGAAATTTTGATGGACTTTGATTTACTTTGAGGATTTTCAGGTTGTACAATAATTTCAGACTTTTGAAATCGTGAAAAGACCTTGTGGATTTCATGGATGATAAAATTTAAATTGATGGAATAATAATGTGTATGGTTTAATGCTACTTTGAGGATTTTAAATTTCGAGGACGAAATTCTTTTAAGGTGGGTAGACTTGTCACTACCACATTCCGAAAACAGGGGTATTTTCGAATTTTTACAATATTTAATATTATGTTATTTATAATTAATTAACTGCATAATAGTATATTGATTTAAATAATTATCATGTGTGATGTGTAATTAAATATATAATTATATGCAGTGTTAATTATTTTATTTTAGCTAGCAGACTAAACCTAGAAGCCCAGTAGACGAACCTCTGTCTGAATTATAGAATTCTGGATTTTTATTAGTTATTTAGAAATTATTTATTGGAGATTATAATTAATTACTGTATTTTATTTAATATTTTGCGCATTGCCTTTGCTTCGATATTTGGAGCACTATCCAGACTTTTGTCTTCCAACAAATTTTACAATCTTGCTCTAGACATGCCCGCCTTCCATTCTGCTATTTTTGCAACTCATAATTTTGCTCCCTGTGCATTAATTCTAGCCGCACAAAAATCGTCGCGGACGTTATTTTTAATTTCCTATTTTTGTATCGTTGTGCGTTCCAATGGAAAATTGGAGGCCCTCTTGACCTATTTTTCGTGCGACCCAAATTAGGGTAATATTCTGTTCCGAGTCTTCTTCAATATTGGTATTGATGACTTGACCTGATTTTGACCCCAGGTACTCCTAATAAATTGTTGAACACAACTTGCATTTATTTCTATTTAAATTGGGGATACCATTTTATCTGATTTTAAAATTCCAATTTAATTCCAGTGCCCTTCAAATTTAGCCCATACCCATCTTACAGCGTCCCCTGACCCTACAAAATATCGGACCCCGAATCGCCCGCCCAATTTTCGTCATTTTATTTGTTTGTGCAATTTCCCGAATTTAAGGGGCCAAGTTGCAATTATTCAATTGTAGGTGCCAACACCTAATTATTTTAATCAATGAGGAAGCCTATTAATTTTAATTAAAAACCCTCATCCCTACATGAATTAATATTTCATGAATCATCATAGCCACTCATTTAAGTGGGACAAATCCTCACCCTACATCACACCCTCTCTCTTCCTATTTAATGACTTGTACCCTCAAACCCTAATCCCTATGCAACCTAGGTTTTCCCCCACCTCACAAGCCTCCAAAAATCCTCAAGCCCCCTCTCTCTCATACGTGAGAGGAATATTATGGATCCATCATCCATAATATGGATATGACAAACTCATCATGAGAGGAATATTATGACAGCAGTTCAGAGGTAATATGGACGTAAACCAATGTCCAAAAAATTCATCGAGGAGTGATAAAGATAGACCAAAGGATCGCTCCACTGGGGAGATTGATGGGACGATCGCTCGGAGGCAATATGAGCATGGCTAGCGTCTAACGAGATTGGTTTGAATAGTCACTGCGGGAATGTGCGAGTAGACCTAAGGATTGCTCCGCTGGGGAGATTTTAAGGATCCATCATCCATTGCGTATCCGGGACTCTTGGATACGGATGATGGTTTCTTTTTGTAACGAAGGAGAAAATGTTGCACATAGGCGCTTGCTGGGGATGAAGAACCAAGAGTTGATTTGTACATCTGGGTTATGGACTTATTACCCATGGCGTACCTTAAGTACGGATAATAAGCTGAAATGACTAGCACTATCAAGGGTTATGCGAACGTGATAGTAGAAAGTCAAAAAGAAGAACTTCACTCAGAGATAATGAGGACGTGAAAAAGTTTTGAAAATATCTTACTCAGAGGTAATGTGGGCGTGATAAGATATAACTCTGTGGGATTGAAAAAAATAGGACAGAGGTGACCGTTCTCTTGTAATGATAGATTCAATCTGCTGGAGAAAGTGGAGAGACGTAGTTCAGAGGTAATATCGACGTGAACTGCTCGATAGCAACAACCTGGGAGGATTGCTCAGAGGTCACTTGGACATGGCAAACTCAGTTGGGGGAAAAAAATGTTCGGACAAAAATTCACTAGGGAGCGATTTACTGAGTGGG
This sequence comes from Iris macrosiphon, assembly GCA_036927795.1. Lineage (NCBI taxonomy): Eukaryota > Viridiplantae > Streptophyta > Magnoliopsida > Asparagales > Iridaceae > Iris > Iris macrosiphon. The sequence continues at coordinate 5,222,259 of JAYESA010000003.1, forward strand.
GATAGACCTGAAGGTTGCTCAGCTGGGAAGACTTTAGGGACTCATCATCCGGTACTTCTTGAGGGGGAAAATTGCCAAGTTGGAGTGAGGTCAACTTGCAGTGACCGTCTTCTCACTATAAATGCAAAGTAATGACTTTGGCGTCGATCAACTCCTGAATTTTTCTTTTCAGTACATAGCATGCCTTTGTGGGGTGATGAATGTACCGATGAAAGAGATAATATTCTGGGTCATCGACCTTGCCAGCCTTTTCAGGGTATCTGATTTTGGGTAGCCGAAGTTTGTTTTCCTTTATCAATATATTAAAGATTTCAATGATGTCTTCATCATTGAAGGAGAAAGTCCCCTTTGGCTTTCGGGCTTCCGATGCCTGAGTCGTACGGTCCTCAGGGAAGATGGTCATAGTTGCATCATCTTCCGACTCAGAGGGATTTCTACCCCCAACTTTGGATGCTGCTCTATTTTGTCGAGGGAGACTACCCCAGGCATGTCGTTGTCTGGTTCTTTTTCCTGTAATGGCAAAGAGTAGTTCAACCGGTAAAAAACTGACCGTTTTACTTTAGAACAGCAATAGTTGATTACAACCTTATGACTATTACAACAGTGTTCCCTAGGGGGTGTAATAGATATATTAGGAGATCCTCTGTCTTTGCGTTTCTGGATCAAAAAATCACACAAATCAGGGGGATTAACAGAAGAATAAGAAGGCTTATTCTGCCTTTTTATATCAGTAGGAGCGTGGAGATTAAGAACCATAACCCTTTCTCTGCCATAGGAATACTGTAATTCTCCCATGTGAGTAGCATACGATCCATTATCTGTCTGAGAAGCATATTTTCCCGTGAAATGGGTCTTTTTTACACGGACAGACTTATCCTAGCATAATTTGGAGTTTTGCACAAGTTCGCGTAAAACAGGAAAAGTCCTCAAATGACCTTCAGCGTCCCGCATAATCTGTAAAGTGGAAATTCTCTTCTGTTTTGGGCATAAAAGCCTAGAGGTTGGAAGAGTCACCACTTGTTTTCCTTTGATGTGATCAAAGGGTCCATCTGCCTCATCCAAGACGGGAGATATATTTTTACGCGCAGGGCGCGTTTAAAATTTCCAATTTGGCATTGAGGCCTTGCCAGAAATTTTGTCTTCCACGTCACAGACGGGAGATGAAAGTTTATGCGCAGGGCGCGTCTGAGACTTCTGGATTGGCACTGAGGCATTGCCAGAAGTTTTATTTGCCAAGTCACAGATGGGAGACATATTTTTACGCACAGGGCATACAGGCTGTGCTGTCATGACCTTGTTGATCAGAGAATGAGAGCTTGCAGGAAGGGTATAGGATGTCTTATGCATCCAAACTTTACGCAGCTTCCTGTTGTTCTGTACAGAGGAGGAATGAGAGCCACCCCCTACATGAAGCATATCTTCATAGGCAGATTGGTCCAACTGGACGACCAAAGTCTTCTTCGTTGATTCGACGGATACAACATCGTGTTGAGCAATTGCTTTCTCGTTAGAGAAGAAAGTCGTCCCCAGCAGAGTCGCCATTCTTGTTTGCGAGATTTAAACAAAGAGGTTTATACAAAACCTTTGCTTGCAAACTAAAAAAAAAGAGTACAATTAATCCTATACGAGGATGTTAAGTACAATAAAATAATTATGGGGAAGTATTGCTATAGGAGTCTGATCTGCAGTCGATCACTTTGTCCCTTGGACCACACGATAATGAAGAAGTATTGTAGAAGAAGAAGAAGCTTCAAAGGTTGCAAGTGGGATTGAATTATCATTGCCAAAGTTGTCAACCAACACTCTCTGTCCGTGCTCTCTCTCTCTCTCTCTCTGATCTCTGATTAAGCCCCCTCCGGTCTCTGTCTGTATGTGTCTATCCCTGTGACAAGGGATCTCTATTTATAGAGATCAGCCAAATAACTGTCCAGTCGGCATAAAAGCCAAACTGTGAAGAAAGTTGTATCTTTTACACGGCTGTTATAATAACTGCTACCCACGTTCACATGATCTTCTGAATCTGCGTATGACACGTGTTCCATTATAAGGTAATGCGTATAACTGCTTCTCGAAGATTATGGCATGCAAGCCACATTGGTAACTGCCCCTCGCGTAAAGATGGTTGGCGTAAAAGCCAAATAACTGTCTTGTTGGCGTAAAAGCCGAGCTCTGCGTAAAACTTGATGCTACATGAATAATAGATAACCAGCATAAAAATAGCCAATTATCCTTCCTGACTGAGGTTTTAAGCGTATTCTAGGCCAAATAGCCTTATCATGTATCTTTGCAAATATAACCGAGTTGGCATATTTCGAGGAGATAGCATACGGCGTACTCCTATAGTAGAAAATAGCTTGGTTGGCATAGAATGCAAGGATGGTGATGTGAGCATATTAGTCACAGTTTTAGCTCTCCTAGTTATGACAAAATTTTAAAGAATAGAACCAAATCTCGTGCATTTAATGCAAAGATATGTCTCAATCTCGTGCATTAAATGCCGAGATATGCCTTGAGCTCTGTACGAGAAACAGCTTTTGACGTGGCGGCTGATTTAGTCTCCTCTTGAGCGTAAAAACTCGTCTCTGCCCATGTAGAATAGGCAGCATATTCCTTGAATGCTTAAAAATGACTTGTATCAAGAATATGTCACTAAACGATAGTCTGGGTCTCTGTGCAAAATTATCATCACAGTCATTCTCTCGATCGTCGTGCAATACTTTTGTCAGGAGTCAGGTTCACTATTTTGTCTGACAAATTCATCGGAGGAATACGAAGAGTTTCTCGTACAACTTTACGCTGCATTAAAAAACAAACGTATTTTAAACTTTACGCAGGGAGGTATAGCAACCTTTTTTTGCCAAAACAGCCTTGGAGCGCTGCTTTATGCGGGAAGCTCTGAAGCTCTTCTTTACGCCAAACAGCTCTGAAGCTCTATTTTATGCGGGCTTCATGTATGTTGGGTTTTGACTGTATATTATGCGTATAATTCCCCAGCGTATTTCATGCTTCTACATGGGGCTCGTGATGCTGCTCTCTGGGGTGGATTCATCTGGGGTCACTTTGTAGGCACCCCGTATAGTGCTCGAGCCGGTACAAATGCGTACGATCTCTTCCGGTTGGACTCCCTCCTGTGGATGCGCTCCATGTGTTGAGCTGCTACAAGGACATCCATATAAGAAGTAAGTACAACTGCGCTAATATGTCTCTGTAGTTCAAAGCTCAGTCCATCAAAGAATTTCTCCACCTTTTCTTCTTTTAACAGGATCAGTGTAGGGTCGAACAGTTGAATCAAACATGATGCAAGTCAGGAAATTTATTCGAGTCCGATATAAATGTCAAAAATATGTCAACATGTGGATGAGATCCTATAAATTATTCTTATCCTAATTACAGGCTTGCTCGGTCTCTTAGTTGAAACTAAAGCAATATATTCGTAGACCAGCATGGGCTACCAAAAAACTATGTTATATTCTAGTCCCAAAATATCAAGGGACTAGCCATGTGGCAATGGCCAACAACACAACTCCAATGGGCAAACCCAATTTGATGGACCCTTTATAGTGCACTTAAGCTGTAAAACTAATACAATGGTCTACGAATACCTGTTACAGTTTATATATCTAATCTCATCAACAATAAGTAACATAATCACAAAGAAACAAGTCCTGTCACCATAATATATAATGATCTGTCCAACCAAAGCAATATAAATAATATCACGGAGAACAACCCGTCATCAAAATAGAAAGAAAAATAAATCCAAGTACAAATATCTAGAAGTCACTACAAGATCAAATATCTTAGAACACTAAGTATAATAAATGAATGGTGAGAATACTGTGTGCTCAAGAGAAGTCCTCCGGAACAACCTCGTCCGCTGCAACCTGTACGTCTCCAATAGTAGCATCTGCCCCATAAACCTCGAGATAGCTCTTCTCGTCTACACCTGGGGACATAATCTAGATCCAGGTTCTCTGGGGATATAACAAGGTACAATAAACACTGAAGCCAAAATAAAATACAGTACGTAAATATAGACAGATCCTCAGGGTAAGCTATATAACCAGCTAAGTAAAATATAAATGAGAGCATCACTAGTACTCAAGCTGAGACCACTACAGGCTCTGTGTCGAGGAGCCCATAGCATCAAGTAGTATCATAACTCCAGTATATGTGCCAAAGATCTGAGACAGAGTCTAAGGCACCTCCAGTAGTATATATATAAATAGCCAGCCTGTAGCCTGTGTGTCTCTCCCCACCCAATATAACCTCGATGCCTTATGTCCATAACAAGCAAGATCATGACCTCTAGCTAGTACAATGAGTCATAATAATATCCATGTAATATATAAGTCTTATATCACGAATCCTGTAAGCCTATACATAATCACGATGAATAACTCAAGAAAGATCCTGTCACATAAAATAGTGTCAAGTGTCCTACGGTATGACATACTTGGTAAAGCAAGCACATAAAAATAGGATTACAAAATAAGCTCTCTAAGTGACGTTGCATGACTTCGCGTACGGCATCAACACCCGAATCTTGCTCGGACATTAAGCAACATCTCACAGCCCTAGGTTGAACATGCACATCACAAGAATATATATAAACAAAAAGAAACACAAGCAGATAATATAATAGGATCTCTACAGGTTTGGCAAGGTACACTTGCCTGGGTTCTGAACTCCGTCAACTGCTTCTGAAAAAGTAAAATCTTCACGTATACCTCTGGATGCTGAAACAATCTCCAGAACAACGATACGAACCCAATGGGACATCCAAAACTGGATTCTGATAAGCCGATCACGAAATTGTCCATCATGTGGAACAGTGGGACCCACAAAATAATATTTCATTAACGTTCTTAGAATTAAACCAATGGGTCATAGGACCAGCATAACGCTACGAATCCAATGGCAAAATTTTTGTTAAGAGTCGACGAGTACACACGAAGTTATGGTGAGTGCCAAAATAGGCTGATATGGTATTTTTTAATGGATACGCGTTGATTCTGGTGTGCACGTACATCTAAACCAAGTTTTACGAAAGCTCACACATCCGTTTTTATGTTACACATCTTTCGATGCAACTCGCACATGATGAAGTTGTCTCGTTTGGTGGGACGTACCCCGTATCGCAAGATTTTAGGTATTTTAAAAATAAGTTTTTATCTTTTTGGAACCAGAATAATTTAACCATTAAAGCAAACTAATAAAAACTAAAAGAACAGTAAAAATCTTTGGTTATATTGTGAAGAAGTTACTTCAATTATATTTTGAAAATAATTAACGAGATAGTAGAAAATTGGACATGAACATGGGTACTTGAACTGAATTTCTGAACTGTTTCTGAACAATTTTTTGGCCAACTTCCAGTCAATTTTTTGATCAAACCCGGGTGCCTAAAATCTTTGGTTATATTGTGAAGAAGTTCCTTCAATTATATTTTGAAAATAATTAATGAGATGGTAGAAAATTGGACATAAACATGGGTACTTGGACTAAATTTCTAAACTATTTCTGAATAGTTTTTCAGCCAACTTCCAGTCGATTTTTTGATCAAACCTCGAGGGTTAGGTTGTGAACATACCAGTGAAGATGGGGCATGACACGGACGAACGAGGAAGGCGAAAGCTTCGCTCGAAAGGGGGCCACACAGTTGTGCGTGTGCGCGCAGAGGGGGGGAGGTGGGACGGCTCTGCTTCGGCGCGGCGGTACGGGTGGCGGCCTTCGGGGCTGCTGTGGTCGGCGGCACCGGCGGGTGGTGGAGGTGGTGTAGGCGTGGGTGATGGTTATGGTTTATGGTTTGATTACACATATATATATACTTAGGAGATGTATATATAAGAGGGGGTGGTTCCTATAAGTGGGGGAAAGGGATTTAGGTGGTGTTATTGTGTTTGGGCTTTTGGTTAACGGGTAGGGTTAGGGTTTATTGGGTTTTGGGTTTATTTCTATTTCTATTTCTATTTCTATTTTTTTCTTTTCTTTTCTTTTTTCTTTTATTCAATAATTAAATACAAAAAATTCTCAAAAATAGTTAGATAGTTAAAAAAATTCTAAAAAATTTATATTTCCTCCAACAATAATATACAACCCAATTTATATTAATTAAAAAGGTATTTACAAAATATTAATAAATATTAAATTAATTAATTAAATTCATAAATTTTATATTTTACTTAATATTAAATTGGGAGCATACAGGGGTTTTGAATAACGCAACTCGTGTGTCATGTACGTAATAGGACCAGTTAGGCTCATAGCATGGATTTAGTTGAAAATAATGGGTTGGGGTGGCGTATTTAAATCGTACGCCATGACTAAATTATTAATTAATCATCGTTTCTTCATAAATGAATCACGGAAAGTTGTGCGACAAAAATAAGGCATGTGATTGTGAATTTGTAAGGGACAACCATAGCAGGAGCCTAATTTGACTCGCCTAAGTCGAGCATGCTAGGTTGGTTGGAAGGAAAAGGCTAGTGTTGCACTCAAGCTCTTAAAATCATGGGGGTTGGTTTCCAAAGTTCGATTAAATTATCGAATAAATATTAAAAAAAGTATTAATTACCGAACTAACCCTATTTAAAAAATTAGTGTGCTCACACATGGTAAGTTTTGTACAGGTTGTTCAGATGGTATAGGTAAAGTCACCGAACGGTAGCATATTTTGTTATGTCATTCCCTTCTATCGTATATAAAGAATTGAACCAGGGCAAAATAGAAATATCACATAATAATAATGTTGCATGTTCACATGAATACGATATCAATTTTTGCATGTTGGGTTAGCTCGTCCTCACCGGTACTTTTTGAAGTACTGACCCTCGTTGTAGCAGGTTCCCCGAGCCGAGGCAACGCGACGAGGAGCTGAAGCTTCCCCTAACCTTCCACTGATCTGGCACGTTCGTTTTGTTAATTTTGAAGCTCAAGTATATAATCACAAGAAGCCTGAGCGTACCTTTTGAAACTCCTAGGCGATGGTGCTAACTCGCAACCAATGTGGCTTGCGCTTTTGAAATATTAGTAAGGGATATAATGTATGGATCGGCTATCTCATTTTGCGTCCAAGTTATAAGCCCATTGCGGTATCCTTATTACTTTTGGGTCAAGAGTTTGTAATCAGATGTTCATTATCAAAAAGAGAACTTTTCTATACCTCATTATGTGGTATCTTATTTGCGTACTCTGTTACATATGTTCTAAAATATATCATTATGCCTAGGCCTTATGCACGCGTGCCTTACATATGCATGGTATCACACCCGGGGGACGATTGTCGATTTAGTGGAAATCAGGGTGTGACATGGGTCACTCTTGCCCCTTGTGTTATATAAATAAGATATATATATGCATGTTGAGGCATCAAAGTTTGTGAGTGCTTGGTGTGCTTGTAATCTTTGAGTGTTCTTGTGTTCTCTTCCCCCCTCTCATGTGCTCTTCTTCCTCTTCTTATAAAAATTCTAGTGTGCTTGTAAATTAAATATTATGGAATTATACATAATGTACCTTTACATGCCATAAAAATATATTTATTACCTATGGATTTATAGAACTTGTTTCTCAAAATAATATAACCAGACCTTTGTATAATCAATAAGAGAGAGGTTTTCACCATGTTTTGTTGTGTGGGTAAATTGTGGTACTAAAGAAACAGTGTAACGACCCGTTCCGCTCAACCCGAAGGGCTGATTCAAACGACAAAAGTATAGCGAACCGACCTGTCTTGCTCAGCGAAATGACTTGTTCGATACAAAAGTATTCAGACTTGGATCTTCAAATGGATTCCAAACTTAGAACTTCAGAGGCGCTCGAAATCTCGCTCGACCGATGCAATTTATCGCTAAGGTGGATGCCCCGGTGAACTCGTCTCTACTTAGCTGCACTCTAGAAAATGAATAATACATGCTAGTTTTCAGGCGATAACCTTTTCATGCTAATAAAAAAGATGAACGTACATAGCTAAGGGGATAACCATGCCTTATCATTATATAGAACATGGAGATCTTACTTGCTATTTGCGTACTCGGGTTTATTGAGTTGAAATGTAGTAGTTTCTTATATATGCTACAAAGATAGTTGAGTTCATACTGAGCCATCGCACCGCACGAAACATGATACGAGATAGAGTATAATCATGTTGCTTACATAGACGAGGAAGACTATCAAGTAGTCGTTCTGAGTCAGAAGAAGGAAAGAAAAGAAAGTACTCGGGATATCCATATCACCAAGGCAATCTCTAATCAGGGAGCTGCATAAAGAAGAAAGATCCGAGTGTAGTCCTTGGCAAGATTGAACCGAGTTGTGTTCTCGGTTAGGATTGGAAGTGGGGGAGTAGTTGCTTGGTCACGGACAACTAGTTGAGCACCAGGTAGAGATGAGTCATCGACACGATTATTGAGGCATCCGAATTTTATTGGCCAGGAAGGATAATGCCAGTGTAGTCCTGGTAATACGCTAGCTGAAGAATAACGGGCGAGTACGGGATATCAAGAAAGGCTTGATACCTACCTGGATGGTTGCTGACTTGTCGGATGGTTCGGGAGGCCCAGCAAGGCTAGCAACCGAGCTAGGAAGACATTTGTTCCATCCCAGATTATGTCTAATATGGCTAATAGAGCCAGTGACCTTTATATAGATAAGTCATGCTTGTATAGAGGCTATCCGCATTTGGAAGAGGAGTAACATAGAGGAATACATTTGTACGATATTTTTGTATATTTAGAATGTATACATGGTAACAAACATAGTTCAAGTAGAATTGGTCTGAGACAGAGACACAAATATAACACTTGAATTTCATAGATGTTATTTGTTATTCAATAGATCATTATTCATATTGCTGCATATGACAAGGAGGGCCGAATGGTAAGAAACGGTAAGACGAACTCAATTGTTTATTATTATGACACTCTTGAGCAGACACGGATATTATTTTCATTATATTGCCATATAACTGATCCTAAGGCAAAAGACTAAAAAGACAACATAATCAGTCGGTGCACATAACTAATGAACGTGCTTATTTTGTGGCATGGGCGAGAGGCCTCCCCACCAGTGCATTTAATATACTGATACCCAACCATGTTGCATGCATGGTACAGGGAGAACTCATGCGGATTCGGAGATCGATTAACGCAATGAGGCACCAAACCGCACTTGGCGTCTTGGAGCATTGCACGCGGACCTGGCGCTCACATATATGAGACATAATATATGGAAACATCATCATCCAGATTGTTTGAATCAGTTCTAAGCCTAAAGGCATATTCATTATAGAGAGAGAGATAGCATAAGCGACTTATAATCTCGGTATAGCACCACTTGTAATCTTTACTTTATATCAATAAAAAGCTTATTTTGGATTCAATACTTGTGTTTATTCTATGTTTCTGTTATGATGACTTTGCGAACTAGTTATCAACGATCGTTTCAGTATTTGTCTCATGCAGGCGCAACTCCAGGCTCGCGCGGCATCACGCCCGATGAAAAAGATCATCCCGTGGGAGCACGCAGTGATTCGCGCCTAGTGGGGATGACCGATTCCTGCGGGAGTTCGGGGCATGATATTTTGGTATCAGAGCCCGACTTTACGTCCTTGGAATTTATATCAATTTTCTCAGTTTTGAATTTGTGTATTAAAAAGGTGATAGATGCTCTCTCTCGATGTTCGATGAATGTTCCATATAATAAGTCTAAGTATTTTCAAAAAGTGTACGTAAATGATACGATTGCTTGAACGTAATTATGTTACGAGGGCCTTTATGCCAACCTGTGTCATACATCGTGGGAATAGACTCATGTTCAAACCGGCAAGTTTTATGTCAGACTGAATGCCTATACGAGAAGACAAATGGAGTTAGTGTGCGAGATAGAATATCATTCGGATAGTTGCCTATACACACAGCCTTTTGGCCAAGTTGTGTTGAGTGTGTATGCCGAGACCCTTGGTGCTTGTGAGTCGAAGTGAGATATGGGTATCGTTCGGATAAAAATAAAGTTGAACTTAGAATGGATATCAGTAGAGACGTTATCGGAGTACCCTAAGGCGGATAATGGAAATCGTGTTGTATTTTTAGATAAGGTTTAGACGGTTATTCGTAGCGATAAGTTATGAGTCAAAATATAGTTTGTATGTAGGACTATGGATAGAGGTGCATATGGGCCTAAGATCTTTAAGGCGATAAACATGGATCGTGCTAGAGTTATAAGGAACGAATTGGATATACCAGTGAAGAATGCGAACACAATTTAGGAGTTAATAAGATGACTCAATTCCTGAGTAGTGTATGTGATAGTCCCGGGTTCGAATATACGAATTGAGGATAAAATGAGTTATAAAGAATCATAGAGTATAGCTCAAACCCTGAGTGGTGTATTGGTCGGCTTAAAAATGTTTGAGCAATCATGAATTTTAAAGTATTAAGCGGGTCTAGCAGCAAGCGACGAGATTGTATAAGGCCTTAGTATAATATGCCTAACAAGTAAGCAATCTCGAAGGAAGCATGCAAGATATGATTCGAACGAGTTAGAATAAGTTGAATAAGGGATAAAGCTTACATCGAATAGGAATTTAGAGTAATTGAAATTGATATCACGGTCGAAAAAACTTAGTGGATCATATGAGCAATTTTGAGTTGAAACAAACGAATTAAACTTGAGTTGAGATAGAATAATCGAGGATGCGATCGGAGTTAGTACAATTAGAAAAATGGCGCGAACGAATAATAGCACACATGAAAGATATGGATTTAAGTAGGATATCGCTCGATAGTGTTCGGTTTGAGTACGAATGCTACAGTTTCAGAATTAGGAGACTTTATATAATATCGATGGTTGGAAGACAGCACGAATTGACGCAAGTTAGCAAAATTATGATTTGAAGATTGAGACAGGCGGTAACAAATTTAATCTTGAATTTGAACGAACGATCTTGAATTGAGTTCGAAAGGTAACACTCAATTATTCTGCGGGAGCACTGGCGTGGTAATTTCACGTCCAACGGGGATGATTAAACTCGTAGGAACATGTCACGACCCACACCCGGATATTCGGGCACAAGTACGTGGTTATGCCCAGCCTACACTTCAGCATCAGTGGTAGAACATTGTCTGGGTTATTTCTAACTATCTAATATATCAATAATATAATATGGTACCTGTCAATCATCTCAACTCCAGACGGAGGAACAATATGGTATCTCACAAGTATAACTAATCTCAATCACAAAATAAACTAAGAAAGATAAAGCACGAATGAAATAGCAAAGGAAAGAATAAGATACAATCCACAAGTCTGAAATAATATACAAACTGTGAATCTCCACAAATAGTCCAATATAAGCCAATACAAATAACTAGATCTCCTCGGGCTCTGCAACTAAGTCCTCCTTGTCTATAGCAGTATCCTCTAAAGGTACGCCTAACTGTGGCCTATATAATGTGGGATACTTCTCTATAAGCTAATTATCTTAAAAAATATATCCAGTCAGGATTGGAGCAAAGTACATACCTTGAAAGCAGTTTTAATAACATAATAGAGCATATAAAATAGATAATAGAAATAAAATACAAGATCACTAAACATATGAATGAATGAACAATAGATATACCGATAATGTACGAGAATATAGATAAATAATATGAATATATGCAATATGATGAAATAAACTACAATTTAACTAATGTGCCTCAGAATAAAAGTTTATTATGTGATCGGTTTGGGTGAACATGATCAATAAGGTAAGACGATCACAAGTAAGGTATGCAATCAGAGTGTATACGATGAACAATGGGGCTTTGATCACATAATCAACTTCTACTCTCCCATCCCCAACTAATACCAATGGATCCAATCACGACATGCTACAAACATGAATATGACCACTGAACACGAGCAGTGGGTATACACGAATATAATAACAACTGAACACGAGCATTGGGTATACACGAATAAGCATACTGGACACGAGCAGTATGTGAACATAAAATATAAATCAATATCCAATATACACGATGAAATATATGTACACGAGTACCCACTGAATACGGTAGGAGATAACATCTTCTGACGGGATCCATGTAGTACAAGTCCATAAAATCACTGTATCAGAATCAAGTATACAATTTTAGAACATGCATATATATACTATTATAAATTAAAAAATATCAGATAAATATACTCGCCTGAGGTCCTGAGCAAGGTCTGTCTCTCAAGGCCTAAGCTGGTGTTACAAAGGCCTATATATGGTATATTGCATCAATACAAGATTCTGGAAAGAAAATAAGTTAAATTGATGCAATGCTAGGTCAATAAGCCATTTCTAAGTCAAGCCGACTAAATCTTGATTGCAAGAGTCTAACACTAAGATACTAGGTCGATGCACTATGAAACTAATCTATACTAACTAATCTACGATACTAAAAAATACATAAGATATCGTATCTCAAGATACACAAGTTTTAATATATGAAAATAATAGTTTAGATATATATATATACAAGTCAATAATTATAGTATCTTAACTAAATAATGAAAATATGATACATTGGTCTTGCATCAATACGTATCGCACTGCCTCACACCTATCCCGATACTCAAACCCAAATACCTTGAGTATCGACCCAATACCTTGATATTACCTTGGTATCACAAGGTAATTCAAAACCCTTAATATATAGCTAATATACATAGAAACCCACAACCAATATACTAATATATGCTAACTCTATAATATATATCAATACTATTATAGAAACAAATTATAATATAATACATATATATCTACATACTAACATATAGCTAATATAACTAACTACCTATCATATAACAAGTATATATATAACTAGCTATCTATTTATACTAATTATTAACTAACTATTACTAATTAGTATTCTAACTAACTGATACTCTTAACTACACTAACTAAACCAAACCAACCACTCAAGTACCCAATACCTTGATAAACCCAAATACTCACTGATACTTAAAACTGATCATTGATACTGATACTGTGAACTGACTGCACAGTAAAGGTTCCTTACTGATTTTACTATGCACGAGTCTGAACTTCTCCTTGCTGACTGTACTGGCCTCCAGTTTGTCGAATGCTCATACTGCTGGTACTATAGTGCCTCCCAATTACTGCAGATCCTATGTACGAATGAATGCCTCTGTCCTGAGCCTTGCTGTACTCGAGGTATGGCATATTGCCTTGTCCAACTGCAGTTGGTGACTGCACAGTGCACAGATGAATTCTACCTTGATGAACTCTGCTGATCACTGCACATCTTTGTTGCCACTATGCCCGACTGCACACCCTACAGTTGGCTGCACATTGCTCTCTTCTTCCACGACCACTGTCTCGAGAGCTGTAGCTAGCTTCTGCCATTGCTCTCTTTATGCTGTCACGAACACAGACTGCTCTCACCTCTAGTTGAAGCTGCTGCTGCTATTGCTCTCTTTATGTTGTTACGAGCACAGAGCATTGCTGATACCTCTAATGCAGTGACTGTAGTGACTGCTCACTGATACTGTCCTGCTATGCCATTAAACTCTCACTCACTAGCTCACACACTCACACATACATAAACACAAACACTTATATAGCACACTCACACGCATCTATCCCTCTATGTATATATCAATATCTATATGGCTATATATACTCTCTATTACATAAATACTAATTCATATATATGTATATAAATACATGTATATAACATACACTATGCATATATATGTATTTATATATAAACACTCATACCTACATACACATATAAATATATATATCAATACATATATCTATATATGTACATAAACTCATAAGCATATATATATCACATAATATATCATATACACATATACATAGAAATAAGGACCAAAAACCACACACGTGGAGTGCACCTCATCCGTATCACACTCATTCTATGATACGCTTGTGATACGGTACCAAAACACAACCAAATGCATCCCGAAGGACACGAGCAAGTCTAATATACTAAATATGAATAATACGTATAATAATTAGATCAACTACGTGTCCGTATCATGATATCATATACACAAGTTTTCGTGTCGGAGGAAAACCTCCAAAAATAATCTGTATCGCCAAATTGATGAGATACGGCCTACATGTATCCAATTATGGACACGACATTAGTCACAAACAAACATACATATGTCAATTTGATCTATTAGACCAATTGACAAATACAACATGTGCTAATCTCGGAATTTCTCAAAAATTGACACCAAAATGCACATAACTTCTAACATATGTCTCCTATGAACCTAAAATCAATTTCTATGGGTAGCCTATGCATGTGGATTGGTTTCTCATAGTTAAATCTCAGATTTAGAACCTATTACAAGAGAAAAACTAAAATATACCTATTGGGAGATGGATTCCCAATGAAAAGTCCCAAAATAAAAAGTAGCTCCTCCTTGTAGATCTTAGCCTCCTCCTTCTAGATCCTTGCTTTCTTCTTGTAGATCCTTAATGTAGTAGTCTCAATTGAGATATAGAAAAATAATTTGTGAAGAAATTGGCGAAGAATTGATGAGGGAATGAAGGAAATTAAAAATAGAAAAACTAAATCTAATTGTAAATAAAAAATAAAATAAGAGAGACTCTCTCTCTCCTCTAATGGCCGACCTTAGCCCTATTCCTCAAGCAATGTAAAATATCCATAACACCCTTGAGGTCTCACATAAAAGAATTAATTAAGGAGGAAATGTTCTAGTCTAATGGTTTCACTAATTAATCCATCCTCCTAATAGGCCTAATTCATGAGCTCAATCTAAATTAAACCAAAATATTGTGTTCATGCAACTAATAGATTAGTTAGGTCCTCTACACAAGTTTTAAATAATCTAGCATCTAATAATAAATAAATAATATAATAAATAAATATTCACACATGTACAATATTTAAATACAATACATCCTAAAATTAAACTACCCTTGTTAATTACTAAACTACCCTTGATTGAAAATATGAGGGTGACAATCCTACCCACCTTAAAAAAATTTATCCTCAAAATTAAGGAAGAAACTAACTACCACAAGCAAATAATACAATACAAGAAAGAATTATACCTCACGGCTCGAACAGATATGGATATCGCTCGCACATCTAGGTCTCTCGCTCCCAGGTGCTCTCTCATGACGAGTGATGCCTCCACACGATGCGCACCTAAGTAATCGTCTGGTTTCTTACCACCTTCTCTCTCCGATTCAGAATCTCAACTGGCTGCTCTGGATAGCTAAGAGTAGGGCCCACCTATATCTCTGAGTGATCCAACACATGACTAGGATCTGCCATGTACCATCTCAGCTGGGACACATGAAATACGTTGTATACTCACTCTAATACAGGTAGTAAGTCTAGTATGTATGCAACTGCACCGATCCTCTCAAGAATACAGAAATGTCCGATGAATCACGGACTAAGCTTCCCGACTCCACCGAAATAAATCATGCCATGTGTCGAAGAAATCCTCAAGAAAACAAGATCGCCAACCTAGCACAAAACATAACCTTAGCACTCTAACAAAATAAACAATCACAAGCAATGCAAAATAAAACAAAAATCTATACCTCATACTACAAAGGTCTTCCGATGGCTATCGGCCCAATGTCGCTGCCTGTCCTCTGCCACTCGAAATCTATCCCTGATGAGCTTCATATTCTCGGCTGCATCCACTACCATCTTTGGTCCCAATAAAGCTCTCTCACCAATATCATCCCATGATAATGGAGTGCGATATCTCCGTCCATACAATGCCTCAAATGGTGACATCTCCATACTGGCTTGGTAGTTGTTATTGTATGAAACTCTACCAAGTGAAGGTGATCCTTCCAAGAATCTCTAAGATCCAAAACACAGGTGTATATCATGTCCTCAAGAGTCTTAATAGTCCTCTCTGACTGCCCGTCAGTCTGAGGGTGATATGCGGTACTGATGTCACGACCCGCACCCGGTTTAGGGCACGAGTGCGTGGGTACGTCCAGCCTACGCCGCAGCATCGGCGGTAGAATGCTGTCAAGGTCTTGATACTATCTAGCCAATCTTACACAGCATCCAATCTCCATAAGGAGGCACGGATGACACAAATAAAATGAACACATACTCAATCACAGGATTACAGCACGATAAGATAGCAAAACAAAATTAAATACAACACAAGTCTAAAGTAATAATCAAACTCAACAATACCCAAGTCTCAATAAAAATGCCGGAGACAAATCCGGTACCAAATAGTCTACTAAAAGAACTAACTAGAAGATTGGTGATTCTGGCTAGACCTCACGGAATCACAACTAACTACCAAGCCTGCAGCTACTCACCATATGGTCCATAAAGAGTCGGACAGCGGTCCTCTAAGGCATAGTCTGAAAAAATATTTCCAGTCAGGAAGGAGCAAAGTACAAATCTCAAATAACAGTTCCATTTAATTGATAAGGACTATAAAGCAATAAATATGTGATGCTAGCTACTGAGAAGACAGTAAAATAAATGCAATGGCAATTAAAGAGAGACAGGCAATATAAAGAGACAGGCAATAGGCAATATGATATAGTCAGTGCATGTATGAAAATAAAAAGAACAAGGAACAGTATCATATACGGGTGATGTAGTATATGATTTAAAATAGGGAACTGTAATCTATTCTAAGTGTTTGAAATAGTAGTTTCAAAATGTGATCGGCTTGGGAACATGTACGATAGCTATAGGGCCTGGCTAATCATGGGTGAAGAGCATGATTAACACTTACATTGTTCTACACTACAATAAGAGGTTATGATCACATTTCTTACTAACTACTTCCCCGCCCCCAACTAGTACTGTGGATCCAACCATGACACGTCACGATACACGAGCAAGTCCAGTCTATCATGTACGATGTCTAATATATATGTCGTGTATAATGTCAATACGATAATCAATGTAATATCTCATGACTGCAGATCCAAGCTATACTAGTCCGTGTAGTACAGTGGCAAAGATTCAGTTGTAATATTTCAAGATTATTGGATTTATAAAAATAATCAAGAAATTGGAAATTATCGGAGAATGTACTTGCCTTGGGTCCTTAGCTGGTAATTATGGATGTCCTGTTCCAGAGTATCCCCTGGGCGAAGCAACAGTCCTATAACATGTCACAATATCACTTATATCAGGTGCTACCCTAACACACAGTCTAAAAATACTGAATTTGGGACTACGCTAGGTATGATACTGGTCACCTAGGATCATCTATTAAATAGACATCTAAAACACATTACACCTATTTAACTAACATATACATTAATGCTTACAATATATATATACACCAAATTTAGTACATATACAATATTTATATATATCATTTAATTACATGTATAATATATACAGGTTGAACAATATATTTACTACATACATTAATTTTATATATTAAAATATACTAAGGGTTTATACAAAAATATATATACACATACGAATTAACAATGTATACATAGACTAATTATATATATATACTCATATATACCAATTAAAATATACAATACTGTATACTAATTTAATTTAAACTAGCATATACTTTATTAAATACACATTATAAGAAATTACCCATAAACATACATATATATATATAAAATAAATTTATACACTATATAAATGCCCAATATACATACATATACATATGCATTAATTAAACTCATATATATTAACAAAAATACGCACTAAATACGTACTAAAATATTTTAGTTAATACGAACACATACATTTATATATATATCTATCAAAAATACGTATCTAATACACATTATATTAAAATATACTAAGTATATACACTATACATTTTATAGATTTTATACTATACATACATTATATATATACTATACATTATGCATGTATTAAACATTAAATAAAAATAATACTATACATATACCTACACATTGATTAACTATATACAATTACATTCACATTAATTAAATACCTACAATTACATATACATTAGCTACATATATATATGTATATATATATATATATATATATATATATATATATATGTGAAGAAGGAAAGAGGGAGAGGAGAGAACTTACAGCGGCTGCCGGCCGGAGGGGGAGCTGGCCGGCCGGACTGATGGTTGGTGGTTGGCCGCCTGAACAGTGGCCGGATGGGAGGAATGGCAGCGAAAGGGATGGGCAGCGGCCGCCGGACTGGGGGGTCGGCCCGGGTGAACACAGGGAGGAGCAACCGGAGGGTGCAGCAGGGAATCGGAGGAGGCCGTGCGGGTCGGCTGCTTGGCTGATCCGCCGGAGTTGCAGTCAGCGGCCGGGGTGGTCGAGACAGCAGGCCAGCGAGGGTGCTCGGGGACAGGCCGGAGGACGGGCTGTTGGCGACTGCAGTGGACCGCTGTAGACGACGGCCGGGTCGGGGTTAGTCGGCCGGGAACAGTGAGATGGTCGTGGTGGTTGGATGATGGAGGAGATGGGGGTTGTCGAACGGTAGGGGGCCGGAGCAGCGGCTGACTACGTCGGAGTGTGGCCGGGTGACAGTGGGCCGCCGTTGAACAGGAACTGCGGGAGGGGGTGAATAGTGTTCCCCCCTTCCTCTCTTTTGAAAATTTAAAAACTAAAGAAAGAAGAAGTAGGGAAGAAGAAGAAAGGAAAGAGAAGAAGAAAGGAAGAAGGAGAAGAAGAAAAGAAAGAGAAGAAGAAGGAAAAGTTTCCTACGGTTGAGGATGGAGGCTTGGTTGGGGAAACCTAGGTTTCTAGGGATTAGGGTTGATGTGACATTATATATGGGAGAGTGTGTGGAATAAAGGGTTAGGATTTGCCCACAGAATGAGTGGTCCAGATTGGACATGAAGGAATTTGTTTTCATGTAAAGTTGAGTGGGGAAAAATGCAATTTGGTCCACAAATAAATAATCTTTCCATTTGGTCTTGGCCAATGGGATGATGACACCTACAATTGAATAATTGCAACTTAGCCCCTTAAATTCGGGAAATTGCACAAACACATAAAATGATGAAAATTGGTGGGCGATTCGGTGTCCGGTGTCTTGTAGGGTCAGGGGGTGCTGTAAGATCGGTATGGGCTCAATTTGCAGGGCACTGAAATTAAATTGGGATTTTAGAATTGGCTAAAATAGTATCCTCAATTTAATTAGAATAAAAATACAAGTTGTGTTCTAAAATTAATTAGGAGTACATGGGGCCAAAATCAGGTCAGGTCATCAATACCAATAATGAAGAAGACTCAGAATAGAATATTATCCTAATTTGGGCCGCACGAAAAATAGGTCAAGATTGTCTCCAATTTAAATTGGAACGCACAACGATACAAAATAGGGGTTTATTAAATAACGTCCGCGATGATTTTTGTGCGGCTAGAAATAATGCACAGGGAGCATAATTATGAGTTACAAAAATAGCAGAATGGAAGGCGGGCATGTCTAGGGCAAGATTATGAAATTTGTTGGAAGACAAAAGTCAGGATAGCGCTCCAAATATCGAAGCAAAGGCAATACGCAATAATTAATTAAAAAAATGGTAATTAAATACAACTCCAAGAATTAAATTCTAGATAAAACAATTAAATACAAAATTCTATAATTCAGACAGGTGGTCATCTACTGGGCTTCTAGGTCAAGTCTGCTAGCTCAAAAATAAATAAACACTGTATATAATACTATATTTAATTACACCTCACATAGTTATTTAAATTAAATATACTATCATACAATTAATTAATTGTAACTACCATAATATTAAATATTATAAAAAGTCGAAAATACCCCTGTTTTTGGAATGTGGTAGTGACAAGTCTACCCTCCTTAAAAGAATTTCGTCCTCGAAATTCAAAATCCTCAAAGTAGCATTTAATCATACACATTATTATTTTCCTTAAATTTTAAATTCGTCATCCATGAAATCCGGTAATAATCCACAAGGTCTTTTCACAATTTTTTTTTCCAAAAATTCTGAATTATTTGCATTCCTGAAAAGTCCTCGAAATAGAATCAAAGTCCATTTTTATCAAAAATTTTCTGAAAGTTTTTAGTTAATAATCCAATACTCAGAATTTAATATCCACTCCTAAATTTTGATTTTTATCAATGCACAATCATAAATTATAATCTCGTCTCACAAGTTTATTCATCAAATTTTATTTCTCGATTTTCTCTTCCTCAAAATACTCAACAAATGCGATACTTAAGAATTCTCCAAATGCAACATCCCATGTAAAATTCTAAAATTCATAACTTGTAACCAAATAAATATAATGATAATCTCCCAGAATTTCCAAATTTAATAACCTATTTAAACATGTCATAATCTTCCTGAAATAAATAACCACTAATTATGAAATGTTAATTTCTTAACCCTCTATTTAAATCAATGTTTATCCTCGACTTTTAATCATCTTGTCTCTCTTGTCAAGTCATAACTCCTTCATGAATCTTCGTCATGATAAAACCCCAATAATCATGGTCCAAGAAAAATCTTCCTACAATCATACAACATGCAACTTAAGGGGAATATGTACGGTCATGGTGTCTTTTATTATGGTATTGCAGTCTCTGTATCAGGGTGTACTACTAACTACATTATAACAAGAAAATTATGCATGCAAGTATGGTACCAAGGAATCAATCAATCAATCAAATAGAGAGGGACAAAAGGAAGGAAAGGACAGAACCTGCTAACACACTACCTGTAGTATCGGTCTCCTTGACCGTCATCGCAAATGTCCCGCCCTGCTGGGGTGGTTCCCTTCGCGGGTGCTGAGCAATATACGGTTCCACAGGTAGCCTAACTGGATCTCTATAATCTGAAGTTGCGCGCTGGCCAGGAATATAAGGGGCTAGAAGACAATCCCTTACTCGATGTCCCACAGCGCCGCAGTGCAAACAAAGTCCTAGCCTCGTTCTACAGCTCTCCCAAAGATGACCTGGCTTCTTACAGAAATGACAAGTCTGCTGTGTCTCTCTCGGTGGCTGTTGCTGATTCTGCTGAACACGGACTGGTGCCTGGTACTGTTGTTGATACTGATACGCCCATGGATGTGGTTGGATAGGAACTGGTGCTAGGTACTGCGGTGGATGCTGAATTGTCCATGGTTGTTGCTGATTATGAAATAGTACTTGGTACTGCTGTTGGTGCAGAACACGGGGATGCTTGGCCGGTCCTGCGCTACCATTCGTATCTTCAAAAGTATTGTGACTCCTCTTAGGCCTGAGATCCAGATCCTCTTCTGCAATCTGGTCATCCATCAAGATAGCCTCAAAGGTAGCGGTACGACGACCAGAAGTGCGTGACCTAATCTCTCTCGTCAGTCCCTTTCTAAATTTCTGGGCTCAATCTCCTGGGTCACGAATCATAGACGATGTAAAACGGCTCAATCTACAGAATTCTGCAGCGTACTCGTCGACCGACATGTTTCCTTGAACTAAGTCATGAAACTGACTTTCCAAGGTTCCCAATGCCACGTTGGGAAAGAACTTCTCCTTGAAGAGCTCCTTGAAAGTCTCCCAAGTAAGTCCTTGTACAGTAATTCTCGGCTCCGTGCGATACCACGTGAGTGCGATATCGAACATCTGACTGCCAGCGGCTTCTATCTGCAAGTTTTTCGGAATCTGGGTCAATCGCAGGCTCCTTTCTATATCCTCTAGCCAGTCGTCAGCGTAGAGTATCCCTTCAGTGCCTTTGAACTCTCGAGGCATCATCCTTTTGAAATCCACTATAGTGCCTGATCTCTGTTGTTGCTGGCCAGGAAACTGCTGGTACTGTGCTACTTTCTCCAAAGCTTGGAGAGTCACTTGATGAGCATTCTCCATGCTTTCTCTCATCAGCTTGGTTTGTGCCTGGTGCGCTTCTGCTTGCACCCTCTGAGCTTCAGCTTGAACTCGCTGAGCGTCTGCCGTCACTCTCTGGGCATCTACCATGCCCTGGATCAAGGTAAATATCTGCGTCCCATCAATGGGCGAACCTCCGGGAATTGGAGTCGGTGGAGGTGTCACGACCCACACCCGGTTTAGGGGTACGAGTGCGTGGGTACGTCCAGCCTACGCCGCAGCATCGGCGGTAGAACGCTGTCTAGGTCATGTAACTATCTAATCAAACTCACGTGAATACCCAACTCCATAAGGAGACGTGGATATCATAAAATAGTGCTAGAAATACTCAATCACATAAACTAAAGCACGATGAGATATCAAGGCAAGCAAGAAATACAAGACAAGTCTAACGATAAAATAAACATACCTGCAATCATTAACTTCCAATCCTCAAGTGAGTCAGAAACCAGTCTACTAAGGTCACAGTCTGGAAAAATATTTTTCCAGTCAGGAAGGAGCAAAGTACATCTCTAAATAGTAGTTGTATATTAATGATATAAACTATGTAGCAGTTCTAGATGGAAATATACCAGAAGCATGTATAGGCACGAGAAATAAAAGAAATGCTGGAAATACTTTAAGTAAATGCAGGAGAAGAAACAATATGTCCATGAGCAAGAACCTATGACTAAGTGTGTGAGTACTAGCTTTAACATGTGATCGGCTTAGGAACTTGATCAGGCTGGTTACATGTGATTAGCTATGATTCACGAAGGTCAGGCTAACCGTTGGTTAGCTATGATGCATGTATAGGTCAGGCTAATAACACGTAACAGCTATGAAGCATGGAGATGGTCAGGCAGCACCCGACGTGAGATGTGGGGTGAGCTATGATGCATGAAAAGTTGGATATGATCACATATCTACACTAAAATACTCTCCACCCCCGACTGGTATAGTAGACCCAATCATGGTACGCTATGGCAAGGGATTCCCTAGGAAGGTAGCAAATCTCCCCGGGAATCAGTGTCTGTACATGCACAAGATAACAAGGAAAATATGTCTTGTACAAGCTACACCATGAATAAGGAATAACATCTCATGACGAGATCCGTGTATACCAATCCGTGTAACCAGCGTGTCAAGAGCATGGATATTTACACTAGATACAGTGAACATAGGAGATATTACACTTATTAATACTTACAATATTTATACATGCACCAAT
The DNA here is from genome assembly GCA_036927795.1 of Iris macrosiphon. Taxonomy (NCBI): domain Eukaryota; kingdom Viridiplantae; phylum Streptophyta; class Magnoliopsida; order Asparagales; family Iridaceae; genus Iris; species Iris macrosiphon. Next base: position 5,245,324 of record JAYESA010000003.1, read on the forward strand.
TTAAATGTATTTACAATATATATATATCTGCCTTTTAAATACATATTTGATTTATACGAGTTGAACATTATATATATATACTCATATATATGCCAAAAATACATTTTAGAATATATTGTCAACATTATCATTTAAATATACTAATACTAATACACCAAATTAAATTTATACTAGCATATACTTTTTATTAAATAGATATTATATAAAAATAAACTAATATATATACATATATACAAACCAATTAGAAATATTGAGAATATATTAAGTATACAAATGTGCATATATACATATACCAAATTAATTATATATACTATATATACGTATTTACATGTATATCAATTATTAAATATACACATATACAATATACAATACGTATATACATATTAACAATATATGATACATAATTAAAATACATACGTATACTATTAAATACATATACAATATACTAATATACATACCATACATACATTATATATATATACTAACTATATATACACTATAAATTACACTAATACATACATTATACACATAAGGAGAGAAGAAGGAGAGGCTCACAGGGGGATGGCCGGAGTCCACCGGCCGGAGTCGGACTGCGGAGGAGCAGCAGGGAGGAGGAGGATGCCTGGCCGCCGGGGATGAGCTCGTGAGGGGGCCGCCTGAGGATCTCGGACTCGGCAGGCAGATATGGCCGTGGATGGCCGAGAGGTGCCAACGTCGACATATGTTGTGTACCACAGATAATCTGTAGTATCCCTTGTCACATTTACTTGCACTAGTAATCCATAAGTTGTGAATGAGTCATCGTCATTAGAACTGGTGTCATCATTGTATGCCACCCAAGAAAATTCTCCAACCGGTTCCATTTTCATCTGCGTAGTTTGAACTCCCACCTTTGCTGTGTTAAAAATTTTGGTTTTGCAGTCAGGAAGGATGCTGATCGACCAAGGAGGAAGATCGTAGTGCATCCCATTGAAAGCTATTTTAACATAAGAACCAGTCACAATAAAAACTATTCCATGTGTTAATAACAGGGTCAGGAGCATCATCCTCTTTGTACATGATCCATGGCTGCGTAGGCCTTCGCCGGGGCCCCCTGATCCCATTCCAGTGGGCCAAACTCTTTCTCAATCTGAGAAAGAATGATTGGGCCACCCTGCCACTAGAACAGCCTTTTGGACTAACTTAATGAACTTGACCAAGTCATACCTATCTTCAAAATAGTATTGTCCTTGGGATGGTTCATGGCCGTTCCAGAAGACATAGGTCTGGATAACGTCCAAGCCGCCGTCTTCAGCCTTCCGGATGAGATCCGGCCATATTTCTGGGACGCTGCGGGGGTAGTGGATGGAGCCGGAGATGAGGATCCTCCGATGCCCGTCGATGACGATGGCCTTGCGGTCGTACGAGGCGGAGGCCGGAGCGGGAGGCGACAGGAGCACCGCCAGCGCCACGGAGAGGAGCATGGAAAGGAGCATTGAATAAGAACCCATGGAGAAGAATAAAAATGGCTTCCTTTTTTTTTTTCTTCTTCTTTCACTCTCTACAGATTCTAAGAGAGAAAATGCTATGTGAAGCAGAACCACAGCTGGAATCAGCTATTATATGCAAGTATAGAGAGAGAGTGGCAAAAGCTGGAGAGAGAGAGAGAGAGAGATAGAGAGAGAGAGAGATGGGGGCTTGTGAGGAGGTGGGGAAACCTAGGTTTCTTTTTGGGGATTAGGGCTTTGGATAGGACATTAAATAGGGTAGTGTATGGGGGAAATCAATGGGTGAGGATGCACCCAATTAATGAATGGCCTAGATTTAACATGAGGTTTCTTCATGTGAGGATGAGGGTATGAATGAGAGACGGTAAACTGGTAAATTAATAGAAAAATATAATTTAAGAAAATGTTTTAAGAGGCTTCCAAGGCTAACTGATTCCAAATTAGCTACTAATTAAACCCATATTTGAAAACCCTAGAAAATATGAAATTTATTTATTTACTATTCCAAAATGGATATGAAAATTTATTATGAAAACAACTAGTTCTTCAATAATTTTATCAAACAAATAATTTTATAATTTCAAGCCCATAAATATTCGAAGCTAGAGTATGATATATATATATATATATATATATATATATATATATATATCATTATTTAACTATTTAATTTATAAGAAAGCGATATTTAGGAAAAATGATTTTTATAAAAGATTTTAAATCACCTTCTACAATCAAACATTGTTCAAAATCAAATAAAAATTTCAAGGAGAAAATATTTTATAAACTTGATATTTTAAAATAATTTAAAAATCTAATTATTTCGGAAATTGGAAATCGGAGGTTACAAGTCTACCCACCTTAGAAAAATTTCGTCCTCGAAATTTAAGATCCTCAATAATTGCATTTACACATTGTATTGTTTTTATCAAAATTTAAATTTCAAACCAACTAATCATGAAGTAATTCCATATTGCTATTTCACAACCTTTCAAGATTTTATAACATCCTATTCCTGAAAATCTTCAAGTTTAAAAATCAAATTCCAATTTTTATCATAATCTCCTCCAAATTTAAGTTCGTATCTAAATACTCAAGGATTTTAATATCCAATCCTCCAATTGAATTCCAATCAATGTATATTTATAACATTTAAAAATCTGTATCCCAAAATTTAAATTTTAAACACTAATCCATCAATCATCTTACTCCTCTAACTCAAATTCAATTGATGCTTATTCAAATCTAAATTCTCCTCCCGAGAATTGAATTCGACACTATTCCATTAACGATTTTATTTCCCAATTTCTTTTTCCTCAATTACTCAACGATGCGATACTTTCAGAATTTTCAATACAACATTCATAATATAAAATTTTAATTTCTATCTTGCAATCAATAGATAAAATGATAATCTTCCAAAAAAAAATTTTTTTTCTCAAATTTTAATAATCATTCATATCAAGACCTTAATAAATCCTCGATTTTTGCCCTGTGAATTTCTTAACTCTCAATTTAAGTTAATGTTTATCCTCGAATTTCAATCATACTTCGATTTTCGCAAAATCAATGATCCATCAACTCTGTTATAACAACCCCTAAATTCTTTATTTAAATTAATGCTCATCCATAATTTAATCATCTTGTCTCTTTTGTCAAGTCATAACTCCTTCATTACTCTTCGTCATGGTTAAACCCCCAATAATCATGGTCTAAGAAAATCTTTACCTACAGTCATACAACAAACAACTTAGAAGAAACATGCATGGTTATGGTCTGTCTTATCATGGTATTGCATTCTCTGTCAAGGTGTACTACCAACTACATTCTAACAAGAAAAATCACGAATACAACCCACGATACTAGGGAATCAATCAATCAGAAGACAAAAATAATATGAGAAAAAGAAAGAACCTGCTAACATCTCCTTGCGGTATCTCCTATTTCTAACAACACTTAACTCTAGCATATTCACTAACTAATTCCTATTCCCGTAACTGGTACCCATATCAACTAATCATTAATCCACAAGATCCATGAATAAATCCATATCGCACACACCTGTCTATTAATACCAAAATCTGATACCAAGAACCTCTAACACGATTATAGGTCAAATGATGCATGTAAAGTTTGATACCTCTATCTCTTTAGGTCTCTCTGTTCTACTATAAGTACACCCACTGCTAGTTCTCGTTCCTACAATAGTTGTCCATACTATTCGTTCTTATCACTCAAGTGCACCACAAGTATAACACACCATACTAAGTACTGCTCTTTCCGATACAACTTTAGATGGACACCCTAGTCAGTCTGTGGTGCCATCTCAATCACGCTCAAGTCATCAGATCCTTACACATGTATATCATCTACTCATATATTAATATTCATCTCTCATCTACCATAAAATTAATCCTCTAAATAATCGTCAAGGTTTAACTTCTCGATCAACTTAAAAATGAATTATATATACCTCCTCAGAATTAGATACTCAACATCGAAACAAAATTTAATCACTTCTAAAATCTTTGTACCCTTGAATTCATATTTGAAATCCTCAAAAATTTAATGACATAATCTCAACTCCTCTATTATTCAAAAAAAATAAAATCTTATTTCCACCTTTTAATTTATAACTCCACAATGTACATATCAGTGCTCACGGTCTCTGATACTCAAGGTGCACTCAATGCATCTAGTGTCTATAATTTTGTAATAAAATTGTATTGCCTGAATCACTTGTGCTATTACCTCCAATGATCAAAGTTATCATCATATGTATTTTCTTCCATGATTTTCAATCTATATTAACTGGTATAACATCCAATTATCACCACACAGAGTGCTTACTGTTATTAATGTCATCCTCGACTAATCTTCGATATAGAATCATTAGCACTCTTGGTATTATATCACTAGCTTCATTAATGCATCATCTCTTCAAGCTCATTATAACTCATGATTATCTGTATCTTTTATAACACTCATGTTTCTTTACTCTTATGGGCATGTATATGGTTCTCATCTCAATTGATGTATATGTATTTCCCTTTAACCTTTTTTTAGCCTGTTAAACTAATCCGTGATACGCTTCACCATTTTTATTACTAATTCTGATATGATACCTCATTATAACTCCTCATGCATATAAATTTCTTTACCTTTAACATTTCCGATATCAATCATCAAATTGAACATCATGCTCCATACATCCTTAACACAATTCCTGGATACTTAATCGTTTACATAGATCACTAAATTACATAATCATGATTATCCAGGACGGATAATTGGCTCTGATACTAACTCTGAGAACTATCACTGATACTCTATACTCTCCTTAACTCTCAGTCTCTAATGACACTTATCCAGAACCATTGGTACAAGGCACTATGCTAAGGGCTAACTCTAGATTAAATCATACTGCTCACATGTCCAACTAGGAAATACTTACAACTCACAAGTCACACTCAGTCAATACTAATACTCAAGACACAGACATAATTACAAGTCACTAATTATCATACTTAACAAGGAACCCTCAAGGAATAGAAGCTCAAAAGGAATTGGAATGAGGACAGAAGGTATCTTTACTGCTAGTAAAGAAAAGAAGCGATGGAACAAAGTCCTGGAATAACAGAAATAGATAAGTCTTGAGATGATATTTTAAGAACCAATTTAAGATACAACCTGATAATCATACACGTCTGTCAGAAATCATGACACTTAGAATCCTCGCCACGCCAGTAAGCATAGATGCGATAAACGACAGGTTCCGTAACTAAGGTATGCAACCCTATAATCATGTCATCTAGAATCCTCGCCACGCCAACCGGTATGGCTGCGAGAAACTCTAAGTTTCATAACTATAGTATGTACATCCAAGTCTGGTTCCTACGTTCTCGTCACGGCAGCTAGTCTGGCTGCGATAACTCTAGGTTCCATAACCAAAGTAGACGTTTTACCTTTCTCACTGTCCTCATCAACATATGTCATCAGATGATACCGTAAAATTTAGTCCGTAAAATTCATCTCGAAAAAAATCAAAACTCAACAACGACACCAAGAGTTTAAATTCAACAACTGGTCAACAAGAATCAAACTCATCAATGACACCAAGATTTTAATTTAATAACTTCTCAACAAGAATCAAGTTCAGAAACAACAAGCGAGAGCGGACAGAAACAAAGAAAAAGATTTAAATTGGAAATTGTAATAAGATTCTCAAGGGGTCGTCCCAGGAATCTCTCAAGAATTTATGATTGAGTATCCTCTCTCATCCTAGTATCCTATGTCCTATATTCTATAGCAGGCACGCGGTAGTACAACTAATTCGTCGCACTACTACGACATCGCACAACTTGCGAAGTCTGACCTGCATGGGCCACCACTAAAAATGTGTCACGACCCGCACCCGGTTTAGGGGCACGAGTACGTGGGTACGTCTAGCCTACGCCGTAGCATCGGCGGTAGAACGCTGTCTAGGTCATGTAACTATCTAATCAAACTCACGTGAATACCCAACTCCATAAGGAGACGTGGATATCATAAAATAGTGCTAGAAATACTCAATCACATAAACTAAAGCACGATGAGATATCAAGGCAAGCAAGAAATACAAGACAAGTCTAACGACAAAATAAACATACCTGCAATCATTAACTTTCAATCCTCAAGTGAGTCAGAAACCAGTCTACTAAGGTCACAGTCTGGAAAAATATTTTTCCAGTCAGGAAGGAGCAAAGTACATCTCTAAATAGTAGTTGTATATTAATGATATAAACTATGTAGCAGTTCTAGATGGAAATATACCAGAAGCATGTATAGGCACGAGAAATAAAAGAAATGCTGGAAATACTTTAAGTAAATGCAGGAGAAGAAACAATATGTCCATGAGCAAGAACCTATGACTAAGTGTGTGAGTACTAGCTTTAACATGTGATCGGCTTAGGAACTTGATCAGGCTGGTTACATGTGATTAGCTATGATTCACGAAGGTCAGGCTAACCGTTGGTTAGCTATGATGCATGTATAGGTCAGGCTAATCACACGTAACAGCTATGAAGCATGGAGATGGTCAGGCAGCACCCGACGTGAGATGTGGGGTGAGCTATGATGCATGAAAAGTTGGATATGATCACATATCTACACTAAAATACTCTCCACCCCCGACTGGTATAGTAGACCCAATCATGGTACGCTATGGCAAGGGATTCCCTAGGAAGGTAGCAAATCTCCCCGGGAATCAGTGTCTGTACATGCACAAGATAACAAGGAAAATATGTCTTGTACAAGCTACACCATTTATAAGGAATAACATCTCATGACGAGATCCGTGTATACCAATCCGTGTAACCAGCGTGTCAAGAGCATGGATATTTACACTAGATACAGTGAACATAGGAGATATCATAAATTAGAAACTAATCAGAGAATGTACTTGCCTTTGGTTCTTAGCTGGTGAATACCGAGGTCCTGTTCCAGAGTGTCGCCTGGAGGAACCAACAGTCCTAATGACATATCAAAAATAATACTTGTATCAGATGCTACGCTAACACACAATAGAAATACACTGGCCTCAGGGCTATGCCAGGCATGGCTCTAGTCAACTAGGGTCATCTAGTAGGGATACGTAAAACACATTACACTTATTAATACTTACAATATTTATACATGCACCAATTTAAATGTATTTACAATATATATATCTGCCTTTTAAATACATATTTGATTTATACTAGTTGAACATTATATATATATACTCATATATATGCCAAAAATATATTTTAGAATATATTGTCAACATTATCATTTAAATATACTAATACTAATACACCAAATTAAATTTATACTAGCATATACTTTTTATTAAATAGATATTATATAAAAATAAACCAATATATATACATATATACAAACCAATTAGAAATATTGAGAATATATTAAGTATACAAATGTGCATATATACATATACCAAATTAATTATATATACTATATATACGTATTTACATGTATATCAGTTATTAAATATACACATATACAATATACAATACGTATATACATATTAACACTATATGATACATAATTAAAATACATACGTATACTATTAAATACATATATAATATACTAATATATATACCATACATATATTATATATATATACTAACTATATATACACTATAAATTACACTAATACATACATTATACACATAAGGAGAGAAGAAGGAGAGGCTCACAGGGGGATGGCCGGAGTCCACCGGCCGGAGTCGGACTGCGGAGGAGCAGCAGGGAGGAGGAGGATGCCTGGCCGCCGGGGATGAGCTCGTGAGGGGGCCGCCTGAGGATCTCGGACTCGACAGGCAGATATGGCCGTGGATGGCCGAGAGGTGCCAACGTCGACATATGTTGTGTACCACAGATAATCTGTAGTATCCCTTGTCACATTTACTTGCTCTAGTAATCCATAAGTTGTGAATGAGTCATCGTCATAAGAACTGGTGTCATCATTGTATGCCACCCAAGAAAATTCTCCAACCGGTTCCATTTTCATCTGCGTAGTTTGAACTCCCACCTTTGCTGTGTTGAAAATTTTGGTTTTGCAGTCAGGAAGGATGCTGATCGACCAAGGAGGAAGATCGTAGTGCATCCCATTGAAAGCTATTTTAACATAAGAACCAGTCACAATAAAAACCATTCCATGTGTTAATAACAGGGTCAGGAGCATCATCCTCTTTGTACATGATCCATGGCTGCGTAGGCCTTCGCCTGGGCCCCCTGATCCCATTCCAGTGGGCCAAACTCTTTCTCAATCTGAGAAAGAATGATTGGGCCACCCTGCCACTGGAACAGCCTTTTGGACTAACTTAATGAACTTGACCAAGTCATACCTATCTTCAAAATAGTACTGTCCTTGGGATGGTTCATGGCCGTTCCAGAAGACATAGGTCTGGATAACGTCCAAGCCACCGTCTTCAGCCTTCCGGATGAGATCCGGCCATATTTCTGGGACGCTGCGGGGGTAGTGGATGGAGCCGGAGATGAGGATCCTCCGATGCCCGTCGATGACGATGGCCTTGCGGTCGTACGAGGCGGAGGCCGGAGCGGGAGGCGACAGGAGCACCGCCAGCGCCACGGAGAGGAGCATGGAGAGGAGCATTGAATAAGAACCCATGGAGAAGAATAAAAATGGCTTTTTTTTTTCTTCTTCTTTCACTCTCTACAGATTCCAAGAGAGAAAATGCTATGTGAAGCAGAACCACAGTTGGAATCAGCTATTATATGCAAGTATAGAGAGAGAGTGGCAAAAGCAGGAGAGAGAGAGAGAGAGAGAGAGAGAGAGAGAGAGATGGGGGCTTGTGAGGAGGTGGGGAAACCTAGGTTTCTTTTTGGGGATTAGGGCTTTGGATAGGACATTAAATAGGGAAGTGTATGGGGGAAATCAATGGGTGAGGATGCACCCAATTAATGAATGGCCTAGATTTAACATGAGGTTTCTTCATGTGAGGATGAGGGTGTGAATGGGAGACGGTAAACTGGTAAATTAATAGAAAAATATAATTTAAGAAAATATTTTAAGAGGCTTCCAAGGCTAACTGATTCCAAATTAGCTACTAATTAAACCCATATTTGAAAACCCTAGAAAATATGAAATTCATTTATTTACTATTCCAAAATGGATATGAAAATTTATTATGAAAACAACTAGTTCTTCAATAATTTTATCAAACAAATAATTTTATAATTTCAAGCCCATAAATATTCGAAGCTAGAGTATGATATATATATATATATATATATATCATTATTTAACTATTTAATTTATAAGAAAGCGACATTTAGGAAAAATGAGTTTTATAAAAGATTTTAAATCACCTTCTACAATCAAACATTGTTCAAAATCAAATAAAAATTTCAAGGAGAAAATATTTTATAAACTTGATATTTTAAAATAATTTAAAAATCTAATTATTTCGAAAATTGGAAATCGGAGGTTACAGGAGGAGGAAGGTTGTCCGTCACAGCTGCGGCAATCCTCTGAGCAGGTGGGGGAGGAGGATCCCTGTCACGACCCGCACCCGGAAATTGGGCATGAGTCGTGGGTACGTCCAGCCTACGCCGCAGCATCGTCGGTAGAACGCTGTCTAGGTCACAAACATAGTATATCCTGTCAATAGTCTCAACTTCGTACGGAGGACAATGATAAATAAATCACAGTTCTATTTAAACCAACCACAATAAGTCCAACTCAAATCCTGGGTCTAAATGACCTCACAAAGTCACAAATAAAAATAAATACAACTCAGTCTCAGTCTAAAACAATAGTGCAGAAAAGTAATCTAAGAACAGGCTGGTAAGTTCTCCTCTAGGATAGGCACCTCCTCTGGGATTTCTGGGGTAAAATCCTCCTCTATTTCTGGACCGTAATGAGTAGGGCAAAAGTTCTCCAGGTCCTCTGAAAAATGTTTACCCAGTCAGGATTGGAGCGAAGCACAAGCACTAACAGCAGTTTTATTAAATTGACAAAATCTATAAACAGTGTAAGAGATACAAGATAGAAATAAATGCTAAAAATGAGAAGTACAGGAGAAAATAAAATAGACAATAGAGCATCTAGCAATGAACAATAAACAGTGAATGCTAGAACAAATGTATCTGAATAAAGATAAAACATCTAACTATGTGTTTGAAATATTAGTTTATTATGTGATCGGCTTGGGACTGGATCGGGCTGGTTATATATGATTAGCTATGATTCTTGAGGGTCAGGCTAACCATATGGTTAGCTATGATGCATGATAATGGTCAGGCTAATCATATATAACAGCTATGAGGCATGATGATGGTCAGGCCGCACCCGACGTGAGATGTGGGGTGAGCTATGATGCATGATAGTTTGGATATGATCACATAATCTACTAATAGTTCCCCATCCCCCAGCTAGCACGATGGATTCCAATCACGACTCCTCATGATGGGGATCTAGGGTGCTAACCCGTGTATCCATAGTGTCAGAATCAAGTATGTAATACACTACAATTTATAGAAGTAATCAACCATGAAAACTGTCAGAGAATGTACTCGCCTGTGGTCCTGAGCAAAGTGTGAGTATCGATGTCCAAAGTGGGATCACAATGACCTATATATAAGATATCAATGTTAAATGGTGTTTGAAATGATAAAGGTGATTAGCTAATTTGAAATGGGGTGTTAGGCCATTTCTAGGTCTAAACTAGGTGTTACTAAGTCAACTCTAGGTTTTTGGTCAAAACTAGTTAATACCTTGCTTCTAGGTTCATACTAGCTATTGTTAACTAATACTAGTTGAATACACTATATTATATGTTCTATACTTACTAATATTAGATTATATTTAGTAATACTACTAATACTAGCTAATATTCATTATACTAGGTATTATCATTATATATAACTCATATAGTGTGGTATATTGGTATCTTGCTGAAACTAGTTACTATTTCTTATACTATATGCTATCAGTATGTAAATAACTTACATATATATACTGAGTATATATCTTAACTGACACCAAGGTAAAACCAATCCTGAGTTATCCCATACTAACACCCTTAGCATTTACCCAATTTGACTGATACCTACTACTTAACTGACACTATAGTCCAACCCAATATCCCAAACCACCTTACCTTACTGATACTCTAGGATAGACACAACATACACTACATTTCACACAGTGAACTCACTGGTTCCTCACTACACATCTCCTAATGTCTGACACAGAATACTATTTCCACACAGTCCTCACAATCACTCACAGGCACCCTAAAACACACACAGACACAGCCATGACCTTTACTGAGAACACACCCTATATCCTAAACACAGACACTTAGACACTGCACTATCAAATCCTATTGATACATAACCCTAGCTGCTACCAACTGCTCCTACAAATCAAATCCAAAACCCCAATTACTGATGCTGAACATAAGTATGGATCAAATCTGTACATTAACACTTAAGTATCTAATACACAGGTACACATAAACTGAAATAAGACACTGCTACCCTGAACTCAGTCTCTCACACATACAGAAATACACCTAGACATTCGCACACAATTTACTGGTACTGCTACACACAGAATTAGCTAGGTTCACACAGTCACACCCAAGTTCACAGTTCTAAAACATACACACACTTTCTCAAAACTGAGACTAGCACATATAATTTCACATATGCAGGTATCTCAAATAATTCTGCAAAAGAACCTTGCAAATAGAGCATCAGGCCAAGTATCAGGGCTAATGAGAGTATCAGTAACAAAGGGTATCAATATCACATTGATACTGAAATTCACAACAGAACTTCCCACTGCTACTCAAGAATACACACTATACATACTCTACACAATAATATCTCACATGTTCTCTAGTCTTAAGGGAACTAGGATACACACAAACACAGTTCTGACTGATACATAGACACACAGCCATATTCACACAGATATCGATACACACAGTTCACATAGGTTCCTACAATCAAACCAACTAAAACCTGTTTTCTCCCAACTCCTTAACTGATACTTGACTGCTCATAATGAAATTTCTGCTCACACAGCACACTGCTCCCTCTCCAACTCTCTCTCAAATACACACAGGTTTTACCTCACCAAATACACAACCTACACACAATGTTCAACTACCCGACTATGCACAGGAGTCTCAAACACACTGTGCTCAGAATTTACCCAACTCGACTGCTCTCTCCCTCATCTACACACACAGAATTACCCTAATGCACAGTAAGCCCCAAACACACAGAAATCACAGCAAACACTGCACTAAACTCTGAACCAAACCCGACTGAACGCAGTGCCTTCCCCCAATACACATACCCGATCGTACAGTGAACCCTTCACAGTTTTTCCCCTCTTCTAACCACCCACACACATCTACAACCATAGATATAGATAGAAACACACATCAAATTTATAAACATATGTATAAAAATATATATATACATCATACATCATTCCTCACATTAGATTATATTAGAGTAGAATAGATAGGTTCATCCCTTTTTGGCATTTCATCAAACACATGCAGGGCAGAAAACAAATATACATACAACCCATGAATCCTCAACCCAAAACCCTAAAAACCCGAGTTCAATCTACCCATATGAGATGGAATCAATCTACCTACGAATACCTAGGGTTAGGGTTTCTGATAATTGGGGAAAACAATGTTGGGGACACTTAAACCTAATCAAAACCCTAAAATCAAACTCTAAACAATAGGGTGGGTTCCTAATGGCCATTAACATCTGAAAACAGGAATTTAATGAAGAAAAGTAGGATTTTTACCTGCAGGGATGGTTTCTTCAATGAGGTTCTTCTTTCTCCAGGCTTCCTGACCCACGTTCCTTGCTTCCCTTGCTTTGGAGGAGAAGAAAATGGAACCTAGGGCTAGATTTCGAATTCTAGAGTGGGAAATTGGTTTTCTCTTGATGGAGGCTAGGGTTTCTCTTTTCTACATGAAGGATGGCTTTGTGAGAAGCTTCCTTTTTATATTAAACCTAGTTTTAGGGTTTCCATGCATAGTTTTAGGTTAAACCCCCCTGTCCCTCTCATGTAGAACCGAATAAACTTAGGTTAAGTCAGTCTAGGGTTTTGAGGGTTCACCCTAAATTTGTATTCTAGGGTTTCACTAGAACTGGGTTTAAAATTAGGGTTGACTCACTAGGGTCTGTCCTAATGAGTTCTAGGGTTAGACCTAAAACTAAACATTACTAATAATATATAATTAGTTTATAAAACTCAACAGATTAATTAAATTCATAATTATTTAAAATAGTTAAATTACACAAACGCCCTTATATGGAAAAGTGGTAGTGACAAGTCTACCCTCCTAAAAGAAATTTCGTCCTCGAAATTGGACTGAACTACCACAAGAATGAAATCAGAAAAAGGAATTACCTCAAGTCTAAAAGAGATACGGGTATTGCTCGCGTATTTCGTCCTCTCTCTCCCAGGTCGACTCCCCTGGAGAGTGATGTCTCCATGCAACACGAACCAAAGGAATGGTTTGGTTCCGCAACACCTTCTCTCTGCGGTCCAAGATCTCTACGGGCTGCTCGGGGTAGCTGAGCGTCGGACCAACCTCAATCTCCGAGTGATCAAGTACGTGACTAGGGTCGGCCACGTACCGTCTCAGCTGCGACACGTGGAATACATTATGCACTCCCTCCAATGCAGGCGGCAAGTCTAGTCTATACGCCACTGCACCTACCCTTGCAAGAATACCGAAGGGTCCGATGTAGCGTGGGCTAAGCTTCCCGCCTCTGCCAAAACGAATCGTTCCACGCGTCGGAGAAATCCGTAGGAATACTAGATCGTCAACCTGAAACTCAAGGGGTCTACGGTGGCTGTCGGCCCAATGCCGCTGTCTGTCCTGCGCCACTCGCAGTCTGTCTCTGATGAGTTTCACCATTTCTGCCGCATCCACGACCATTTCTGGTCCTAGCAAGGCTCTCTCTCCAACGTCGTCCCACGATAGCGGTGTACGATACCTCCGTCCATAAAGAGCCTCAAACGGTGACATCTCGATGCTGGCCTGATAGCTGTTGTTGTAAGCAAACTCTACCAGGTGCAGATGATCCTCCCAAGAACCTCCGAGATCTAGAACACAAGTGCGTAGCATATCCTCGAGAGTCTGAATAGTCCTTTCAGACTGCCCGTCTGTCTGGGGGTGATATGCGGTACTGAACTTGAGCTGAGTGCCCAAGCTAGCCTGCAGACTCCTCCAGAAGTGGGAAGTGAAACGACTATCCTGATCTGAGATGATGCTCACAGGAACTCCATGAAGCCTAACAATCTGACGCACGTACATCTCTGCGAGCCTCTCTGTCGACGTGCCCACCTTGAAAGGTAAGAAATGGGCTGATTTGGTCAACCTGTCCACAATGACCCAAATCGCGTCTTTCCCTCCTGGAGAACGTGGAAGCCCTGAAACGAAATCCATGGTCACATGCTCCCACTTCCATTCTGGAATCGGTAAAGGTTGAAGCAAACCACCTGGCCTCTGCCGGTCTGCCTTTACCTGCTGGCACACTAGACACCGGGATACGAAGCGTGCTACCTCGCGCTTTATTCCATACCACCATACGTGCTCCCTCAAGTCTCGATACATCTTGTTGGCACCGGGATGCATCGAGTACTGAGAGCGGTGTGCCTCCTGCAAAACCTCCTCGCGCAGCTCCCCGCTAGGCACACATATCCTCGTGCCGTGCCGTAAAGAACCATCATCTGCGATAGTAAAGTCGTCCGATAATCCCATCTGAACCTGTGCTCTGATACTCCTTAGAGTCTCATCATCGTACTGCGCAGCTCTGATCCTGTCCATCAGCTCGGACTGTATCTGCAATCCCCACATTTGGATCTCAGTACCGGGAACTAACACTTCAATCTCCAAGCTTTCCAGATCAGCCAACAAATGTCTATCAGTCGTCAAGTACATAGCCATCGGATATCTGCTCAAGGCATCGGCGACTACGTTAGCCTTCCCTGGATGGTACTGCAATGAGATGTCAAAGTCCTTCATCAACTCCAACCACCTCCTCTGCCTCATGTTCAGCTCCTTCTGGGTGAACACGTACTTCAAGCTCTTGTGGTCTGTGAAGATATCCACACGCTCTCCGTACAGGTAATGTTTCCACAGCTTTAGAGCGAAGATAACTGCTGCCAACTCTAAGTCGTGGGTGGGGTAGTTTCTTTTATGAGGGCGTAACTGCCTGGAAGCATAGGCAATTACCTTCCCATGCTGCTGAAGAACACATCCCAGACCCTTCCCTGAAGCATCACTGTAGATGGTGAAACCACCTGTCCCTGCTGGCAACGTCAAAATTGGAGCTGTCGTCAACCTCTTCTTCAGCTCATCAAATGCAGCCTGGCACTCTTCCGTCCAGACAAAATCTACATCCTTCCTAGTCAGTCTGGTCATCGGTGCTGCAATCTTGGAGAAGTCTTGTACAAACCTCCGGTAGTATCCTGCTAGCCCAAGAAAACTCCTGATCTCAGCTACCGAACTGGGGGTAGCCCACGACTCTACTGCCTCGATCTTCTGTGGGTTAACCGAGATTCCGTCACCCGATACCATATGCCCAAGAAATTCGACATTGTCAAGGAAGAATTAACACTTAGAGAGTTTCCCGTACAGCTTCTCCCTCCTGAGAGTCTCTAAGACCAATCTCAGGTGCTCTTCGTGCTCCTCCGGGGTCTTGGAATACACAAGAATATCGTCGATGAACACCACCACGAACTTGTCAAGGTACTGGTGGAACACTTTGTTCATCAAGTTCATGAATACTGCCGGTGCATTGGTTAAACCAAATGGCATCACCATGAACTCAAACTGGCCATATCTGGTCCGAAAAGCTGTCTTCGACGTGTCTTCTTTCTTCACCTTCACCTGGTGATAGCCTGACCTCAAATCAATCTTCGAAAACACCCTCGTCCCGCTCAACTGGTCGAAAAGATCATCTATCCTCGGCAGCGGGTACTTGTTCTTGATAGTGATATTGTTCAAAGCTCTATAATCAATGCACATGCGCACCGTGTCGTCCTTCTTCGGTACGAACAGTACCGGAGCTCCCCATGGTGATGAACTGGATTTGATGAAGCCTTTGTCCTGCAGCTCCTCAACTTGCTTCTTCAGTTCTGCCAGCTCGCTATTGTTGACTCTATAGACATGTTGTGAAATGGGCTCCGCTCCTGGAACCAAGTCTATAGAGAATTCAACATCTCTGTCTGGCGGCAAGCCTGGTAACTCTTCTGGAAATACATCCAGGAACTCCGCTATCAGAGGATGTGGCAACTCCTCTTCTTCCGTCCTGGCTCCACAAAATGTGCTCCCTCTCTGTTCCGCTGCTCCTCTGACAACCTCAAACTCCGGCTCTCCTGGTGGTCTAAACAATACTCTGCCTCTATAACAATCTATAGTAGCATGATGCCTACTCAACCAGTCCATTCCGAGTACAATATCGTACCCCGGAAGTGGCATGACAAGTAAGCTCACGCTCAAGTCCCAGCCTCCTACTGATACTCTCCGGTCCTTGCAGTGATCACGGACTAGGATAATACCTCCTCCAGTCATGATCTTGCAAGTCCTAGCTAATGGTTCTGTCTCTAAATGATGTTGAAGTGCATATGATACAGACACAAAACTATGGGAAGCGCCAGAATCGAATAAGGTAAATGCGGGAATACAATCGAGAAGAACCGAACCTGTGATCAAGTCTCCTGCTGGCTCGATCTCCTCGACTGCCATGGCGTACGCTCGCCCCTGGGGTGCACCTCTCTGCTGCTGATGCTGGGCAAACCTCTGATTTTGCGGTGGAAGTGGTCCCCTCTGTTGTTGGCCTCCTGGTACGGTAGGTACCCTGCCTGGTCCTCTCTGGGCGGCTGCTCCACCCTGACCTGGACGAATGGTAGGGCAATCCTTCAGCTGGTGTGTCGTCGATCCGTAGTATAAACACGAGCCCAACCTCTTCCTGTAGATCTCTCTGGTGTGTCCTGTCTTCCCGCAGTACGCACACTGAAGGGCGGGCTGAGTCTGCCTCTGTTGCTATTGCTGGACCTGCCCTCGGGCTGGTGCCTGGTGCTGCTGGTGCTGCTGCTGAAAGGGCCTCTGCTGCTGCTGATAGTGTGGACGCTTGCCTGGTCCCGCACTACTGTTTGCTCCTCCGGGAACATCGCGTCTCCTCTTGGGCCTGAGGTCCAAGTCGTCCTCGGCTATCTGGGCATCCATCAATATGCCCTCGAAAGTAGCGGTGCGACGTCCCGACGTGCGAGACTTGATCTCCCTTGCCAGCCCCTTCCTGAACTTCCGGGCCCTGTCCTCCGGATCTCTAATCATCGACGGTGCGAAGTGGCTCAGACGGCAAAACTCCGCGGCATACTCGTCGACGGACGAGCTCCCCTGGACTAAGTCATGGAACTGACTCTCCAAGGCTCCTAGGGCAACGTCAGGAAAGAATTTCTCCTTGAAGAGCTCCCTGAAATCCTCCCAAGTAAGTCCTCTGCGCAAGAGTCTCGGCTCCGTGCGAAACCATGTCAAGGCGATGTCGAACATCTGACTGCCAGCGGCCTCGATCTGAAGCGCCTCTGGAAGCTGCGCCAAACGCAAGTTCCTCTCGATGTCCTCTAGCCAATCATCGGTGTAGAGTATCCCTTCTGTCCCCTTGAACTCCCGAGGCATCATCCTCTTGAAGTCCACAATGGTGCCCGGCCTCTGTTGTTGCTGACTAGGATGTTGCTGCTGCTGAGTGACTCTCTCCACAGCCTGGAGAGCCACTTGGTGAGCATTCTCCATGTTCACCCTCATCATCTCTGTCTGGGCCTGATGTGCCTCAGCCTGCACTCTCTGGGCCTCTGCCGACGTCCTCTGGGCATCAACCATGCCCTGAATCAAAGCGAACATCTGTGCTCCATCGACGGGCACACCTCCTGGATACTGAGCTGGTGGTGGTGGTGGTGGTTCCTCCGTCGTAGCTGCGGGGACCCTCTGAACAGGTGGTGGAGGACCCCCGAATGCTGCAGACACTCCCACATGTACTGGAGATGTAGGAGGTGCTGCTGATGTCTGTCCGGCAGCGCGAGAGGTGGCAGACCTCTCTGAATCTGCTGCTCCGAGTCTCTAGGACCTTCTTGGCGGCATCCTGAAGACAGATCGAATGATTCAATTAAGGCAATAGATATGATATCATCAAGGAAGGACAGTAAATTTCTAAAGGAATTAATCATTAAGAGTAGTATTATAAGAATCAGAAATTTCCTAATTGTGATTGAGCATATCCTCGGCCTAATTCCTATTTCCTAAAACAGGCTCGTAGTAATACTCTAAGCGAGCACCACTACGATATCACTCTAATCTGAATCTAAGACTAAGACTACAGACTAGACCTGCATGGGCCACCACTAAAAATGTGTCACGACCCGCACCCGGAAATTGGGCATGAGTCGTGGGGACGTCCAGCCTACGCCGCAGCATCGGCGGTAGAACGCTGTCTAGGTCACAAACATAGTATATCCTGTCAATAGTCTCAACTCCGTACGGAGGACAATGATAAATAAATCACAGTTCTATAATATACTCAATCACAACTATAAACATAATGGCACGATGAGAATTGAAAAGAGTTCTATTTAAACCAACCACAATAAGTCCAACTCAAATCCTGGGTCTAAATGACCTCACAAAGTCACAAATAAAAATAAATACAACTCAGTCTCAGTCTAAAACAATAGTGCAGAAAAGTAATCTAAGAACAGGCTGGTAAGTTCTCCTCTAGGATAGGCACCTCCTCTGGGATTTCTGGGGTGAAATCCTCCTCTATTCCTGGACCGTAATGAGTAGGGCAAAAGTTCTCCAGGTCCTCTGAAAAATGTTTACCCAGTCAGGAGGAGCGAAGCACAAGCACTAACAGCAGTTTCATTAAATTGACAAAATCTATAAACAGTGTAAGATATACAAGATGGAAATAAATGCTGAAAATGAGAAGTACAGGAGAAAATAAAATAGACAAAAGAGCATCTAGCAATGAACAATAAACAGTGAATGCTAGAACAAATGTATCTGAATAAAGATAAAACATCTAGCTATGTGTTTGAAATATTAGTTTATTATGTGATCGGCTTGGGACTGGATCAGGCTAGTTATATATGATTAGCTATGATTCTTGAGGGTCAGGCTAACCATATGGTTAGCTATGATGCATGATAATGGTCAGGCTAATCATATATAACAACTATGAGGCATGATGATGGTCAGGCCGCAACCGACGTGAGATGTGGGGTGAGCTATGATGCATGATAGTTTAGATATGATCACATAATCTACTAATAGTTCCCCATCCCCCAGCTAGCACGATGGATTCCAATCACGACTCCTCATGATGGGGATCTAGGGAGCTAATCCGTGTAACCATAGTATCAGAATCAAGTATGTAATACACTACAATTTATAGAAGTAATCAACCATGAAAACTGTCAGAGAATGTACTCGCCTGTGGTCCTTAGCAAAGTGTGAGTATCGATGTCCAAAGTGGGATCACAATGACCTATATATAAGATATCAATGTTAAATGGTGTTTGAAATGATAAAGGTGATTAGCTAATTTGAAATGGGGTGTTAGGCCATTTCTAGGTCTAAACTAGGTGTTACTAAGTCAACTCTAGGTTTTTGGTCAAAACTAGTTAATACCTTGCTTCTAGGTTCATACTAGCTATTGTTAACTAATACTAGTTGAATACACTATATTATATGTTCTATACTTACTAATATTAGATTATATTTAGTAATACTACTAATACTAGCTAATATTCATTATACTAGGTATTATCATTATATATAACTCATATAGTGTGGTATATTGGTATCTTGCTGAAACTAGTTACTATTTCTTATACTATATGCTATCAGTATGTAAATAACTTACATATATATACTGAGTATATATCTTAACTGACACCAAGGTAAAACCAATCCTGAGTTATCCCATACTAACACCCTTAGCATTTACCCAATTTGACTGATACCTACTACTTAACTGACACTATAGTCCAACCCAATATCCCAAACCACCTTACCTTACTGATACTCTAGGATAGACACAACATACACTACATTTCACACAGTGAACTCACTGGTTCCTCACTACACATCTCCTAATGTCTGACACAGAACACTATTTCCATACAGTCCTCACAATCACTCACAGGCACCCTAAAACACACACAGACACAGCCATGACCTTTACTGAGAACACACCCTATATCCTAAACACAGACACTTAGACACTGCACTATCAAATCCTATTGATACATAACCCTAGCTGCTACCAACTACTCCTACAAATCAAATCCAAAACCCCAATTACTGATGCTGAACATAAGTATGGATCAAATCTGCACATTAACACTTAAGTATCTAATACACAGGTACACATAAACTGAAACAAGACACAGCTACCCTGAACTCAGTCTCTCACACATACAGAAATACACCTAGACATTCGCACACAATTTACTGGTACTGCTACACACAGAATTAGCTAGGTTCACACAGTCACACCCAAGTTCACAGTTCTAAAATACACACACACTTTCTTAAAACTGAGACTAGCACATATAATTTCACATATGCAGGTATCTCAAATAATTCTGCAAAAGAACCTTGCAAATAGAGCATCAGGCCAAGTATCAGGGCTAATGAGAGTATCAGTAACAAAGGGTATCAATATCACATTGATACTGAAATTCACAACAGAACTTCCCACTGCTACTCAAGAATACACACTATACATACTCTACACAACAATATCTCACATGTTCTCTAGTCTTAAGGGAACTAGGATACACACAAACACAGTTCTGACTGATACATAGACACACAGCCATATTCACACAGATATCGATACACACAGTTCACATAGGTTCCTACAATCAAACCAACTAAAACCTGTTTTCCCCCAACTCCTTAACTGATACTTGACTGCTCATAATGAAATTTCTGCTCACACAGCACACTGCTCCCTCTCCAACTCTCTCTCAAATACACACAGGTTCTACCTCACCAAATATACAACCTACACACAATGTTCAACTACCCGACTATGCACAGGAGTCTCAAACACACTGTGCTCAGAATTTACCCAACTCGACTGCTCTCTCCCTCATCTACACACACAGAATTACCCTAATGCACAGTAAGCCCCAATCACACAGAAATCACAGCAAACACTACACTAAACTCTGAACCAAACCCGACTGAACGCAGTGCCTTCCCCCAATACACATACCCGATCGTACAGTGAACCCTTCACAGTTTTTCCCCTCTTCTAACCACCCATACACATCTACAACCATAGATATAGATAGAAACACACATCAAATTTATAAACATATGTATAAAAATATATATATACATCATACATCATTCCTCACATTAGATTATATTAGAGTAGAATAGATAGGTTCATCCCTTTTTGGCATTTCATCAAACACATGCAGGGCAGAAAACAAATATACATACAACCCATGAATCCTCAACCCAAAACCCTAAAAACCCGAGTTCAACCTACCCATATGAGATGGAATCAATCTACCTACGAATACCTAAGGTTAGGGTTTCTGATAATTGGGGAAAACAATATTGGGGACACTTAAACCTAATCAAAACCCTAAAATCAAACTCTAAACAATAGGGTGGGTTCCTAATGGCCATTAACATCTGAAAACAGGAATTTAATGAAGAAAAGTAGGGTTTTTACCTGCAGGGATGGTTTCTTCAATGAGGTTCTTCTTTCTCCAGGCTTCCTGACCCACGTTCCTTGCTTCCCTTGCTTTGGAGGAGAAGAAAATGGAACCTAGGGCTAGATTTCGAATTCTAGAGTGGGGAATTAATTTTCTCTTGATGGAGGCTAGGGTTTCTCTTTTCTACATGAAGGATGGCTTTGTGAGAAGCTTCCTTTTTATATTAAACCTAGTTTTAGGGTTTCCATGCATAGTTTTAGGTTAAACCCCCCTGTCCCTCTCATGTAGAACCGAATAAACTTAGGTTAAGTCAGTCTAGGGTTTTGAGGGTTCACCCTAAATTTGTATTCTAGGGTTTCACTAGAACTGGGTTTAAAATTAGGGTTGACTCACTAGGGTCTGTCCTAATGAGTTCTAGGGTTAGACCTAAAACTAAACATTACTAATAATATATAATTAGTTTATAAAACTCAACAGATTAATTAAATTCATAATTATTTAAAATAGTTAAATTACACAAACGCCCTTATATGGAAAAGTGGTAGTGACAATCCCCGAAAAGTGCAGACACTCCTACGTGCATTGGAGATATAGGAGGAACTACGGCTGTCTGTCCCTCAGGTGGAGAGGTGGCAGACCCATCTAAAGCTGATGTTCCCGCTCTCATAGACCGTGTCTGCGGCGACATCCTGAAGACTGATCCCAAAGAATCAATTTAGGCAAAAATGCGATATCATCAAGGAAGGACAGTATAGTTCTAAAGAAGCAACATTCAAGATAAAAGATTGGAAATAAACCCTAGTTGTGATTGCACAGGTCAAAGATACATCCATTGTTTGATACCTCTATCCCTCAAAGGTACCACAGTTCTACTACAAGCACACTCACTGCTAGCTTCCTTACCTACTGCAATCATTGCTACTAGTTATCCTTGTCACTCAATTGCAACATACCATACTAAGTACTGCTCTCTCTCCAATACAATCCTAGATGAACACCTAAGCCAGTTGGTAGTGAGATCTCAATCATGCGCAAGCCAACATATTCTTACACATGCATCTCATCTATTATATACTAGTATATCTCTCCCCCTATAAAATCTTATCCTCAAAATAAAATTCCTCAAAAATAACTCCTTGAATAAATTTTAAGTAAAATGCATACACTTCCTCAAGACCAGTTATCTAATTACTGAAGTGAAAAACTTAATTACAAAAAATCCTTACAGACTTGTCTACGTTTATTGAATCGAATCTGAATCCTCAAAAAGTTTTTATAACAACATCTCAACTTCTAAAAATTCTAAAAATTCAATTTGTTTTCAATCTTCAAATTATACTTTAAATCCATATCTAGTAGTCCAATAGCCCTAGTGTTAATCTTCCTCACTGTCCTCATCGACATGTGTCATCAGATAATATCAAAAATTAGTCTGCAAATTCATCTTAATACGAAATCAAACCCTACCATGAAATCAAAATCCTAATTTAATACCTAATTAACAACAATCAAATTCAACATCAATAAGTGAGAATGGACGGAACAAGGGGATGATTTAAAATTAGAATTTATAATGAGATTCTCAAGGGTCATCCCAGGAATCTCTCAAGGAATTGTGATTGAGTATTCGCTCTCGTCCTAGTATCCTATGTCCTAGATCCTATCGCAGGCACGCAGTAGTATAACAAAGATGCCACACTACTACGACATCGCACAACTCGCGAAGTCTGACCTGCATGGGCCACCACTGAAAATGTGTCACGACCCGCACCCGGTTTAGGGCACGAGTGCGTGGGTACGTCTAGCCTACGCCGCAGCATCGGCGGTAGAACGCTGTCAAGGTCTTGATACTATCTAGCCAATCTCACACAGCATCTAATCTCCATAAGGAGGCACGGATGACACAAATAAAATGAACACATACTCAATCATAGGATTACAGCACGATAAGATAGCGAAACAAAATTAAATACAACACAAGTCTAAAGTAATAATCAAACTCAATAATACCCAAGTCTCAATAAAAATGCCGGAGACAAATCCGGTACCAAATAGTCTACTAAAAGAACTAACTAGAAGATTGGTGATTCCGGCTAGACCTCACGAAATCATAACTAACTACCAAGCCTGCAGCTACTCACCATATGGTCCATAAAGAGTCGGACAGCGGTCCTCTAAGGCATAGTCTAGAAAAATGTTTCCAGTCAGGAAGGAGCAAAGTACAAATCTCAAATAACAGTTCCATTTAATTGATAAGGACATGTGATGCTAGCTACTGAGAAGACAGTAAAATAAATGCAATGGCAATTAAAGAGAGACAGGCAATATAAAGAGACAGGCAATAGGCAATATGATATAGTCAGTGCATGTATGAAAATGAAAATAATAAGGAATAGTATCATATACGGGTGATGTAGTATATGATTTAAAATAGGAAACTGTAATCTATCATAAGTGTTTGAAATAGTAGTTTCAAAATATGATCGGCTTGGGAACATGTACGATAGCTATAGGGCCTGGCTAATCATGGGTGAAGAGCATGATTAACACTTACATTGTTCTACACTACAATAAGAGGTTATGATCACATTTCTTACTAACTACTTCCCCGCCCCCAACTAGTACTGTGGATCCAACCATGACACGTCACGATACACAAGCAAGTCCAGTCTATAATATACGATGTCTAATATACATGTCGTGTACAATGTCAATACGATAATCAATGTAATATCTCATGACTGCAGATCCAAGCTATACTAGTCCGTGTAGCACAGTGGCAAAGATTCAGTTGTAACATTTCAAGATTATTGGATTTATAGAAATTATCAAGAAATTGGAAATTATCGGAGAATGTACTTACCTTGGGTCCTTAGCTGGTAATTATGGATGTCCTGTTCCAGAGTATCCCCTGGGCGAAGCAACAGTCCTATAACATGTCACAATATCACTTGTATCAGGTGCTACCCTAACACACAGTCTAAAAATTCTGAATTTGGGACTACGCTAGGTATGATACTGGTCACCTAGGATCATCTATTAAATAGACATCTAAAACACATTACACCTATTTAACTAACATATACATTAATGCTTACAATATATATATACACCAAATTTAGTACATATACAATATTTATATGTATCATTTAATTACATGTATAATATATACAGGTTGAACAATATATTTACTACATACATTAATTTTATATATTAAAATATACTAAGGGTTTATACAAAAATATATATACACATACGAATTAACAATGTATACATAGACTAATTATATATATATACTCATATATACCAATTAAAATATACAATACTGTATA
The DNA here is from genome assembly GCA_036927795.1 of Iris macrosiphon. Lineage (NCBI taxonomy): Eukaryota > Viridiplantae > Streptophyta > Magnoliopsida > Asparagales > Iridaceae > Iris > Iris macrosiphon. The sequence goes on from JAYESA010000003.1 coordinate 5,270,436, forward strand.
CTAATTTAATTTATACTAGCATATACTTTATTAAATACACATTATAAGAAATTACCCATAAACATACATATATATATATAAATTAAATTTATACACTATATAAATGCCCAATATACATACATATACATATGCATTAATTAAACTCATATATATTAACAAAAATACGCACTAAATACGTACTAAAATATTTTAGTTAATACGAACACATACATTTATATATATATCTATCAAAAATACGTATCTAATACACATTATATTAAAATATACTAAGTATATACACTATACATTTTATAGATTTCATACTATACATACATTATATATATACTATACATTATGCATGTATTAAACATTAAATAAAAATAATACTATATATATACCTACACATTGATTAACTATATACAATTACATTCACATTAATTAAATACCTACAATTATATATACATTAGCTACATATATATATGTATATATATATATGTGAAGAAGGAAAGAGGGAGAGGAGAGAACTTACAGCGGCTGCCGGCCGGAGGGGGAGCAGGCCGGCCGGACTGATGGTTGGTGGTTGGCCGCCTGAACAGTGGCCGGATGGGAGGAATGGCAGCGGAAGGGATGGGCAGCGGCCGCCGGACTGGGGGGTCGGCCCGGGTGAACACAGGGAGGAGCAGCCGGAGGGTGCAGCAGGGAGTCGGAGGAGGCCGTGCCGGTCGGCTGCTTGGCTGATCCGCCGGAGTTGCAGTCAGCGGCCGGGGTGGTCGAGACAGCAGGCCAGCGGGGGTGCTCGGGGGCCAGGCTATTGGCGACTGCAGTGGACCGCTGTAGACGACGGCCGGGTCGGGGTCAGTCGGCCGGGAACAGTGAGATGGTCGTGGTGGTTGGATGATGGAGGAGATGGGGGTTGTCGAACGGTAGGGGGCCGGAGCAGTGGCTGACCACGTCGGAGTGTGGCCGGGTGACAGTGGGCCGCCGGTGAACAGGAACTGCGGGGGGGGTGAACAGTGTTCCCCCCTTCCTCTCTTTTGAAAATTTAAAAACTAAAGAAAGAAGAAGTAAGGAAGAAGAAGAAAGGAAAGAGAAGAAGAAAGGAAGAAGGAGAAGAAGAAAAGAAAGAGAAAAAGAAGGAAAAGTTTCCTACGGTTGAGGATGGAGGCTTGGTTGGGGAAACCTATGTTTCTAGGGATTAGGGTTGATGTGACATTATATATGGGAGAGTGTGTGGAATAAAGGGTTAGGATTTGCCCACAGAATGAGTGATCCAGATTGGACATGAAGGAATTTGTTTTCATGTAAAGTTGAGTGGGGAAAAATGCAATTTGGTCCACAAATAAATAACCTTTCCATTCGGTCTTGGCCAATGGGATGATGACACCTACAATTGAATAATTGCAACTTAGCCCCTTAAATTCAGGAAATTGCACAAACACATAAAATGATGAAATTTGGCGGGCGATTCGTTGTCCGGTGTCTTATAGGGTCAGGGGGTGCTGTAAGATCGGTATAGGCTCAATTTGCAGGGCACTGGAATTAAATTGGGATTTCAGAATTGGCTAAAATAGTATCCTCAATTTAATTAGAATAAAAATACAAGTTGTGTTCTAAAATTAATTAGGAGTACATGGGGCCAAAATCAGGTCAGGTCATCAATACCAATAATGAAGAAGACTCAGAATAGAATATTATCCTAATTTGGGCCGCACGAAAAATAGGTCAAGATTGTCTCCAATTTAAATTAGAACGCACAACGATACAAAATAGGGGTTTATTAAATAACGTCCGCGACAATTTTTGTGCGGCTAGAAATAATGCACAGGGAGCATAATTATGAGTTACAAAAATAGCAGAATGGAAGGCGGGCATGTCTAAGGCAAGATTGTGAAATTTATTGGAAGACAAAAGTCAGGATAGCGCTCCAAATATCGAAGCAAAGGCAATGCGCAATAATTAATTAAAAATACGGTAATTAAATACAACTCCAAGAATTAAATTCTATATAAAACAATTAAATACAAAATTCTATAATTCAGACAGGTGGTCATCTACTAGGTTTCTAAGTCAAGTCTGCTAGCTCAAAAATAAATAAACACTGCATATAATACTATATTTAATTACACCTCACATAATTATTTAAATTAAATATACTATCATGCAATTAATTAATTGTAACTACCATAATATTAAATATTATAAAAAGTCGAAAATACCCTTGTTTTTGGAATATGGTAGTGACAACTGAGCTTGAGCTGAATGCCCAAGCTAGCCTGCAAAATCCTTCAAAAGTTGGACATGAAGCGACTATCCCGATCCGAGACTATGCTCACTGGAACACCGTACAATCTAATAATCTTGCGTACATACATCTCTGTGAGCTTCTCCATAGATGTACCCACTTTGAATGGCAGAAAATGGACTTATTTGGTCAACATGTCCACGATAACACAAATTGCATCTTTACCACCTGGAGAACGCAAAAGTCCTGAAACAAAATCCATGGTAACATGCTCTCATTTCAACTCCGGAATGGATAAAGGCTGAAGCAATCCACCTGGCCTCTGTCTCTCTACCTTTATCTGCTGACAAATTAAGCATCTGGATACGAAGCTAGCTACCTCCTGCTTCATACCATACCACCATACATGCTCTCTCAGGTTTTTATACATCATATTGGCACCTGGATGCTTAGAGTACTGAGATCAATGTGCTTTCTGTAGAATCTTCTTGTGCAATGCTCCTCTCGGTACGCACAATCTGGTACCATGCCGCAATGATCCATCATCTACAATATTGAAGTCTTCTGCCAACCTGATCTGGACCTGTGCTCTGATGCTCCTTAGATAATCATCCTCGTATTGTCTAGCTCTGATCTGGTTTATCAGCTCTGACTGTACCTGAAGTACCCATATCTGTGCTGCGACTCCAGGAACTTGTACCTCAATGCCCAAATTGTCAAAATTGGACAATAAATATTTGTCCCTCGTTAAGTACATAGCCACGGGATACCTTCTCAAGGCATCCGCAACTACATTGGCCTTTCCTGGATGGTACTGCAAAGAAATGCTGAAGTCTTTCATCAGCTCCAACCATCGGCACTGCCTCATATTGAGCTCTTTTTGTGTAAACACATACTTTAAGCTCTTATGGTCTGTAAAGATATCCACTCTCTCTCCATACAAGTAGTTTTTCTATAATTTAAGAGAAAAGATAACTGCTGCCAAAGCCAAGTCATGGGTAGGGTAGTTCTTCTTATATAGGAGTAACTGCCTGAAAGCATAGGCAATCACTTTTTTATGCTGCTGTAACACACAACCCAAACCCTTTCTCGCTATATTACTGTATATGGAAAATTATCATGCTCTCGATAGCAATGTCAAGATTGGAGCTATATTCAACCTCTTCTTTAGCTCCTCAAATGCTGACTGACAATCCTCAGTCTAGATGAACTCTACGTCCTTCCTGGTTAATCTAGTCATCAGCTCTGTAAGTCTAGAAATGTCCTGAACAAACCTCCGATAGTAGTATGCCAATCCAAGGAAGCTTCTGATCTCTGCTACTGAACTCGGGATAGACCACGATTCAACTGCTGAAATCTTCTTCGGGTCTACTGAGATTCCATCTTCAGTAACAACATGTCAGAGAAATTCAACCTTATCAAGAAAGAACTCACACTTTGATAGATTGCCATACAACATCTCCTTCCCAAGGGTCTCTAGAACTGTCCTCAAGTGCTGCTCGTGCTCCTTTGGGTTCTTCGAATATATCAGAATATCATCTATGAAGACTACAACAAACTAATCCAGGTACTGATAAAATACCTTGTTCATCAGGTTCATAAATACTGCCGGGGCATTGGTCAACCCAAATGGCATCACCAAGAACTCGAACTGCCCATAACAAGTCCTGAAAGCTGTCTTCAGGATGTCTTCCTTCTTCACTTTTACCTGGTGGTACCCTAACCTCAAGTCTATCTTTAAGAATACCTTCGCTCCGCTCAACTGGTCAAATAAATTATCAATCCGCGACCATGAATATTTGTTCTTGATAGTAAGGTTATTAAGTGCCCTGTAGTCGATACACATATGTACCAACCTATCATTATTTGGTACAAAAAGTACCAAAGCACCCCATGGTGATGAACTGGAACAGATAAACCCATGTCTTATAACTTATCCACCTGCTTCTTTAACTTGCCAGTTCATTATTGTTCACTCTATAGACGTGCTGAGATATTGGCTCTGTGCCTGGTACCACATCTTTAGAGAATTCCACATCTCTGTCCGAAGGCAACCCTGACAACTCCTCTGGAAAGACATTCATGAACTCTGTAATCAGCGAATGTGGTGGCTCTTGCTCTTCTATCAAAGCTCCATAGAAATTGCCTTCGCTCTGCCCTGTTGCTCCTCGGACAAACTCAAACTCTGGCTCTCCTGGCATCTGAAATAAAACTCTGCCTCCATGATAATCAATACTAGCGTGATGTCTACTCAACCAATCCATACTGAGTACTATATCGTGACTCGGAAGTGGCATTACGAATAAACATACACTCAACTCTCGGCCTCCCAAATAAATTCTCTAGTTCTTGCAAACATAATGACCAGGATAATGCCACCCCCGGTCATGATCTTGCAAGTCCTCACCAACGGTTCAGATTCAAGATGATGTCTCAGAGCAAAAGATATCGATACAAAACTATGAGAAGCACCAGAATCGAATAAAGCATGAGCTAGAAAGGAATCGACATAAACTGAACCTGAGATAACATCGCCAACCGGCTCCTTTCCCTCGACAATCGAGGCAAAAGCTTGCCCCCATTGCTATGCACCTCTCTGCTGCTGGTATTGAGCAAACTGCTATTGCTGTGGTGGTAGAGGTCCTCTCTGTTGTCCCACTGGTGGTCTAGCAAGTGCTCTCTTTGCCTGACCTCTGCCCTGAACTGGATGAATTAGGAATTTAGGACAAGCCCTCAACTAATGATTTCCTGATCCGCATAATAAGCATTAGCTTATTCTCATCCTGCATGCATCCCATCTGTGTCCTTGCTTCTTACAGAAAGTGTAAGAAATTGCTGCCTTCTGGATCTGGTATATCTGCTATGTCGGTGCTCTAGTTAGTCCGTGATACTGCTGTTGGAAATAAGGCCTTTTTATTGGACCCTTTTTGGTACTGGATCCTCCTGTGTCCCTTGGTCTCTTAGAACCAAGCTCTAAGTCATCCTCGACTCTCTGTACCTGTCTGAGAATCTCCTCGAAGGTGGCGGTAGGATCTCTATTGGTGTAGGATTTGACCTTCCAGTTCAAGCCCTTCCTAAACTTTCTGGCTCTACCTCTAGGGTTCTACCCCTCCATGAAGTGACCTAGTCGGCAATACTCTGCCGCATATTCGTCCACTGACATACCTTCCTAGATGAGGTACTAGAACTAGCTCTCTAAGGATATCAGAGCCACATCTGGGAAGAACTTCTCCTTGAAAAGCTCTTTGAATGCTTCCCAAGAGTGTCTTGGTACTACAATCCTGGGGTCTGTCCTGAACCATGTCAAAGCAATATCGAACATCATACACCCCGCCACCTCTATATGTAACATCTCTGGAATCTGCGCCAGCTGCAGGTTCCGCTCGATGTATTTGATCTAATCATCCACATAAAGGATTCTCTCTGTTCCTCTAAAGTACTTCGGGCCCATCCTCTTGAAGTCTATGATGGTACCCGGCCTCAGCTGCTGAGGAATAAACTGAGGTGGTGCCGTCTGTGGCTGGATTATGGAAGCTCTCTCAACTACTGCAAGTGCGATCTGGTGAGCATTCTCCATGCTCTGTCGCAGGACCTCTGACTGATGTTGCTGTGCCTCCGTCATCTACTGGAAGAGCACGAATATCTGCGTCTGATTAACTGCAAGTGGTGGGGGTGGAAGATCCCCAAGAACTGTCTGCCCTGTCCCCAGTACCGAAGGTAGAGCACCTCCGAAAGCTGCTGCTAATACGCCCACCTGGACCGATTAAGATAACCTCCTGAATATAGGTACTGGACCATCGTCTGAGGGTGCTGACCTCGTGGGAAATGAAGTGACTGATCGTGCTGTTGCGGTACCTGAGAGCTGGGAACATGTCTTCGGCGGTATCCTGAAGATAGATTGAAATAAGGAATCAATAGTGAATATGATACAATATCATCAAAGAATGACATAATTTTATTCAAAGTAAAGCAATTATTCAATAGTTAAGGATTGCAAAATAGATCTTGGAATATTTCCTAGTTGTGATTAAGTAAACTTTCATCCTAAATCCTATTTTCTAAAGCAGGCTCGTAGTAGTACTCTAGGCGAGCACCACGATGATATCGCTAAATGGAAAATCTAGACCTTCATGGGCCACCACTATAAACGTGTCATGACCCACACCCGGATATTCGGGCATGAGCACGTGGTTACACCCAGCCTACGCCGCAACATCGGCGGTAGAACGTTGTCTGGGTTATTTCTAACTATCTAATATCTCACCAATATAATATGGTACCTGTCAATCATCTCAACTCCAGATGAAGGAACAATATGGTATCTCACAAGTATAACTAATTTCAATCACAAAATAAATTAAGGAAGATAAATCATGAATGGAATAGCGAAGAAAAGAATAAGATACAATCTACAAGTCTGAAATAATATACAAATTATGAATCTCCACAAATAGTCCAATATAAGCCAACACAAATAACTAGATCTCCTTGGACTCTACAACTAAGTCCTTATGGTCTAAAGGAGTATCCTCTAAAGGTACGAAGTCCTGCGGCCAGTAGAATGTGGGACACCTATCACGATACAATGAAAATAGGATACCTTGGTCTTGCACCAATGCGTATCACACTACCTCACACCTATCCCGATACTAAAATCCAAATACCTTAAGTATCAACCCAATACCTTTATATTACCTTGGTATCCCAAGGTAATTTAAAACCCTTAACATATAGCTAACATACATAGAAACCCCCAACCAATAAACTAATATATGCTAACACTATAATATATATCAATACCATTATAGAAACTAACTATAATACAATACATACATATCTACATACTAACATATAGCTAATATAACTAACTACCTATCATATAACAAGTATATATATATATATATATATATATATAACTAGCTATCTATTTATACTAATTATTAACTAAATGTTACTAATTAGTATTCTAACTAACTGATACTCTTAACTACTCTAACTAGACCAAACCAACCACTCAAGTACCCAATACCTTGATAAACCCAAATACTCACCGATACCTGATATTGAATATTAACACAGATATTGTACACTGATTGCACAATGAAGGCTCATTGCTGATTTTACTGTGCACGAGTCTGAACTTCTCCTTGCTGACTGTACTGGCCTTAAGTTTACTGAATTCTCCTACTGCTCGTACTGCAGTGCCTTCCCATTGCTGCAGATCCTATGTAAGAATGAATGCCTCTGTCCCGAGCCTTGTTGTGCTCGAGGTTGGCACATTGCCTTGCCCAACTGCAGTTGGTGACTGCACAGTGCACAGATGACTGTTACCTTAATGAACTCTGCTGACCACTGTATATCTTTGTTGCCACTGTGCCCGACTGCACACAATGCAGTTGGCTGCACATTGCTCTCCTCTTCCATGAGCACTGCATCGAGAGTAGCAGCTAGCTGCTGCCATTGCTCTCTTCATGCTGTCATGAGCACAGACTGCTCTCTCCTCTAGTTTAAGCTGCTGCTGCTATTGCTCTCTTCATGCTGTCATGAGCACAGAGCATCGCTGATACCTCTACTGCAGTGACTGCAGTGACTGCTCACTAATACTGTCCTACTATGCCACTAAACTCTCACTCACTATCTCACATACTCACACACACATAAACACAAACACTTACATAGCACACTCACACACACATAAACACAAACACAAACACTTACGCAGCACACTCACACACATCTATCCCTCTATGTATATATCAATATCTATATAACTATATATACTCTCTATTACATAAATACTAATCTATCTATATGTATATAAACACATGTATATAACATACACTATGCACATAAATGTATTTATATATAAACACTCATACATATATATATATATATATATATATATATATATATATATATATAACACATACACATATAAATATATATATCAATACATATATCTATATATGTACATAAACTCATAAGCATATATATAACATATAATATATCATATACACATGTACATAGAAATGAGGACCAAAAACTACACACTTGGAGTGCACCGCACCCGTATCACACTCATTCTATGATACACTTGTGATACGGCTCCAACATACAACCAAATGTATCTCGAAGGATACGAGAAAGTCTAATATACTAAATATAAACAATACATATAATAATTAGATTAACTACGTGTCCGTATCAAGATGTGATATGCACAAGTCCCAATGTCGGAGGAAAACCCCAAAAAATAATCTGTATCGCCAAATTGACTAGATATGGTCTACACGTATCCAATTATGGATACGACACTAGTCACAAACAAATATACATATGTCAATTTGATCTATTAGACCAATTGACAAACACAACATGTGCCAATCTCGAAATTCTCCCAAAATTGACACCAAAATGCACATAACTTTCACCATAGGTCTCCTATGAACCTAAAACCAATTCCTATGGGTAGCCTATGCATGTGGGTTAGTTTCTCATGGTTAAATCTCAGATTTAGAACCTATTATAAGAGAAAAAACTAAAATATACCTATTGGAAGATGGATTTCTAATAAAAAGTTCTAAAATTGGAAAGTAGCTCCTCATTATAGATCTTGACCTCCTCCTTCTAGATCCTTACTTACTTCTTATAGATCCTTGATGTAGTAGCTTCAATTGAGAAATAGAAAAGGAATTTTTAAAGAAATTAGTGGATAATTGATGAGAGAATGAAGGAAATTAGAAAAAGAAAAATTAGATCTAATTGCAAATAGAAAATTAAATGAGAGAGACACTCTCTCTCCTCCTCTAATGGCCGGCCCTAGCCCTCTCCCTCAAGCAATGTAAAATATCCATAACACCCCTTAGGGCCTCTCATGAAGAAATTAATTAAAAAAAAAATCTCTAGTCTAATAGTTTCACTAATTAATCCATCCTCCTAACAATGGGCCTAATTCATGGGCTCAATCTAAACTAAACCAAAATATTGGGTTTATGCAACTAATAAATTTGTTAGGTCCACTAAACAAGTCTAAATAATCTAGCATCTAACAATAAATAAATAATATAATAAATAAATATTCATACATGCATAATATTTAAATATAATACATCCAAAAATTAAAATACCCCTGTCAATTATGAAACTATCCTTGATTGAAAATATGAGGGTGATAGAACATGTTAGAAGATGTTATGAACGAATTCAATAAAATAAAATGTATCAAAAGTGAATAGACCTGAGTTTGGGATTTGAACTTAGTTGTTTGAAGAAAGCAAGAAGAAGACTATAAAATGATCAAAATGGTAACACTAAAGTTGGACGATTTACTAGACAAATTTTGATTACAGCAAGAACGGTTGTTAGATGAACATGACTTGATAGATCGATAAACAACTTGGGATGAAACAAAGAGTGACGATAAGGAGTCTGTTCGTTCGATGATGTTAAAGCTAGTACTCATACACTTAGTCATAGGTTCTTGCTCATGGACATATTGTTTCTTCTCTTGTATTTACTTACAGTATTTCCAGTATTTCTTTTATTTCTCGTACCTATACATGCTTTTGGTATATTTTCATCTAGAACTGCTACATAGTTTATATCAATAATATAGAACTGCTATTTAGAGATGTACTTTGCTCCTTTCTGACTGGAAAATATTTTTCCAGATTGTGACCTTAGTAGACTGGTTTCTGACACACTTGAGGATTGGAAGTTAATAATTGCAGGTATGATTATTTTATCATTAGACTTGTCTTATATTTCTTGCTTGCCTTGATATCTCATCGTGCTTTAGTTTATGTGATTGAGTATTTCTAGCATTATTTTATGATATCCACGTCTTCTTTTGGAGTTGGGTATTTACGTGAGTTTGATTAGATAGTTACATGACCTAGACAGCGTTCTACCGCCGATACTGCGACGTAGGCTGGACGTACCCACGCACTCGTGCCCCTAAACCGAGTACGGGTCGTGACAGATGACAACCATAATGTTTGACCTTCTTGTCTTGTGCGAGTGCAACTCCTTACTCGTATATGCGTCACGTCCAGAATAGGACAATTATACTGTGGGAGTGTTGGCGTGGTGATCTAACGTCCGACGGGAATGATTGAACTTGCGGGAGGCCCGAACGTGACAATTGAAGGATTATTTTGACTTGTGGTTCGACACGATAAGATAATTTTCAAAATACAAGTGAATCGAAGGTATTTTGAGGATGAGTTAGTATAGATCATGAAGCAAGATGCTCGATAGTTTAGTGAACGCATACGTGAATTATATTGTACGACTTTGAAATTATGATTAAGATTAAAGAGATAGAAATTGAATCATAACTTGGTGGTTTAGAATTAAAAAATATTGGATATATGGATCCTATCAGGTGTCTAAGGAGATAGACTATGCAAATCGATAGGTTGGACATACAACGTGGACATATCGTGGGTTCGATTGAATGAACGTATCATTGTGATAGGATGATCTGTGCTCGATGTTTAGAAATCTGAGTTAAACGAGCTTGGGTAGAATACCCATGTAAAAGAATAATGGTTTGACCTTAGGGTATTTGGGGTGAGAGTTGTGCAACGCGATTGCATGATGAGTCACAAACTCAAACTGTACCTATGACCTTATGAGCTGACCTAGTGGCTAGGCAGACGACCCTATGCCTTGAGTTAAACTGGAGTAGCTGACTTCAGAGTATTATTCGAGAAAATAATAGAACTGGTGCAATGAGACTTAGAGTTAGAACTTGAAACTGGGAGTGTATACTAACGACGTTGGTTTTAAAATGAATGCAATAGAAGGTATCACTTGGGTGATAATAGATTTAGTTGGATAGGTTATGCTATGGTGAGGAATAAGACGATATTAGAGAATTGTCGGATGGAACTCTTATAATTTAAAATTGGTAATATTCGAGAAAAGTTGGCACAATGAGTTAAATTATTTCTTGGAAGAGGTGCGTTGCTGGTAATGCAAAACTTGAGTTTGAGTGAGATTGGATTATACAATAACTAAAATAAACTAGAGTTCGGTTATTCGTGTAACAAAATGATCAGCGATTCGAAAGATTTTTATGAGTAGCTTATCTGACTTAGTTGTCACTAAGCTTGGTTAAAATACACATATTTGGGGGACGCCTTGAATATGGGTATGATCCAGACTTAGCGATAACTATAACTAGAATGCAGCTACAAATAAAAATGTTCGAATTTGCATGGATAAGTTTGGCAACTGAAGTAAGTTAGCCTCAACCTAGACTTTTATAAAGGAAAGATTATATCATTCCCTGTGCCATCGAGATAGTTTTGTGCTAAGAAGTAGTAAGAGACTGAGTTTGGGAATGCAATAGTTGAACAAAAGAATAATTTGATAAAAATAATTAATTACTCGTATAAAATGGAATGAGTAAACAAATAGGAATTTAAGTTCAATTAGACAAAAGACGTAAAGGATTAGAATGTACCCCAAGTAGGAAATTTAGGTATGCGCACAATAAAGACAAAGTCAAAAAATATAGGCAATTTAATGCGACGACCTTGGCTGACAATAGATTTACTTAGATAGATTGGACGGTGACTCAGAGAGATATTGATGCAAACGAGATTGGAAAAATTGTTGAGATTCGAACTTTTGGGTTTAGGCGTAACGATGGGTTTCGTTAGGCGACGTCAAATAATCGGTCAGATGCGTTGGGTTCGTAAGGATATAATATAATAGTTGGGCAAGTCCACCCAAAGTCTGAGTTTTTAGTATCCATTGAGTTATAGAATACCCCATGTTTGAGAAATACAACCCTGCACCAGGCACAATAGATTTTGAGTCGGAAGTGCAACGATTAAGTTGAGTATAGTTCGATAGCATTGAATGATCGAGTCCTTCGATGAGAATTGGCTAAAACATGTGCGTGACGTGTGGTGAGGAAATAAATGAATGTAGTATAAAAATAGTCCTTAGAACTTAGACAAGATTTATTGAGTTTGGTTTAGAAGTTGTGTGATAATATGAGTTCCGCTCAGGAAGTCTATAGGACAAGACTTGTTCTAAGTGGTGTATAATATAACGATCCGCCTCTCAACCCGGAGAGCCGATTCAAACGGCACAAGTGTAGCGAACCAACCTGCCTTGCTTAGCGAGATGACTCGTTAGATGCAAAGGCATTTAGACTTGGATCTTCAAATAGAGTCCAGACTTAGACCTACAGAGGCGCACTCGGAGTCTTGCTCGACCGATACGATTCATCGCTAAGGTGGGTGACCCCGGTGAACCTGTCTCTACTTAGCTGCACACTAAGAAAATGAATGATGCATGCTAGTTTTCAGGCGATAATCTTTGTATGCTAATAAAAGAGATGAACGAGCTAAGGGGATAACCCCGCCTTATCATTGTATAGAATATGGAGATCTTACTTGCTATTTGCATAGTCGGATTTATTGAGTTAAAATATTATAGTTTCTTATATATGCCACAAAGATAGTTGAGTTCATACTGAGGTATCACACCGCACGGAACATGACACATGATAGAATATAATCATGTTATATACATAGACGAGAAAGACTATCAAGTTGTCATTCCGAATCAAGAGAAGGAAAGAAATGAAAGTAGTCGGGATATCCAAATCACCGAGGCAGTCTCTAATCAGGGAGCTGTGTAAAGAAGAAAGATCCGAGTGTAGTCCTCGGCAATATTGAACAGAGTTGTGTTCTCGTCTAGGATTGGAAGTGGGGGAGTAGTTACATGATCATGGACAACTGGTTGTGCACCAAGTAGAGATAAGTCCTCGACACTATTGCTGAGGCATCCGATTCGTGTCGGCCTGGGAGGACAATGCCAGTGTAGTCCTGGTAATACGCTAGTTGAAGGCTAGCGGGCGAGTATGGGACATCCAGTAAGGCTTGCTACTGACCTGAATGGTCGCCAACTCATCGGATGGTTCGAGAGGCCCAACAAGGCTAGCAACCGAGCTGGGAAGATATATGTTCCATCCCAGATCATGTCCAATATGGCTAACAGAGCCAGTAACCTTCATATAGATAAGTCATGCTTGTATAGCGGCTATCCGCATTAGGAAGAGGAATAACATAGACGAGTACATTTGCATGATATTTTTGTATATTTAGAATGGATGCACGGCAACAAACATTGTTCGAGTAGAATGGGTCTGAGGCAGAGACACAAACATAACACTTGAATTTTATTGATATTCTTTGTTATTCAGTAGATCATTATTCAAATTGCTGCATATGATAGGAATGGCCGAATGATAAGAAACAGTAAGACAAACATAGTTATTCATTATTATGACACTCTCGAGCAGACATGGATATTACTTTCATTATATTGTCATGTAACCAATCCTAAGAAAAAAGACTACAAAGACAACATGATCAGCCGGTGCACATAACTAATGAACGCGCTTGTTTTATGGTGTAGGTGAGAGGCCTCTCCACCAGTGCATTCAATGTACTGATACCCAACCAGGTTGTATGCAGGGGGCAGGGGGAACTCGTACGGATTCGGAGATTGCTTAACACAATGAGGTGCTGGACCGCACTTGGCATCTTGAAGTGTGGCACGCGGACCTGGAGTTTACATATATGAGACATAATATATGGGAACATTATCATCCAGATTGTTTGAATTAGTTCTAAGCCTAAGGGCATATTCATTGTAGAGAGAGAGAGAGAGAGAGAGAGAGAAAGAGAGCATGACCAACTTGTAATCTCGGCCTAACGCCACTTGTAATCTTTACTTCATACCAATAACAAGGTTATTTTGGATTCAATACTTGTGTTTATTCTATGTTTTCGCTATGACGACTCTGCGAACTAGTTATCAACAGCCCTTTCGGTATTTGTCTCGCATGGGCGCAATTCCAGGCTCGCGCGGCATCGCGTTTCGATGGAAAAGATCATCCCGTGGGAGCGCTGGCACGACGATTTGTGCCTTGTGGGGACGGCCGATTCATGCGGGAGATCGGGGCATGACAAACAAAAAAATGAACTCGAGGGATGGAGATTCCATTTTTCACCTTGTGGTTTAATTTTTTGGTTCATCCAGTTTAGATAACTTCTGGGCAGGAGTATTGATTGCCAAACACAAATAAATTGTTGCTTATACCTCTAATTTTTTTACAAAGACCCAGATTAAATATGCTACTTATGATAAATAATTACCAACGGTTAAACTTACTATTAAAAGTTTAAAATTTTATATTCTATATAGACACTTCTTGATCGAAACTGACAATAAATCAGTATCAAAATTTATGAAGAAGAAAACTATTAATAACCCCAAAGAAAACCTTCAGAGAATTAGAATAGCCATGTATCCTGAGATATTTAATTATGATGTTAATTATATTTTAGGATATACTAACTTTCTTGCGGATACATGCCAAGTTATGATAAATGGAAGACGAGAATTTCTATAAAAAATTCAAAGGTCTCTTACAAGAAATGGTATGCTAGGTTAAACCAACCTATGCAGTGGGGGTACTGTGACAAGCCCCAAATTAGGGGTCAAATCGGACAAAAGTCATAAAATTAAGAAAACAATAGAAATATATCTAAGCTATATGAGAAATATATTCAAGGACAACTTTACACATAATGTAAATTGGTATCGAATAATCTCATAAGTTTTTTTTTGGAGTAATGGCATTAAAACTTTGATGCCTCAACGTGCATATGAATGTCTTATTTATACAACACAAGGGCCAAGGGTGACCCAAAGTATCCGGTTAGGCAACCGGCACCTCGTAGGTCGGTGGTTAAACGTCATGTCTCCCTATAATAGAAGAAACTTTACCTAAACAACATATAAATTCTCTTAGATCAAAATTACCTGAAGGTTATTATGAATTTAAAAAATATATATATGAATACCTTAACTTCTGATTACCTCTAACTCGAATATTCCAAATAGTGAAGGACAGCAATTTGAAATAACTGATGAAGATATAGAAAAGCCGAAAGAAGCTATTTCTCATTCTGATAAGAAAGAAGTTTATAAACCTATTTCTTTTCAGTCCAGATTCATGAATATTAATACATATATTTTTGAAAGAATGCAGAAAAATATTAAATTAAAAAGAAATAAAGATTTTCCTCTATCAATTTGTTAGATAAAAAAAATAGATAAATTAAAAAATAAATATCCTAAAATAAAATATTTGCATATTGGATGTTATTCTTCTTTTGAAGATAGGGACTACTTAATTGAAAAAGTCCAATGGGAACCGCCACAACAGACCCCGAACTAAAATACCCCCCAACCCCCAACCCCGCGTGCCGCATTTCATAAGGTATCGTTGTATTGAGATACCCAATCTTAGGGTAACCAGTTGCAAAACAGATAATATTGACTTTTTTAAATCAGATATCCATTTTAAAAAGGAACGCAAAAAAAAAAATGTTAAAAGAGGGTATAGGTGCAAAATATCATTGTGCAACAAATGTGCATTGTTAGATGTGTATTTGGTGTGGGGTACTGTAGGAAGAAGTGGGTAGGGACAAAAACCCCTTACCACCGTATTGTTGTTATTTGGGTTGGTCACATGCGCGAACGAACGCAAGCATGCTCTTTCTTTTGGATGATGCTTGTACCATGTACTTTTCTACCATTTCTTTTTTATTTCATTTTAGTGTATGAACCTAACACCACCATCTGTAGCTGGAAAAATAGTTTATAATTACTAACTAGGTTTTCTAGTCATGGAAATTGTTGTCTGCTACTGCTAACAAAAGTAAAAATCTATTTCCTTTTAGTCGGACATCAGTTGGTTAAATGAAAGTGGTTATTATTATATTAACTTTGCTTCATCAATGATTCTATTGGGAAGTTCTATGGGCCACGCGCGCAGCCACTAATGGCCTAGTTCAGTTTGGTGTGCGTAGTGTATCGGGTGATCTCATATTTTTGGACACTGGATTCTGAATCTGAATTTACAACTTTACCCTTATCATCTAACTCTTAGTGCTAACATTTTTTATGTGGTTTTTTTTCAGCCCACGATTACGTTCTATCGGGTTTCTGTCGCTGGTAGCATGGAAATTTACTGCTTTAAACATTTGAGAAGAATTTATACATAGATCTTGGATCAACTTTTAGTGCAGTACATTAAGCACGACTTTTCTAGAAATTAGTAACATAAATTTTGTTCTTTTCTTTTGTTTACATGATTTCAAAACGAAATAAATAATATTTATTCTAACAATCTAAGAGTTGAATCGAAATTTTGACACTGACTTTTATAACCCCTAGCCTAATACGACCAACTATGCACATGACATTGGTGTCACATTTATTTGAGTCTCCGTAGGCTCTAAATATGATATAGAAACACCGTGCATTTTAATTAATCAAAAATGACCATTTTGATTAATTGTACCTGACTGAGCCCGAACCCCTAACTTGAACTCTCGAACCAATTTGTCTAACTCATGCACAATACCGTACACCCATCCCCCACTTTTCTACTAACCAAACACCATTTTTTCTCACATCAAAACCTACTTTTTACCTACTTTTATTTAAATTTTAGCATAAATTTATTAATAGAATAAACCTTGGACCTTCTTAACTAAATTGTACCATATGTACACTCAAATGGAGAGGGGGGACCAACCGCAACCAAGGAGGGAGGGCCCGGGTTCTAGGGGGAGTTAGTAACAACCATTGGTTTTTAAACCCCCAACTTATTCATATTTCCTTCCCTTACTACCACTTTGTCACGACCCGCACCCGAAATTTGGGCATGAGTCGTGGGTACGTCCAGCCTACGCCGCAGCATCGGTGGTAGAATGCAGTCTAGGTCTCAACACAACATATATATCCTGTCAATAGTCTCAACTCCGTACGGAGGACAATGATAATAATCCACAGTTCTATAAATATACTCAATCACAAGCTATAAGAAATAATGGCACGAAGAGAATGGAAAAGAGTTCTATATAAACCAATCACAAAAGTGCAACACAAGTCCTGGGTCTAGATGACCCCACAAAGTCACAAAATAATAAATACAACTCAGTCTCAGTCTGAAACAATAAATACAGAAAAAGTAATCTAAGTATTAGCAGGTAATATCTCCTCTAGGATAGGCAACTCCTCTGGGATTTCCGGAGTAAAATCTCCCTCTAATCGTGGGCCGTAATGAGTGGGGCAATAGTTCTCCAGGTCCTCTGAAAAATGTTATCCAGTCAGGATTGGAGCGAAGCACAAGCACTAACAGCAGTTTCATTAAATTGACAAAAACTATAAACAGTGTAAGAAATACAAGATGAGAATAAATGTTGGAAATATAAAGTACTAGAGAAATGAAATAGGCAATAGAGCATCTAACAATGAACAATAAACAGTGAATGCTAGAACAAGTGGAACTGAATAAAGAATAGACATCTAGCTAAGTGTTTGAAATATCAGTTTATTATGTGATCGGCTTGGGATTAGATCAGGCTGGTTATATATGATTAGCTATGATTCTTGTAGGTCAGGCTAACCATATGGTTAGCTATGATGCATGTAGTGGTCAGGCTAATCATATATAACAGCTATGATGCATATAAATGGTCAGGTCGCACCCAACGTGAGAAGTGGGGTGAGCTATGATGCATGTCAATGTTTGGATATGATCACATAATTTACTGATAGTTCCTCATTCCCCAGCTAGCACGATGGATTCCAATCACGACTCCTCATGATGGGATCTAGGGTGCTAACCCATGTATCCATAGTGTCAGAATCAAGTATGTAATACAACTAGATTATAGAAGTAATCAACAAAATGAAAACTGTTATAGAATGTACTCGCCTGTGGTCCTTAGCAAAATGTGAGGATCGAGGTCCAAAATGAAATCACAGTCACCTAAAAATATCAAATATCCATATCAAAAAAGTGTTTTGAAAAGGCTTACATGCATACCTAATTCTATGCTAGGTATAGGGTCATTTCTAGGTCTTTGGTAAGTTATCTATGCCATGCCTAACCATACTAGTCATATTAACTATAATTGTCATTGATACTAAGGTAATTAGTATATACGAGTTAGTATTAGTCTTATACTAGCTATTTATATCATACATGTATATTATTTTATATACCTATGCTAGTTCTCAAAACCTTGGCAAATAATACATTACCCATACCCTTGTATCTTACTTAGGTATCCACTGTTACCTTAGAGCACTACTCACACTGATACACTGCTCTCTCTCTTACTCCCTCATAGAAATTACACACACAGATGATTCACTTCCCACTGAACTCACACACAGCCACACACTCTCTTCCCCATATCTGATACATACAGACACATAGATTCACTAGATATAGTTCTCACACACTCTCTCAGAAATTCACTGATACTGATACACACCTACTGTTACACTGATTCTGCACACAGACACTGGTACACACTCCCTGTCATTGGTGCTTAAGTTTTCACTCACACACACAGAAATTCTCACCTAGACACTCACACACAGATATGCTGAAACTGCTCCCTGAACTCAGTCACTCACACTTATGACACTCACCCATAGGCACACTGAGACACTCACACAGATACAGTTTTCTGACACAGGGACACACACACATATATGTACACTGCTATTCACACAGGTATGCTCATACTGGAACTGAGAAATACTCACTCACTCACACAGGTATTTATACAGTGAAACACAAGTTCACTGATACACTAACACAATTAAATATTAAGATGCTCAAGTTGAACACCTACTAACCTCACTCCTACCCATGCCTACATCACACACAGGCTATACACCTCTCTCTCTCACTCACTGAATTACACACACACACATTAACACATAGGTAAACACTGATATTGAGACACAAGGTACTAGGTTCTAGGATACATACACAGGTTTTACACACTGAGACACAAAGACTAACACACAGTTAGGGAAAACAGACACTTAGGTGCTGGAGAATAACCTGGGACACTGATACTAGTTCACTGCTCAATACAAATTCCTAACTGACACACAAGCTAGACACTGCACATTGATACCTAAACATCTACACTAAAACTACCAACTCACTGATACTTATACTCTCACTGAACTCACACAGGTTCTGAGTACACACACACACATACAAATTTCATACATTGGCACATACACAGATTCTGAAATCTGTAGGACCCTAGGATACACACTAACACCTAGATACACTGAGACACAGGTAGACACTGGTAGACACAGGTCATCTAACCCCCAGATCTCACTGTCCCTCACTCTCAGAATTCCTCACAAAAATCTGAGGGTTCTCACACATACAGGAATCACACACTACACTAGTTCACAAACACTTCACTGATTCATATTGGGCATTCACAGGCATAAACACAGGAAATCTGATACACACCTACTGATCTTACACACACACACACTAGAACTCAAGGACACAGACACTTAGAACTAACCCAGTTCAAACACACTGAACAGAATCCTCCCTGACTGTGCACAGTGAATTCCCACAGTGCATTCTCCCCAAAACACACCACTCATTCAATACATATGCAATATATATGTGTATACATATTAATATATTAAAACTTGCAAATATCAGAAAGAATTAGATAGGTAAATCCCTAAGGCCATTTCTACAAACACCTAGGGGACTGAAATCGGGTTTCACATTAAGATCCCATGAATACCCAAAACTAAAACCCTAAATCGAAATCATATCTATATGTAAATGAGGGAACCATGGAAGAATGTATATTCCCAAAACTAGGGCTCACGAGTTAGGGAAAACACACATATGCACACCAAAACCCTAGAATTCGAGATCCACACAGTAGGGGGTTTTCCTAATAGGCATTACATCAGAAAAACAGAAATAAAAGGATTAAAATTCGGATTTTACCTGGGGAGATAGTTTTCTCCAATGGAAGTTCTTCTTCCCCAAGGTTCCTTGACCCAAGCTCCTTGCTTCTCTTTGCTTTGGAGATGGAAGATGGAATCCTAGGGTTTGATTCCGAATTTGGGGTAGGGAAGTGGTTTTTCTAATGGAGGCTAGGGTTTCCTTTCTTCATGAAGGAGAAAAGGGTTTGAGGGTGGCTCCCTTTTATATTAAAAGCTAGGTTAGGGTTTCTAAATGCATAAGATTAGGTTAAACCCCCATGTTAGGTCATGCAGAAATCCATTAGCTCAGGTTAGGGTTTCCTAGGGTTTGAGGTTCAACCCTAAAGTTGGAATTCTAGGGTTTGTCTAGAATTTGGGTTTCAAACTAGGGTTTAGTCCTTAGGGTTGTAGTCCTAATGAGTTCTAGGGTTTGACCTAAACCAAACACAACTAACAACATGTAAATAGTTTTAAAAACTCAGCAGATTAATTAAATACATAATTATTCAAATAGTGAAATTACACAAATGCCCTTATCTGGAAATGTGGTAGTGACAAGTCTACCCTCCTTAAAAAATTTCTCCTCGAAATTGGACTGAACTAGAGCAAGAATAAAATCAGAAAAGGAAAATATACCTCAAGTCTAGAAGAGATACGGGTATTGCTCGCGCATTTCGTCCTCTCTCTCCCAGGTCGACTCTCCTGGAGAGTGATGTCTCCATGCAACACGAACCAAAGGAATAGTTTGGTTCCGCAACACCTTCTCTCTGGGATCCAAGATCTCTACTGGCTGCTCGGGGTAGCTGAGCGTCGGACCAACCTCAATCTCCGAGTGATCAAGTACGTGACTAGGGTCTGCCACGTACCGTCTCAGCTGCGACACGTGGAACACATCATGCACTCCCTCTAATGCAAGCGGCAAGTCTAGTCTATACGCCACTGCACCTACCCTCGCAAGAATACCAAAGGGTCCGATGTAGCGCGGGCTAAGCTTCCCGCCTCGACCAAAACGAATCGTGTCACGCGTCGAAGAAATCCGTAGGAATACTAGATCGCCAACCTAAAATAAAATAGTCTTAACACGCAGTCTAAACAACAAACATAAGCCAGAAAAATAACGATCTATACCTGAAACTCAAGGGGTTTACGGTGGCTGTCATCCCAATGCCGCTGTCTGTCCTGCGGCACTCGCAGTCTGTCTCTGATGAGTTTTACCTTTTCTGCTGCATCCACGACCATTTCTGGTCCTAGCAAGGCTCTCTCTCCAACGTCGTCCCAAGATAACGGTGTACGACACCTTCGTCCATAAAGAGCCTCAAATGGTGACATCTCGATGCTGGCCTGGTAGCTGTTGTTGTAAGCAAACTCTACCAGGTGCAGATGATCCTTCCAAGAACCTCCGAGATCTAGAACGCAAGTGCGTAGCATATCCTCGAGAGTCGGAATAATCCTTTCAGACTGCCCGTCTGTCACTACCGTATTTTCTAGAAAAGGGTATTTTGGTCATTTTATAATTAATTAAATATTGTGCATGTTAAATATTTATTTATTATATTATTTATTTATTATTAACATGATAGATTTATTTTTTTGGACCTGTGTTAGTGGACCTAACTAGTTTAGTTTAGACTCATGGACCAACATATTTTAATTGTTAGAATTGAGCCCAACTAGAAAGCCCATTAATTAGGAGGATGATTAAATTAATTAAACCATTAGACTAGAAGCTTTCCTCCTTAATTAATTTCTTCATGAGAGGCCCCAAGGGGTATTTTAGACTTTATATAGTAGCTTGAGGGAGGGGGCAAGTGAGGCCTATATAAAGGGGATGAAAACTTTCTCTCTCTTTATTTTTTATTCCAAATCTAGATCTAGAATTTTCCTCAACCAAATTACATCAAATTCTTACCAAATTTTCACCCAATTACTTCTCAAATCACCATTGGAGACTAGAAGAGTAAGGATCTAGAAGGAGGAAGTAAGGATCTATAAAGAGGAGCAAGGATCTACAAGTTGGAGGCCAATTTTACCAATTTTGGAGGTTTTATTGGAAATCCATCTCCCAATAGGTATAATTCAGTTTTTCTCCCTTAAAATAGCTTCTAAATCTGAGATTTAATCATGAATAATCAACCCATATATATGTACTACCCATAGAATTTGGTTTTGTGTTCATAGGAGACCTATGGAGAAAGTTATGGTACTTTTTGTGTCAATTTTGGGAGAATTACGAAAATGACTTTTGTTGTGTGTGTCAATTGATCCTATAGATCAATTTGGCATATGTTTATGTGTTTGGGGCTAGTGTCGTATCCATAATTGGGTACGTGTAGGTCGTATCCCAACAATTTGGTGATACGTGTTATTTTGGGGGATTTTTCTCCGACACGGAACTTTGTACATGTCGTATTTTGACACGGACACATAGATCTATATTTGACACTTTGTTTTCTTCATAAATATTATATGTGATTTGTTTGTGTCCTTCGGGGTGAAATTGGATGTGTGGTGGACTCGTATCGCATGCGTATCCTAGATCTAGTGGGATACGGTGTGATACGCTCCAATTATTATGTGTTTATGTGTAGATCTAATTAATTGTGCTTTAATTCTTGAATTATAATTGTGTATGTATCTATATATATTATATATGTATTATGTATATTTATTATAGTGTTTATTATATCATAGATCTATGTATTATATATGTATTAATAGAATATATATTATATAGCTTTCTTCTACATGCATTAATATATATGTTATAATATATGTTAGGGATGTAAATATATGTATATATTTTATATAATATATGTGTATATTTAATTAAGTAATTAGATTATTTATATATAATTATTTATATATATATATATATATATATATATATATATATATTATATATGTATGTAGATATATATTTATAAGTGGTAGCATATGTATATATAATATAGTAGATATATTTATATGTGGTTATATATATTGTTATATTATATATTATTATGTATTTATATTATTGTATGATTATATATATGTATACATATATATATAGTTATATATACATATTACTATATGTGTGTGTGTATGTTACTATATGGTATTTTATACAATTTACTATGTATAAGTGTATGTATAGTTATATATAGTTTTATATATTTATTGTATAAATATATATTATGGGTTATATATATATATTTAAATATATATTGTATAAATATATATATATGGTGGGTTATATATATGTATTTATATATATATTGTATATATATATACATATATTTTCAGCGACAACAGTGAGCCAGAAGTGTCGCAACAGCAGCAACAAATGCAAATAATAGCAGCTTTTCAGCGACAGCAGTTAGCGACAGTTGCAGAAAACTGTCGCTGAAACAACAGTGTATTAGCAGAGTATCAGAAGCTTCAGCGACAGTTTTTAGTGACAGTGCAGGAAACTGTCACAAAAACTGCAGTGTATCTATATACACAGCAGCTTTCTGTGACAGTGGACAAGGTATTTAGCGACAGTTTGGCAGTTTTTAATATATTAGATATTAATATATATATATAGATATATATGTATATATATATGGTAATTAATATATATATAAATATGTTCCTAATTGCTATTTGTATTATAGTATACTATATATGTATATATTTAGTTGTAGCATATAAATTTATTAGAATAATTAGTATACTTTAGTTATCAATTGTTATGAGTATTTTTTATATATTATATATTTGTAGGTATGTATGTACGTATATATGTATTAATAGTTAGTGTGTAGTTGATAGTTAGTATTATTCTATTAGTACATATGTCACTACCACATTCTGAAAACAGTAATAATTTCGACTTTTTACAATATTTAATATTATGGTAGTTATAATTAAATAATTGCATGATAATATTTTTTATTTAAATAATTATGTGTGATGAGTAATTAAATATAGTATTAGATGCAGTGCTCATTTATTTTTTTGCTAGCAGACTGACCTAGAAGCCAGTATACGAACACCTGTCAGGACTTGTGGAATTATGTAATTAATTGTTTTATTTATAATTTAATTTTTGGAGATTTTTATTAATTACCGTATTTTATTTAATATTTTTGCGCATTGCCTTTGCTTCGATATTTGGAGCACTATCCTGACTTTTATCTTCCAACAAATTTCACAATCTTGCCCTAGACATGCCCGCCTTCCATTCTGCTATTTTTGCAACTCATAATTTTGCTCTCTGTGCATTGTTTCTAGCCGCACAAAAATCGTCGCGGACGTTTATTTTAAAACTCCTATTTTGTATCGTTGTGCGTTCCAATCGAAAATTGGAGGCCATCTTGATCTATTTTTCGTGCGGCCCAAATTAGGATAATATTCTGTTCTGAGTCTTCTTCAATATTGGTATTGATGACCTGACCTGATTTTGGCTCCATGTACTCCTAATTAATTGTTGAACACAACCTGCATTTATTTCTATTTAAATTGAGGATACCATTTTATCTGATTCTAAAATCCCAATTTAATTCCAGTGCCCTGTTATTTAAGCCCATACCGATCTTACAGCTTCCCCTGACCCTACAAAATATCGGATACCGAATCGCCCGCCAAATTTTCGTCATTTTATGTGTTTGTGCAATTTCCCAAATTTAAGGGGGTTAAATTGCAAATTGGAATTTTGTGCCAACACCCAATTATTTAACCAATGAGGAATCCTTAATATTTTAATTAAACGTCACCCTAAATCCCCCATGAATTAATTTCCCTCATGTCTAATCTGGACCACTCATTTGGAAGGTCAATCACAACCCTCCATCACACCCTCTCTCTTCCTATATATATCATGTCTACATCAAACCCTAATCCCTAGGCAACCTAGAAAATCCCACCTCCTCACAAGCCCCCACATCCCCTCTCTCATACGTATGTAATTCTTCTCCTTCTCCCTTCTTCTTCTCTTTTCTTTTTCTTCTTCTTCCTTCTTCTCCTTCCCTTTCCTTTTTAAATTTTGAACTAAAGGAGAAAGAGGGGGGAAACCATTATACACCATCACCCTGTGCTCCCCTCCCCGACCTGCTCCGGCGGCCAACTCCGGCGGCCGAGCCCCCGTGCCCTCCCTCTGTTCATTCCAGTCCGGCCCGGCGGCCCTCTGGACACTCCGGCGGATCCGCCAAGCCGAGCCCCTACTGCTGCTGCCCGCAGTTCCTGTGCACGGTGGCCGACTTTCCCCTGCACCCAATCCCGGCGGCCAACCTCCCCGCGGTCGCTGCTGCTCATTTCCTCCGGCGTTCGGCGGCCCGGCGGCTCCTTCCCTCGCCGCGGCTGTGCTCCCCAACCCCCATCCTCCTCCTCCTGATCGGCTCGCTGCCGTTCCCCGCTGCTCCGACCATCCCGGCGGCCCCTGCCCAGTTCGGCCTCCCCCATCAAGCCCGCCGGCCTCCACTGCTCCCCCTCTGCTACACTCCGGTCCGGCGGCCGATCTTCATTCACCACCACCATCATCACCATATCACTACCACCACCATCTCCAACTATCACCACCGCCATCTCCATCAAGCCATCACCACCACCTCCATCGCCAATCACAACCATCACCAGTGCCAACTCCGGCCCGCACTGCCGTACTCCGGCCAGCCGTCCACAGTAAGTTCCTTCTCCCCCTCTTTCCTTCTTCACATATATATATATATATATATATATATATATATATATATATATATATATATATATATGTAGCTAATATATGCATAGGTATATGTATTGTGTATATTAATTAATGTATAACCATGTAATGTATTAAGGAATATACTAATATATGTATTTGTATAAAATTAGTGTATATATATATATGTTTAATAACTATTTAATTAATATGTATAGTATATCTATATATTTAGTATATGAATGCAATATGTACATGTATTGTATATATTATGTATGTGTATTTGTAGATATTTTGTATAGGTATATATGATTAATGTAAGTGCGTGTATTTAATTTATTTTGGTAAATATACATGTATAGTATAGTGTATGTATATTTATATATTATATATATATGTATAAGTATATAAATGCATTATTGAAATTCTGTTATATGTATAATTAATGTGTATACGTATATGTATATATTTTAAATCAATTTATATATATTTTTATTTCTTAGTATATATTTGTTATATATATATTGGTATATATGTATACAAACAATTTAGTATAAATATTTCTTGGTATATATATGTTAATGTATATATAATTAATGTGCATGTTAATGTATACATAATCTAATATATGTATATGTATATATTTAATTAATATATGTATAGCATTTAATTAATTAATGTTTAATAGTATATGTATTTGTATATATATTATTTATGTGTAGATATAAATATATATGTATATAGATACGTATTTAAATGATATATGTTGAATATTTCATTGTATTTTCATATAGAAAATGTGTATTAAATATGTATTATTTTGATATAAATAGATATATTGTAAGTATATATGTTATTAAGATATGTATATAAGAATTCCTATTAGATGACCCTAGTTGACTAGTGCCCTGCCTGGCATAGCCCTGAGGCCAGTATATTTCTTCTGTGTGTTAGGATAGCATCTGATACAAGTGTTGTAATTGTGTTATGTTTATAGGACTGTTGGTTTACCCAGGGGATACTCTGGAACAGGACATCCATAAATACCAGCTAAGGACCCAAGGCAAGTACATTCTCTGATAATTTCCAATTCTTGATAATTGCTATAAGTTCAATGATCCTGAAATGTTACAACTGAATCTTTGACACTGTGCTACACGGACTAGTATAGCTTGGATCTGCAGTCATGAGATGTTACCTTGATTATCGTATTGACATTGTACACGACATGTATATTTAGACATCGTACATGATAGACTTGACTTGCTCGTGTATCGTGACGTGTCATGGTTGGATCCACAGTACTAGTTGGGGGCGGGGAAGTAGTTAGTAAGAAATGTGATCATAACCTCTTATTGTAGTATAGAAATTGTAAGTGTTAATCATGCTCTTCACCCATGATTAGCCAGGCCCTGTAGCTATCGTACATGTTCCCAAGCCGGTCACATTTTGAAACTACTATTTCAAACACTTAGAATATATTACAGTTCCCTAATTTAAATCATATACTGCATCACCCGTATATGATACTGTACCTTGTTCTTTCCATTTCTTTATGCACTGACTATATCACATTGTCTATTGCCTGTCTCTTTACATTGCCTGCCTCTCTTAATTGCCATTGCATTTATTTCACTGTCTTCTCAGTAGCTAGCATGACATGTTTTATTGTATTATAGACATTATCAATTAATGGAACTGTTATTAGAGAGTGTTGCTTTGCTCCTTCCTGACTGGAAATATTTTTCCAGATTATGCCTTAGAGGACCGCTGTCCGACACTTTATGGACCATATGGTGAGTAGCTGCAGACTTGGTAGTAGTTGTGATTCTGGAAGGTCTAGCCGGAAATTATTATTTATTGTTAGTTCTTTAAGTAGACTATTTGGTACCGGATTTGTCTCCGACAATTTGATGATTTTGGATATTGTTGAGTTAGAATATTACTTGTTGACTTGTGTTGTGGTTAATTTTAATTTCTGTTCAAATCTTATCGTGCTTAATTCCTGTGATTGAGTATGTGTTCATCTTATTTGTGTCATCCGTGCCTCCTAATGGAGATTGGATGCTTGCGTGACATTAGTTAGATAGTATCAAGACCTTGACAGCGTTCTACCGCCGATGCTGCGGCGTAGGCTGGACGTACCCACGCACTCGTGCCCCTAAACCGGGTGCGGGTCGTGACAACATACTAGAGTTATATTGGATTGATATATGTAATTATTGATGGGTAGTTAGTATATATATGAGATTTTGACAATTAACTTGAGATATCAAGGTAAGTATCAAGATATACCAAGGTATGAGTAGTAGGTATTGGCATAAGTAATAGGATAGTTGTAAACTAATTATGGGTTAGTATTAAGGTGACTAAAATAAGGTATATAAAATTATATAAATATTAAATGCATAGTAGTTTATAATTATTGTTGGATAGTTAGTATAAATAAGGTTTTGAATTTACCTTGAGATGCCAAGGTAAGTATCAAGGTATTGGAGGATAATCAAGGTATTGGGTTTGGATATCAAGATAGAGGTTTAGTATTGCGATACCAAGTTGGTTCGAAACCAAGGTATCCATTTAGCATTTATAATTAGGATTTTATATATATAATATTGTTTGATATGTACATATGTGTTATATTTATCCCTTGTTTGCGTATCCTGAGATACGATATCTTAGTATCCTAAGATTTAGTTTGTATGGCCTAGATTCATAGTGTGTGAGCCCAATATCTTTGAGTTAAACTCATGCAACATAGAAATAGGTAGTTGACCATAATTTGACTATAGTTGACCATAGTTGACTTAGAGTTGACCTAGTTTGACTTTTGACTTAGAAATGACTTTATGACCTAGAAAGTTGACTAGTTTAATTTATTTCTCTTCCCAAAAACTTGTATTAATACAATATTTCATATATAGGTCTGTGATACCAGTTCGGACATCATTTTTTATCATTTGCTCTGGACCACAGGCGAGTACATTCTCTGATAGTTTTTATTATTTGATTATCACTATAATTCAAGTATTTAGAAATGTTACTTATGATTCTTGACACGATGGTACACGGATTGGTATTATTATTGGATCGTTAGTCATGGGATGTTACCTTGATTATGGAGATGGTATCGGATACTGTCCTTGTTGGTATTGGATAATATTGAATATTGTAGATTAAACATTGGATACATTGGCTAGTGACGTATCATGATTCGATCCATCATATCAGTCGGGGCGGGAGAAATACCAATTAAATATGTGATCAAGAAACTATCGGCTAGTAGTGTAATCATTGGCTACTAACTAACCATGCAATTCACGTATGGTTGAGTTAGCTCCTTAGTGTAATCATTGAATCTCCCAGGCCGATCACATATTTAGTTAGTATCTCAAATCACATAGTTATTGTAGATTCTATTATTCAGTTCATTGATTACCTTGTTCTATTCTGACATTATAGCTCATTCCTTTATTCTTGTACGCATTGATTATATTATGTTATTAGTATTGCCTATTATCTTATTGTTCTTGATTATCAGTTATATCCTCATCGTAGATAACATCTTCTATTCTACTGCTTTTATAGTTTTTGTCAATTAATTGAAACTGCTATTGGGTTGTACTTCACTCTATTCCTGACTGGAAAATATTTTTCAGAGGATCCGAGAGATTGGTGTCCGACATACTACGGACCTCAGCCTATTGATGGTGCAGACTTGGACCCACTAGTGCTGGAGTGACTGTTGAGAGATTTAGCCGGATTCACTAGTTAGCATAGTTAGTTCTCTTTAGCATTTTGGTACCGGATTTGTTTCCGGCATATATTTGTGTTTGGATATTATTTCTATTTGTTGTTGTTATATTTTTAACTGCTTAGTTATGTTAGACTTCTGTGATATCTTCTCGTGCCATAGTAATATGATTGAGTATTGTGTCGAACTAAGTTGATTATACTCTCATATTGGAGTTGAGATATTATTGGAGGTTTATGCTTTATAGTGAGATAATTAGATAGTATAGTTGACCAAGACAGCGTTCTACCGTCGATGCTGCGGCGTAGGCTGGGCGTTGTTCCCGACTTGCATCCCTACACCGGGTGCGGGTCGTGACACCGTCTGTCTGGGGGTGGTATGCGGTACTGAACTTGAGCTGAGTGCCCATGCTAGCCTGCAGACTCCTCCAGAAGTGGGAAGTGAAACGACTATCCCGATCCGAGACGATGCTTACAGAAACTCCATGAAGTCTAACGATCTATCGCACGTACATCTCTGCTAGCCTCTCTATCGACGTGCCCACCTTGAAAGGTAAGAAATGGGCTGATTTGGTCAACCTATCCACGATAACCCAAATTGCGTCCTTCCCTCCTGGAGAACGTGGAAGCCCTGAAACGAAATCCATGGTCACGTGCTCCCATTTCCACTCTGGGATCGGTAAAGGTTGAAGCAAACCACCTGGCCTTTGCCGGTCTGCCTTTACCTGCTAGCACACTAGACACCGGGATACGAAGCGTGCTACCTCGCGCTTCATTCCATACCACCATACGTGCTCCCTCAAGTCTCGATAGATCTTGTTGGCACCGGGATGCATCGAGTACTGAGAGCGGTTTGCCTCCTGCAAAACCTCCTCGCGTAGCTCCCCGCTCGGCACACATATCCTTGTGCCGTGTCTTAAGGAACCATCCTCTGCGATAGTAAAGTCGTCCGACAATCCTGCCCGAACATGTGCCCTGATCCTCCTCAGAGCCTCATCATTATACTGCGCAGCTCTGATCCTGTCCATCAGCTCGGACTGTACCTATAATCCCCACATCTGAATCTCAGTACCGAGAACTAACACCTCAATCTCCAAGCTCTCCAAATCAGCCAACAAATGTCTATCTGTCGTCAAGTACATCGCCATCGGATACCTGCTCAAGGCATCGGCGACTACGTTGGCCTTCCCCGGGTGGTACTGCAATGAGATATCGAAGTCCTTTATCAACTCCAACCACCTCCTCTGCCTCATGTTCAGCTCCTTCTGTGTGAACACGTACTTCAAGCTCTTGTGGTCTGTTAAGATCTCAACACGCTCTCCGTACAGGTAATGTTTCCACAGCTTTAGAGCGAAGATAACTGCTGCCAACTCCAAATCGTGGGTGGGGTAGTTCTCTTCATTAGGGCATAACTGCCTGGAAGCATAGGCAATTACCTTCCCGTGCTGCTGAAGAACACATCCCAGACCCTTACCTGAAGCATCACTGTAGATGGTGAAACCACCTGTCCCTGTTGGCAGCGTCAAAATTGGAGCTGTCGTCAACCTCTTCTTCAGCTCATCAAATGCGGCCTGGCAATCCTCCGTCCAGACAAAATCTACATCCTTCCTAGTCAGTCTGGTCATCGGCGCTGTAATCCTGGAGAAGTCTTGTACAAATCTCCTGTAGTATCCTGCTAGCCCGAGAAAACTTCTGATCTCAGCTACCGAACTGGGGGTAGCCCACGACTTCACTGCCTCGATCTTCTGTGGGTTAACCGAGATTCTGTCACCCGATACCACATGCCCAAGAAATTCAACCTTGTCAAGGAAGAATTCACACTTAGAGAGTTTCTCGTACAGCTTCTCTCTCCTGAGAGTCTCTAAGACCAACCTCAGGTGCTCTTCGTGCTCCTCCGGGGTCTTGGAATACACAAGAATATCGTCGATGAACACCACCACGAACTTGTCAAGGTACTGGTGGAACACCTTGTTCATCAGGTTCATGAATACTGCCGGTGCATTGGTTAAACCAAATGGCATCACCATGAACTCAAACTGGCCGTATCTGGTCTGAAAGGCTGTCTTTGGCGTGTCTTCTCTCTTCACCTTCACCTGGTGATAGCCTGACCTCAAATCTATCTTTGAAAACACCCTCGCCCCGCTCAACTGATCGAAAAGATCATCTATCCTCGGGAGCGGGTATTTGTTCTTGATAGTTAGCTTGTTCAAAGCTCTATAATCAATGCACATGCGCACCATGCCGTCCTTCTTCGGTACGAACAATACCGGAGCTCCCCATGGTGATGAACTGGATTTGATAAAGCCTTTGTCCTGCAGCTCCTCAACTTGCTTCTTCAGTTCTGCCAGCTCGCTATTGTTGACTCTATAGACATGTTGTGAAATAGGCTCCGCTCCTGGAACCAAGTCTATAGAGAATTCAACATCTCTGTCTGGCGGCAAGCCTGGCAACTCCTCTGGAAATACATCCAGGAACTCTGCTATCAGAGGATGTGGCAACTCCTCTTCTTCCGCCCTGGCTCCGCAGAATGTGCTCTTCCTCTGTTCTGCTGCTCCTCTGACGACCTCAAACTCCGGCTCTCCTGGTGGTCTAAATAATACTCTGCCTCTATAAGAATCTATAGTAGCATGATGCCTACTCAACCAGTCCATTCCGAGTACAATATCATACCCCGGAACTGGCATGACGAGTAAGCTCACGCTCAACTCTCGGCCTCCTACTGACACCCTCCGGTCCTTGTAGTGATTACGGACTAGGATAATACCTCCACCAGTCATGATCTTGCAAGTCCTAGCTAATGGTTCTGTGTCTAAATGATGTCGAAGTGCATAAGATACAGACACAAAACTATGAGAAGCGCCAGAGTCGAATAAGGTAAATACAGGAATACAATCGAGAAGAACCGAACCTGTGATCAAGTCTCCTGCTGGCTCGATCTCCTCGACTGCCATGGCGTACGCTCGCCCCTGGGGTACACCTCTCTGCTGCTGGTGCTGGGCAAACTTCTGATATTGCGGTGGAAGTGGTGCCCTCTATTGTTGGTCTCCTGGTACGGCAGGTACCCTGTCTGGTCCTCTCTGGGCGACTGCTCCACCCTGACCTGGACGAATGGTAGGGCAATCCCTCAGCTGGTGTGTCGTCGATCCGCAGGACAGACATGAGCCCAATCTCTTCCTGCAGATCTCTCTAGTATGTCCTGTCTTCCCGCAGTACGCACACTGGATGGCGGGCTGAGTCTGCCTCTGCTGCTGATGCTGAATCTGCCCTCGGGCTGGTGCCTGGTGCTGCTGCTGAAAGGGCCTTTGCTGCTGCTGATAGTGTGGACGCTTGCCCGGTCCCGTACTACTGTTTGCTCCTCCGGAACCATCGTGTCCCCTCTTGGGCCTGAGGTCCAAGTCGTCCTCGGCTATCTGGGCATCCATCAATATGCCCTCGTAGGTAGTTGTGCGACGTCCCGACGTGCGAGACTTGATCTCCCTTGCCAGCCCCTTTCTGAACTTTCGGGCCCTGTCCCCCGGATCTCTAATCATCAATGGCGTAAAGCGGCTCAGGCGGCAAAACTCTGCGGCATACTCATCGACGGACGAGCTCCCCTGGGCTAAGTCATGGAACTGACTCTCCAAAGCTCCCAGGGCAACATCAGGAAAGAACTTCTCCTTGAAGAGCTCCTTGAAGGCTTCCCAAGTGAGTCCCTTGTCAAGGAGTCTCGGCTCTGTGCGAAACCACGTCAAGGCGATATCGAACATCTGGCTGCCGACGGCCTCGATCTGGAGAGCCTCCGGAAGCTACGCCAAGCGCAAGTTCCTCTCGATGTCCTCTAGCCAATCATCGGCATAGAGTATCCTTTCTTTCCCCTTGAACTCCCGAGGCATCATCCTCTTGAAATCCACAATGGTGCCCGGCCTCTGGTGGTGCTGACCAGGATGCTGCTGCTGCTGAGTGACTCTCTCCACAGCCTGGAGAGCCACTTGATGAGCATTCTCTATGTTCACCCTCATCATCTCTGTCTGGGCCTGGTGTGCCTCAGCCTGCACCCTCTGGGCTTCTGCCGACGTCCTCTGGGCATCGACCATGCCCTGAATCAAAGCGAACATCTGTGCTCCATCGACGGGCACACCTCCTGGATGCTGAACTGGTGGTGGTGGTGGTGGTGGTGGTGGCACCGTCGTAGCTATGGGGACCCTCTGAACAGGTGGTGGAGGACCCCCGAATGCTGCAGACACTCCCACATGTACTGGAGATGTAGGAGGTGCTGCGGATGTCTGTCCGGCAAGGCGAGAGGTGGCAGACCTCTCTGACTCTGCTGCTCCGATTCTCCGGGATCTGGTCCTCGACGGCATCCTGAAGACAGATCGAAGAATTTTATTAAGGCAATAGACAGGATATCATCAAGGAAGGACAGTAAATTTCTAAAGGAAAAATCATTAAGAGTAGTATTATAAGAATCAGAATTTTCTAATTGTGATTGAGCATATCCTCGGCCTAAATCCCTATTTCCTAAAACAGGCTCGTAGTAATACTCTAAGCGAGCACCACGACGATATCGCTCTAATGCGAATCTAGGACTAGACCTGCATGGGCCACCACTAAAAACGTGTCACGACCCGCACCCAAAATTTGGGCATGAGTCGTGGGTACGTCCAGCCTACGCCGCGGCATCGGCGGTAGAACGCTGTCTAGGTCTCAACACAACATATATATCCTGTCAATAGTCTAAACTCCGTACGGAGGACAATGATAATAATCCATAGTTCTATAAATATACTCAATCACAAGCTATAAGAAATAATGGCACGAAGAGAATGGAAAAGAGTTCTATATAAACCAATCAAAAAAGTGCAACACAAGTCCTGGGTCTAGATGACCCCACAAAGTCACAAAATAATAAATACAACTCAGTCTCAGTCTGAAATAATAAATACAGAAAAAGTAATCTAAGTATTGGCAGGTAATATCTCCTCTAGGATAGGCAACTCCTCTGGAATTTCCGGAGTGAAATCTCCCTCTAATACTGGGCCGTAATGAGTGGGGCAATAGTTCTCCAGGTCCTCTGAAAAATATTATCAAGTCAGGATTGGAGCGAAGCACAAGCACTAACAGCAGTTTTATTAAATTGACAAAAACTATAAACAGTGTAAGAAATACAAGATTAGAATAAATGCTGGAAATATAAAGTACTGGAGAAATAAAATAGGCAATAGAGCATCTAGCAATGAACAATAAACAGTGAATGCCAGAACAAGTGGAACAGAATAAAGAATAGACATCTAGCTAAGTGTTTGAAATATCAGTTTATTATGTGATCGGCTTGGGACTAGATCAGGCTGGTTATATATGATTAGCTATGATTCTTGTAGGTCAGGCTAACCATATGGTTAGCTATGATGAATGTAGTGGTCAGGCTAATCATATATAACAGCTATGATGCATGTAAATGGTCAGGCCGCACCCGACGTGAGAAGTGGGGTGAGCTATGATGCATGTAAATGTTTGGATATGATCACATAATTTACTGATAGTTCCCCATTCCCCAGCTAGCACAATGGATTCCAATCACGACTCCTCATGATGGGATCTAGGGTGCTAACCCGTGTATCCATAGTGTCGGAATCAAGTATGTAATACAACTAGATTATAGAAGTAATCAACAAAATGAAAACTGTCAGAGAATGTACTCGCCTGTGGTCCTGAGCAAAATATGAGGATCGAGGTCCAAAATGAAATCACAGTCACCTAAAAATATCAAATATCCATATCAAAAAAGTGTTTTGAAAAGGCTTACATGCATACCTAATTCTATGCTAGGTATAGGGTCATTTCTAGGTCTTTGGTAAGTTATCTATGCCATGCCTAACCATAATAGTCATATTAACTATAATTGTCATTGATACTAAGGTAATTAGTATATACGAGTTAGTATTAGTCTTATACTAGCTATTTATATCATACATGTATATTATTTCATATACCTATGCTAGTTCTCAAAACCTTGGCAAATAATACATTACCCATACCCTTGTATCTTACTTAGGTATCCACTGTTACCTTAGAGCACTACTCACACTGATACACTGCTCTCTCTCTTACTCCCTCATAGAAATTACACACACAGATGATTCACTTCCCACTGAACTCACACACAGCCACACACTCTCTTCCCCATATCTGATACACACAGACACATAGATTCACTAGATATAGTTCTCACACACTCTCTCAGAAATTTACTGATACTGATACACACCTACTGTTACACTGATTCTGTACACAGACACTGGTACACACTCCCTGTCATTGGTGCTTAAGTTTTCACTCACACACACAGAAATTCTCACCTAGACACTCACACACAGATATGCTGAAACTGCTCCCTGAACTCAGTTACTCACACTTATGACACTCACCCATAGGCACACTGAGACACTCACACAGATACAGTTTTCTGACACAGGGACACACACACACATATGTACACTGCTATTCACACAGGTATGCTCATACTGGAACTGAGAAATACTCACTCACTCACACAGGTATTTATACAGTGAAACACAAGTTCACTGATACACTAACACAATTAAATATTAAGATGCTCAAGTTGAACACCTACTAACCTCACTCCTACCCATGCCTACATCACACTCAGGCTATACACCTCTCTCTCTCACTCACTGAATTACACACACACACATTAACACATAGGTAAACACTGATATTGAGACACAAGGTACTAGGTTCTAGGATACATACACAGGTTTTACACACTGAGACACAAAGACTAATACACAGTTAGGGAAAACAGACACTTAGGTGCTGGAGAATAACCTGGGACACTGACACAAGTTCACTGCTCAATACAAATTCCTAACTGACACACAAGCTAGACACTGCACATTGATACCTAAACATCTACACTAAAACTACCAACTTACTGATACTTATACCCTCACTGAACTCACACAGGTTCTGAGCACACACACACACATACAGATTTCATACATTGGCACATACACAGATTCTAAAATCTGTAGGACCCTAGGATATACACTAACACCTAGACACACTGAGACACAGGTAGACACTGGTAGACACAGGTCATCTAACCCCCAGATCTCACTGTCCCTCACTCTCAGAATTCCTCACAGAAATCTGAGGGTTCTCACACATACAGGAATCACACACTACACAAGTTCACAAACACTTTACTGATTCATATTGGGCATTCACAGGCATAAACACAGGAAATCTGATACACATCTACTGTTCTTACACACACACACTAGAACTCAAGGACACAGACACTTAGAACTAACCCAGTTCAAACACACTGAACAGAATCCTCCCTGACTGTGCACAGTGAATTTCCACAGTGCATTCTCCCCAAAACACACCACTCATTCAATACATATGAAATATATATGTGTATACATATTAATATATTAAAACTTGCAAATATCAGAAAGAATTAGATAGGTAAATCCCTAAGGGCATTTCTACAAACACCTAGGGGGCTGAAATCGGGTTTCACATTAAGATCCCATGAATACCCAAAACTAAAACCCTAAATTGAAATCATATCTATATGTAAATGAGGGAACCATGGAAGAATGCATATTCCTAAAACTTGGGCTCACGAGTTAGGGATAACACACATATGCACACCAAAACCCTAGAATTCGAGATCCACACTGTAGGGGGTTTTCCTAATGGGCATTAGATCAGAAAAATAGAAATAAAAGGATTAAAATTTGGATTTTACCTGGGGAGATGGTTTTCTCCAATGGAAGTTCTTCTTCCCCAAGATTCCTTGACCCAAGCTCCTTGCTTCCCTTTGCTTTGGAGATGGAAGATGGAATCCTAGGGTTTGATTCCAAATTTGGGGTGGGGAAGTGGTTTTTCTAATGGAGGCTAGGGTTTTCTTTCTTCATGAAGGAGAAAAGGGTTTGAGGGTGGCTCCCTTTTATATTAAAAGCTAGGTTAGGGTTTCTAAATGCATAGGATTAGGTTAAACCCCCATGTTAGGTCATGCAGAACTCCATTAGCTCAGGTTAGGGTTTCCTAGGGTTTGAGGTTCAACCCTAAAGTTGGAATTCTAGGGTTTGTCTAGAATTTGGGTTTCAAACTAGGGTTTAGTCCTTAGGGTTGTAGTCCTAATGAGTTCTAGGGTTTGACCTAAACCAAACACAACTAACAACATGTAAATAGTTTTAAAAACTCAGCAGATTAATTAAATACATAATTATTCAAATAGTAAAATTACATAAATGCCCTTATCTGAAAATGTGGTAGTGACACACTTATAGCTAATAAGTCCTATGAGAATCCACCCCATGAATTATTCAGCCAACTCTTCTCTTCCCCAACTGAAACTATCACCTATTCTCTCCCTCTTCTCTTCCTCCCCCTCACGGTCATAATCATCTCTACCTCCTTGGAGCTGCGGCTGGCCTCAACCCAGAGCAACTCCTTCCTCCGACCACGACCACGACTACGACCACCGGAGCAGCCCGTCTACCGAAGGAGCCCGATCACCGCGAGCAAGCATGGCCACCGCGAGCGAGCACGGGCAGTAGCAGTAGCTTTTTGTGAGGCCCACTTTCAAGGTATGACCACGACCTCCTCGCTCGATCATTTCATGAGCTTCTTATCCGTATACATTCACAAAATGAAGGACCTCAAACCCCTTCAAGAGTATTAATTTATAGTAATTTATAATCAGAGAAAGTTGACCCAAAAGTTGGACAAAAAACTGGCTTTGCGACAGTTTTGAAACAACCCAAATGTCCATATTTTAAGATCAAAAACTCCCAAATTATGATACCGAATCGAGTTATTCTTTTCCTAAATCATGATACCCAAATGTCCTTTAAATACTTTATTTTATTAGGTATTGTTCTGTGATTAATTTAGTATAGAAAACTGTATAAAAATTTGATTTTGGGAAATCCAAAATTCTTGATACGGAATACGTACAGCCAAACGAGGCTATGTCATCATATACGGATTACACCGAATGATGCGTAACGTAAACGCGGACGTATGAGCTTTCATGGAATTTGATTTGAACGTGTGTGCACGCCGAAATCAATTTGTATCTGCTAAAAAATACCATATCGGCCTATTAAGATACCTTATCATAACTTCGTATGTACTCGTCGGTTCGCAATAAAATTTATGCCATTGGATTCATAGGGTTATGCTAGTCCTGTGACCCAAGTTTGGTTCGAATATGAGAACGTTGCGAAATACTATTTTGTGGGCCCTACGGTTCCATATGACAGGTGATTTCATGATCGACTTATCAAAATCCAGTTCTGGATATTCTGTTGGGTTCGTATCATTGTTTTGAACTCGTAGATACTAAGTTTGATGAATTTGGAGTAATTTGACTTTGTCATATTTTTTGGTGCAAAGTGGGCCACATGTGGACCCTGCTTTGACCAAAAACTGTCAATTCTGCTTCTGTATACAAATTAGACTTATGGGTAATCAATCCTAGCTATTTTATGTATTCTAAAAATATTGATGATGTTTGTTTCAGCATCCGGATGTGTACTTGCAGATTCCACTTTTCTAGGAGCAGTCGACGGAGTTCAGAAACTAGGAAAGTGTACCTTGCCAAACTTGTAGTAGATTATGTTATATTATCTGCTTGTGTTTCTTTCCATATATATATATATATATACTCTTGTGAAGTACCTGTTCAACCTAGGACCGCGAGATGTTGCTTAGCATTTGAACAAGATTTGGGTGTCAAGGTCGTACGCGGAGTTGTGTAATATTACTTAGAGAGTTGATTCCATGATCTTATTTTTCGTGCTTACATTACCAAGTATGTTAGACTTTAGGACACTTGACACTATTTTATGTGACAGAATCTTTCTTGAGTTATTCATGATAATTCTCTATTGGCTTACAGGATTCGTGATATGAGACTTGCATATTATAGAGATATCATTATGACTCATTGTACTAGCTAGAGGTCATGATCTTGCGTGTTATGGACATGAGACATGAGGTTACATTGGATGGGAAGATAAACACATGCTACAGGTTGATTATGTTCATATATATATATATACTATGTTACTGGAGGTATTTTAGTTTCTGTACCAGAGCTTGGCACATTTACTGGCCCTACGTGATACTACTTGCTGCTATGGGCTCCCCGACACAGGGCCTGTAGTTGTCTCAGCCTGAGTACTAGTCAATAACGTCTTCAGATTAGCAAGATCCCTGCATTTTTTTGGTGGATGCTTCAATACTCAATTTAATGCTGAAGATCTTTATAATCATTTGAGGCGGGTTAAAGCATCTATCAATGACTATGGGGATGCTGATTCTATAGGAGTCTATTTTCAATAAATGGGACAAGGGAATAAGAATTTTTATTATGCAATTGATACAAACGAAAAGGGAAGAGCAGCTAACTTTTTTTGGGTTGATGGACGGTCACGCTTGGCCTATCAATAATTTGGAGATATTGTTACATTTGACATAACATATAGAACAAACAAATATTCTATGCCATTTGGACACTTTTCGGTTGTACATTTGACTCTTCATCATTTTTGTCTTTGGCACATAATTTTTTTTCAGAGAAGTTCAAACATATTTATTCTAAATGTTCAAGTTTGGGAAGGAAAATATCATGTTTACATCATCACAGATCAAGATAGAGCTATGAGTAATGTAGTGGCAAAGATATTTCCTAAGACTCTTTGTCGTTTTTGTCTTTGGCACATAAAAAAAATTTCAGATAAGTTCAAACATATTTATTCCAAATGTTAAGGATTCAAGAAAGCAGTGAAGCAGTGTATTCGTGAAACACGCACAATTAAAGATTTTGAAGATCAATGGGCTACTTTGGTGCATGAATTTAAGCTGGAAGACCACGATTGGATGAAATAATTATATAAGATTCGTCATAGTTGGATTCTGGTATTTTGTTGGAACACCTTCATTGCTGGTATGAATACAACACAATAAAGTAAAAGTATTAACTCTTTGTTCGATGCTTTTGTTACGGCAAAGACAACTTTGAAAGAATTTGTTATAAAGTACGATCAAGCATTGGAGTCGAGTTATATGAATGCGCAAAAGGAGGACTATGCCTAAACTTACAAACAACGTATTTGAAAAGTAAGGATGATTTCTTGGTTCATGGTGTACGTATCTACATAAGAAATATGTTTGGAAAATTTGAGGAAGAGTTGGGTGAAGCGTATCGGCTTAGAGTGGATGAAACTGAAAAAGATGTGATGTTCAAACTTATGTTGTTCATTACAAGAATGACAAGAAGGAAGAGTATTGTCACTAACCAATTCTAAAAATAGGAGTTTTTTTCTTTTTATTTTAATTTGGTAAATTGTGTATTGATCATAAATAATTTTATTTTATATTTAATTTGATGCATGTATTTATTTTTATTGGTTGTTTTAGGATTTTGGCTAGTCTGGACCCGTGTCAGACCCTAGTGGACCCATGTCAGACCCAACCAACACCATTATCAGACTTATTTATTGGTGTAGAATAGTTATTTATATTTTTAATTAGTTAGTTGGAGTATTTTGGATTAGTTAGAATGCATTTAGAAAATCCTAAACCTAAACCTTAGTTTGGAGGAGTATTAGTGGAGGGTATTTTGGTCCTTGTGTTTAAATGAAACCCTAACCCTTTATTTTCCTCTAACCTAGGTGTGTAGAGCCTAGATTTGGTATAGGAGCTTGATTTGGAGGCTTGGAGGCTTGGTGTGGTGATTTCAAGGGTTTTTGGAGACTTTAGCCTTGGGATTTCAACTCCCAAGAGGTAAACCTTAACTTTCCTCTTAGTGATTACTCTAATATAGTATAATTAGTAGTTTAGAACTTTCCTAGACCTTAGGGATACCCATGGAAGAAAGTTAGAACTTGTTTGGATGTGTTTGGAGACTTTGACATTATATTTTGTGTTAATTTTGGGTTAGATCTGAGATGGGCCCAATTTTGGGTGTTGCCCTAGGTTAGACGGACCTAGGTAGATATGCTTGGGTGTCTTGAGGATAAGTACGTATCCCCGTTCGGACATATGAGGTCGTATCATTTAGTTTCGAGCGTTTCGGACGATTTGGGAGTTTTTTCTTCGATGTGGGTTTTACGTGCATGTAAAATTTTGCCACGGATATAGAATCAGAGAGTTAGCATTTTTGTGAGGTTCTAGACGTTGTTTCGAATACGTGGATAAATTTTGGATCGATTGTATATATATATATATATATATATATATATATATATATATATATATATATATATATATATACGTGTTAGTGTATATATTAGATGGTATAGGCGGGGTGTATAGCATAGGTTGAGATATCGGATACCGAGGGTATCCCGGTATCTCAAGGAGGCGAGTTTGAGGGTTTACTAGCTTAATGAGCTAGTTTTGACCTAAAATTTTAGGGGCACCCTAGTTTGACCTAGAGTCGACCATAATTACCCCGGTTGACCACCAAAGTCAACCTTTGACCTAGTTTCGGCCTAGAGTTGACTTTTTGGACCACGAGTTGACTTTTTGATCCAGATTTCACCGGTTTGACCCGTTCGACCTAGAACAACCCTAGAAGCTTGTTTTTAGTTATTTTATATCTGTTTAACTCTTTAGAACCCTGTTTAACCATGCTTTTCGTAATAGATCTTTGTGATGCCAGTCCGGATCTGGATCCTCACTAGTTGCTCAGGATGTCAGGCGAGTATCTACCTCTGATTATTTTTATTTCATGATAGCGTATATATCACCTATTCTAGAACCGTTAATACTTGATTCTGACATATTATTTCATGAGCTAGTACTTGTTGGATCCTGTCATGAGATGTTATCCCTCTTACCGTGTTCAGTGGGTACTCTATCACGTATATTTTATCATGTGCTTCGGGTATTGATTCTCATATTCTTCGTGTGCTCTCGCTTTCATGTGCGCAGTTATTTATCATGTACCTAGCATGTCGTGGTTGGATCCAAGAGTATTTGTGGGGGAGGGGAGTAGAAGTTGGTTATGTAATCAAAGCCAAACAGTATTCATGTGTATGTCGATTACGCAACTCACGCATAACAGAGTTATCGTAGATTAAATCATGTGCAACCCAAGCCGATCACATAATGAACTTGTGCTCAAGGAACTTAGCTAGTATTCATATTTTCTCACATACAGTTACTTATCTACTACTTGTATTATTTTCCAGTTTTATATTACAGTTACTTTATCAGTTCTACCATATATATACTTTCATGTGCATCTTGTATTCTTTTCTATAGCTAGTCATATACACCTTACCATATATTTGGAGTTGCTTTCAGAGTTATGTAGTTTGCTCCAATCTAGACTGGAAATATTTTTTAGAGGATCCTGAGGACTTTTGTCTGACTTACTACGGGCCAGGAGTCGATGATTGTTGCGACCCTGAGATAGAGGAGGAGCCCGTCCTAGCTGAGGAGACGCCGCTAGCGCCCTAGTATAGCTAGGTGGGTTTTACTGGGTTATTCCCAGTTGGTTTTGGATGACTATATCACTTATTATTTTGCTACTGTGAGATGTTGTAGACTCTTAGACTTGGACTGCATATTTCAGGATATTGTACTTTCTCTCTTTGGTTCTTTGTTTCTTTTGTTAATATCTTATCATGCTTTTACTCTTCCCCTAGCTATTGTGATTGGGTTTATATATATTTTGTGATGTGTCCTCCTTATGGAGAGGTTATCTTGACAGGTTATTGTAAGATATTGATAGTTGTGACCTAGAATGGACCTAGAGAGCATTCTACCGTCGATTCTGCGGCGTAGGATGGACGTAACCACGACTCATGCCCAATTTTCTGGGTGCGGGTCGTGACAACATTTTTGGTGGTGGCCCATGCAGGTCTAGTTTCTAGGTCTACCTGTGATAGGATATAAGATATAGGCTGAGAGAGAGTGTGCTCAATCACAACTAGGACCCTTCCTGATCTTTTGCTATCTTTAATTTTTCTGAAATTATTTTCTTTTGAAGTATTATTGTCCTTCCTTGATGATATCGTATCTTGCACCGTATTGACTTCTTTTGATCTGTGTTCAGGATGCCTCCAAAGACACGGTCTCACCGTACCGTTCCAGTAGCTGCTATCGAAA
Source organism: Iris macrosiphon (assembly GCA_036927795.1). NCBI lineage: Eukaryota > Viridiplantae > Streptophyta > Magnoliopsida > Asparagales > Iridaceae > Iris > Iris macrosiphon. The sequence goes on from JAYESA010000003.1 coordinate 5,314,094, forward strand.
GGTCTGCTACCTCTCGTCCTGCTTGACTTCAGGCAGCTACTACCGCTCCACTCACCACTCCTGCGGTTGAGGGAGCATCTGTTTCCCTCAGAGATTCTCCTCTACCTGTCGATCCGAGAGCTACCCCTGTTGTTCCGGTGGTACTTCCTCCACCACCTCCTGTACCGGTAGACGCTTTCCAGATGTTCGCGTTCTTCAGGAAGATGATAGAGCACAGCACCGACAGGTAGACGTGATAAGGTTAGACATTAAGAATGCCCACCAGGTGGCTATGACGGCAGTAGACAGAGTGGCTCAGATCCAGCTACAGGTAGAGCAGGCACAACATCCTAGGCCGGGCAACATCATTGACTTCCAGAGGATGCAGCCCAAGGAGTTCCGGAGTACAGAGGGGATCCTATATACGGATGACTGGATCAAGCATATCGAGGGGATTTTCAGGCTGACACTGATCCCAGACAGCATGCAGATAGAGGCAGCGGGCAGCCAGATATTCGATCTTGCCCTTACTTGGCACCATACTGACAGGAGGATAGCGGTACTGGGACTTACTTGGGAGGCTTTCAAGAAGCTTTTCAAGGAGAAGTTCTTTTTGGATGTGGCTCTTAGTGCCTTGGAGAGCCAGTTTGAGGCACTCGTCCAAGGAAGCAATCTGGTAGACAAGTATGCACCAGAGTTCTGCCGTATGAGCAGATTTGTAGAAGGCTTGAGCGAGGCAATGAAGGCGCTGAAGTTCCGTAAGGGTTTGGTCATGGCGGTCAAGTCCTTGACTAGGAGTGACTGTGAGGCGACCTTCGAGCAGATTGTGAGTGATGCTCAAAGGGCTAAGGACGACTTGGAGCTGAAGACCAAGAGGAGTAGAGATACTTCCGGAGCAAGCAGCAGTACGGGCCCATCTAAGAGGCCCCATTTCCAACAGACGAGGCCGTTCCAGCAGACTCAGTAGCACCAGGGTCAGGGTCGTGCACCTTTCTAGCAGGCGCCCCAGCAGCAGAGGCAGGGACAGCAGCAGGGTCCGAGGCAGCCCATCACTTGCCCTTTCTGTAGTAAGCCGGGGCACGGATGGGACATTTACAGTAAGAGGGTGGGCAGATGCTTGTTATATGGTACGACAGATCACCAGTTGAGGGATTGCCCTTCAGCACTCATTCGTACAGCTCAGGGCAGAAGAGCAGCTCAGAGGGGACCAGCCAGAGCACCTGCACTACAGCAGAGAGGACAGCCTTTACAGACTCAGCAGCAGAGGTTTGCCCAGCACCAGCAGTAGCACCGAAGAGGACAGCAAGGATGAGCTTTTGCCCTGACAGTAGAGGAGGCTGAGCCCGTTGGTGATAAGATCTCAGGTTCTGTTCTTCTTGATTCCATTTTAGCACTTGCTTTATTTCATTCCGGTGCTTCCCATAGCTTTGTGTCTGTATCTTTTGCTGTTAGATACCATCTTGTTGCTAAACCTTTAGCTAGACTCTGCAAGATCATGACCGGGTGTAGCATTATCCTAGTCAGTGATGTCTGCAGAGACCGGAGAGTTACTTTGGAAGGCCGAGAGTTGAGTATGTGCCTACTCGTAATGCCACTTTTGAGCTACGACATTGTACTCAGGATGGATTGGTTGAGTGTGCACCGTGCTAGTATAGATTATCGTGGAGGCAGAGTATTGTTTAGTCCGTCGGGAGAGCCAGAGTTTAAGTTTGCCAGAGGAGCAGCGGAGCAGAGTGAGAGAGTCTTCTGCGGATCCCTGGTGGTAGAGCAGAGGTTGCCACATCCACTGATAGCAGAGTTCATGGATGTCTTTTCGGAGGAGTTTCCAGGGTTACCTTCGGACAGAGATATGGAGTTCTCTATAGACTTGGTGCCAGACGCGGAGCCGATATCCCAGCACGTCTATAGAGTCAGCAACAGTGAGCTGGTAGAGTTGAAGAAGCAGGTGGATGAGCTTCAGGATAAGGGATTTCTCAGATCTAGTTCTTCTTCGTGGGGTTCTTCGATACTTTTTGTGCCGAAGAAGGATAGGTCGATACGGATGTGTATCGACTACAAGGCTCTGAACAATCTCACAATCAAGAACAAGTATCCGCTATCGCGTATTGATGATCTCTTTGATCAGTTGCTCGGAGCGAGGGTGTTTTTAAGGATTGATCTAAGGACGGGCTACCACTAGGTGAAGGTCAGGAGGGAGGATATTCCGAAGACGGCTTTTTGGACCAGGTATGGACAGTATGAGTTCATAGTGATGCCGTTTGGGTTGACTAATGCCCCGATAGTGTTCATGAATCTGATGAACAAGGTGTTCCATCAGCATTTGGACAGGTTTGTGGTGGTATTTATAGATGACATCTTGGTGTATTAGAAGACCCAGAGGAGCATGAGGAGCATCTTAGGTTAGTGCTGGAGACTCTCAGAAAGGAGAAGCTTTATGGAAAGCTTTCGAAGTATGAGTTCTTTCTTGACAAGGTTGAATTCCTTGGTCATGTGGTGACAGGATAGGGGATCTTGGTGGATCCGAGGAAGATCATGGCAGTTGAGGCATGGAGTGCTCTGAGTTCAGTAGCAGAGGTCAGAAGTTTCCTGGGGCTGGTAGGTTACTACAGGAGATTTGTTCAAGAATTTTCCCGGATTGCAGAGTCGTTGTCTAGGCTGACCCGGAAGGACATGGAGTTTGTTTGGTCAGAGGAGTGCCAGGTCACTTTTAATGAGCTGAAGAGGAGGTTGATGATAGCTCCAGCGTTGACGTTGCCATCGGGGTCTGGGGGATTCACTATCTATAGTGATGCATCAGGGAAGGGACTGGGTTGTGTGTTGCAGCAGAATGGGAGGAAGATTGCCTATACTTCCAGGCAATTATGTCCTCATGAGAAGAACTACCCTACCCACGATTTAGAGTTGGCAGCGGTCATCTTTGCTCTAAAGTTATGAAAATACTATTTATATGGAGAGCGTGTGGAAATCTTTATTGACCACAAGAGCTTGAAGTATGTGTTTACCCAAAAAAAATGAACATGAGGCAGAGGAGATGGTTGGAGTTGATGAAAGACTTGACATATTATTGTAGTACCATCCAGGGAAGGCGAACGCAGTTACGAATGCACTGAGCAGGTATCCGGTAGCTATGTACCTAACTACAGATCATTATCTTCTGACAGATCTAGAGAGCTTGGGCATTGAGGTGATAGTGCCTGGAGTTGAGATGCAGATGTGGGGACTGCAGATTTAGTCAGAGTTGATAGACCGGATGAGGACTATACAGTTTGAGGATGAGTCCCTGAGGAGCATCAGGATGCAGGTTCAGATTGGACTATCAGATGACTTTACCATTGCTGATGATGGTTCATTGCGGCACGGTACCAGGTTGTGTGTGTCGAGTGGGTCGTTGTGCGGGGAGGTTCTTTAGGAAGCGTATCGATCGCAGTACTCTATGCATCCAGGTGCCAACAAGATGTATAGAGATCTGAGAGAGCATGTATGGTGGTATGGGATGAAGCAGGAGGTAGCATGCTTCGTATCCAGATGCTTAGTGTGCCAGCAAGTGAAGGCAGAGAGGCAGAGACCAAGAGGGTTGCTCCAGCCGTTACCCATTCCAGAGTGAAAATTGGAGCATGTAACCATGGATTTTGTTTCTGGGCTTCCCCGTTCTCCAGGAGGGAAGGATGCGATTTGGGTCATCGTAGACAGGTTGACCAAATTGGCCCACTTTCTACCATTCAAAGTGGATAGTCTACGGAGAGACTAGCAGAGATGTATGTGCGCCAGATAGTCAGACTATATGGAGTTCCTGTGAGCATAGTATCAAACCAGGACAGTCGCTTTACTTCGCATTTCTGGAGGAGTTTGCAGGCTAGCTTGGGCACCCAGCTCAAGTTTAGTACTACATATCACCCCAGACAGACGGTCAGTCAAAGAGGACCATTCAGATCCTCGAGGACATTCTTTGCACTTATATTCTGGATTTCAGAGGCTCTTGGGAGGATCACTTGTAATTGGTAGAGTTTGCTTACAACAACAGCTACCAAGCCAGTATCGAGATATCACCATTTGAGGCATTGTATGGATGGAGGTATCGCACTCTGTTATCATGGGATGATGTAGGTGAGAGAGCTTTGATTGGCCCGGGGATGGTGGTAGATGCGACGGAGAAGGTCAAGCTCATTAAAGATAGACTTCGGGTGGGGCAGGACAGGCAGCGGCATTGGGCCGATAGCCACCGGAGACCTTTGGAGTTTGAGGTATAGCTTAGAATTTAGATTTTGTTCTTGTGTTTGCTTGTGATTGCTTATTTTAGATTAAGTGCTGAAACCTTATTTGTGCTAGGTTGGTGATCTGGTATTCCTGAGGATTTCTCCAACGTGGGGCACTATTCGCTTCGGTGGAGGCGGGAAGCTTAGCCTACGTTTCGTTGGACCCTTCAACATTCTTGAAAGGGTCGGTGTGGTGCCTCATTCCCCCTATTCGGGGAGCGCGGCTAAGAAATACAAGACGGTATCGTTCGATCAGGATAGATTGAATCAAGAACTTATCCTCGTTATGGATTTGTCTCTTCAGAATCGATTCTCATATTCAGTGGACCGTGCCCCAAGGATCGACTTAGCGGCAGAGTCAGGAGGGACCTCTCTGCTGCATTCTTTGTTGCCTAGTTTTCGCTGCCGCTTGTTGCTTTCGTGCCTTGAGTTGGTTTTCGGATTTGCTTGGGTTTTCTTGAACGGTTTTGATGGATTTCATTGCTTTCGTTCTTAGGAATGCACTTCAATTCCAATAAGGAAAAGAGAGGAAGAAGTACTGATCAGCTGTTCGTGTCAATACAGGTGAACCAGCTGTAGACGTCGCTCGAGCGGACTCCTAAAGCACTTCTTTCCTACTTCCTTTCAACTACTAAAGTGAGTGGCTACCAACCCGATTAGCTAGCCCTACTTGCTAGTCTTCACATCTATATCTTGTATCCGTGCTTGCCCCGATCAAACGATACCAAGTAATAACTAAAAGACTTCAAGATAATAAAGGGAATAGACTTGGATAAAGTTATGCTTGTCAAATGAAACTTGTGAACGGTTACTTACTTACATGCTTGCTCGTTTAGAATGTTCATCATATGCATAAATAATAAGTTAGAATGTATATTTCTTCTTAAAAACTGTGCTATGTATAGAACTCATCTTCAATGCAATAACTCAACAGGAAGACTATGCAAAAGTAGATCTTGCCCTGTTATTGCCCTGTGCCAGATTTGCCTCAAATGTTAACTTAGTGTACTGCGTTGATCACGGACAACTTGTGCACAAGGTCTTAGTTTCTGCGGACGGTCGCTGGGGCACTGGCACCGATCCGATCCGGACGGAACTCACGATAGTCGCCTGCTTCGGATCGAATGGCTTGTGGCGCCTCCTGTTCTCTGTGCTGCACGCCATTCCGTCCTGAGACTAGCCCGTCCATTATGGCAACGTGCCAGTGATCCCCTCGTATATTTTAACCTGTTGCAACTAACTTGTGTCTTCTTGGCAGGGAAGGCATGGTAAGTAATGTGCAGGTGGTTCAGACGGGCAGGTAAATGTCACCGAGCGGTGGCAGGTTATTTCATTGATTTCTATATCTAATTCTTGCTGTAAAATGAACTAAGGCAAGATAGAAACCCATAAAATATGCATGGTTCATTAAAACAACGTGTTAATTGGTATAGTTGGGTCAGCTTGCCTTCACCAGTACGTTTTGATGTACAGACCCTCGTTGAAACAGGTTCCCCGCACTAAGAAGAGCCGAGCGAGGAGCAGGAGACAAACCCCCAATCCAGTCCAAGCTGTAGGCACGCCTCGACCGTGCCAACCCTTTGAAGATGCATTTTGAAGAAGAAGATAGCCACCAAGTAACCATGCAACTTCGTGGCAAGGCAGTCGTTCCGATACAAGGTCTTATATTTTGAGTTTAGTAAAGGATGTAATGTACAGGACTGCTATCTCATTTTGTGTCAATACTTTTGTAAGCCCATCGAGGCAATCCTTATGACTCAGTTCAAGAAGTTTGTAATAGATGTTCATATTATCAATAAAAGAGAACTTTTCCATGTTTCAATATGTGTTTCAATTATTTGCGTACTCTGAATATGTGCTCGCTATGCGAAACGAAATACTTAGCCTTGTGCGGTCCGCAACCTAGGCCCGCACGGCGATCACGCCCGGGGGACGACTATTGATTCTGCGAGATCGGGGCGTGACATGTTGGTATCAGAGCACAGCTTCAAAGTTCCTTTTACTCTTGAACTGGAAAAGTTCCCTTAACGATAAATCCCTGTGCGAACTTCTGAACTCGTTAAGGCCAAAATGAGATACGTTCATGCAATAAGCCCATAATACATTATGATCCTGATGTAATTTACCTTCCTTTCAAGGAACGACGCAAGCGCAACCATCAGCACTGGCGCCAGGCGAGACAAGGACTCAGGAGAGCAGTTCCGGAACTTCAGGAAGCTCTCGGAGCCAACAGGGCATGTCTCGATCAGATTCCCTTCAGCAGGTGATGCAAATGTTCACGGAGCAACGACAGAGGGATGATGCCCGCCAAGCCAAGTTCGAGAGCAACCTAGAGGCCCGGCTCTCAGTCCAACAAAAGCAGGTAGATACCCTGCAGCAGCTTGTTCATACCCTGGCCTCCAACCATTCTGCCGCAACGACAGCTACACCAGTGGAGCAGCCAGTGCTTGAAGTCGAACCACCGCTAGCGCCAAGGACGAGGGAAGTGACTGCCTTCCCCTTTGGCAACTTCAAGAAGGTCTGCAATACGTCGTTTAATGGGACTGAGGACCCGATCGTGGCCCTAGATTGGCTCGCCGAGCTTGAAAATCATTTTTCTCTCCTAGAAGTGCCGGAAGACAAGCGTGTCACCTGTGCCCAACTCCAACTTTGCCTCAATGTGCACGACTGGTGGGACGTGTATCGGCGATCTCTTCAACCTGACCATGGAGAGGAGGCGATCGCGTGGACGACTTTTCGTGCCGCATTTAAGGAGGAGTTTATACCCCCACCTGTACGCCGTCAACGGAAAAACGATTTTGTTCAGCTCCGGCAAGGCAGCATGACGGTGAAGCAATATTCGGCAGAATTCAACAAACTGGCCAAATTTGCTACCGCTTACCTACCGGATGCAGCGAGTCATGCCAGACGATTCGAAGGAGGGCTACGTCCCGACATCCACGGGCACGTAGCCGTTCCGCAGTATCAGACGATGAGAGAAGTCTTAAACCACGCCCTTTCGCTCGAACCGCAGTATCCTCACGTTACTACCGGCGTTGTACAAACTTCCAATCACAAACGCCAAGGCAACGATAGAGGAAACAACGCTGCAAAGCGTCAAAATAACGGCGGTCATCAGCGAGAAAACCAGGGGCAGCGTTGCACCTACTGCAACAGAAGAGGGCACACCGAGAATGTCTGTCGCAAATGGCTCGGCACTTGCCTCAGGTGCGGCAATCCAAACCACCAGATTAGCAGCTGTCCGCTCCGTCCACCGCAACAACCAGATCAGACTCCGACTCCTCAGGCAAATCGAGCGGCGCCACAGCAAGGGCGTAATCAAGCTCAGGGCCGAGTCTACACTATGACACGGGAAGAAGCTTTAGCTTCGGATACCGTCGTGTCAGGTACTTTGCTTTTCAATAATATACCTGCTCGTGTCCTATTTGATTCAGGTGCAATGCATAGCTTTATTTCTACAAACTTTGCCACGGAGAACAATGTAAAAATGACTCTGTTGTATTTAGATTTAAGCGTTAGCACCCCATCTGGTACAAAAATTCCTGTCTGTTCAGCATGCCTAGGCGGTTATATCTATATTGGGGAGAAAAAGCTGTCACTTGATGTTTTAGTTCTTGATGTACGGGACTATGATATCATTTTGGGAATGGACTGGCTAGGCACGTGCGCGGCAACTATTGAGTGTGCAGAGAAGCGAGTCATTTTCTGTCTGCCCGGAGAAACCGTGTTCTGTTACACCAGTAGTCCAGCGAACAATGCGACCAGGGCCTGCATGGTGATTTCGGCAAAATCTGCTCGGCGAATGCTCTACACAGGCTGCGAGGGATTCCTAGTATCGGTTTGGGACACACGGCAGGACTACGCAAACGTCGAGTCAACTTCCGTTGAGGCAGAGTTCCCCGATGTGTTCCCGAGCGAACTACCCGGTATGCCGCCAGACCGAGAGATTGAATTCACTATCGACACATTTCCAAATACACAGCCGATTTCTAAGCCTCCGTACAGAATGGCACCTGCAGAGCTGAATGAATTAAAGTGTCAACTCCAGGAATTACTTGATCGCGGGTTCATCCGTCCGAGCGTGTCTCCTTGGGGCGCTCCCGTGCTCTTTGTGAAGAAAAAGGACAGAACTTTACGCCTCTGCATAGACTACAGAGAATTAAACAAAGTCACAATCAAAAACAAATATCCTCTGCCATGGATAGATGACTTGTTTGATCAGTTACAAGGGGCAACGGTGTTTTCTAAGATTGATCTTCGCTCGGGTTACCACCAGCTGAAGATTAAGCCAGAAGACGTGCCCAAGACTGCTTTCAGAACCCGCTACGGCCATTACGAGTTTTCCGTGATGCCGTTTGGACTGATGAATGCCCCTGCTGCATTCATGGATACGATAAACTGTGTCTTTAGGCCCTTCATCGATAAATTCGTGGTGGTGTTTATCGATGACATCTTAGTGTATTCGAAGACTAGGGATGAGCACGCAGGACACCTGCGGATGGTGCTGCAAACCCTTCGAGACCACAAGTTGTATGCCAAGCTAAGCAAATCAGAATTTTGGCTGGACAGTATCTCGTTTTTGGGGCATATCATCTCCTCGGAAGGCATCTCAGTTGATCCGAAGAAGATAGAAGCAATCACATAGTAGAAACGACCGGAGTCAGCTAGCGACATCCGAAGTTTCCTTGGTCTGGCAGGGTACTACCATAGGTTCATACAAAACTTTGCTAGGATTGCTTCACCTTTGACTCAGTTGACACGGAAGGGTGCAAAGTTTTTATGGACGGACGACTGCGAAGCTTCGTTTACGGAATTAAAGCAGCGCCTCGTCTCAGCACCAATTCTCACTCTGCCGAACGGACCGGATGACTTTAAAATATATAGTGATGCCTCAGGAAAGGGTCTAGGATGTGTCCTGATGCAGCGCGATAAGGTGATAGCCTACGCGTCTAGACAGCTAAAGCCTCACGAGCAGAACTACCCAACGCATGATCTCGAACTTGTCGCGGTAGTGTTTACATTGAAGTTGTGGCGTCATTATCTTTATGGCGTGCCGTGCAAAATCTATACGGACCATAAGAGCCTGAAATACTTGTACACTCAAAAGGATTTGAATCTTCGGCAGTGGCGATGGCTTGAACTCCTCAGCGACTTCGATCTCACGATCAGATACACGCCTGGAAAGGGAAACGTAGTAGCTGACGCGTTGAGTCGAGTGTTTGTAGGGAGTTTGGTTATTGATGATAGGCTGCACTGAGATCTTGAATCACTGGGTATTACACTAAAAATAAGATATAAGAAGTGGGCGCAAGTAGCCCAACTGCGTCTCGAACCCGACTTGTTACATAAAATGAAGGCCACTCAGAAGGACGACCCGTATCTGCGAAAGATACATGCCCTCATTTTAGCAGGAAAGGCGTCCGACTTTGCGGTAAGCACGGATGGGACGCTTCGAGTAAAGGGAAGACTGTGCGTTCCGAATGACGCGGCCCTCAGACAAGAGATACTCACGGAAGCCCACTATGCTAGTTATACTTCTCATCCGGGTAGCACTAAGATGTATCGGGATCTTCGTACGACGTTTTGGTGGCACGGCTTAAAACGGGATATGGTGCAGTTTGTGTCGCATTGCATGGCTTGTCAACGAGTGAAGGCCGAACACCAGAAACCAGGCGGAGAGCTGCAGAACCTTGCTATTCCCGAGTGGAAATGGGATGATATAACGATAGATTTTATTATTGGCTTGCCGAGGACGCAACGGGACATGATGCAGTCTGGGTTATCGTCGATCGACTCACCAAGTCAGCTCACTTCCTGCCTATCAAATCTACTTGGAGTGCCGACTGCCTGGCTCAGATATATCTCAACAAAATTGTCCGACTCCACGGCGTGCCCGTAACCATAGTCTCCGATCGAGATGGTCGATTCATATCACGTTTCTGGGGAAGCCTGCAGTCAGCAATGGGGACAAAGTTGAAATTCAGCTCCGCCTACCATCCACAGACCGATGGCCAAACAGAGCGCGTCAACCAGATCCTCGAAGACATGCTGCGACTCTACGCCTTGGACACGAAGACTAGTTGGGACCTTCATCTACCTCTAGCCGAATTTGCTTACAACAATAGTTATCAATCAAGCATTCAAATGGCGCTGTATGAGGCGCTATACGGGCGGAAGTGTCGATCTCCGATCTGTTGGGACAAAGTTGGGGAGCGGCAAGTACTTGGCCCTGAGCTCGTGGAGCAGACCGTCCAGAAGGTTCGGCTAATTCGGGACAGATTAAAGATAGCTCAAAGTCGTCAGAAGAGCTATACGGATGTTCATCGCAGACCGCTAGAGTTTCAAGTAGGAGACCGGGTATTCCTCAAGGTCTCGCCCATGCGAGGGGTCAGCAGGTTCGGAGCAAAGGGAAAGCTAAGTCCACGATTTGTCGGCCCATTCGAAATACTAAAGCGGGTTGCCTCAGTTGCTTATCAGATCGCCCTACCACCATCCCTAGCTGACGTACATAATATTTTCCATGTTTCCCAACTTAGAAAATATGTGTACGATCCAAGCCACGTGGTAGACCTGGGACAACTGAACCTACAGCCCGACTTGACGTATGTAGAACAGCCGGTCCAAATTTTGGATAGAAAAGAAAAGCTGCTTCAGACCCGTTCGGTTCCTCTAGTGCGCGTGCTTTGGCGGAATCACTCTGTCGAAGAATCTACTTGGGAGCTCGAATCTGATATGAGGGAACGGTTCCCCTCATTATTTCTTAGTGGTAGGTTCTATTCCTTAAGTTTCAGGATGAAACTTCCAATTAGTTGGGTAGGATGTGGTGCCTCGTTCCCCTTATTCGGGGAGCGCGGCTAAGAAATACAAGACGGTATCATTCGATCGGGATAGATTGAATCAAGAACTCATCCTCGTTATGGATTTGTCTCTTCGGAATCGATTTCCATATTCAGTGGACCGTGCCCCAAGGATCGACTTAGCGGTAGAGTCAGGAGGGACCTCTCCGCTGCATTCTTTGTTGCCTAGTTTTCGCTGTCGCTTGTTGCTTTCGTGCTTTGAGTTGGTTTTCGGATTTGCTTGGGTTTTCTTGAACGGTTTTGATGGATTTCATTGCTTTCGTTCTTAGGAATGCACTTCAATTCCGATAAGGGAAAGAGAGAAAGAAGTACTGATCAGCTGTTCGTGTCAATACAGGTGAACCAGCTGTAGACGTCGCTCGAGCGGACTCCTAAAGCACTTCTTTCCTACTTCCTTCCAACTACTAAAGTGAGTGGCTACCAACCCGATTAGCTAGCCCTACTTGCTAGTCTTCACATCTATATCTTGTATCCGTGCTTGCCCCGATCAAACGATACCAAGTAATAACTAAAAGACTTCAAGATAATAAAGGGAATAGACTTGGGTAAAGTTATGCTTGTCAAATGAAACTTGTGAACGGTTACTTACTTACATGCTTGCTCGTTTGGAATGTTCATCATATGCATAAATAATAAGTTAGAATGTATATTTCTTCTTAAAAACTGTGCTATGTATAGAACTCATCTTCAATGCAATAACTCAACAGGAAGACTATGCAAAAGTAGATCTTGCCCTGTTATTGCCCTGTGCCAGATTTGCCTCAAATGTTAACTTAGTGTACTGCGTTGATCACGGATAACTTGTGCACAAGGTCTTAGTTCCTGCGGACGGTCGCTGGGGCACTGGCACCGATCCAATCCGGACGGAACTCACGATAGTCGCCTGCTTCGGATCGAATGGCTTATGGCGCCTCCTGTTCTCTGTGCCGCACGCCATTCCGTCCTGAGACTAGCCCGTCCATTATGGCAATGTGCCAGTGATCCCCTCATATATTTTAACCTGTTGCAACTAACTTGTGTCTTCTTGGCAGGGAAGGCATGGTAAGTAATGTGCAGGTGGTTCAGACGGGCAGGTAAATGTCACCGAGCGGTGGCAGGTTATTTCATTGATTTCTATATCTAATTCTTGCTGTAAAATGAACTAAGGCAAGATAGAAACCCACAAAATTTGCATGCTTTATTAAAACAACGTGTTGATTGGTATAGTTGGGTCAGCTTGCCTTCACCAGTACGTTTCGATGTACTGACCCTCGTTGAAACAGGTTTCCCGCGCTAAGGAGAGCCGAGCGAGGAGCAAGAGACAAACCCCCAATCCAGTCCAAGCTGTAGGCACGCCTCGACCGTGCCAACCCTTTGAAGAAGCATTTTGAAGAAGAAGATAGCCACCAAGTAACCATGCAACTTCGTGGCAAGGCAGTCGTTCCGACACAAGATCTTATATTTTGAGTTTAGTAAAGGATGTAATGTACAGGACTGCTATCTCATTTTGTGTCAACACTTTTGTAAGCCCATCGAGGCAATCCTTATGACTCAGTTCAAGGAGTTTGTAATAGATGTCCATATTATCAATAAAAGAGAACTTTTCTATGTTTCAATATGTGTTTCAATTATCTACGTACTCTGAATATGTGCTCGCTATGCGAAACGAAATACTTAGCCTTGTGCGGTCCGCAACCTAGGCCCGCACGGCGGTCACGCCCGGGGGACGACTATCGATTTCGCGGGATCGGGGCGTGACAGTCGGCACTGTGGCGTATAGGCTAGATTTGTCGCCTACGCTAGAGGGAGTTCATGATGTGTTCCACGTGTTGCAGTTAAGACGGTACATGACGGATCCCAGTCACGTATTGGATCACTCAGAGATCGTGGTGGGCCCTACTCTTAGCTATCCAGAGCAGCCGGTGGAGATTCTGGATCGGTGGGAGAAGGTGTTGAGGAACCAGACTATTCCCTTGGTTTGCGTCGCATGGAGGCATCACTCTCCAGGTGAGTTAACCTGGGAGAGGGAGGATGAAATGCACGAGCGATACCCTTATCTTTTCGAGCCTTGAGATATGGTTCTTTCTTTTTCTTGCATTCCTGTCCTAGTTTTGTCTTTTAATTTCGAGGATAAAATTATTTTAAGAAGGGTAGGCTTGTCACTACCCAATTCTCAACATATGATTTTTTTCTTTTTATTTTAATTTGATAAATTGTGTATTGATCATAAATAATTATATTTATATTTAATTGGATGCATGTATTTATTTTTATTGGTTGTTTTAGGATTTTGGCTAGTCTGGACCCGTGTCAGACCTAGTAGACCCATGTCAGACCCAACCAACACCCTTATCAGACTTATTTATTGGTATAAAATAGTTATTTATATTTTTAATTAGTTAGTTCGAGTGTTTTGGACTAGTTAGAATGCATTTAGAAAACCCTAAACCTAAACCTTAGTTTGGAGGAGTATTAGTGGAGGGTATTTTGGTTCTTGTGTTTAAATAAAACTCTAACCCTTCATTTTCCTCTTACCTAGGTGTGTAGAGCCTAGATTTGGTGTGGGAGCTTGATTTGGAGGCATTGAGGCTTGGTGTGATGATTTCAAGGGTTTTTGGAGACTTTGGCCTCAGAATTTTAACTTCCAAGATGTAAACCCTAACTTTCCTCTTAGTAATTACTCTAATATAGTGTAATTAGTAGTTTAGAATCTTTCTAGACCTTAGGGCTACCCATGGGAGGAAGTTAGAACTTGTTTAGATGTGTTTGGAGACTTTGATATTAGGTTTTGTATCAATTTTGGGTGAAATCCGAGATGGACCCAATTTTGGGTGTTGTCCTAGGTTAGTGTCACGACCCGCACCCGGTTTAGGGGCACGAGTGCGTGGGTACGTCCAGCCTACGCCGCAGCATCGGCGGTAGAACGCTGTCAAAGTCTTGATACTATCTAACTACTGTCACGCAAGCATCCAATCTCCATTAGGAGGCACGGATGACACAAATGAGATGAACACATACTCAATCACAGGATTACAGCACGATAAGATTTCGAATAATAAAACTAAATTAAACACAACACAAGTCCACAAGTAATATTCTAACTCAACAATATCCAAGAATCATCAAATACCGGAGACAAATTCGGTACCAAATAGACTGTTAAAAGAACTAAATAGTAATTTCCAGCTAGACCTCCTGGAATCACAACTACTATCAAGTCTGCAGCTACTCACCATAAGTGTCGGACAGCGGTCCTCTAAGGCATAGTCTGGAAAAATATTTCCAGTCAGGAAGGAGCAAAGCACAATCTCAATAACAGTTCCATTAATTGATAATGTCTATAATACAATAAAACATGTCATGCTAGCTACTGAGAAGACAGTGAAATAATTGAAATGGCAAGTTAAGAGAGACAGGTAATATAGAGAGACATGCAATATGTTACAGTCGGTGCATGTATGGAAATAAAAAGAACAAGAAACAGTATCATATACGGGTGATGTAGTATATGATAAAAATAGGGAACTGTAATCTATTCTAGGTGTTTGAAATAGTAGTTTCAAAATGTGATCGGCTTGGGAACATGTACGATAGCTACTGGCCTGGCTAATCATGGGTGAAGAGCATGATTAACACTTACAATTTCTATACTACAATAAGAGGTTATGATCACATTTCTTACTAACTACTTTCCCGCCCCCAACTAGTACTGTGGATCCAACCATGACACGTCACGATACACGAGCAAGTCAAGTCTATCATGTACGATGTCTAAATATACATGTCGTGTACAATGTCAATACGATAATCAAGGTAACATCTCATGACTGCAGATCCAGGCTATATACTAGTCCGTGTAGCACAGTGTCAAAGATTCAGATGTAACATTTCATGATTTTTGAACTTATAGAATTTAACAAGAATTGGAAATTATCAGAGAATGTACTTGCCTTGGGTCCTTAGCTGGTATTTATGGATGTCCTGTTCCAGAGTATCCCCTGGGTAAAACCAACAGTCCTATAAACACATCACAATATAACATTCGCATCAGAAGCTACGCTAACACACAGTCAAAACACTGGCCTCAGGCCATGCCAGGCAGGGTACTAGTCAACTAGGGTCATCTAGTATATTCACTAATTAAACGTAGTATTATTAATAATATAATACATAAATATAGGGTTATACCAATTTCTATACAAAATATGTATAAGTGTATACTCATAATAGAATATGTATTATATACATAGGTAAAAATATTCATAACACATATACATTTATATGTACAACTACCAAAGTTTATATATATATAAAAAGAATATATATATATATACTAATTTACATTATATATATATATAACATTAAAAACTCATATATAATACATGTGCATTAATTTAAATACATACACTTACATACATTAATTAAATACATATAAATACTTTACATAATATATATATACTATACATTCTGTTTAATTATTAATTAATTAACAATAGACATATACATATACATATACTAATTATTTTCAGAATATACTAAACATATACGAAGTATATATATATATAATCATATATCAATTAAATTAAAATATACTAAGTATATTCAATTGCATAAATATACATATACCAATACGAAAAAATATATATACATATATATATTTATACCAACAATAATAACTATACTATATACATTAACATATTTATACCAAGAATATTTATACTAAAATTCATTCTAGTACTCGTATACACATACACAAATACACAAATATACGTATGCGTATTTAAACATTAATTAAATAAATGTTATACATATTTATATATATATAATATACTCATACAATATACGTATATGTCTACACATTACATACCAATACATATTCATGTATTAACATTAATTAGATAACTATTTTACATATACATATAGTATATATATATATACTCATACGTATATGTACGTATATATATATACATACATATATATATATATATATATATATATATATATATATATATATATATATATATATATATATATATATACAAAGAGGGAAGGGAGAAGAGAAGGAACTTACTGTGAGGGGGGTCCTGGCCGGCCGGACTGCGGCTATTGTTGCCGGAGTTGCAGAGGGAGAAGGCTTGGAGTCGCGCCGGCGTCGGAGGAGTGCACGGTCGGGGCAATGGCCGGTGAACAGGAACTGCGGGGGAGGGGCTCTCGAGCAGCAGGGGCCGGCTGCGGGGGACTCGGCCGCCCGGAGTGGCTGATGGTGGTGGTGGAGATAGTAGTGGTGGTGGTGATTGGATGATGGAGGTCATGGTGGTGGTGAATGGTGATGGAGAGGAGGAAGAGTAGAGGCGGTGGGGGAGATGGGATCAAGGGGGTTGGCCGGACTGATGGCCGCCTGAGAGATGGGGGCAGCCAGCGTCGGACCGAATGTAGATGGAGATGGTGGTGGGGGTGAATGGTGATGGAGAGGAGGAGCAGCCCCCAGGGAGAGGGCCGCCGGGCTGTCGGGTGGTGGAGTGAGTAAACGGTGGATGAGTGAGCAGTGGGTCGGCTGAGAAGAACTCGGCCGCCGGGTTGAGTTGCCGGAGCGGCAGGAGCAGCCGTCGCCGGAACAGTGCTGCGGGTCGGGGAACAGTGGATGATGGGTTGAAGAACTGTGTTTTCCCCCCTTTTGAGGTTTTGAATTTCAAACTCAAAAATAAAAGAAGGAGAAGAAGAAAGGAAGAAGAAGAAGAAGAAAAAGAAGAAGAAAGGAGAAGGAGAAGAATTTCATACGTATGAGAGAGGGGATGTGGGGGCTTGTGAGGAGGTGGTGTTTTCTAGGTTGCCTAGGGATTAGGGTTTGATGTAGACATGATATATATATAGGAAGAGAGAGGGTGTGATGGAGGGTTGTGATTGACCCCTAGAATGAGTGGCTCAGATTGAACATGAAGGAAATTAATTCATGGGGAATTTAGGGTGAGGTTTAATTAAATATATTAAGGATTCCTCATTGGTTAAAATAATTGGGTGTTGGCACAAAATGCCAATTTGCAATTTAGCCCCCTTAAATTTGGGAAATTGCACAAACACATAAAATGACGAAAATTTGGCGGGCGATTCGGGGTCCGATGTTTTGTAGGGTCAAGGGCGTTGTAAGACTGGTACGGGCTCAAATAACAGGGTACTGGAATTAAATTAGAATTTTGGAATCAGATAAAAATAGTATCCTCAAATTAAATAGAAATAAATGCAAGTTGTGTTCAACAATTAATTAGGAGTACATGGAGCCAAAATCAGGTCAGGTCATCAATACCAATATTGAAGAAGACTCAGAACAGAATATTACTCTAATTTGGGCCGCACGAAAAATAGGTCAAGATGGCCTCCAATTTTCGATTGGAACGCACAACGATACAAAATAGGAGTTTTAAAATAAACGTCCGCGACGATTTTTGTGCGGCTAGAAACAATGCACAGGGAGCAAAATTATGAGTTGCAAAAATAGCAGAATGGAAGGCGGGCATGTCTAGGGCAAGATTGTGAAATTTGTTGGGAGACAAAAGTCTGGATAGTGCTCCAAATATCGGAGCAAAGGCAATTGCGCAAAATATTAAATAAAATACAGTAATTAATTACACCTCCAATAAATAAATTCTAAAATAAAATAATTAACCTCAAAATTCCATAATTCCGACAGGTGCTCATCTACTGGCTTCTGGTCAAGTCTGCTAGCTAAAATAAAATAATTAACACTGCATATAATTATATATTTAATTACACATCGCATAAAATTTATTTAAATCAAATACTATCAGGCAATTAATTAATTATAAATACCATAATATTAAATATTGCAAAAAGTCAAAAATACCCCTGTTTTCAGAATGTGGTAGTGACAGTTAGACAAACCTAGATAGATATGCTTGGGTGTCTTGAGGGTAAGTATGTGTCCCCGTTCAGACACGTGAGGTCGTATCACGGAGTTTTGGGCGTTTTGGGGGTTTTTCCTTCGACGTGGCTTCCACGTGCATGTAAATTTTTTCCACGGACCTAGAATCGAAGAATTAGCATTTTTGTGAGGTTCTAAATATTGTTTAGAATATGTGGGTAAATTTTGGTCAATTCCGATTAGATTTGGCATGCATTTCGTGAGGTATCGCAAACCGCACTCCACGTGTTCGTCTAAATGACCAAATGACCATTTCGATATGGTTTTTAGGTTCCGGGCTTGTGCACGGGTTGGTTTAGCCTTGGAGAGTATGTATTAGAGTTTACGAGTTTATATATATATATATATATATATATGTGTGTGTGTGTGTGTGTGTGTGTGTGTGTGTATTTATATGCATATGGGTGGTTGTGTCACGACCCGCACCCGGTTTAGGGGCACGAGTGCGCGGGTACATCCAGCCTACGCCGCAGCATCGACAGTAGAACGCTGTCTAGGTCAAGTAACTATCTAATCCATCTCACAAGAATACCCAAATCCATAAGGAGACGTGGATATCATAAAATAATGCTGGATACTCAATCACATAAACTAAGCACGATGAGATATCAAGGTAAGCAAAGAAATACAAGACAAGTCTAACGACAAAATAGTCATACCTGTAATCAGTAACATCCAATCCCCAAGTGTCAGAAACAAGTCCACTAAGGTCACAGTCTGGAAAATATTTTCCAGTCAGGAAGGAGCAAAGTACATCTCTAAATAGTAGTTCTATATTAATGATATAAACTATGTAGCAGTTCTAGATGGAAATATACGAGATGCATGTATAGGAACAAGAAATATACAAAAAGAAAATACTGGAAATACTGTAAGTAAATGCAGGAAAAGAAACAATATGTCAACAAGCAAGAATCATATGACTAAGTGTGTGAGTACTAGCTTTAACATGTGATCGGCTTGGGAACTTGATCAGGCTGGTTACATGTGATTAGCTATGATTCATGTAAGGTCA
Organism: Iris macrosiphon; assembly: GCA_036927795.1. Taxonomy (NCBI): domain Eukaryota; kingdom Viridiplantae; phylum Streptophyta; class Magnoliopsida; order Asparagales; family Iridaceae; genus Iris; species Iris macrosiphon. The sequence continues at coordinate 5,333,114 of JAYESA010000003.1, forward strand.
GGCTAACCGTTGGTTAGCTATGATGCATGTAGAGGTCAGGCTAATCACACGTAACAGCTATGAAGCATGTAAATGGTCAGGCCGCACCCGACGTAAGATGTGGGGTAAGCTATGATTCATGTAAAGTTGGGTATGATCACATATCTACACTAAAATATTCTCCACCCCCGACTGGTATAGTAGATCCAATCATGGTACGCTATGGCACGGGATTCCCTAGGGAGGTAGCAAATCTCCCCGGGTCTCTGTGTCTGTACATGCACAAGATAACAAGGAACAAGTCTTGTACAAGCTACACCATGAATAAGGAATAACATCTCATGACGAGATCCGTGTATACCAATCCGTGTAACCAACGTGTCAAGAGCATGGATATCTACACTAGATACAGTAAACATAGGAGATATCATAAATTAGAAACTAATCAGAGAATGTACTCGCCTTGGGTCCTTAGCTGGTGAATACCGAGGTCCTGTTCCAGAGTATCGCCTGGAGGAACCAACAGTCCTAAAGACATATAATAAATAATACAATATTTGCATCAGAAGCTATACTAAACACACAAGCAAATACTAACTCAGGGGCTATGCCAGGCATGGAACTCAGTCAACTAGGGTCATCTAGTTAGACAGACATCTATAACACATTATACCTATTTAACTAACATTAACACCTACAATATTTACTTGCACCAAAATAAATACATATACAATATATACACGTACCATTTAATAATTACATACATATACTAAATATATATACATATATACCAATCAATACTAAATACATACTAAATACGTATATATCAATTATATTAAACATATACGCTATTAAATACACATTATAAGAAAATACCGATATACATACATATATACCAATTAATGATTACATATATATATACTAAATATATATATATATACATGTATACCCATTTTATATATTAAAAAATATATTAAGTATATACGAAATATATATATATATATATATACGTATACCAATATTATATATACTAGAATCATATTAAATATATATATACACATACATATATTGTTAAACATTAATTTAAATACATAATTACATATACATGTTAATATATACATATACGTATACATTAAATACCTACATACATACATACATACATTATATATATACATGTATTATGTTATACCAAAGAGGGAAGAAGGAGAGGGAGAGAACTCACAGGGGGAGTTGACACTGGTGATGGTGGTGGAGCTCCTGTGGTCCGCCGGAGTACAGGGAGGAGGAGCAGTGGGAGAGGTGGAGGAATGCCGGCGCCGGAGTACAGGGTCGGGCAGGCCGGAGCAATGGCCGGGGTGGAACAGCAGCTAGGGGAGATGGCCGGGAAGAGCTTGGTCGGGCCGGGTGGACAGCAACTGGGGGAGGTGGCTGGGATGAATGGGAGAGCAGGGAGTCGGAGTGCAGGCTGGGCTGGCCGAGATGATGGACAGCGGGAGGAGCTTCGGTTCAGCTTGGCCGCCGGGTAAGGAGCAGTGGTCGGCTCGAGCGATGGGCTGCGTGGCTGGACTGACGGGGAGCGGCTTGGCCGAGATCCAGGGCGGCGGAAGGAGGCCGGAATACAGGGATGATGGTGGTTAGTCTGGCCGAAGCGGGAAGCTTGGCCGGGCCGAAGAGGAAGCTCAGCAGCTCACCGAAATCTCCAGGTGAACAGTGTAGTGAACAATGTTCCCCCCTTCCTTCTCAATTTCAAAAATAAAAGAGAAGAGGAAGAAGAAGGAAGAAGAAGAAAGGAAAATTTTTGGATGGGGAAGGAGGCCGGTTTGGGGAGCTTGGGGGGTTTCCTAGGTTTCCTTTTTGGGGATTAGGGCTTGGGTGATATGACATTAAATAGGAGGAGAGTGTGGGTGAAATCAAGGGTGAGGATGCACCCAATTTAATTGAGTGGCCAGGATTTGACATGGAGAAAATTCATACATGTGAGATGAGGGTGTTGACTAGTCAAAGCTAGGGGGTTGATTTTCTTCATTTGGGTGAACCATTGGGGTGTTGACACCAAAGTACAAATTTGCAATTTAGCCCCCTCAAATTTGGGTATTTGCACAGACACATGAAATGATAAAAATTTAGCGGGCTATTCGGTGTTCGGTGTTTCGTAAGGTCAGGGGGTGCTGTATGATTGGTATGGGCTCAAATAGCAGGGCACTGGAATTTATCGGGATTTACGGAATCAGATAAAATGGTATCCTTAATTTAATTAGGAATAAAATACAAGTTGTGTTCTAAAGTTAATTAGGAGTACATGGGACCAAAATCAGGTCGGGTCATCAAAACCAATAGTGAAGAAGACTCAGAATAGAATATTACCCTAATTTGGGTCGTACGAGAAATAGGTCAAGATTGTCCCCAATTTCGATTAGAACGCACAACGATACAAAGTTGGAATTTATTTAGGATTTAAATAAACGTCCGCGACAATTTTTGTGCGGCTAAAAATAAGGTACAGAGAGCATAATTTTGGGTTGCAAAAATATCAGAATGGAAGACGGGCATGTCTAGGACAATGTTGTGAAATTTGTTGGAAGGCAAAAGTCAGATAGCGCTCCAAATATCGAAGCAACGACAGCGCACAACAATTAAATAAATTACGGTATTTAAATACAACTCCCAATAATTTAATTCTAAAATAAACAATTAAATACATAATCCCCATTATTCGATCAGGTGTTCGTCTAGTGGCCTCTAGGTCAAGTCTACCAGCTCAAACATTAAGAACACAGTATATAATATAATATATTTAAATACACACCTCATGCAATTATCTAATTTATATACAATATTGAGAAATTATTTAATATAAATACCACAATACTAATAATTATAAAAAGTCAAAAATACCCCTGTTTTCAGAATGTGGTAGTGACAAGTCTACCCTCCTTAAAAGAATTTCGTCCTCGAAATTTAAGTCCTCATAGTAGTGTTTATTCATTATTTTATTTTCCATCAATAGTTAAATTCGTCAGCCACAAAATCAGGTAGTAATCCACCTTGCCATTTCACAATCTCAAAAATTCTAAAATTTTCGTATTCTTGCAGTATCCTCGAAAATAAAAATTTCCATATTCTTGTAGATTAAATCATGTGCAACCCAAGTCGATCATATAACAAACTTGTACTCAAGGCACTTAGCTAGTATTCCTATTTTCTTACATGCAGTTACTTCTCTACTACTTGTATTGTTCCTCAGTTTTACAGTAGAGTTACTTTATCAGTTCTACCATATATTTACTTTCCTGTGCATCTTGTATTCTTTTCTATTGCTAGTCATATATACCTTACCATGTATTTGGAGTTGCTTTCAGAGTTATGTACTTTGCTCCAATCCTGACTGAATATATTTTCAGAGGATCCTAAGAATTTTTGCCCGACTTACTACGGGCCAGGTGTCATGACCCGCACCCGGTATAGGGGCACGAGAGCGTGGGTACGTCCAGCCTACGCTGCAGCATCGGTGGTAGAACGATGTCTAGGTCACACTAAATAATATATACTAAATACCTGTCAATGATATTAATCTCCATAAGAAGGATAATATATATCTCACAATATCTCATAATGTAAACTCAATCACAACATCTATAAGAGTATAAAGGCACGATAGAAGATGAGAAGAATGACATAGTTAAATATTATGTCTCAAAATATAAATAAAATACAGTCTAGCTGTCCAACATAAGTCTCCACAAGTCTCAAATTAAACTTAACATAAGTCTAAACATAAACTGAAATGAACCACAATAAGTCTCAGATGCATAATATAAATACTATCTAGATACGTGCAGGCAATGTCTCATCTAAAAGAATAGTCTCCTCTAAGATCTCTGGTATGTAATCTGCGTCTATACCCGGTCCATAGTGGGTGGTACATAACTCCTCAAGATCCTCTGAAAAATATATCTAGTCAGGATTAGAACGAAGTACAAGCACTAACAGCAGTTCCACATATGTTGACAAAAACTATAACACAGTATAAAAAAATACAAGACATATATGAATACTGGCAATAAGAGATACTGGAATAAAGAATACTGGACTAAAGAAATACTAGAACATCATCATCAATATACATCTAGCAATGAATAGAAATATAAGTACATGCAAGAACAATGGACTGGTATATATGTGAATGCTAGAATCATGACTAGAACATAAGAAATACTATGTCAATATACTAGAGATACATGTCAAGAACATCTAAACTAAGTGTGTGAAACATCAGCATATCATGTGATCGACTTAGGACTGATCAGGCTCGTTACATTGGTTAGCTATCATCCTTGTAAGGTCAGGCTAACCATTCGGATAGCTATGATGCGAGTAATTATCAGGCTAACCACATGTAACAGCTATGAGGAATGTAATGGTCAGGCTGCACCGACGTGAGGTGTGGGTGAGCTATGATGCATGTAAAGTTGGGTATGATCACATAAGCTACTAATATTTCCTCATTTTTCCCCAGCTAGCACGATGGATTCCAAATTACGACTCCTCGTGACAGGTCTCAATGATGCCAACTCGTGTAAATAACAGTGTCAGAGTCATGTACGCTATACAACAAGAGTTATAGAGATAATCAACATAATGGAAACTGTTAGAGAATGTACTCGCTTGTGGTCCTTAGCTGGCAATACCAATGTCCTGGTTCCAAAGTATCGTCTGAATGATCCAACAGTCCTATAGGCATATCATATAGTACAATATTGTATCAGACATCACACTAACACACACAATCAAACACAATGATCTCAGAGACTACGCTAGGGCCATGTATGTAGTTGTTGTGCATAACATACAGTCAATGGTACGGTCACGCCAGTATGTCAGTGTACATGTGGCAGTCTGCTATCATTGTACGTGGTCACAAGTTAATGTAACTATGGGGTATCCGTGGTTACACTCTAGTAGATAGACATTTAATACTTATTATCTATCATATACATTAATACTAATTAATTGTAGTTATAATAGATATATGTATATATATACTTAATAGAGTTTATACTATATATATATATATTTATATACGTATACATGAACATACTAATCAATTTTTATACATATTAAACGTATACTAGGGAATATTTATACAATACATATACGTATGTATATATATACTAGTTTGAGAAATATATTATATATATACCAATATACCTTTGAATATATACCAATACGTATGCAAATACGTACATACATACATCCATATAGTTACATATACACAATCACATGAAATGACAGGAACGAGGGCAGGAACGAACCTGCGCGCGACATGACGACGATGACGATGATGACGAAGAGGGCGATGGTGAAGGTGAGGTATTCCGACGAGGTGGTGTAGAGTATTCAGGTGAAGGAAAGTAGGGAGGAGGAGAACGACGGTTCAGAGGTCGGCTCCAGTTGGTACAGCGGTTAGAGGATGGCCCGATGGACTCCTGCGTCGGGATGAGAAGTCCAGCGGGTCGAGGGGGTGTTCAGGCGAGTTCGAAGTCGGAATACAGGCGGGCTGTCGTCGGCTTACAGTCGGGTTTAACTCCGATGGACTGTTCGAGTTGAGCGGTGGAGGATACGCTCGGCAGCGGGTTTTTGGCATCGTCCCGGCGGTGAAGTGGTGGTGTACTCGGGGAGAAAGAGGGGCAGGCGAAGATGTCTCGAGGTCGAGCGGCGGGGAGATATCGACGTGGGCTTCAGCCTTCTCCGGTTGAGTACAGGCTGCAACGACGTTCACGACGGGTTGGGCGAGTGAGCGGCAGGTCTCGACGGTTGAGGCAGTGGCTCTCCGGTGAGGGGTTCGTCCGACGGAGAAGTCTCCGGCCATGGGAACAGTAGGTCGGGGAAGATGGGTGATCGGCTGTGGTTTGGTTTTGGTATAGAAAATAAGAAAAAAGGAAAAAGTAAAATAAGAGGATATTTATATATGTGTAGGTCTTGGGTTGACCTAAAAATTGTTGACTTGGTCAAATCCCTCTTGGAATTGGGCTTGGGTTGTCTGGTAGGTATTTTAATGGGTTAGGATTGACATAGTTCAAAATGAAAGGAGGGCCAATGTTTGAGGAGGTTGATGTTGTGTTACACACTCCCAAAAATTATGAAAAAATACACATGAAGAAGAAAATGGTTTATTCACGTGTCGTATCCAACGTGATGGACACCTTAATGCACTTTTGCATAAGAGTGCCCAATAATTAGAAAATTGCACAAATTTGGATTTATAGATTAATTAATTAAAAATAAATACAATTGGTGTTCTAAAATTAATTAGAAGTACAAGGGACTGAAATTAAGTGGGACACAAGTATCATGAATGGAGAAGACTCAGAATAGAAAATTACCCTAATTTGGGTTGCTCAAATGGGTCGAGATTGTGTCCCCAATTTTGATTGGAACGCACATAGATAAAAAGTTGGGTTTTTTTAAGAATTAAATAATAATGTTTGCGACAAATATTGTGCGACTAAAATGAAGCACAAGGAAGCATAATTATAAGTTACACAAAGGTCAGAAAAGGAGACAGGTATGCCTAGGACAAGGTTATAAAATTGGTTGGGAGACAAGGCTAGTGTAGCGCTCTAATTATCGAAGCAACGATAAAGTACAGTAATCAAAAAAATCATAATTATTTAAATATAATTAATTATCATGCAATCATTTACACATAAAATTATGAAAAGACAAAAATACCCTTAATCTAAAAAGTGGGGGTGACAAGTCTACCCTCCTCAAAAGAATTTCGTCCTCGAAATTAAATTAAACTAGCACAAGAACAAACAATCAACAATGAATTATACCTCAAGTCTGGAAAAGATACGGATACTGCTCACGCATTTTGTCCTCTCTCTCCCAAGTTGACTCTCTTGGAGAGTGATGTCTCCATGCAACACGAACCAAAGGAATAGTCTGGTTCCTCAATACCTTCTCTCTGTGATCCAAGATCTCAACGGGTTGTTCAGGATAGCTGAGCGTCGGTCCAACTTCGATCTCTGAGTGATCTAATACGTGACTAGGATCTGCCACGTACCTTCTCAACTGTGACACATGGAACACGTCATGCACTCCTTCTAGAGCAGGCAGTAAGTCAAGTCTATAGGCCACTGCATCGACCCTTCGAAGAATACTGAAGGGCTCGATGTATCATGGACTATATTTTCTGCCCCTGCCAAAACGAATCGTGCCCCGTGTCAGAGAAATCCATAGGAACACCAAATCGCCAACCTAGAACAAATAATCTTGACACGCAATCTAAACAAAACAATCACAAACCAAAACAAATCAAACCAATACCTGAAACTCTAGGGGTCTATGGTGGCTATCGGCCCAATGTCGCTGTCTGTCCTGCGCCACTCGCAGTCTGTCTTTGATAAGTTTCACCTTTTCTGCTGCATTCACGACCATTTCTGGTCCTAACAAAGCTCTCTAACATCATCCCAAGATAATGGTGTACGATACCTTCGTCCATATAAAGTCTCGAATGGTGATATCTCAATGCTGGTCTGATAGTTGTTGTTGTAAGCAAACTCTACTAAGTGTAGATGATCCTCCCAAGAACCTCCGAGATCCAAAATGCAAGTGCGTAGCATATCTTTGAGAGTCTGAATAGTCCTTTCAGACTGTCCGTCTATCTAGGGGTGATACGTGGTACTAAACTTGAGCTGAGTGCCCAAGCTAGCCTACAGACTCCTCCAGAAATGGAAAGTAAAATGACTATCCCGATCTGAGACAATACTTACAGGAACTCCATGTAATCTAACAATCTGTTATACATATATCTCTGCTCGCTTCTCTGTTTAAGTACCCACTTTGAATGGTAAAAAATGGGCTAATTTGGTCAACCTATCTACGATGACCCAAATCGCGTCATTTTCTCCTGGAGAACGTGGAAGTCCTGAAACAAAGTCCATAGTCACGTGCTCCCACTTCCATTCTGGAATGGGTAAAGGTTGAAGCAATCCTCCTGGCCTCTGTCGATCTGCTTTTACCTGCTGGCACACTAAATATCCGGATACAAAGCGTACTACTTCGTGCTTCATACCATACCACCATACATGCTCCCTCAGATCTCGATACATCTTGTTGGCTCTGGGATGCATCGAGTACTGAGAGCGGTGTGCCTCTTGTAAAACTTCTTCGCACAACTCTCCACTTGGCACACACATTCTCGTGCCATGCCGTAAAGATCCATCATCCGCAATAGTGAAGTCGTCTGTCAATCCTGTCCGAACTTGTGCTCTAATATTCCTTAGAGTCTCATCATCATACTTAGTAGCTCTAATTCTGTCCATCAGCTCCGATTGTATCTGCATTCCCCATATCTGAATCTCAACACCTGGAACTAGTACTTCAATTTCCAAGCTCTCAAGATCAGCTAATAAATTTCTATCTGAATGTCACGACCCGTACCCGGTGTAGGGATGCTAGTCGGAAACAACGTCCAGCTTACGCTGCAGCATCGGCGGTAGAACGCTGTCTTGGTCAACTATATATCTAATTATCTCACAAAATACATAATCCGCCAATAATATCTCAACTCCAAAAAGAAAGTAATCAACTTAATTCAACACAATACTCAATCACATTTCTATGGCACGAGAAGATATCACAGAAGTTTAACATAACTATGCAATTAAAATATAACAACAACAAATAGAAATAATATCCAAACACGATATATGCCAAAAACAAATTCGGTACCAAAATTCTTAAGAGAACTAACTAGGCTAACTAGTGAATCCGGCTAAATCTCTCAACAGTCACTCCAGAACTAGTGGGTCCAAGTTTGCACCATCTATAGGCTGAGGTCCGTAGTATGTCGGACACCAATCTTCCAGATCCTCTGGAAAATGTTTTCCAGTTAGGAATGGAGCGAAGTACAACCCAATAGCAGTTCCAATTAATTGACAAAAACTATAAAATAGTAGAATAGAAGATGCTATCTACGATGAAGATATAACTGATAATCAAGAACAATGAGAGAATAGGCAATACTAACAACAGAATATAATCAATGCATACAAGAATAAAGGAATGAACTATAATGTCAGAATAAAACAAGCTAATCAATGAACTAAATAATGGAATCTACAATAACTATATGATTTAAGATACTAACTAAATATGTGATCGGCCTGGGAGATTAAATGATTACACTAAGGAGCTAACTCAACCACACGTGAATTGCATGGTTAGTTAGTAGCCAATGATTACACTACTAGCCGATAGTTTCTTGATCACTTATTTAATTGGTATTTTCTCTGCCCCGACTGATATGATAGATCGAATCATGATACGTCACTAGCCAATGTCTCTAATATTTAATCTATAATATTTAATGTTATCCAATACCAACAAGGACAGTATCCGATACCATCTCCATAATCAAGGTAACATCTCATGACTAACGATCCAATAACAATATCAATTCGTGTACCATCGTGTCAAGAATCATAAGTAATATTTCTAAATACTTGAATTATAGTGGTAATCAAATAATAGAAACTATCAGAGAATGTACTCGCCTGTGGTCCAGAGCAAATAATAAAAAAATAATATCCGAACTGGTGTCATAGACCTATATATGAAATATTATATTAATACAAGTTTTTGGGAAAGAGAATAAGTTAAACTAGTCAACTTCTAGGTCAAAAAGTCAATTCTAAGTCAAAAGTCAACTATGATCAACTCTAAGGTCAACTATGGTCAACTCTAAGGTCAACTATGGTCAACTATGGTCAAACCAAGGTCAACTATCTATTTCTAAGTTGCACAAGTCTAACTTAAAGATATTGGGCTCACACACTATGAATCTAGGTCATATAAGTTGTATCTTAGGATTCTAAGATACCGTATCTCAGGATACGCAAACAAGGGATAAATATAACACATATGTACATATCAAACAATATTATATATATAAAATCCTAATTACAAATGCTAAATGGATACCTTGGTTTCGAACCAACTTGGTATCGCAATACTAAACCTCTATCTTGATATCCAAACCCAATACCTTGATTATCCTCCAATACCTTGATACTTACCTTGGCATCTTAAGGTAAATTCAAAACCTTATTTATACTAACTACCCAACAATAATTATAAACTAATATGCATTTAATATTTATATAATATTATATACCTCATTTTAGTTACTTTAATACCAACCCATAATTAGTTTACAACTATCCTATTACTTATGCTAATACCTACTACTCATACCTTGGTATATCTTGATACTTACCTTGGTATCTCAAGGTAATTGCCAAAATCTCATATATATATACTAACTACCCATCAATAATTATATATATCAATCCAATATAACTCTAGTATGTACTAATAGAATAATACTAACTACCAACTACACACTAACTATTAATACATATATACGTACATACATACCTACAAATATATAATATATAAAAGATACTCATAACAATTGATAACTAAAATATACTAACTATTCTAATAAATATATATGCTACAACTAAATATATACATATATAGTATACTATAATATAAATAGCAATTAGGAACATATTTATATATATATATATATTAATTACCATATATATATATATATATATATATATATATATATATATATATATATATATATATATATATATATATACATATATATTTATATATATATTAATATCTAATATATTAAAAACTGCCAAACTATCGCTAAATACCCTGTCCACTGTTGCAGAAAGCTGTTGTGTATATAGATACACTGCAGTTTTTGTAATAGTTTCCTGCACTGTCACTAAATACTGTCGCTGAAGCTTCTGATACTCTGCTGATACACTGTTGTTTCAGCGACAGTTTTCTGCAACTGTCGGTGACTGTTGTCGCTGAAAAGCTGCTAATATTTGCATTTGTTGCTGCTGTTGTAATGCTTCTGGCTTGCTGTTGTCACTGAAAATATATGTATATATATACAATATATATATAAATACATATATATAACCCACCATATATATTTATACAATATATATATAAATACATATATATAACCCACCATATATATTTATACAATATATATATTTAAATACATATATATAACCCACAATATATATTTATACAATATATATTTAAATACATATATATAACCCACAATATAAATTTAAATACATATATATAACCCATAATATATATTTATACAATATACATATAAAATTATATATAACTATCCATACACTTATACATAGTAAATTATATAAAATACCACATAGTAACATACATAAACACAAATAGTAATATGTATATATAACTATACATATATGTATGTATATATATATATATATATATATATATATATAATCATACAATAATATAAATACATAACAATATATAATATAACTATATATATAACCACATATAAATATATCTACTATATTATATATACATATGCTATGACTTATAAATATATATCTACATATAGAAAAATAGCTACATAATAAATATACACATATAATATATACATAGATACATAGATCTAAGGCACAACACTACATAAATATATATACACAATATTATATATATATATATATATATATATATATATATATATATATATATATATATACTATATATACTTCTCCATGAAATAAGAACACAAAGAATTAGCTCTACAATTAAATTGTACCCACATGGACCGTATCACCCCGTATCCCACTAGATCTAGGATACGCATGCGACACGAGTCCACCACACATCCAAACGTACCCCAAAGGACACGAACAAGTCACATATATATTTATAAACAATACGAAGAGTCAAATACAAATCTACGTGTCTGTGTCAAAATATGACATGCTCAAAGTCCCGTGTCGGAGGAAAAACCCCAAAATCAACACGTATCACCAAATTGATGGGATACGACCTTCACGTACCCAATTATGGATACAACACTAGCCCCAAACACACAAGCACATGCCAAATTGATCTATAGGACCAATTGACACACACAACAAATGTCAATCTCGGAATTCTCCCAAAATTGACACAAAAAGTACCATAACTTTCTCAATAGGCCTACTATGAACACAAAACCAAATTCTATGGGTAGCCTATGCATATGAGTTGATTTCTCATGGTTAAATCTCATATTTAGAACCTAATTTAAGAACAAAAATGAAGAGAAAGGGAAAGTTTTCATCCCCTTTATATAGGCCTCACTTGCCCCTTCCCTCAAGCTACTATATAAAGTCTAAAATACCTCTTGGGGCCTCTCATGAAAAAATTAATTAAGGAGGGAAGCTTCTAGTCTAATGGTTTAATTAATTTAATCATCCTCCTAATTAATGGACTTTCTAGTTGGGCTCAATTCTAACAATTAATATATGTTGGTCCATGAGTCTAAACTAAACTAGTTAGGTCCACTAACACAAGTCCAAAAATAAGTCTAACATGCTAATAATAAATAAATAATACAATAAATAAATATTTAACATGCATAATATTTAATTAATTATAAAATGACCAAAATACCCTTTTCTAGAAAATATGGTAGTGACACCGAAGTTAAGCACATAGCCATCGAATACCTGCTCAAGACATCGACGACTACGTTGGCCTTTCCTGGATGGTACTGTAATGAGATATCAAAGTCTTTCATCAACTCTAACCACCTTCTCTGCCTCATGTTCAGCTCCTTCTGTGTAAACACGTATTTCAAGCTCTTATGGTATGTGAAGATTTCCATACGCTCTCCGTAGAGATAGTGTTTCCACAGTTTTAGGGCAAAGATAACTGCTGCTAACTCCAAATCGTGAGTGGGGTAGTTATTTTCATGATGGCGTAATTGTCTTGAAGCATAGGCAATTACTTTCCCGTGTTGTTGAAGAACGCATCCCAAACCTTTTCCTGAAGCATCACTGTAGATAGTGAATCCACCTGTCCCTGATGGCAATGTCAAAACTGGTGCTGTCGTCAATCTCTTCTTCAGCTCATCGAATGCGGCTTGACATTCTTCTGTCCAGACAAATTCCATATCTTTCTTGGTCAGCCTAGTCATTGGCTATGCAATCTTGGAGAAGTCTTGTATAAATCTTCTGTAGTATCCTGCTAGTCCGAGAAAGCTTCTGATTTTAGCTACCGTACTGGTGGTAGCCCATGATTCCACTGCTTCGATCTTCTTTGGGTTAACTAAAATTTTGTTACCCGTCACCATATATTCAAGAAATTCAACCTTATCAAGGAAGAACTCACATTTCTAAAGCTTTCCGTACAACTTCTCTCTCCTGAGAGTCTCTAAGACCATCCTCAGGTGCTCTTTATGCTCTTCTGGGGTCTTCGAATATATTAGAATGTCATTAATAAACACCACTACAAACTTGTCAAGGTACGGGTGGAATACCTTGTTCATCAAGTTCATAAATATTGCTGGTGCATTGGTTAAACCAAACGACATTACTGTGAACTCAAACTGGCCATATCTGGTCTGAAAGGCTATCTTCGGTATGTCTTCTCTCTTCACCTTCACCTGGTGATAGCCTGACCTCAAGTCTATCTTTGAAAATACCTTTGCTCCGCTCAATTGATCGAAAAGATCATCTATCCTCGGCAGCGGGTATTTGTTCTTGATAGTGAGGTTATTCAAAGCTCTATAATCGATACACATGTGTTTCGTGCCATCCTTCTTTGGTATGAATAATACCGATGCTTCCCATGGCGATGAACTGGATCTAATAAAACCTTTGTCCTGCAGCTCCTCAACTTGCTTCTTCAGTTCTACCAACTCGTTGTTGTTGACTCTATAGACATGTTGCGAAATAGGCTCCGCTCCTGGTATCAGGTCTATAGAGAATTCAACATCTCTGTCTGGCGGCAAACCTGACAACTCCTCTAAAAATACATCCAGGAACTCCGCTATCAGTGGATGTGGTAACTCCTCTTCTTCCATCTTGGCTCCGCAAAAAGTGCCTCTGCTCCGCTCCTCTGCTCCTCTGGCGATTTCGAACTCTGGATCTCCTGGCGGTCAAAATACTATGCTACCTCCGTGATAATCTATAGAAGCGTGGTGTCTACTCAGCCAGTTCATTCCGAGTACAAGGTCGTATCCTGGAAGTGGCATGACGAGTAAACTCACGCTCAACTCTCGGCCTTCCAATGACACTCTCCGATCCTTGCAATAATCACGGACTAGGATAATACCTCCTCCTGTCCTGATCTTGCAAGTCTATCTAATGGTTCTATTTCTAAATGGTGCTTAAGGGCATAAGATACAGATACAAAACTATGGAAAGCGCCCAAATCAAATAATACAAGTGCTGGAATAGAATCGAGTAAAACTGAACCTGAAATCACATCTCCAGCTGGCTCGGCCTCCTCAGTAGTCATGGCGTAAGCTCGTCCCTGTGGTGCTCCTCTCTGCTGCTGCTGGTGCTGAGCAAACCTCTGCTGCTGTGGTGGAAGTGGAGGTCCTCTCTGCTGGCCTCCTGGTACAATAGGTGCTCTGGCTGGTCCTCTCTGAGCTGTTGCTCCTCCCTAGCGAGTCTGAACAGCTGGACAGTCCCTCAGCTGATGTGCTGATGATCCACATGACAAACAGGTACCCAACCTTTTCCTGCAGATGTCTCTTGTATGTCCCATTTTTTCGTAATACGGACATGGGACAACGGGCTAATTCTGTCTCTGTGGTTGCTGTTGCTGAATATGTCCTCAAACTTGTGCCTATTGCTGGTGTTGCTGTTGGTACGGCCTCTGTTGTTGTTGTTATTGAAAGTGTGGGCGCTTGGTCGGTCCTGTGTTACCACTGGCTTCTCCAGAAGTGTCGCGTCCTCTTTTGGGCTTGAGGTCCAAGTCATCTTCAGCAATTTGGGCATCCATCGGAATACCCTCAAAGGTAGCAGTGCGTCGTCCCGAAGTACGAGACTTAATCTCTCTATTCAATCCCTTTCTGAATTTTCGTGCTCTGTCTCCTGGGTCTCGAATCATCGAAGGTGCGAATTGGCTTAATCGGCAAAACTTTGCTGCATATTCGTCGACTGGCATGCCTCCTTGGACTAAGTCATGGAACTGACTTTCCAATGCTCCTAAGGCTATGTCAGGAAAGAATTTCTCCTTGAAGAGCTCCTTGAAGCCCTCCCAAGTAAGTCCTTCAACAACGAGTCTCAGCTCTGTATGATACCACATCAGTGCGATATCAAACATCTGACTGCCGGTGGCCTCTATCTGAAGAATCTCCGGAATCTATGATAAGCGCAAGTTTCTCTCTATGTCCTCTAACCAATCATCAGCATAGAGTATTCCTTTAGTCTCTCGAGTTATCATCCTCTTGAAGTCCACTATGGTACCGGGCCTCTGTTATTGCTGACCCTGATGTTGCGGTTGTCGTGCTACTCTCTCCGCATCTTGGAGAGTCACCTGATGAGCATTCTCCATGCTCTCTCTTATCAGTTCTGTCTGTGCTGGTATTTTTCTGCTTGCACTTTCTGAGCCTCAGCTTGAACACGCTGAGCTTCTGCTGTTACTCTCTGGGCCTCTAGCATGCCCTGCATCAGTGCGAACATCTGTGCCCCGTCAGTGGGCACTTCTCCTGGAATCGGTGTCGGTGGTGGGGGAAGGTTGTCTGTCTTAGCTGGGGCAATCCTCTGATTAGGTAGAGGAAGAATCCCGTTAGCTGCAGATACTCCCACATGAACATGAGATGTAGGTGGAACTCCAGGTATCTGTTCGTCAGGTTGAGAGGTGGCAGACCTCTCTGAATTCGATGCTCCCACTCCCATAGATCTAGTATTTGGCGGCATCCTGAATACAGATCAAAAAAATTAATTAAGTTGGTAGATATGATATTATCAAGGAAGGACAGTAAATTCTAAATGAAGCAATCAATTAGAATAGCATTGTGAAAATTAGAATTTCCTAGTGTGATTGAGCATACTCTCATCCTAAATCCTATTTCCTATATCTTAGCACAGGCTCGTAGCAGTACAACTAAGTTGTCGTACTACCACAATATTGTATAATTTATGAAACTAGACCTACATGGGCCACCACTAAAAACGTGTCATGACCCACACCCGGTATAGGGGCACGAGAGCGTGGGTACGTCCAGCCTACGCCACAGCATCGGCGGTAGAACGCTGTCTAGGTCACACTAAATACTATATACTAAATACCTATCAATGATATCAATCTCCATAAGGAGGACAATATACATCTCACAATATCTCATAATGTAAACTCAATCACAACATCTATAAGAGTATAAAGGCACGATAAGAGATGAGAAGAATAACATAGTTAAATATCATGTCTCAAAATATAGATAAAACACAGTCTAGCTGTCCAACATAAGTCTCCACAAGTCTCTAATTAAACTTAACATAAGTCTAAACATAAACTGAAATGAACCTCAATAAGTCTCAAATGCATAATATAAATACTATCTAGATAGCTGCAGGCAATGTCTCATCTAAAGGAATAGTCTCCTCTAAGATCTCTGGTGTGTAATCTGCGTCTATACCCGGTCCATAGTGGGTGGTACAGAACTCCTCAAGATCCTCTGAAAAAAATATCCAGTCAGGATTGAAACAAAGTACAAGCACTAACAGCAGTTCCACATATATTGACAAAAACTATAACATAGTGTAAAGAAATACAAGACAGATATGAATACTGGCAATAAGAGATACTGGAATAAGGAATACTGGACTAAAGAAATACTGGAACATCATCATCAATATACATCTAGCAATGAATAGAAATACAAGTACACGCAAGAACAATGAACTGGTATATATGTGAATGTTAGAATCATGACTAGAACATAAGGAATACTTTGTCAATATACTAGAGATACATGTCAAGAACATCTAAACTAAGTGTGTGAAATATCAGCATATCATGTGATCGACTTGGGACTGATCAGGCTCGTTACAGCTATGAGGCATGTAATGGTCAGGCTGCACCGACGTGAGGTATGGATGAGCTATGATGCATATAAAGTTGGGTATGATCACATAAGCTACTAATATTTCCCCGTTTTTTCCCAGCTAGCATGATGGATTCCAAATCATGACTCCTCGTGACAGGTCTCAATGATGCCAACTCGTGTAAATAACAGTGTCAGAGTCGTGTACGCTATACAACAAGAGTTATAGAGATAATCAACATAATGGAAACTGTCAGAGAATGTACTCGCATGTGGTCCTTAGCTGGCAATACCAATGTCCTGGTTCCAAAGTATCGTCTGAATGATCCAACAGTCCTATAGGCATATCATATAGTACAATATTGCATCAGACATCACACTAACACACATAATCAAACACAATAATCTCAGAGACTACGCTAGGGTCATGTCTGTAGTTGCTGTGCATAATAGACAGTCAATGGTACGGTCATGCCAGTACGTTAGTGTACATGTGGCAGTCTGCTATCATTGTACGTGGTCACATGTCAATATAACTAGGGGGTATCCGTGGTTACACTCTAGTAGATAGACATTTAATACTTATTATCTATCATATACATTAATACTAATTAATTGTAATTATAATAGATATATGTATATACATACTTAATAGAGTTTATACTATATATATATTTATATACGTATACATGTACATACTAATCAATTTTTATACATATTAAACGTATATTAGGGAATATCTATACAATACATATATATATGTGTATATATATATACTAGTTTGAGAAATATATTATATATATATACCAATATACCTTTGAATATATACCAATACGTATGCAAATACGTACATACATACATCCATATAGTTTGTCATGACTCACACCCGGAATTGGGGCACGAGTACGTGGGTACGTCCAGCCTAATCCGCAGCATCAGCGGTAGAACATTGTCTAGGTCATGATACTATCTAAACAATCTCACATGAGCATCCAACTCCATAAGGAGACACGGATAATCACAATATAATATGAACAACATACTCAATCACATAACTACAGCACGATAAGATATCGAAGAATAAAATAAAATACAACACAAGTCTAAATAGAAATAATCTAACTCAACAATAAATCCAAATCTCAATAAAGTATGCCATAGACAAATCCGGTACCAATAGACTGCTAAAAGGAACTAACTAGATAACTAGTGATCCCGGCTAAACCTTCCAAAATCACAACTGAACTACCAAGTCCAAATCTGCAGCTACTCACCCTGTGGTCCATAAAATGTCGGACACCAGTCCTCTAAGGCATAGTCTGGAAAAATATTTCTAGTCAGGAAGGAGCAAAGTATATCTCAAATAACAGTTTCATTTAATTGATAAGGACTATAAAATAATAAATAGATGATGCTAAATACTGAAAGAAGGCAATAAGTAAATGCAATGATAATATAAAGAGACAGGCAATATAAGCAATATGGTACAGTCAGTGCATATATAAAATAAAGAGAAAGGGCTATAATATCATATACAGGTGATGTTGTATATGAAGATGAAATAAAAAACTGTAACTATTCTAAGTGTTTGAAATATCGGTCTATCATGTGATCGGCTTGGGACAAGATCAGGCTTGTTACATATAATTAGCTATGATTCATGTAAGGTCAGCCTAACCATTTGGTTAGCTATGATGCAAGTAATAGTTAGGCTAATCATATATAACAGGCTATGAGGCATGTAATGGTCAAGCTGCACCCGACGTGAGGTGTGAGGTGAGCTATGATGCATGTAGAGTTGGGTATGATCACATAATCTACTAATATTTTCTCTGCCCCCAACTAGTACAGTGGATCCAACCATGACACGTTATAATACACGATCAATGTCCAATATATCATGTACGATGTCTAATATCAATATCGTGTACAATATCAATGCGATAGTCAATGTAACATCTCATGACTACAGATCCAATCTATATATTAGTCCGTGTAGCACAGTGTCAAGGATCAGATGTAACATTTCTAGATACTGAACTTATAGAAATTATCAAATAATTGGAAATTATCAGAGAATGTACTCGCCTTGGGTCCTTAGCTGTTAATACCAATATCCTGTTCTAGAGTATCGTCTGGATGATCCAATAGTCCTATAGACATATCATAAAATATAATATTTGCATCAGATGTTACACTAACATAATCATAATATATTGAACTCAGGGGCTATGCCAGGTATGGCACTAGTCAACTAGGGTCAAGTGCGCGTCTAATTGCGCAGGTGTCGTGTCTGTAATTGCTGTGAATTCAGACAGTAGGTGATACGACTCTCGCCAATACGTGAGTGTATATATGGCAGCCTTCTAATAATTAACAGGATTACAGGTCCATATAAATACGGGGTATCCATAATTACACTCGGGTCGCCTAATACATTCATAATTATACATATTATCAATTAGCATATATCATTAATTAAATATAATACATATATATGTGCATACCAATAATTGTATACAAAAATATGTATAAGTGTATATACACTAAATAGAATCTTTATACTATATACATATGTTTATATATTCATACGACATATTTATATATATATATAACAACCATTATTTATATGTATACAAAAGAATATATATACTGAATATATATATACGTATACCAGTGAAAATATACATATACTATATTTATATATATATACTAATTTAATACATATACTTTATACATGCATATATATATATATATATATATATATATATATATATATATATATATATATATATATATATATATATATATATATATATATATATATATATATATACATACTAGCATATGTATATGCTACATATATATATGTATATATATATATATATATATATATATATACCAAAATACATACTAACATATATTATGCTACATATATATATGTACCAAAATAAGTATTTACTACACATATATCATATGAAAATATACCAATATACATACATATATATATATATTATCGAATACATATATACTAATACATACATGCATTCATACATACATACGTACACGCATACGTGTACGAGAGGGGGAGGGCCGAACCTGTGCGCGTACACGACGACGACAAAGACGACGAAGACGAGGTGGTGGTCCTGGTGGTGTGAAGCCAGAGAAAAAGCCGTGGGTGGTTCGTCAGCGGGAGGAGGGAGCTCGGGAGGAGCCTGGCCGGAGTGGTGCTGGATCGGGTGGTGGCTCGTTGGGGGAACGGCTCACCGGGGTGGGTTGTACTGGTGATGGCGGAGGGAGAGCGTTGTGTAGGGATGGTCGAGAAGGAGGAGCAGGTTGCAGCAGCGTCGGCTCTGGCGTTGGCAGCGGGGTGGTGGTGATGGTTCTAATGGTGGTGGTGGTTCTGATGCATCGGGGTCGGGGTGATGTATGTGGCCGGAGGAGGTGGATCCGGCGGAGATGGAGGAGGGTGACCGGACTGGGTGGTCGGGAAGAGCAGTCGGCGGGTGCTCGGCCGGGCTGAAGGTGGAGCGGGGTCGGGTGCTTCAGGCGGGGGAGGCCGGACTGAACTGATGATGGTGGTGGTGGCTCGGGAACTCAGGCCGGAGGGGAAGAGGGGAGGAGACAGGGAGCTCGACTGGGAAAGAGGGACAGGTTGGTGGTACGGGTGGCCGGGCTAGAGGAGGATGGCCGGACAGGGTGATCGGAGCTACAGGGGCCGGCCGGTGATGGTATGGTGGAGGTTTTCTTTTCCCTCTCTTTTTCAAAAAGGAGGAGAAGAAGAAGAAGGGAAGAAATAGAAAAATGGGAAAGGCTACGGTTGAGTGAGGAGGGAGGAAAGATAGAGGTGGGGGCTTTCCAAGGTTTGGGGATTAGGGCATGCTTGGGAAATGGTGCATTGAGGAGACATTAAATAGGAGATGGTGAGAGGGAATGTGTGGTGATGATGAGCCCCATTTTGAATGGGTGGCTCAGATTCATAAGAAAATTACTCATACAAGGAGAGGGTTGGGTTGACTCGTCAAATATTAGGGCTCTCCATTTGGTTTGAACCAATGGGGTGTTGACACCTAATGCAACATGTGCAAATAAGCCCCCTTAAATTTAGGTATTTGTACAGACACATGAAATGATAAAAAAATGGTGGGAGAAAATTGGTGTTTGGTGTTTTGTAGGGTGAGGGGGTGTTGTGTGCTTTCTATGGACTCAATTAATGGGGTATTTGGATTAAATTGGGATTAAAACGGGATTAGTCAAAGTTGGTATCCCCAATTTAATTAGAAACAAATGCAAGCGATGTTCTAAAATTAATTAGAAATACATGAGGCCAAAATTAAGTTGGGACACAATTATCATTAGTGAAGAAGACTCAGAACAGAATATTATCCTAATTTGGGTTGCATGAAAATGGGTTGAGATTGTGTCCAATTTTGATTGGAACGCACAACGATACAAAGTTAGATTTTAATTAGAACTCTAATAAACGTCCGCGACGAATATTGTGCGGCTAAAATAAAGCACAAAAGAGCATAATTATGAGTTACAAAAAGGTCAGAATAGAAGGCGGGCACGTCTAGGGCAAGGTTGTAAAATTTGTTGGAAGACAAAAGATAGGGTAGCGTTCCAAATATCGAAGCAACGGCAAGGCGCAACAATTAAATAAAATTACGGTAATTAATTACAACCTCAAATAATTAAATTATAAATAATACAAATAAATTCATAACCCTATAATTCGGTCAGGTGTTTCATCTAGTGGGCTTCTAGGTTAAGTCTACTAGCAACATTGTACATAATATATACGTAAATATACATCTCATACAATTATATAAATTAAATACACACAATATTAATAATATATAAAAGTCAAGCATACCCCTGTTTTTAGAATGTGGTAGTGACATAGTTACATATACACAATCACATGAAATAACGGGAACGAGGGCAGGAACGAACCTGCGCGCGGCATGACGACGATGACGATGATGACGACGAGGGTGATGGTGAAGGTGAGGTATTTCGGCGAGGTGGTGTAGAGTATTCAGGTGAAGGGAAGCAGGGAGGAGGAGAACGGAGGTTCAGAGGTCGGCTTTGTTTGGTACAACAGTTCGAGGATGGCCCGGTCGACTCCGGCGTCGGGATGAGAAGTCCAGCGGGTCGAGGGGGTGTTCAGGCGAGTTCGAAGTCGGGATCCAGGCAGGTTGTCGTCGGCTTACAATCGGGTTCAACTCCGACAGACTGTTCGAGTCAAGCGGTGGAGGAGACGCTCGGCAGCGGGTTTTCGGCGTCGTCCCAGCGGTGAAGTGGTGGTGTACTGGGGGAGAAAGAGGGGCAGGCAAAGATGTCTCGAGGTCGAATGGCGGGGAGATGTCGACGTGGGCTTCAGCCTTCTTCGGTTAAGTACAGGCTGCAGCGACATTCACGGCGGGTTGGGCGAGTGAGCGGTAGGTCTCGACGGTTGAAGCAGTGGGTCTCCGGCAAGGGGTTCGTCCGACGGGGAATTCTCCGGCTGTGGGAACAGTAGGTCAGGGAAGATGGGTGATCGGCTGTGGTTTGGTTTAGGTATAGAAAATAAGGAAAAAGGAAAAAGTAAAATAAGAGGATATTTATGTATATGTAGGTCTTGGGTTGACCTAAAAATTGTTGACTTGGTCAAATCCCTCTTGGAATTGGGCTTGGGTTGTCAGGTAGGTATTTTAATGGACTAGGATTGACATGGTTCAAAATCAAAGGAGGGCCAATGTTTGGGGAGGTTGATGTTGTGTTACACACTCCCAAAAATCATAAAAAAATACATATGAAGAAGAAAATAGTTTATTCACGTGTCGTGTCCAACGGGATTGACACATTAATGCACTTTTGCATAAGAGTGCCCAATAATTAGAAAATTGCACAAGTTTGGATTTATGGATTAATTAATTAGAAATAAATGAATTAGAGTTCTAAAATTAATTAGAAGTACAAGGGATTGAAATTAAGTGAGATACAAGTGTCATGAATGGAGATGACTCAGAATAGAAAATTATCCTAATTTGGGTTGCTCAAATGGGTCGAGATTGTGTCCTCAATTTTGATTGGAACGCACAATGATACAAAGTTAGGTTTTTTTAAGAATTAAATAATAACGTTTGCGACGAATATTGTACGACTAAAATAAAGTACAAGAAAGCATAATTATAAGTTACACAAAGGTCAGAAAAGGAGACAGGCATGTCTAGGACAAGGTTGTAAAATTGGTTGGGAGACAAGGCTAGTGTAGCGCTCTAATTATCGAAGCAACGATAAAGTACAAAAATCAATAAAATCATAATTATTTAAATACAATTAATTATCATGCAATCATTTACACATAAAATTATGAAAAGACAAAATTACCCTTAATCTGAAAAGTGCGGGTGACACCAGGCGTCGATGATTGTTTCGACGCTGAGATAGAAGAGGAGCCCGTCCTAGCTGAGGAGACGCCGCTAACGCCCTAGTATAGCTAGGTGGGTTTCACTAGGTTGTTCCCAGTTGGTTTTGGATGACTGTATCACTTATTATTTTGCTACTGTGAGATGTTGTAGACTCTTAGACTTGGATTGTGTATTTTAGGATATTGTACTTGCTATCTTTGGTTCTTTATTTCTTTTGTTGATATCTTATCGTACTTTTACTCTTTCCCTAGCTATTGTGATTGAGTTTATATATATTTTGTGATGTGTCTTCCTTTTGGAGAGGTTATCTTGACAGGTTATTATGAGATTTTCATAGTTGTGACCTAGAACGGACCTAGACAGCGTTCTGTCACCGATTCTGCGGCGTAGGCTGGACGTACCCACGACTCATGTCCGATTTTCCGGGTGCGAGTCGTGACAAGTATGTTGTGAAGATAAACTTGACTACAGTGGAGGGTTCATTTGGATGCTAATTTGGGCTAATTAGAGTTTAGGCCCTAAATTTTATACCAGCTTAGAGTTTGAGCCCTGACTTGTTCAATTGGAGAGTTTAGACCCTTAGTTTTTATTATTTGGTTTAATTTTTATTTTATCCTTCTTAGTCTATATAGAAAAATTTTATTATCAAGCATGAGAGGGAGGGTATAATATGAAAATTATACCAAATATTAACTTTGGTTTTCTTTTCATGAAAACTGTTGTCTGCTACTGCTAACAAAAGCAAAAATCTATTTTCTTTTAGTCGAACATCGGTTGGGTAAATGAAAGTGGTTGTGGTTATATTCACTTTGCTTCATCAATGATTCGATTGGGAAGTTCTAAGGGCCGCACGTGCAGCCGCTAATGGCCCAGTTCGGTTTGGTGTGCATAGTGTATCGGGTGCGGGTGTACTCACATTTTTGGGCGCTGGATTCTGAATTTGAATTTACAGCTTTTACCCTTGTTATCTAATTATTAGTGCTAATATTTTTATGTGGTTTTTTTTCAGCCCACGATTACGTTCTATCGGGTTTCTTTCGCTGGTAGCACGAAATTTTACCTCTAGGAACATTTAAGAAGAATTTCTACATAGATCTTGGATCAACTTTTAGTGTAGTACATTAAGCACGACTTTTCTAGAAATTAGTAACATAAAATTTGTTCTTTTTTTCGTTTACATGATTTCAAAACAAAATAAATAATATTTATTCTAACAATCTAAGAGTTTAACCCAAATTTTGATACTGACTTTTATAACCCCTAGCCTAATATGACCAACTATGCACATGACATTGGTGTCATATTTATTTGAGTCCACGTAGGCTCTAAAAATAATAAATAGCAAAAGAAAGTTTAGGGTCTTAGTCTGAACCCGAAGAGTTTATCGGGTGACGCTTTTATTGGCTGGGATCGCCATGTGTAGTGAGCCAAAATTTTATCTGACTCTACTACGTCTTGAAGTAGGAGCCATCGAACTTAGTTGGATTAGCAGTAGAAGTCTCTTCTTTGCTAGTCATGATTACTAGTAAGATAGTCTAAAGTTCTTCAAGAATAATATATTTACTCAATAACAGTGACTGGATTCAAAATAATAGTTTGAGTGATATGTCTAATCAACCTTAAAAAAATATTAGTCTATCAACTGTTGATTAACTTGGGTTAGTTGTAGGGGCCGGTTTTCGACTGGTGATGGTCCAAGGATACTTAAGTATCGTGTAGCTTAGGACTATTTACACCCAGTTGACAGAAGGATCCTTTCGACTTGTACCCAAAATAATCTCTACTTTAAAACATTAAATTTAAAGAAATTTTCAATGTCACTAAACTATTTGCTTCCTAAATAGTTTAAATATACGAAATAAATATTTGGTTGAAATAAATCATAATATTAATTTTATTAATGGATGATAATGGATGATACAATCAACAATATTGAATGTATTGATAAATTATATATAAAACCATACAACTATAAATGTATATATAGATGGAAAACATATCCTTATCCGTATAGAAGAAAGAATTTGTATCCATATAGGAAAAAATATGTATCCATATAGGAGATACATAAAGATAAACTTGAATCTAATCATATATCTAATCATATCTTAACACCCCCTTCAAACTCATGATAGATCAAATAACATGAGTTTGCCCAATAGAAAAACTAAAACCGTGGTGTGGGTGTAGCTTTATAAAAAAATCTGTCAGCTAATCACAGAGATCATATGTGGTAGAGAAATAACACTGGAGTTGGATAAGAAGTAATGCTGGTATTGGCTCGTGCACTCTTAGATGGCTCGTATGTTTCTGGATAGCCGTAAAGAAGATGGTGGCAAGCCGCCTCGTAGGAGCTTAGCTCTTTGGAAATCTGGACTGCTCTATGTTAAAAATTATGTAGATAATCAACTATTGATTATCTAAAAAATACTCTGAAAGGCTTAAGCAGCAACAACTTATAATAATATAAATTGTATGTTATGGTTTGATGATAAACAGATGATGGCGAGTCAGTTATTGCAGATGTAACTGAAGAAATTAACGACAACGCCTGGAGACGATGACCTAGAGTTTGGCCGGTGAAGACGATAACCTATGGAGACGACAACCTGGAGTTTGGTTAGAGAAGACGATGACCTGGAGTTTGGTCGAAGAAGACGACGACCTGTGGAGACAACGATGACCTGTGGATACGATGACCTGGAGTTTGGTTGGAGAAGACGATGACCTGGAGTTTGGTCGGAGGAGACGACGACCTGGAGTTTGGTCGGAGAAGACGATAAAGCAGATAGATTTCTCCTAGGCTCTGATACCATAAAACAAATATAATATTGATTTTATTAATAGATGATAATGGATGATACAATCAATAATATTGATTGTATTAATAAATTATATGTTAAACCATGCAACTATAAATGTATATATATATGGAAAATATATTCTTATCTATATAGGAGAAAGAATATGTATCCATATAGGAGAAAAAATATGTATCCATATAGGAGATATATAAAGATAAACCTGAATCTAATCCTAAATATAATCATATCTTAACAGATGTCACAAGAATGTACTTATATTAACAAATATTTGACCAAGGCAATATAGAGAATAATTGTTCACAGCAAGACAAACTTCTTTTGTTAAATCAACTGAACGATTATATGTAACAGTTTAGAACGTTCTAAAAGTTGTTGCTACAGTAAATTATGTTTAGAACAAGTTTGTTAACATAAAGTAAAATATTGCCTATAGTAGTCACCAATATGAGTATGATAAGAAATTTAGAATAGTCTATAATTTATTAGAAGAACTATTTTCTATAATATAAATAAGATAATATTATTATATTAATATTGGAAAAGAAAGTACAAAAATTATTTTCCAAACCAGAGAGTACCTGCGAGAGAACCGAAAAAAATACAAAAACCAAAAATGCCATGTCACACCCTGATTCTGTGGAATCGATAATCATCCCCGGACGTGATGTCGTGTGTGCCTAGGTTGTGCAACGCATAAGGCCAAGGTATTTTATATAACGAGCACATATTCAGAGTATGCAGATAATTGAACACAATATTGAAATATGAAAAAGTTCTCTTTATTGATAATGAACATATTTTACAAACTCTTGAACGAGTCCGATAATTGTCTTACGGGATTACAAAAGTAGACACAAAATGAGATAATTGTCTTATACATTATATCCTTTTACTAAGACTTCAAAGCTATACACACCTTCGGACAAAGCTATCGCCTTTCCTCGGAGCTGCATAGGGTATGTGCATGAGCTCCTGGAACTTACAAAATATACTTCAAGGGCACGAACTAGACGTATCGGTAGGTGGACTGGATTGGAAAGTCACTCTAGATTCTTGCAAGATCTCCTTGGCATGGGGAACCTATTACAATGAGGGTCGGTATATGCAAGTTATTATGTGAAGCATGCAAGTTATTATGTGAACCCATTTACATTACACTGGTGAATCCGAGCTAACCCAACTATACTAATCAACACATTGTTTATATGAAGCATGCAAGTTATTATATGGTCTTTCTATCTTACCTTAGTTCAATTTTACAATCAAGCAATAGATATAGAAATTTACTAAATTAAACATGTCACCGCTCGGAGACTTCTACCTGTCTGTCTGAACCACTTGCACAATACTTACCATGACCTTTTCTGCCACGAAGATATAGTTAGCTTGTACAGTTTAAATATACGAGGGGATCATTGGCATGATGCCATAATGGAGAAGTTATAGTCTTGAATGAGGATGGTATGCAATGAAAGCACGTGAGGCACTACACGCTATCTCGTCCAGCAAGTAAGACTATCGTGAAGTTCCGTCTGGATCGAATCTATGCCAATGCCCCAGTGACCATCCATAGGAACCATAAACCTTGTGCACAAGTTGTCCATGATTAAGAGATGTCTATACTAAGTTATCAATTGATGTAGTTAAAGCAACACGAGCACGAGACAAGTAACATGGCATGATCTGTTTACATAGTCTTCTTGATCAGTTTATTGCATAGTAAGGTGTATTCTATGCATAGCATAATTATAGAAGAAGTATATATTATAGCTAGAATTAAAACTTAATAAAAGAATATTCTAAGAGAACTAGCATGCAACAAGGTAACCGTTCATAAGTTGGTTGACAAGCACAAGTAATCCAAGTCCATTCCTTTTTATCTTGATATCTTTTAGTTATTATGGTATTATTTACTCGGAACAATCAAGAAGGCAATATTTTAGATGTGAAGACTTGGAAGAAGGGTCAACTAAATCAAATTATATCTACTCACAAGTTGGTGGAGAGAGAAAAGAAAAGAGGTGCTTCAAGACTCCGCTGATGCGATGTCTACTGCACGATCACCTGCATTACCACAAACAGATGATCAATACCTCTTCTACTCTTTCTAAGCTCAGAATAAAATGTTCTTCAACAAACAAAAATAATAAAATCCGTCAAAATCGTTCAAGAAAACATAAATCCAAAAACTAACTCAAAAGCATGAAAGCAACAAAGTGACAACAAAAACTAGGCAAAAAAACTTACAGCAGAGAGGTCCCTCTTGACTTTGCCGCTAAGTCCATCCTTGGGGTATGGTCTACTTAATATGGGAATTGATTCCGAAGAAGCAAATGCATAACAAGGAAAATATCTTGATTCAATCTATCCCGATCGAACGATACCGAAAGTATTTCTTAGTCGTGCTCCCCGTAAAGGGGGAACGGGGAACCACATCCTAACCCACTAATAGGAAGTTTTGTCCACGAAACTTAGGAATAGAACCTACCACTATAAAATAATGAAGAAAACTTTCTTTTGTCTCAGACTTAAGCTCCCACGTCGATTCCTTGACCGAATGATTTCTTCAAAGCATCCGCATGAGAGAACCAAACGACTTTGAAGCAGCTTCTTTTTTTGATCCAAGATCGTTACAGGGTGTTCAACATACGCCAAGTCCGCCTTCAAGTCCAGTTGATCAAGATCTACCACATGACTCGGATCGTATACTTACTTCCTAAGCTATGAAACATGGAATATATCGTACAATTTAGATAATGACGGTTGCATGGCAATCTGATATGCGACTGGGGTGACTCATTTATGTATTTTGAACGTCCGACGAATCTAGGACTTAGCTTCCCCTTTGCTCTAAATCTGGTAACTCCTCGCATGGACGAGACCTTAAGAAATACACAATCGCCTTCTAAGACCTCGAGAGGTCGACGGTGCACGTCTGAGTAACTCTTTTGATATTTTTGTGCTACCTTCAACCATTCGTGGTTCAAACGGATCTTTTGGAATGTTTATTCTATGAGCACTGGGCCAATAATTTACCATTCACCAACTTTATCCCAATATATAAGGGATCTACACTTTCGCCTATACAATGCCTCATATAGCACCATTTGAATGCTGGATTGATAGCTATTATTGTATGCAATTCGGCTAACGGTAGATGCATGTCCCAACTTGACTTCAAGTCTAAGGCATAGAGCCATAGGTCTTCGAAGATTTGGTTTACCCGCTCTGTCTGGCCGTCCATCTGAGGATAGTAGGCATAGCTGAACTTCAATTTTGTCCCCAATGCTGACTGAAGGCTCTCCCAAAGCGTGATAAGAATCATCCATCTAGATTGGAGACAATAAATACGGGCTCACCGTGGAGTCGAACAATCTCATTGAGGTAGATCTACGCCATACGGTCAGTACTCCAAGTAACTTTGATAGGCAGAAAGTGAGTTGACTTGGTGAGTCGAACGACGATGACCCAGATGGCATTATTTCCACGTTGCGTCTTTGGAAAACCAACAATAAAATAAATCGTTATGTGTTCCTATTCCAACTCATGTATAACAAGATTCTGCATCTCTCTGTCCGAATTATGGTACTCGACCTTTACTCGCAGACAAGCCATGCATTACGACACGAACAGTGCTACATCCCTTTTTATGATGTGCCACCAAAATATTGTGTGGAGGTCTCAATACATCTTTGTGCTTCCTGGATGTGAAGTGTAACTTGCATAGTGGGTTTCAGTGAGTATCTCTTTTCTGAGGTTTGTATCGTTAGGAACACACAATCTTCCCTTTATCCACACCATTCCATCCGTACTCACCCAAAGTCGGTCGCCTTTCCAGCTGAGATAAGATTATACATCTTTTTTAGGAATATGTCGTCCTTCTAAGTGGACTTAACTTTCTTCAATAAGCCCAGTTTGAGGTACAAATGAGCCTCTTGTGCCCCCTTTTTATATCTGATTTGCAGTGTAATGCCCAAACTTTCAAGATCCCTTTGCAGCCTGTCATCGATAGCTACGCTCCTAACAAATACTTGACTTAGTGCATCAGCTATAATGTTGCCCTTGTCCGGTGTATATCTGATCATTAAGTCAAAGTCGCTAAGGAGATCAAGCTAATTTTGTTGCCATAAATTTAAATCCTTTTGAGTATAGAGGTACTTGAGGCTTTTATGATCCTTGAATATTTTATACGGTATGCCATAGAGGTAATGTCGCCATAACTTCAATGCGAATACTACTGCTGCAAGTTCCAAATCGTGCGTTGAATAGTTTCTTTCGTGAGGCTTTAATTGCCTTGACGCAAAGGCTATCACCTTGTCCCTCTACATAATGACATATCCCAAACCCTTTCTTGAAGCATCACTATAAATCTTAAAATTATCGGGTCCATCCGGAAGAATAAGAATCGGTGTTGAGACTAGTCGTTGCTTTAATTCCACAAATGAAGCTTCATAGCCATCCGACTACGCGAATGTTACTCCTTTTTGAGTGAGATGAGTCAGAGGTGAAGCAATTTTTGAAAAATCTTTTATGAATCTCTTGTAGTAGCCTGCTAGACCAAGGAATCTCTGAATGTCGCTGACTGACTCAGGTCTCTTCCACTTCACGATGGCTTCAAATTTCTTTGGGTCGACTAAGATGCCCTCCGCGAAAATGATATGCTCGAGAAAAGATATGTTGTCCAATCAGAACTCGTATTTGCTTAGTTTCGCAAACAACTTATTGTCTCGAAGAGTCGTCCCCCAGGTGTAATGTCGTACATGCCTAGGATGCGCAATACACAAGGCCAATATATTTTATATAATGAGCACATATTCAGAGTAAGCAAATAATTAAATACAATGTTGAAACATAAAAAAGTTCTCTTTATTGATAATGAACAACTTTTACAAACTCTTGAATGAGTCGAATAATTGTCACATGAGCTTAAAAAGTGGACACAAAATGAGATAATTGTCCTATACATTATATCATTTTACTAAGACTTCAAAGTTATAGACACCTTCGAACAAAGCTATCGTCTTTCCTCGGAGCTGCATAGGGTACATACACGAGTTCCTAAAACTTGTAAAACATGCTTTAAGGGCATTAACTGGATGTGCCGGTAGGTAGACTGGATTAAAAAGTCGTTCTCTCTTCTTGAAGGATCTCATTGGTGTGGGGAACCAGTTGTAACGAGGGTCAGTACATCAAAATGCACTGGTAAAGGTGAGTTAACCCAACTATACCAATCAACACGTTGTTTATATGAAGCACGCAAGTTATTAAATGGTCTTTTTATCTTGCCTTAGTTCAATTTTACAAGAAAGCAATAGATATGGAAATTTACTGAATTAAATATGTCACCGCTCGGTGATATTTACCTGTCCGTTTGAACCAATTGTACAATACTTATGATGACCTTTCCTGCCACGAAGACATAGTTAGCTTACATAGTTTAAATATACGAGGGGATCACTAACGTGATGCCATAATGGACGAGTTATAGTATTGAACGAGGATGGTATGCAACGAAAGCACGTGAGGCACTATACGCCATCCCGTCTATCACATGAGACTATCGTGAAGTTCAGTCCGGATTGGATTGGTGCCAGTTCCCCAGCGATCGTCCACAGGAACCATAAACCTTGTGCACAAGTTGTTCGTGATCAAGCGATATCTATACTAAGTTATCAATTGATGTAGTTTAAGCAACACGAGCATGAGACAAATAACATGGCATAATTTGTTTGCATAGTCTCCCTGATTCGTTTATTGCATAGCTAGGTATGTTCTATACATAGCACAATTATAGAAGAAGTATACATTCTAACTAGAATTGAAACACAATAAAAGAATATTCTAAGCGAACTAGCATGCAATAAGGTAATTGTTCACAAGTTGGTTGACAAGCACAAGTAATCCAAGTTTATTGTTTTTAATCTTGACGTCTTTTAGTTATTATGGTATCGTTTGATCGGAACAATCAAGAAGACAAGATTTTAGATCTAAAGACTTGGAAGAAGGGTCACTAAATCGAATTATAGCCACTCAGAAGTTAGTGGAGAGAGAGAAAAAAGAGGGGTGCTTCAAGACTCCGCTCGTGCGATATCTACTATATGATCACCTACATTACTACAAACAGATGATCAATACCGCTTCTACTCTTTCCAAGCTCGGAATAAAATGTTGTTCAACCAAAAAAATAATCCATTAAAATATTTCAAGAAAATACAAATTCAAAAACCAACTCAAAAGCACGAAAGCAACAGGGGACAGCAAAAATTAGGCAAGAAAACTTGCAGTAGAGAGGTCCCTCTTGACTCTGCCGCTAAGTCCATCATGTGGGCAAGGTCCAATGAATATGGAAATCGATTCCGAAGAAGCAAATTCATAATAAGAAAAAGATCTTGATTCAATCTATCCTGATCGAACGATACCAAAAGTATTTCTTAGTCGCACTCCCCGTAAAGGGGGAACGGGGTACCACACGCAAAACACAAATCACAGACATAGAGATTTCTGATGTGGAAAATCCTTGCGAAAAAAAATCACGGGACGATCGGAGCCAACCCTGAAAAGCGTCTACTAATGGAATAAGAAATAGAGTGACTACTTACAAACTTCTCATCGATCTAAACCGATCACCACAACTCTTTGGAACATAATATAGATTACAACCACAAAGAAAAAAAGACAATAAGAAATACCCCAAATTGATCTCCTTCTCTGAAATGACCTCCAATCCTTCTTTCTCCTCTCCAATGTTGTAAAAATACTCTTGCCTCTTTTTGTAATATTTTAAGATATATTTTAGGGCTATGAGACACCTAATATATATAGCCTCAAACCTACAACTAGTATTCATATTATATATAGGATTACCCAATCCAAATACAAATCTATTGACATATTCCTATTATATATAGGAATACACAATCCAAATCTAAATCCATTAACATATTCCTATTTTATATAGGACTACCAAATCCAAATCTTTTGAGAAATTCCTATTATATGTAAGAATACTCAATCCAACTTCGGAGTATTTTTTACATAGGTTGGGAACCCCACCCACTCCAACAAATTTTCTATTTCATAACTATGTGGAGGGAATCATCATCCCGATGATCTGTCTGCAGTACTCAAAATTGTCCCTTAGAAGAATCTTTATGAACATATCTGCTCCGTTGTCATCCGTATGAACATTTTCAAGCGCCACTTGCTTCTTTTCAACCACATCCCGTATCCAATGATACTGGGTATCAATGTGCTTGGGCCGGCTATAAAATATCTGGTTCTTCACAAGGTGAATTGCACTCTGACTATCGCAAAGAAAATGATACTGCTCTTGCTTTAGTCCTATTTCCTACAACAGCTTCTTTATCTACAGCAACTCCTTGCAAGACTCGGTCATCGTAATGTACACTACCTCTGTCGTCGACAAGGCAACACACTTCTACAACCGCGATTGCCATTGTAAACCCCCCTAATTTTATTTTGTATTCTAAGTATTTTTATTTATTTAAATGATAAAAAATTTAGAGTATTCTCTTAGGTAATTAGAAAATAAATTTATTGATTTATTAATTATAAAAATACTTATTAAAATTATATTCCTAAAACTATTTTTTTGCTATTATTTATCTCTTGCTAAACTATTATGAATTTCCTAGAAGTTATTTTGTGTACAAAATGTTATTAGAATTTGTTTTATATAATCTTATCTCTACGAATATATATATATATATATAATTTTGTTAATAAAGATAAGAAAAGAGAAAGAAAAGATAAGATAGGAAAATAATTACTAAAACTCCTAATCCATTCCTTAATTAACCCTAACCCTAACCTTTATCCAATTCATAATCTATTCCTAGTCCTATAACAACACGCAACAAACCCCCGCGTCGAACACCCGACCACAGACTACCTCTCACAATCTCTCTCGATATATATACAATTAGTAAACCCTACTTCTTATCTCTCCTTCTCCTCTCCCGTACCCTGGACTGCCGCAGCCATGGTCGACCGTCGCGGCCGTGCGACGCCGCACGCATGAGGTGAAGTCAGCGCCCGCGCGCACAGCAGCCACCCTCATGAGGCTTCCTTCACAGGTAAACATCTTCCTTATCTCTCAATGGTTTTATACCCGGTTTATCCGTAAACGCTCACAACCTAACCCTTTAGGATTTCCTTCAATCGGAACAAGTTTTCGTGCCCCAAATTTTAGGAAAAATTGGCCAAAAAATTGTTCGAAAATTGTTTAGAAATTTAATCCAACTACCCCTATTCATGCCCAGTTTTCTACCAACTCGTTTATTATTTTCAAAATCTAATTGATAGGACTTCTTCACAATATGGCCGAGATTATTATTGTTCTTTTAGTTTTTAATAATTTGTAATGTGGATTAAATATTTAGCTTCCAAAATGACCAAAAAACTTGGTATTTTAAAATTAAAATTTTGTGATACGGAGTGCGCCCCGCCAACGTGTCACGACCCTCACCTGGAATTGGGCACGAGTATGTGGGTACGTCCAGCCTACGCCACAGCATCGGCGCTAGAACGCTGTCTAGGTCATGATACTATCTAAGCAATCTCACACGAGCATCAAATCTCCATAAGGAGGCATGGATGACACAATATAATATGAACAACATACTCAATCACATAACTACAGCACGATAAGATATCGAACAAATAAAATAAAATACAATACAACACAAGTCTAAATGGAAATAATCTAACTCAACAAATATCCAAGTCTCAACAAAGTATGCCGGAGACAAATCCGGTACCAAAAGATTGCTAAAAGAAACTAGCTAGATCACTAGTGATTCCGACTAGACCTTCCGGAATCATAACTGAACTACCAAGTCCAAGTCTGCGGCTACTCACCCTGTGGTCCATAAATGTTGGACACCAGTCCTCTAAGGCATAGTCTGGAAAGATATTTTCAGTCAGAAAGGAGCAAAGTACATCTCAAATAATAGTTCCATTTAATTGATAAGGACTATAAAATAATAAACTGATGATGCTGTATACTGAGAGAAGACAATGAATAAATACAATGGCGTAATAAAGAGACAGGCAATATAAAGAGACAGGCAATATAGGCAATATGATACAGTCAGTGCATATATGAAATGAAGAGAACGAGGTACAATATCATATACGGGTGATGTAGTATATGATCTAAAATAGAGAACTGTAACTATTCTAAGTATTTAAAATATCAGTCTATCATGTGATTGGCTTGGGACAAGATCAGGCTTGTTACATATGATTAGCTATGATTCATGTAAGGTCAGGCTAACCATTTGGTTAGCTATGATGCAAGTAGTGGTCAGGCTAATCATATATAACAGCTATAAGGCATGTAATGGTCAGACCGCACCCGACGTGAGATGTGGGGTGAACTATGATGCATGTAGAGTTGGGTATGATCACATAATCTACTAATATTTCCTCCGCCCCCAACTAGTACAGTGGATCCAATCACGACACGTCACGATACACGAGCAATATCCAATATATCATGTACATGGTCTAAATATCAATATCGTGTACAATGTCAATACGATAATTAATGTACATCGTATGACTGCAGATCCAATCTATATACTAGTCCGTGTAGCACAGTGTCAAGAATCAGATGTAACATTTCTAGATACTGGAATTATAGATATTATCAAATAATTAGAAATTATCAGAGAATATATATACCTTGGGTCCTTAGCTTGTAACACCAATGTCCTGTTCCAGAGTATCATCTGGATGATCCAACAGTCCTATAGACATATCATAAAATAATACAATATTGCATCAGATATTACACTAATCACACAATCAAAATACACTGAACTCGGGACTACGCTAGGTATGATACTGGTCACCTAGGGTCAGTGTGCGTCAAGTTGCACGGGCGTCGCGTCTGTAATTGCTGTGCAATCAGACAGTCGATGATACGGGTCTTGCCAGTACGTCGATGTATATATGGCAGTCTACTACCATACTACATGGGCACAGGTCAATGTAACCACGGGTCACCTAGTACATATACAATATACATATTATTAATAAATAGCATTAATACTTACAATATATATATATACCAAATTAAATACATATACAATATATACGTATACCAATTAATTACATATATTAATATATGTATATACCCTAAAGAATTTATACTATGTATATATATTAAACATACCAATCAATTGTATTCGTTTTAAACGTATACTAGGGCATACGTCTACAATCCATATACATAAGTATATATATACAAATTTGAGAAATATATATATATATATATATATATATATATATATATATATATATACCATCATTAATATTAACATATACAAATACTAATACATTAATTGAATTTATACTAGTATACATTTTATTAAATATATACTATATAAAAATAAACAAATATACATACATATACATATGTATATATATGAATACATATGTATATATATGAATACATATATACTATTACGTGCATATTAGTACATACATATATATATATATATATTGAATATATAATTACTAATACGTACATATATACATACACTCATACATACGTACACGCGTACGTGTATGCGAGGAGAAGATCGAACCTGAGCGCGTCTACGATGACGGCGAAGACGTCGACGATGATGACGATGACGAGGACGACGAGGTGGCTGGTGATGAACACGACGATGGTGGAGATAACGGCGAGGTGTGGCTGTGTGAGCTAGACAGGGGGTGGTGGTCATCTCAGGCGAGTCGAGGAGGAGCTCATGCAGGAGGATGGCCAGAGGGATGAAGATGATGGAGGAGGAGAAAGAGGAAGTGGTGTTGTTGGTTGCTCGAAAAGTCGGGAGGGGACTGTCCCGGCGGTGGAGCTCGAGTCTGAGGGGGAGAGCTTCAGGCCGACGGGACTCGGCGTAGAGGAGATGGAGGAGGAGCAGGGTCGGGGTATTCCAGACGGGGAGGCCGATTTGAGGTGCTCCGGTGGGATCAGGCGGAGGGAGGAGTCATCTCCGGTGTACAACGGTGTCTCTGGTCGACGAGGAGGAAGAAGAGCCGGGGTCGACGGTCGGCGAGGTGGCTCGACGGGTCTCAGGAAGGAAAGGTGGAGGATTCCGTCGAGGTGAGGCCGGCGGGGAGATGTCTGGCCGAGTCGTAGCTATGGTCGGCTGAGTAATAGAGGAAGCCGGCAGAGCTTCAGGTGGTACGGGCTGCTGGGGGTGACGAGCTCGGGAAGAGGGGAGGATTGCCGGACTGGATGACTGGAGGGGGCCGGATGAACGCCGAGGAAGGAGGTTCGGGTGGAGGAGATGGTTTGGTTTTTCTTTGAACCCAAGAAAAAGAGGTGAAGAAGAAGAAGAAGGAAGAAGAAAAAGGAAATGGGAAAATTTTGCTACGTTGGTGTTTGTGAGGAGGGAGGATAGAGAAGATGGGGGTTTCCCTAGGTTTAGGGATTAGGGCTTGCTTGGGAAAGGGTGCCTTGAGGAGACATTAAATAGGAGGTGGTTGATGGGAATGAGTGGTGATGATGTTCCCATTTGAATGGGTGGTCAAGATTTGACATGAGGAATTACTCATGCAAGGGTGAGGGTTGGGTTGACTAGTCAATATTAGGGCTTCTCCATTGGTTTGAACCAATGGGGTGTTGACACCTAATGCAATATTTGCAAATTAGCCCCCTTAAATTTGGGTATTTACACAGACACATGAAATAATAAAAAATTGGTGGGCGATTTGGTGTTTGGTATTTTGTAGGATGAGGGGGTGTTGTGTGTTTGGTATGGGCTTAATTAATAGGACACTTGGATTAAATTAGGATTAAACGGAATTAGTCAAAATGGTATCCCCAATTTAATTAGAAATAAATGCAAGCGGTGTTCTAAAATTAATTAGGAGTACATGGGGCCAAATTTAGGTTGGGACACAAATATTATTAGTGAAGAAGACCCAGAACAGAATATTACCCTAATTTGGGTTGCACAAAAATGGGTCGAGACCGTCTCCAATTTCGATTGGAACGCACAATGATACAAAGTCAGATTTTATTTAGAAATTAAATAAACATCCGCGACAAATATTGTGCGACGAAAATGAAGCACAAGAGAGCATAATTATGAGTTACAAAAAGGTCAAAATGGAAGGCGGGCACGTCTAGGGCAAGGTTGTGAAATTTGTTGGAAGACAAAAGATAGGGTAGCGCTCCAAATATCGAAGTAACGGCAAGGCACAACAATTAAATAAAAATTACGGTAATTAATTGCATCCTCAAATAATTAAATTCTAAATAATACAAATAAATTCACAACCATATAATTCGGTCAGGTGTTCATCTAGTGAGCTTTTAGGTCAAGTCTACCAGCTCAAACATTAATGAATACTGTACATAATATTATAAATACACATCGCATACAATTATTTAAATTAAATACACGCAATATTAAATATATATAAAAAGTCAAAAATACCCCTGTTTTTGGAACATGGTAGTGACAAGTCTACCCTCCTTAAAAGAATTTCGTCCTCGAAATTTAAGTTCCTCAATGGTTGTATTTTTCTTATTATATTATTTTTTATCAAAATTCAAATGATCAAACCCCATAATTATGAAGTAATCCCACATTGTTATTTCACAAACTTTCATAATTCTACAGATATCATATTTCTGAAAAATCCTCAAATTTAATTATCGAATTCCATTCGTATCATAATCTCCTCAGAATCTGATGTTAGTAATTAAAACCCAAAATTTAATATCCAATCCTCAAATTTTAAATCCAAACAATGCACATTTATAAAATTACAAAAATCTCATCCAAAAAGTTTGTATTTAAACACCAACCCATTAATCATCTTACTCCTCAAATTTTGGGTAAATTACTAGATACAAAATTTACTATCCAATCCTTTAATTGAAGTCCAGTCAACGCATATTTATAAAATTTAGGAAATCTCATACGAAAATACTATTCCATTAGTGATCTTATTCCTCGAGTCTTCTTTTTTTCCACACAATACTCAAATAATATAATTCTTGCAAAATCTTCAATTGTAATATTCAAAATAAATCTATATCTTGCAGTCAATAAATACAATGATAATCTTCTTAAATTTCTCAAAATTTAATGATAAATTTAATCATTTCATAATCTTTATAAAATCAATGTTTTAACCAAGTCGTCAATTCTGCCATATCAAGTTCTCAACTCTTTATTTAAATTAATGTTTATCCTCGAATTTTAAGGCATATTGTCTCTTTCTGGAAAATCATAACCTCTTCATTGATTCTTTACTACAGTCAATCCTCAACAAACAAAGTCTAAGAGTATCCTACCTATAGTCATACAACACGCAATACAACACGCAATCTAGATAAAGAATCTAGATGAAACACGCATTGTCATAGTCTCTTTTGTCGTGGTGTTGTAGTCTCCGTCACGGTGTGCTACAAACTATATTCTAACAAAAAAATCATGAATACAAACTACGGTACTAAGGAATAAATCAATCAATCAACAGAGGGAAAAAGGAACAGAAGGAAAGAACAGAACATAGTCTTCTAACCCATTACTTGGATATCTTCATCCTCTAATATACACTTAACTCTGGCACATTCACTAACTAATTCCTATCCTTGTACACTGGTACCCGTATCAACTAATTATTAGTCCACAACATCCATGAATACATCCATATTACACACATCTGTCTATTGATACCAAAATTTGATACCAAGGACCTCTCAACATTATCATTGGTCAAATGATGCATGTAAATTTTGATACCTCTATCTCTTTAGGTACCACAGTTCTACTACAAGTATACCTACTGCTAGTTTTCTTTCCTACTATAATTGTTCATACTAGTTGTTCTTATCACTCAAGTACACACCAAGTACAACACACCATACTAAGTACTGTTCTTTCTAATACAACTCTAGATGGACACCCAAGTCTGTTTGCAGTGCCATCTCAATCAAGCCCAAGTCAACAGATCCTTACGTATATACTTTATCCACTCATATACTGATATATATTTCTTACCCACCATAAAATTTAATCCTCCAAATAAAATCATCAAAATTTTACTTCTCTAACGATTTAAAGTAAGAGGCATATACTTCCTCAAAAGTCAAATACTCAATATCGAAATAAAATTTTAATCACTTCTAAAATATTTATAGCTTTGATTATGTTTATTTAATCAAATTTGAATCCTCAAAATTTAATAACATAGAATCTCAACTCCTCAAAATTCTTAAAAATTGAAATTCATTTCCACTCTTCAATTTCAAATCCACAATATACATATAAATGCTCACGGTCTCTAATACTCAAGGTGCACTTAAATACACCCATTGTCTACAACTCTCAACTGTGTACTGAAATTTGTACTGCCCAAATTACTTGCATTATTACTTCCAAATAATCAAAGTTATCATCATACGTATTTTCTCCAATGAGTTTCTATCTATATTAACTGATATACTAATTTAGCATTATCATACAAGGCACTTACTATTAGCACCTTGCTCAACTAATCCTCGATTTAGAATCATTAGTACGCTTGGTATGATAACACTAGCTTTATTATTAGATTATCTCATCAAACTTATTAGAACTCACGATCACTTGCACCTTCTATAACACCCAAGTTTCACTTTACTCTCATGGGAAAGTATATGGTTCCTCATCTCGATTGATGTATATGTATTTCCCTTTAATCTTTTACAGCCTGCTAAACTAATCTGTGGTACGCTTCACAACTTTCATTACCAATCCTGATATTGCTCTACTCATGACATCTCATTAAAACTCTTTATGCATATACATTTCTTTACTCTTAAAACACCCCCAAGTATCAATCAGCAAATTGAACATTATGCTCCATTAATCTTTAACACAATTCTTTGATACTTAATTGTTTACCTAGATCATCCAATTATATAAATTCATGACTGCCAGGACGGGTATGCTGGCTCTGATACTAACTCTTGGAACCATCACTAATACTCTTTTCTCCTTCTATCTATAGTACCAATACTAATAATAATGACACATCATCATAGAACCATTGCTATAAGGTACTATGCTATGGGTTAACTCTAGATTAATATCTACTGCTCACATGTCTAACTAGGAAACACTTGCAACGAATAGGTCACACTCAATCAACACTAATACTCAAGACACAGACCTAATTGCAAGTCACAAATTATCATACTAACAAGGATCTTAAGGAAATAAATCTCAAAAAGAACTGGATTAAGGAATGGAGATATCTCTACTGCTAGCAACAAAAGGAAGCGTTGGAACAAAGTCCTATAATAACGGAAATAGATAAGTATTGAGATGAGACTTTAAGAACTAATTTAAGATACAACCTGATAATCATACAGGTATGTCCAAAATCATGAAACTCAGAATCCTCGCCACGCCAGTAAGCATAGGTGCGATAACGACAGGTTCCGTAACTAAGGTATGCAACTCTATAATCATGTCATCTAGAATCCTCGCCACGCTAACCGGTATGGCTGCAAAAAACTCTAAATTTCATAACTAAAGTATGTACATCCAAGTCAGGTTCTTACGTTCTCGTCACGATAGCTAGTATGGCTACGATAAACTCTAGGTTCCATAACCAAAGTAGACGTTTTACCTTTCTCACTGTCCTCATCAATATATGTCATCAGATGATACCGTAAAGTTTAGTCCATAAAATTCATCTTGATAAGAAATCAACTCAACAACGATACCAAGAATTAAATTTAATAACTGGTCAACAAGAATCAAACTCAATATCAACAAGCGAGAACAGACGAAAATAAGGGGAAAGGAATTAAATTTGAATTCATAATGAGATTCTCAGGGGTCGTCCCAGGAATCTCTCAAATAATTCATGATTGAGTATCCTCTTTTATAATAGTATCATATGTCCTATATTCTATAGCAGGCACGCAGTAGTACAACTAATACGCCGCACTACCACGACATCGCATAACTTGCGAAGTCTGACCTACATGGGCCACCACTAAAAATGTATCATAACCCATACCCGGAATTGGGCACGAGTACGTGGGTACGTCCAGCCTACGCCGCAGCATCGAGGGTAGAACACTGTCTAGGTCATGATACTATCTAAGCAATCTCACACGAGCATCCAATCTCCATAAGGAGGTACGGATGACATAATATAATATGAACAACATACTCAATCACATAACTACATCACGATAAGATATCGAACAAATAAAATAAAATACAACACAAGTCTAAATAGAAATAATCTAACTCAACAAATATCCAAGTCTCAACAAAGTATGCCGGAGACAAATCCGGTACCAAAAGACTGCTAAAAGAAACAAGCTAGATCACTAGTGATTCCGGCTAGACCTTCCAAAATCACAACTGAACTACCAAGTCCAAGTCTGCAGCTACTCACCCTGTGGTCCATAAATATCGGACACCAGTTGTCACTACCACTTTTCCAGGTAAGGGCATTTGTGTAATTTTACTATTTTGGATAATTATGTGTTTAATTAAATTGCTGAGATTTTAAAACTATTTATTTTATGATTGTTTTAGGTCAAGCCCTAGAACCCATTAGGTCAAACCCTAATGACTAAACCCTAATTGTAAACCCGGTTCTAGTGAAACCCTAGAATTCAAATTTTAGGGTGAACCCTCAAACCCTAGACTGGCTAAACCTTAGCTAATTAGGTTCTACATGACCTAACCTAGGGGTTAAACCTAGGCCATACACTAGAAACCCTAACTGGGCCTATATATATAAAAGGAACCCTCTTGTTCTTCATATAGAGAGAGAAACCCTAGCCTCCATCTAGAGAAACCATCTCCCCACCCCATTTTTCGAGATTAAACCTAGGGCTTCCATTTTCGCCTCCTCCAAAGCAAGGAAATCAGGGAACTTGGGTCAAGGAGACTTGGGAAGGAAGAACTTCCATAGGGAACCATCTCCCTGCAGGTAAAACCCTATTTTATACATGTAATCTCTGTTTTTCTGTCGATTTTTGGCCATTAGGGAACCCCTTACTGTGTGGTACGAATTTTAGGGTTTTGGATAGGGTTTTGGTGACCAACATGGGGTTTTCCCCAATTAATTCGTGAACCCTAACCCTAGGTATTCGTAGGTAGATTGATTTCATCTTGTATGGGTAGATTGAACTCGATTTTTAGGGTTTTGGGGTTGAGGATTCATGGGTTGTATGTAAATTCGTGTTCTGCATGCTAGGTGTTTGTTGAAATGCCAAGAAGGATGAATACCTATCTAATCTACCCTAATAATAACCTAATTCGATGTATGATGTTGATATATATATATATGCATAGGTGTAGATGTGTGGTTGTTTTGATTCCTGGGGAGTCGAGTGTTGTGGGCTGTGTTGTGAATAGGGGAATTAAGGGCAGTGGGTGATCGGGATTTAGGTGAACTGTACTGTGCTGTACTCTGAGTATATGTGTACTGTGTGTTCAGTATAAATTTCAGTATGTGCAGTATTGATGTATCAGTAAACTTTCAGTTCTGTGTGTTTAATTACTGTGTGTTCATTAGTGAGAGCAGGAAGGGGGTTTGGGCCAGGTCTGTGCAGAATTGTGTACATGAGAGATAATATAGTGTAGAGTCAGGTTTGGGGGAAATTTCTGTGCAGTGTTGATACTGTGAGCTCGTGTATGGTTGGCATGGGGTTTAGTATCAGCGTTAGGATTCGATGCATTAGAACCTATGTGAGTTTCAATTTGGTTGTGGGTATTGGTCTAGAATGTTGTGTGTGTGTGAGTATCCCAGTTTCAGTTGCATTGTGAGAGTGAACTTAAATCCTAGAGTTCACAGTGTGTGACTTACCTAGGTGAATAAATGTGTGAGAATTGTGTATCCAGATTGTGCTTGCACCTATGTATGTGTATCAGTTAGGTGATAGAATGTTGTGTGTGTGTGAGTATCCTAATAACTGTGTGTGTATGTGTGTTCAGTGTAGCAGAATGTGTGTGTGTAGCTGTAGGTCAGTAACTTGGGTGTTAAAATGTGCAGGATTTATTCCAGTGTGTAGGAGTTTAGTATAGATGAGGGTGTATCATTCACTGATACATAATAGTGTGTTGTGGGGGGATAAGAACTAATACTGTGTGTGTAGGTGATAACTTGAGTGGTGACAGTGTGTGTTTTAGGGTGCCAGTGTCTTAGTGGTGAGTGTCCCAGGATTCAGTTGGGAGATAGCAGTGACTGTGTGAGTAACTCAGAGAATGAGAGATTTGGGCAGTGTGTAACTAGTGTGCTGGGTTCACAGTGTGAGGGGAATTTATGCTGTGTGTAAACCTGTGTCCCTATGTTGTGTATCCAAGTATGGAGTTAAGGTAGGTGAGTGAGCTATGTAGCAGTATCCTGAAACCTGTGAGGGTGTGTGTGTGGCTGAATATATCATGTGTACCAATTTCAGTAGAGTAACTATGTGTAGCAGTTAGGTGAGGAGCCTGTGTATTTTTCCTGTCCAATGTGTTGGGCATATGGGGTATCAGAATCTGTGTATCAGTAATCCGTATCTGAGTGCAGATTTCTGTGTATCAGTTGGGTGAGTGTCTGTGTGTGAGTGTGAGAGAGGGATCTCTGAGTAGAGAGTATCAAGGGTAGTGGGCAGTTAAGGTATTAGATTTGAGTATTGTTTTGCTTAAGGTTGACTGTGTATTACTGTGCAGAATTTGTGTATCAGTAATAATCATT
The DNA here is from genome assembly GCA_036927795.1 of Iris macrosiphon. Taxonomy (NCBI): domain Eukaryota; kingdom Viridiplantae; phylum Streptophyta; class Magnoliopsida; order Asparagales; family Iridaceae; genus Iris; species Iris macrosiphon. Next base: position 5,378,011 of record JAYESA010000003.1, read on the forward strand.
GAGGTGAGTTAGAAATCAGTGTGCAGTGATTTAAGGTATCTGTGAACAGGGAGAACCCAATGTGTATTCCTGTGTATCTAACTAGTGTGTGCAGCTGTGTAATTCAGTGAGTGAACCTTAAATATCTGGGTATTAGAAATACCAGTGTGTTGTGCTGTGCACACAGTTGGGTGTGTGTTTGGGACTGAGCCTGTGCATTATATCAGTGTGTATCAATAATACATATGGTGTACTGTGGGCCTGTGTAGGAGTCAGTATAAGATATGGGTAATAGTGTTGGTCAAGGTATTCAAGATTAATTGGGTTATGAGAGATATTGGAGTGATATAATAAGTATAGCTAAGATATTAGAGATAGTAATTACATAGAGTCTATAATTGTAAGTATAGAACATATAATATAGTGTATTTAACTAGTATTAGTTAACAATAGCTAGTATGAACCTAGAAGCAAGGTATTAACTAGTTTTGACCAAAAACCTAGAGTTGACTTAGCAACACCTAGTTTAGACCTAGAAATGGCCTAACACCCCATTTCAAATTAGCTAATCACTTTTATTATTCCAAACACCATTTTAATATTGTTATCTTATATATAGGTCTTTGTGATCCTACTTTGGACATCGATCCCCACATTTTGCTCAGGACCACAGGCGAGTACATTCTCTGACAGTTTTCATGATTGATTACTTCTATAAATTGTAGTGCATTATATACTTGATTCCGACACTATGGATACACGGGTTAGCACCCTAGATTCCCATCATGAGGAGTCGTGATTGGAATCCATCGTGCTAGCTGGGGGATGGGGAACTATTAGTAGATTGTATGATCATATCCAAATATTATATGTACCATAGCTCACCCCACTTCTCACGTCGGGTGCAGCCTGACCACTTATATGCTCCATAGCTGTTATATATGATTAGCCTGACCATTATATGCACCATAGCTAACCATGCGGTTAGCCTGACCTAAAAGAATCATAGCTAATCATATATAACCAGCCTGATCCAGTCCCAAGCCGATCACATAATAAACTAATATTTTAAACACTTAGCTAGATGTTTATTTTTCTGATTCACTTGTTCTAGCATTCACTATTTATTGCTCATTGCTAGATGCTCTATTGTCTATTTCATTTCTCCAGTACTTCTCATTTTCAGCATTTATTTCCATCTTGTATCTCTTACACTGTTTATAGATTTTGTCAATTTAATGAAACTGCTGTTAGTGCTTGTGCTTCGCTCCAATCCTGACTGGATAACAACATTTTCAGAGAACCTGGAGGACTTTTGCCCTACTCATTACGGTCCAGGAATAGAGGAGGATTTCACCCCAGAAATCCCAGAGGAGGTGCCTATCCTAGAGGAGAACTTACCAGCCTGTTCTTAGATTACTTTTCAGCATTATTGTTTTAGACTGAGATTGAGATGTATTTATTTTATTTGTGACTTTGTGAGGTCATTTAGACCCAGGATTTGAGTTAGACTTATTGTGGTTGGTTTTTATTTAGAACTCTTTTCAATTCTCATCGTGCCATTATGTTATAGTTGTGATTGAGTATAATATAGCATTGTGGTTTATTTATCATTGTCCTCCGTACGGAGTGGAGACTATTGACAGGATATACTATGTTTGTGACCTAGACAGCGTTCTACCGCCGATGCTGCGGCGTAGGCTGGACGTACCCACGACTCATGCCCAATTTTCGGGTGCGGGTCGTGACACATTTTAGTGGTGGCCCATGCAGGTCTAGTCAGTAGTCGAGTCCTAGAACCACATTAGAGCGATATCGTAGTGGTGCTCGCTTAGAGTATTCCTACGAGCCTGTTTTAGGAAATAGGAATTAGGCCAAGGATATGCTCAATCACAATTAGGGAATTCTGATTCTTATGATACTATTCTTAATGATTAATTCCTTTAGAAATTTTTCTGTCCTTCCTTGATATCATATCTATTGCCTTAATTGAATCTTTCGATCTGTCTTCAGGATGCCGCCAAGAAGGTCCCAGAGACTCGGAGCAGCAGATTCAGAGAGGTCTGCCACCTCTCGCGCTGCCGGACAGACATCAGCAGCACCTCCTACATCTCCAGTACATGTGGGAGTGTCTGCAGCATTCGGGGGTCCTCCACCACCAGTTCAGAGGGTCCCCACAGCTACGACGGCTCCACCACCACCAGTTCAACATCCAGGAGGCGTGCCCGTCGATGGAGCACAGATGTTCGCTTTGATTCAGGGCATGGTCGATGCCCAGAGGACGTCGGCAGAGGCCCAGAGAGTGCAGGCTGAGGCACATCAGGCCCAGACAGAGATGATGAGGGTGAACATGGAGAATGCTCACCAAGTGGCTCTCCAAGCTGTGGAGAGAGTCACTCAGCAGCAGCAATAACCTGGTCAGCAACAACAGAGGCCGGGCACCATTGTGGACTTCAAGAGGATGATGCCTCGGGAGTTCAAGGGGACAGAAGGGATACTCTACGCCGATGATTGGCTAGAGGACATCGAGAGAAACTTGCATTTGGCGCTGATTCCAGAGGCGCTCCAGATCGAGGCCGCTGGCAGCCAGATGTTCGATATTGCCTTGACGTGGTTTCGCACGGAGCCGAGACTCTTGCGCGGGGGACTCACTTGGGAGGCTTTCAAGGAGCTCTTCAAAGAAAAGTTCTTTCCTGATGTCGCCCTGGGAGCTTTGGAGAGTCAGTTCCATGACTTAGCCCAGGGAAGCTCGTCCGTCGACGAGTATGCCGCGGAGTTTTCCCGCCTGAGCCGCTTCGCGCCATCGATGATTAGAGATCCGGGGGACAGGGCCCAGAAATTCAGAAAGGGGCTGACAAGAGAGATCAAGTCTCGCACGTCGGGACGTCGCACAGCTACCTACGAGGGCATATTGATGGATGCCCAAGTAGCCGAGGATGACTTGGACCTCAGGCCCAAGAGGGGACACGATATTTCCGGAGGAGCAAACAGTAGTGCGGGACCAGGCAAGCGTCCACACTTTCAGCAGCAGCAGAGGCCCTTTCAGCAGCAGCATCAGGCACCAGCCCGAGGGCAGGTCCAGCAGCAGCAACAGAGACAGAACCAGCCCGCCATCCAGTGTGCGTACTGCGAGAAGATGGGACATACTAGAGAGATCTGCAGGCATAGATTGGGCTCATGTTTGTCCTGCGGATCGACGACACATCAACTAAGGGATTGCCCTACCATTCGGACTCGTCCAGGTCAGGGTGGAGCAGCCGCCCAGAGAGGACCAGGCAGGGTACCTGCAGCACCAGGAGGCCAACAGCAGAGGGGACCACTTCCACCACAACATCAGAAGTTCGCCCAGCATCAGCAGCAGAGAGGTGCACCCCAGGGGCGAGCATACGCCATGGCAGTCGAGGAGATCGAGCCAGCAGGAGACTTGATCACAGGTTCGGTTCTTCTCGATTGTATTCCCGTATTTACTTTATTCGATTCTAGCGCTTCCCATAGTTTTGTGTCTGTATCATATGCACTTCGACATCATTTAGACACAGAACCATTAGCTAGGACTTGCAAGATCATGACTGGTGGAGGTATTATCCTAGTCCGTGATCACTGCAAGGACCGAAGAGTATCAGTAGGAGGCCGAGAGTTGAGCGTGAGTTTACTCGTCATGCCACTTCCGGGGTACGATATTGTGCTCGGAATGGACTGGTTGAGTAGGCATCATGCTACTATAGATTGTCATAGAGGCAGAGTATTATTTAGACCGCCAGGAGAGTCGGAGTTTGAGGTCGTCAGAGGAGCAGCGGAACAGAGAGGGAGCACATTTTGCGGAGCCAGGGCAGAAGAAGAGGAGTTGCCACATCCTCTGATAGCGGAGTTCCTGGATGTATTTCCAGAAGAGTTGCCAGGCCTGCCGCCAGACAGAGATGTTGAATTCTCTATAGACTTGGTTCCAGGAGCGGAGCCCATTTCACAACATGTCTATAGAGTCAACAACAGCGAGCTGGCAGAACTGAAGAAGCAAGTTGAGGAGCTGCAGGACAAAGGCTTCATCAAATCCAGTTCATCACCATGGGGAGCTCCGATATTGTTCGTACCGAAGAAGGACGGCACGGTGCGCATGTGCATTGATTATAGAGCCTTGAACAATATCACTATCAAGAACAAGTACCCGCTGCCGAGGATAGATGATCTTTTTGACCAGTTGAGCGGGGCGAGGGTGTTTTCGAAGATTGATTTGAGGTCAGGCTATCACCAGGTGAAGGTGAAGAAAGAAGACACACCGAAGACAGCTTTTCAGACCAGATACGGCCAGTTTGAGTTCATGGTAATGCCATTTGGTTTAACCAATGCACCGGCAGTATTCATGAACCTGATGAACAAGGTGTTCCACCAGTACCTTGACAAGTTCGTGGTAGTGTTCATCGACGATATTCTTGTGTATTCTAAGACACCGGAGGAGCACGAAGAGCACCTGAGATTGGTCTTAGAGACTCTCAGGAGGGAGAAGCTATACGGGAAACTCTCTAAGTGTGAATTCTTCCTTGACAAGGTCGAATTTCTTGGGCATGTGGTATCGGGTGACGGAATCTCGGTTAACCCAAAGAAGATCGAGGCAGTGGAGTCGTGGGCTACCCCCAGTTCGGTAGCTGAGATCAGGAGTTTTCTCGGGCTAGCAGGATACTACAGGAGGTTTGTACAAGACTTCTCCAAGATTGCAGCGCCTATGACCAGACTGACTAGGAAGGATGTGGATTTTGTGTGGACGGAGGAGTGCCAGGCTGCATTTGATGAGCTGAAGAAGAGGTTGACGACAGCTCCAATTTTGACGTTGCCAGCAGGGACAGGTGGTTTTACCATTTACAGTGATGCTTCAGGGAAGGGTCTGGGATGTGTTCTTCAATAGCACGGGAAGGTAATTGCCTATGCTTCCAGGCAGTTACGCCCTCATGAAAAGAACTACCCTACCCACGACTTAGAGTTGGCAGTAGTTATCTTCGCTCTAAAGCTGTGGAAACATTACCTGTACGGAGAGCGTGTGGAGATCTTCACAGACCACAAGAGCTTGAAGTACGTGTTCACACAGAAGGAGCTGAACATGAGGCAGAGGAGGTGGTTGGAGTTGATGAAGGACTTCGACATCTCATTGCAGTACCATCAAGGGAAGGCTAACGTAGTCGCCGATGCCTTGAGCAGGTATCCGATGGCTATGTACTTGACGACTGATAGACATTTGTTGGCGGATTTGGAGAGCTTGGAGATTGAGGTGTTAGTTCCCGGTACTGAGATTCAGATGTGGGGATTGCAGATACAGTCCGAACTGATGGACAGGATCAGAGCTGCGCAGTACGATGATGAGGCTCTGAGGAGTATCAGGGCACAAGTTCAGATGGGATTGTCAGGCGACTTCACTATCACAGATGACGGTTCTTTACGGCACGGCACGAGAATATGTGTGCCTAGCGGGGAGCTACGCGAGGAGGTTTTGCAGGAGGCACACCGCTCTCAGTACTCGATGCATCCCGGTGCCAATAAGATGTATCGAGACTTGAGGGAGCACGTATGGTGGTATGGAATGAAGCGCGAGGTAGCACGCTTCGTATCTCGGTGTCTAGTGTGCCAGCAGGTAAAGGCAGACCGGCAGAGGCCAGGAGGTTTGCTTCAACCTTTACCGATCCCAGAGTGGAAATGGGAGCACGTGACCATGGATTTTGTTTCAGGGCTTCCACGTTCTCCAGGAGGGAAGGACGCGATTTGGGTCATCGTGGACAGGTTGACCAAATCAGCCTATTTCTTACCTTTCAAAGTGGGCACGTCAACAGAGAGGCTAGCAGAGATGTACGTGCGACAGATTGTTAGACTTCATGGAGTTCCTGTGAGCATCGTCTCGGATCGGGATAGTCGTTTCACTTTCCACTTCTGGAGGAGTCTGCAGGCTAGCTTGGGCACTCAGCTCAAGTTCAGTACCGCATATCACCCCCAGACAGACGGGCAGTCCGAACGGACTATTCAGACTCTCGAGGATATGCTACGCACTTGCGTTATAGATCTCGGAGGTTCTTGGGAGGATCATCTGCACCTGGTAGAGTTTGCTTACAACAACAGCTATCAGGCCAGCATCGAGATGTCACCGTTTGAGGCTCTTTATGGGCGGAGGTGTCGTACACCGTTATCTTGGGACGACGTTGGGGAGAGAGCCTTGCTAGGACCAGAAATGGTCGTGGATGCAGCAGAAAAGGTGAAACTCATCAGAGATAGACTGCGAGTGGCGCAGGACAGACAGCGGCATTGGGCCGACAGCCACCGTAGACCTCTTGAGTTTCAGGTATAGATCGTTGTTTTTTTGGTTTGTGTTTGTTTGTTTAGACTGCATGTTGAGACTGTTTTGTTTTAGGTTGGCGATCTAGTATTTCTACGGATTTCTCCGACGCGTGGAACGATTCGTTTTGGTAGAAGCGGGAAGCTTAGCCCACGCTATATCGGACCCTTCGGTATTCTTGCGAGGGTAGGTACAGTGGCGTATAGACTAGACTTGCCGCCTGCATTGGAGGGAGTGCATAATGTGTTCCACGTGTCGCAGCTGAGACGGTACGTGGCCGACCCTAGTCACGTACTTGATCACTCGGAGATTGAGGTTGGTCCGACGCTCAGCTACCCTGAGCAGCCCGTAGAGATCTTGGACCGCAGAGAGAAGGTGTTGCGGAACCAAACTATTCCCTTGGTTCGGGTTGCATGGAGACATCACTCTCCAAGGGAGTCGACCTGGGAGAGAGAGGACGAAATGCGCGAGCAATACCCGTACCTCTTCTAGACTTGAGGTATATTCCTTTTCTGATTTCATTCTTGTTGTAGTTCAGTCCAATTTCGAGGACAAAATTTCTTTTAGGAGGGTAGACTTGTCACTACCACTTTTCCAGGTAAGGGCATTTGTGTAATTTCACTATTTTGGATAATTATGTGTTTAATTAAATTGCTGAGATTTTAAAACTATTTATTTTATGATTGTTTTAGGTCAAGCCCTAGAACCCATTAGGTCAAACCCTAATGACTAAACCCTAATTGTAAACCCGGTTCTAGTGAAACCCTAGAATTCAAATTTTAGGGTGAACCCTCAAACCCTAGACTAGCTAAACCTTAGCTAATTAGGTTCTACATGACCTAACCTAGGGGTTAAACCTAGGCCATACACTAGAAACCCTAACTGGGCCTATATATATAAAAGGAACCCTCTTGTTCTTCATATAGAGAGAGAAACCCTAGCCTCCATCTAGAGAAACCATCTTCCCATCCCATTTTTTGAGATTAAACCTAGGGCTTCCATTTTCTCCTCCTCCAAAGCAAGGAAATCAGGGAACTTGGGTCAAGGAGACTTGGGAAGGAAGAACTTCCATAGGGAACCATCTCCCTGCAGGTAAAACCCCATTTTATACATGTAATCTCTGTTTTTCTGTCGATTTTTGGCCATTAGGGAACCCCTTACTGTGTGGTACGAATTTTAGGATTTTGGATAGGGTTTTGGTGACCAACATGGGGTTTTCCCCAATTAATTCGTGAACCCTAACCCTAGGTATTCGTAGGTAGATTGATTTCATCTTGTATGGGTAGATTGAACTCGATTTTTAGGGTTTTGGGGTTGAGGATTCATGGGTTGTATGTAAATTCGTGTTCTGCATGCTAGGTGTTTGTTGAAATGCCAAGAAGGATGAATACCTATCTAATCTACCCTAATAATAACCTAATTCGATGTATGATGTTGATATATATATATATGCATAGGTGTAGATGTGTGGTTGTTTTGATTCCTGGGGAGTCGAGTGTTGTGGGCTGTGTTGTGAATAGGGGAATTCAGGGCAGTGGGTGATCGGGATTTAGGTGAACTGTACTGTGCTGTACTGTGAGTATATGTGTACTGTGTGTTCAGTATAAATTTCAGTATGTGCAGTATTGATGTATCAGTAAACTTTCAGTTATGTGTGTTTAATTACTGTGTGTTCATTAGTGAGAGCAGGAAGGGGGTTTGGGCCAGGTCTGTGCAGAATTGTGTACATGAGAGATAATGTGGTGTAGAGTCGGGTTTGGGGGAAATTTCTGTGCAGTGTTGATACTGTGAGCTCGTGTATGGTTGGCATGGGGTTTAGTATCAGCGTTAGGATTCGATGCATTAGAACCTATGTGAGTTTCAATTTGGTTGTGGGTATTGGTCTAGAATGTTGTGTGTGTGTGAGTATCCCAGTTTCAGTTGCATTGTGAGAGTGAACTTAAATCCTAGAGTTCACAGTGTGTGACTTACCTAGGTGAATCAATGTGTGAGAATTGTGTATCCAGATTGTGCTTGCACCTGTGTATGTGTATCAGTTAGGTGATAGAATGTTGTGTGTGTGTGAGTATCCTAATAACTGTGTGTGTATGTGTGTTCAGTGTGGCAGAATGTGTGTGTGTAGCTGTAGGTCAGTAACTTGGGTGTTAAAATGTGCAGGATTTATTCCAGTGTGTAGGAGTTTAGTATAGATGAGGGTGTATCATTCACTGATACATAATAGTGTGTTGTGGGGGGATGAGAACTAATACTGTGTGTGTAGGTGATAACTTGAGTGGTGACAGTGTGTGTTTTAGGGTGCCAGTGTCTTAGTGGTGAGTGTCCCAGGATTCAGTTGGGAGATAGCAGTGACTGTGTGAGTAACTCAGAGAATGAGAGATTTGGGCAGTGTGTAACTAGTGTGCTGGGTTCACAGTATGAGGGGAATTTATGCTGTGTGTAAACCTGTGTCCCTATGTTGTGTATCCAAGTATGGAGTTAAGGTAGGTGAGTGAGCTATGTAGCAGTATCCTGAAACCTGTGAGGGTGTGTGTGTGGCTGAATATATCATGTGTACCAATTTCAGTAGAGTAACTATGTGTAGCAGTTAGGTGAGGAGCCTGTGTATTTTTCCTGTCCAATGTGTTGGGCATATGGGGTATCAGAATCTGTGTATCAGTAATCCGTATCTGAGTGCAGATTTCTGTGTATCAGTTGGGTGAGTGTCTGTGTGTGAGTGTGAGAGAGGGATCTATGAGTAGAGAGTATCAAGGGTAGTGGGCAGTTAAGGTATTAGATTTGAGTGTTGTTTTGCTTAAGGTTGACTGTGTATTACTGTGCAGAATTTGTGTATCAGTAATAATCATTGAGGTGAGTTAGAAATCAGTGTGCAGTGATTTAAGGTATCTGTGAACAGGGAGAACCCAATGTGTGTTCCTGTGTATCTAACTAGTGTGTGCAGCTGTGTAATTCAGTGAGTGAACCTTAAATATCTGGGTATTAGAAATACCAGTGTGTTGTGCTGTGCACACAGTTGGGTGTGTGTTTGGGACTGAGCTTGTGCATTATATCAGTGTGTATCAATAATACATATGGTGTGCTGTGGGCCTGTGTAGGAGTCAGTATAAGATATGGGTAATAGTGTTGATCAAGGTATTCAAGATTAATTGGGTTATGAGAGATATTGGAGTGATATAATAAGTATAGCTAAGATATTAGAGATAGTAATTACATAGAGTCTATAATTGTAAGTATAGAACATATAATATAGTGTATTTAACTAGTATTAGTTAACAATAGCTAGTATGAACCTAGAAGCAAGGTATTAACTAGTTTTGACCAAAAACCTAGAGTTGACTTAGCAACACCTAGTTTAGACCTAGAAATGGCCTAACACCCCATTTCAAATTAGCTAATCACTTTTATTATTCCAAACACCATTTTAATATTGTTATCTTATATATAGGTCTTTGTGATCCTACTTTGGACATCGATCCCCACATTTTGCTCAGGACCACAGGCGAGTACATTCTCTGACAGTTTTCATGATTGATTACTTCTATAAATTGTAGTGCATTATATACTTGATTCCGACACTATGGATACACGGGTTAGCACCCTAGATTCCCATCATGAGGAGTCGTGATTGGAATCCATCGTGCTAGCTGGGGGATGGGGAACTATTAGTAGATTGTGTGATCATATCCAAACATTATATGTACCATAGCTCACCCCACTTCTCACGTCGGGTGCAGCCTGACCACTTATATGCTCCATAGCTGTTATATATGATTAGCCTGACCATTATATGCACCATAGCTAACCATGCGGTTAGCCTGACCTAAAAGAATCATAGCTAATCATATATAACCAGCCTGATCCAGTTCCAAGCCGATCACATAATAAACTAATATTTCAAACACTTAGCTAGATGTTTATTTTTCTGATTCACTTGTTCTAGCATTCACTATTTATTGCTCATTGCTAGATGCTCTATTGTCTATTTCATTTCTCCAGTACTTTTCATTTTCAGCATTTATTTCCATCTTGTATCTCTTACACTGTTTATAGATTTTGTCAATTTAATGAAACTGCTGTTAGTGCTTGTGCTTCGCTCCAATCCTGACTGGATAACAACATTTTCAGAGAACCTGGAGGACTTTTGCCCTACTCATTACGGTCCAGGAATAGAGGAGGATTTCACCCCAAAAATCCCAGAGGAGGTGCCTATCCTAGAGGAGAACTTACCAGCCTGTTCTTAGATTACTTTTCAGCATTATTGTTTTAGACTGAGATTGAGATGTATTTATTTTATTTGTGACTTTGTGAGGTCATTTAGACCCAGGATTTGAGTTAGACTTATTATGGTTGGTTTTTATTTAGAACTCTTTTCAATTCTCATCGTGCCATTATGTTATAGTTGTGATTGAGTATAATATAGCATTGTGGTTTATTTATCATTGTCCTCCGTACGGAGTGGAGACTATTGACAGGATATACTATGTTTGTGACCTAGACAGCGTTCTACCGCCGATGCTGCGGCGTAGGCTGGACGTACCCACGACTCATGCCCAATTTCCTGGTGCGGGTCGTGACACCAGTCCTCTAAGGCATAGTCTGGAAAGATATTTCAAGTCAGAAAGGAGCAAAGTACATCTCAAATAATAGTTTCATTTAATTGACAAGGGCTATAAAATAATAAACAGATGATGTTATATACTGAGAGAAGACAATCAATAAATACAATGGCATAATAAAGAGACAGGCAATATAAAGAGACAGGCAATATAGGCAATATTATACAGTCAGTGCATATATAAAATGAAGAGAACGAGGTACAATATCATATACGGGTGATGTAGTATATGATCCAAAATAGAGAACTGTAAGTATTCTAAGTATTTGAAATATCAGTCTATCATGTGATCGGCTTGGGACAAGATCAGGTTTGTTACATATGATTAGCTATGATTCATGTAAGGTCAGGCTAACCATTTGGTTAGCTACGATGCAAGTAGTGGTCAGGCTAATCATATATAATAGCTATGAGGCATGTAATGGTCAGGCCGCACCCGACGTGAGATGTGGGGTGAGCTATGATGCATGTAGAGTTGGGTATGATCACATAATCTACTAATATTTCCCCCGCCCCCAACTAGTACAGTGGATCCAATCACGACACGTCATGATACACGAGCAACATCCAATATATCATGTACAGGGTCTAAATATCAATGTCGTGTACAATGTCAATACGATAATTAATGTACATCTCATGACTGCAGATCCAATCTATATACTAGTCCATGTAGCACAGTGTCAAGAATCAGATGTAATATTTCTAGATACTGGAATTATAGATATTTTCAAATAATTAGAAATTATCAGAGAATGTACTCGCCTTGGGTCCTTAGCTGGTAACACCAATATCCTGTTCCAGAGTATCGTCTGGATGATCCAACAGTCCTATAGATATATCATAAAATAATACAATATTGCATCAGACATTACACTAATCACACAATCAAAATACACTGAACTCGGGACTACGCTAGGTATGATACTGGTCAACTAGGGTCAGTGTGCGTCAAGTTGCACGGGCATCGCGTCTGTAATTGCTGTACAATCAGACAGTCGATGATACGGGTCTTGCCAGTACATCGATGTACATATGGCAGTCTGCTACCATACTACATGGGCACAGGTCAATGTAACCACGGGTCACCTAGTACATATACATATACATATTATTAATAACAAGCATTAATACTTACAATATATATATACCAAATTAAATACATATACAATATATACGTATACCAATTAATTATATATATTAATATATGTATATACCCTAAAGAATTTATACTATGTATATATATTAAACATACCAATCAATTGTATTCATTTTAAACGTATACTAGGGCATACGTCTACAGTACATATACATAAGTATATATATACAAATTTGTATATATATATCATATATATATATATATATATATATATATATATATATATATATATATATATATATATATATACCATCATTAATATTAACATATACAAATACTAATACATTAATTAAATTTATACCAGTATACATTTTATTAAATATATACTATATGAAAATAAATTAAATATATACTATATGAAAATAAACCAATATACATACATATACATATGTATATATATGAATACATATATACTATTACGTACATATTAATACATACATATATATATTGAATACATAATTACTAATACATACATATATATATACACTCATACATACATAAATGTGTATGTGTACGCGAGGAGAGGATCGAACCTGAGCGCGTCTACGACGACGACGAAGACGTCGACGATGATGACGATGACGAGGACGACGAGGTGGCTGGTGATGAACACGACGATGGTGGAGATGACGACGAGGTGTGGCTGTGTGAGCTAGGCAGGGGGTGGTGGTCGTCTCAGGCGAGTCGAGGAGGAGCTTAGGCAGGATGAAGGCTGGAGGGATGAAGATGATGGAGGAGGAGAAGGAGGAGGTGGTATTGTTGGTTGCTCGGGAAGTCGGGGGGGACTATCCCGGCGGTGGAGCTCGGGTCTAACGGGGAGAGCTTCAGGCCAAGCGGGCTCGGCGTGGAGGAGATGGAGGAGGAGCGGGGTCGGGGTGTTCCAAACGGGGAGGCAGGTTCGAGGTGCTCCGGTGGGATCAGGGGAGGGAGGAGTCATCTCCGGTGTATATCGGTGTCTCTGGTCGACAAGGAGAAAGAAGAGCCGGGGTCGACGGTCGACGAGGTGGCTCGACAGATCTCAGGCAGGAAAGGTGGAGGATTCCGTCGAGGCGAGGCCGACGGGGAGATGTCTGGCCGGGTCGTAGCTGTGGTCAGCTGAGTAATGGAGGAGGCCGACAGAGCTTCAGGTGGTACGGGCTGCTGGGGGTGACGAGCTCGAGAAGAGGGGAGGATGGCCGGACTGGATGACCGGAGGGGGCCGGATGAACACCGAGGAAGGAGGTTCGGGTGGAGGAGATGGTTTGGTTTTTCTTTGAACCCAAGAAAAAGAGGTGAAGAAGAAGAAGAAGAAGAAGGAAGAAGAAAAAGAAAATAGGAAAAATTGCTATGTTGGTGTTTGTGAGGAGGGAGTAGAGAGAAGATGGGGGCTTCCCTAGGTTTGGGGATTAGGGCTTGCTTGGGAAAGGGTGCCTTGAGGAGACATTAAATAGGAGGTGGTTGATGGGAATGAGTGGTGATGATGCTCCCATTTTGAATGGGTGGTCAGGATTTGACATGAGAAATTACTCATGTAAGGGTGAGGGTTGGGTTGACTAGTCAATATTAGGGCTTCTCCATTGGTTTAAACCAATGGGGTGTTGACACCTAATGCAATATTTGCAAATTAGCCCCCTTAAATTTGGGTATTTGCACAAACACATGAAATAATAAAAAATTGGTGGGCGATTTGGTGTTTGGTATTTTGTAGGGTGAGAGAGTGTTGTGTGTTTGGTATGGGCTTAATTAATGGAGCACTTGGATTAAATTGGGATTAAATGGGATTAGTCAAAATGGTATCCCTAATTTAATTAGAAATAAATACAAGCGGTGTTCTAAAATTAATTAGGAGTACATGGGGCCAAAATTAGGTTGGGACACAAATATCATTAGTGAAGAAGACTCAGAACAGAATATTACCCTAATTTAGGTTGCACGAAAATGGGTCGAGACTGTCTCCAATTTCGATTGGAACACACAACGATACAAAGTCAGATTTTATTTAGAAATTAAATAAACGTCCGCGACGAATATTGTGCGGCTAAAATAAAGCACAAGAGAGCATAATTATGAGTTACAAAAAGGTCAGAATAGAAGGCGGGCATGTCTAGGGCAAGGTTGTGAAATATGTTGGAAGACAATAGATAGGATAGCGCTCCAAATATCGAAGCAACGGCAAGGCGCAACAATTAAATAAAAATTACGGTAATTAATTGCAACCTCAAATAATTAAATTCTAAATAATATAAATAAATTCACAACCCTATAATTCGGTCAGGTGTTCATCTAGTGGGCTTCTAGGTCAAGTCTACCAGCTCAAATATTAATGAACATTTTACATAATATTATAAATACACATCTCATGCAATTATTTAAATTAAATACATGCAATATTAAATATATATAAAAAGTCAAAAATACCCCTATTTTGGGAACGTGGTAGTGACACAACGGGACTACCTTATCGAGTACAAATTGCAATAAAGGGAGCGTATGGTATATTCTGACATGCGGGCTTTCGTGGAAGTTGATTCGGACGTGTGTGCATGCCGAAATCAACTTGTATCCCTAAAAAGTCCTCTGTATCTGTATTTTGTAAATTTTCTAATTCGTTTGTGTGTTCTCATCAAAATGCGATAAAATTTGTACTATTGGATTCGTGGTATAACGCTCGTCCTATGACCTAAGTTTCAAGCAATTTTGAGACAGTTGACTGAGCCGCCTATTCGCGGGCCCCACAGTTTGACTTAACAAGCAAATTTGTGATCGGCTCACCGGAATCCAAAATTGGACATACCGTTGTGTTTTTATTATCGTTTAGGAGATTTGTTTGACCTATAATTTATCCTATTTAGAGACCTTTACCCCTGGCACGTATTTTGGTACAAAGTGGCCCACATGTGGACTCTACTTTAGCCCAAAATTATTATTTTAACACCTGTATCCTAATTAGACTTATGGGTAATCAATCCTAGCTATTTTTTATAATTTGAAAATATTGGTGATGTCTGTTGCAATATCTGGAGGTGTTTGTTCTGCTTCAGTATTTACTTAGAGCGTTGTACCTGTTACCTTGCATTGTTTCAGCACCAGACTTTTGCCAGGTAAGTATACCTTGCTTGATTGTATTGTTCAGTTTACATATGCCTAATTTTTATTTGTTTAGTTTTGTGCACGTGTCTTTGAGTAGCAGACTTACCCAGTATCTTGTGAAAATACGAGATATCTTCTGACCGACACATGTTATGGTGGTCCAACCATTGTCCTTGTCGGGCTGTGGGGTTGGATTATGGTAAAGGTACAAGGTATCTTCTGACCTGATACTATTTCAAACACGTTCACTATCTGAGTGAGTGAGTGCATGGACTACCGTGTCGACTGGTCATCGGTACGAGAGTTTGAGTCTTGTGTTAGTAGTTGGTATTGGTTTAGTTTTCTAGATATTATTTGTTATTTGACATTATTGCATCATGTTTGTACCGCATATAAGGTTCAGATAATTTATTAGGAGAGAAGAATCTACTAGTGAGCGTATGGATTTTCTATTTCTAATGTATATATGGTGTAACTCGTGTACCTCCGAGTCCTTTTTGGACGCCTGGTGGGATGACTATTCTTCTATTTCTCCTCTCTCATGTGCCAATAGAGAGTCTCGAGTGCATTCATATAGATGGTTAGTTACCCCATTTATTTTTTTACTACTTTACTTCATGTATGTCGATTTCTTATGTACTTGTTATGTCCCTCTGAGGACCTGACACCCTTTACAGGTATAGAAGATCATGATTAATTACAGTAGCACGGATCAGGACTGGCTACTTCTTTCTCTTTCGAGGAGGTCTTCTCTTCGAGCCTCTCTGATCATTAGATGATGTACTCGTTATGTTTTCTTTTATATTCTAGTTTAATAGTGTATTTATCTCCACCCAACTATTAGTTCTTCTCGACTGTTTCCTACTTGGTATATTGCTATATTTGGTTATATATTTCTATTTGGTTTTATGGATGATTAGTATTGCCTGTGACTTATAAAGTTATATACCACTTGTGAATTAATATTATTCATAAAAAAGGGTATGTAAGTGTATGGTTTTCATATATTAGAGTTGTCTTGCACATAGGGCTGGCATGCTTACGTATTCTTAATCTTACGTATTGTGGGACTGGCGCATAATAGCCACGATACCGCTCTACCAGCAAACATTATCATATAGCCCGAAGTCGATAGCCTCGTGTCTACATCTTCAGCCATATCAGCGTCGATATACCCAACCAGCTTCATCTTATCACCACCAAAAGAAAGCCTTCAATCGGCAGTGCCCTGAAGGTATCGTAGAATCTACTTGATCGCACTCCATTATATCCTTCCAAAATTGGAAGTATACTTGCTAACTGTGCCAACTGCGTAAGCAATATCAGGCCTCATACACACCATAGCATATATGAGACTCCCTGCAACTGAGGCATATAAAACTCGCTCCGTGTCTTCCTTCTTGTCCTCGATAGATGGATATTTCTCCTTAGTTAACTTAAAGTGAGCCGCAAGCGGGTTACTCACTTTCTTTGACCCTTCCATCCCAAAAAGTTGAAGTACCCGGTGGATGTACTTCTTTTGGGATAAGTATAGCAGCTTGGACTCTCTCTCTCTGCTGATCCCCATCCTAAGAATAGTCTTTGTTGTCCCCAAATTCTTCATAGAGAAGGTCGTGTCCAGTTCGCACTTCAACTCCGTTATCCTAGTGGCATTCTGACCCACCAGTAGTATATCATCAACATAGAGCGATATAATAATGAAATCATCCTCAGCAAAGTAACTCACAATTACACAGAGATCCGACGTCGTCTGTGCATAACCATACTCTCCCATAAATGACTCAAACTTTATGTACCACTGTCTCGGAGCCTGTTTAAGACCATACAAGCTCCTCCTTAACCGGTAGACCAAGTGTGCCTTGCCTTTCTCAAAGAATCCCTCTGGATGCTCCATATACAACTTCTCCTCAAGATCACCATGGAGGAATGTCATCTTCATGTCCATCTGCTCAACCTCCAAGTCGAAACTGGCTGCCAATGCTAGCACCATCCAAATAGACAACTGCTTGACGATTGGCAAAAAGATCTTATCATAATCTATGCCATTCCGCTGACCATAGTTTTTAACTACCACCCTTGCTTTTTATTGAGGGCGAGTAGCATTATTTGTTTGCTTTACTCTGAATACCCATCAATTTTTCAAAATCTTCTTGCCCTTTGGCAACCGTACCAGATCATAAGTAGAGTTGGCCTATAAGGAACTTATTTCCTCCTGTATAGCCTCCATCAACTCCTGCCTGTGTTCGTCTTCCAGAGCCTCTGCAAAAGTTTTGGGCTCTCCTCCATCAGTCAGTAACACATACTCACCCGATGAGTATATCTTAGATGGTCGACACTCTCTGTCGCTTCTCCTCAATGAAACCACTGGTGCTGGCTTTATATCAACAGCCTTCTCCCATTCAGGAACTGCCTCCTCAACATGCTCATCCTCCTAAGGGTCACCCTGACACCATCAGCAGGCTGATGATCAAGATTGGGAGCAACTCCATGTACTTGCTACCCCATAACTGGATCTTCTGTGATGTCCTCTAGAAATAGCTCAAAGCGAAATAACTCTAACTCAGGCCATTCCTCAGCCTCAGAAGATATCTCAAAATCCTGAGTGTCGGTCATGGTCTGATCATCGATGAATATCACATCTCTGCTTCTGTAGAGCTTTCTTTTATTGGGTCGTAGAGTCTATAGCCAAACTCATCACAACCATAGTCGACAAAGATGCACCGCCTCATCTTCGGCTCAAGTTTGGATCTCTCGTCCTTCAATACATGCATGAAGGACTTGCAACCAAAAAGGTGATTGTATGACAACTTTTTGCCATACCATACTTTGTCAGGTACATCACCATGCAAAGAAGTACTAGGAGATAAATTAATAATATAAGCAGTTGTGTAAAGTGCTTCCCCCCAATAGTTGTCCGACAAATTTACTTTTGACAGCAAATATCGTACCCTCTCTATCAGCATCCTATTCATGCTCTTTGCTACACCATTGAGATGAGGTGTCTTGGGCGGAGTCTTCTGCTATCGTATCCCTTGCTCTCTGTAATAAGCATCAAAGGGACCAATATACTCACCGCCATTGTCGGACTGAACATATAGCAATTTCTTGCCCGTCTTCCTTTAAAACTCTTTGAAAGTGGGTACTATATGATCCTTGGTCTTAAGGCA
Source organism: Iris macrosiphon (assembly GCA_036927795.1). Classification (NCBI taxonomy): domain Eukaryota; kingdom Viridiplantae; phylum Streptophyta; class Magnoliopsida; order Asparagales; family Iridaceae; genus Iris; species Iris macrosiphon. The sequence continues at coordinate 5,396,307 of JAYESA010000003.1, forward strand.
TAGATCCAAACCTTTCTGGAATAATCATCAATAAAAGTTATAAATTAAGAAGCACCACCAATAGATTTTACCTTCATAGGACCGCAGACATCCAAATGAATCAATTCAAGCAATGCTGGCTTTCTCGAATTTGGGTGACTTTAGAAAGATACCATATTTGTCTTCCCCGCCAAAAGTTCGTGCATCTCTCCAACTTTGTAGACTTTAGCCCCAGAATCACCTTCATGTTCACCAAGTAGCTCATCCCCTTCTCACTGATATGGGTAAGCCAGCTGTGCCACAATTCGGTAGACGCATCAGTAGCCGCGTTCACCTCTTGTGCCCCATGTGCACTCCATTTCGTATAATAGAGTTCGGACTTCTTGCTTCCTCTGGAAATTATCATCGAACCTTTGGAAAGGTTCCACTGATTATTTCTAAATAGATTGAAAAAATCTTTATCATCCAACCTTCCAACCAATACCAGGTTAAAACGGATATTAGGGACATGACGGGTATCTTTGAGAACAAGAACTGCACCCATCTTCGTCCTCAAATGCACATCTCCAATAGCAATAAATTTTGACACATCTTCATTGCCTATCATCAACACTCTGCAGTCGTCTATTGTGTAAGTAGCAAACAGTGCCCTGTTGTAAGATACATGCGCTAAGTCCACCAGCAAAGAGTTTTTATTGTAGACAAAGTTCATAACTACATCATCACCTCCAATGATCACATCGCCTCTGTGTACCGAGGTCGCCGCTGTAGTATTTTTACTTTGCTTACCCTTGTCATCCTTCTTTTCTCTCTTTCAAGTGAAACAGTTCCACTTGATATGGCACTTCTGGCCATATTCGTAATACTCCAAGTCCTCATACCGACCCTTAGACTTATCCTTGCTCTTGTCTTTGCCACTACCTGGACCCCTGCTCATGCTCCTTTTGCGGCTTAGTTGCATCTCAAACCTGACCTATTGGAGAAAGTCAAGTCCGCTCAAAAAGATGACATGTTCCTAGAGAAGATGCGTAAGCTTATCTCTGTAGGAAAGGAGACCGACTTTGCGGTGAGCATGGATAGAATAATGCGGGTAAAGGAAAGATTATGTGTTCCTAACAATATAAACCTCAGAAAGTAGATACTCACTGAAGCCCACTGTAACGACCTATTTCGCTCAAGCGGACTGCCGATTCAAATGACAAAAGTACAATATCCCGACCCGCTTTGCTCAGCGAGAATACTCATTTGAGGCAAAAGGATTTTCCGACTTGGCCCTTCAGGAGTTTCGGCTTAGGCTTTCAGAGGCTCGCTAAGAGTATCGTCGACCGAGGTAAATCATCGCTAAGGTGGGTGGCTACGATGAACTAATTTTTGCTTAGCCAGCACACTTAAAATATAGACTATACATGCTAGTTGCTAGGTGGATCACCACCTGCATGCTAATAAGAATACAATACCCGTAGCTAAGGGAATAATCCCAACTTGTACTGCTTGTGTTAGAACATGGAAATAAAATTTTGTTTATATACGGACCTTCGCATGCTACCTTTGCCTTGTGCAACTAGACCCCGCTATGCCTCGAGTAGAACATTATACTCTTTGTAGTGCACTGTTCACTTGCTATACTGCACAACCCTTGTCATGCCCCAGTCCCAAATTATATAGGACTAGGAATACGTAATACGCCTAGCCGTATGTATACGAACTCCAATATATGGAAACCATATACACACATACGTTGTTCATGAATATCCAATCCATCAGTGGTAATATACTGTCACAACAAGTCACACACAATCTATATCTCATCTACAGCATAAATAATCAGTAGGAATAAAGAGCTGAATAATAACTGAATATCCAACATGAGTATCAAGTCTGATAGTCGGGTGAAAACAAATCCACTACAAAACGACTATACTAAAGTAGCAAAAAGATCTCTAAACAGCGGTAATAAAATTACAGATACTCCGAGGGTAAGACCTCCTCAGTCTGGAAGGTAGTGTTAGGTCCGGGACCGTACTCTATGGATAATCCTGCTCGTCCATATCTGGAAAGGAACTAGGTCCTCAGAGGGACGTAACAAGATACATAATAACATACCAATAAGTACTGAAATATAAACATCCAATGGATCGCCTAACCGTCTAAGTGAATGCAGTTTGAGAACAACTTTCCAACACGTGGGCTATCTGGCCATAAATGGGATTGGCATGATTCTTTCGGAGAATCAAGGGCCTATAAGCATGTCATCTTTTGAATGGCAGAGGCCGCCTATAATATAAAATATAGTGGTCGTCATCACCCGTTTCTCCGGCGAAGAATTCGGGCGTTACAGGAGAAAAGTGCAAAGGAGCCCAAACGCCTTACTTGTTATTCTCCCCACCCCATGCTCTAAGCATGCCATATCCAAGATACGATAAAATCTCTAAATAACTGCCATGTCTGCTAGCATACAAAGTTTCTATTAGCAGTTTTCCCTAACGCACGGCCATACGTACAGGAGGCAGTCTGTCACGCTGTCCGTGATCTATATGAGACTCACAACTCGTGTAACAACTATATCATGGCCAATGAATCTAATGATGCTCCAAAATACTAGGGTGGTCTCATAAAGTAGGTCCAAAAATCTACATAAATAAACTTCTATACAAGCAGAATTAAATATGTATGTATCAACTGGAATGTAAATAATAGTACAATGGCAAGATATACTTGCCAAGCAAAATTTCTGTATAGTGCACGTCCAAAACAGTGTTAAGTTTGTTGTAAGAAGAAGTAGGTTAGGGTTTGGAAGAGTTATAATATATAGAGAGATCAAGAAGCGGTGGAGGCTGCTGCTATTTCTTCCTATCATTGGTTTTGATTGCGGTTGGAGAGAGTTTAGTAATAACATAGAGATAAGAAGCGGTGGGGTTGTTTTACGCGTGGAGGGGAGAAAGAAAAGTTGGTTTTTGCGGCTGTTTGATATTTGTTCTACGCGGGTTCGGGTGCAAGCGGGTAGTGGGTTAAGGAGTTACGGTTTTGGTTTTGGGTATAGTATCCAATAAGAATTTCTTTTGTATATATATATGTATATTTACACATATATATACATAGAAAATTCTAAAAATTATATTGGTGCATATGGTTAAGCTAGCAACTGTCCAAAGGGTCTCCTACATGGAATAAATTAGAAAAAATTTATAATGGCCCCATAAATCCCCTAATTGCACAAACACCTCAAATTAAAATTAAATAAAATATATTCTCTTATAATTACTACATAAATTAAATAATACTATTTTTAGAATTAGGGGTTTTACATTTCTACCCAACTTATAAAAATTTTGTTCTCAAAATTAAAACTAAGCTATGGTAAAAAGTCAAGGATGGTATAAGATATAATTTAACAAAGTAAATTTATACCTTGGTCTGTGAATAGGTTCGAAAACTGTTGGCGCATGTCGTCCTCACGCTCCCAGGTAGATTCTTCTGGTGCACCATGCTTCCATGCCACGCGGACCAAGAAAATAGACTGGTTCCTCAATACTTTCTCTCGACGATCAAGGATTCCCACGGGTTGCTCTTGATATGACAAGATCGGCCCAATGGTGATCTCCGAATGGTTGAGAATATGACTGTTGTCTGCCACATATCGCTTGAGCTGCGACACATGGAATACGTCATGTACTCCCTCAAGTGAAGGTGGCAGCACAAGTCGATACGCTACTACTCCCACTCTCTTTAGTACATCAAATGGTCCAATATACCTTGGACTCAACTTACCGCGCCCTCCGAATCGAATGGTGCCTCTGGTAGGTGATATCCTCAAGAATACATGATCGCCCTCTTTAAATTCTAAGGGATGACGATGAAGGTCTGCCCACTATTTCTGCCTGTCATGCGCTGCTCGCAAGTGTCCTTGTATCTTCTTAACTATCTCAACGGTGTTGACCACTAACTCTGGCCCCAGAATCTGATGTTCTCCCACATCACTCCAACACACAGGAGACCTATATTTTCTTGCATACAATGCTTCAAACGGATCCATCTGAATGCTTGCCTGATAGCTATTGTTGTAAGAAAACTCCATAAGATGTAGGTGGTCCTTCCATGATCCTCCAAAGTCTAACATACAAGCCCTCAATATATCCTCCAATGTCTGAATAGTATGCTCTGACTGCCCATCTGTCTGCGGGTGATAAGATGTACTGAACTTCAGACGAGTTCCAAGATTCTCTTGCATGCTCTTCCAAAAGTGTGATGTAAAACGTGAATCTCTGTCTGATACAATGCTTACTGGTACACCGTGCAATCTCACGATCTGCCTCATATATAAGTCAGCCAAAGCTTCTGTAGATTGGCCAACTCTAAAAGACAAGAAATGGGCTGACTTGGTGAGTCTATCTACTATTATCCATACTGCATTCTTCCACTGGGACTCTTGGGAAAACCCGTGACGAAGTCCATAGTGATGTGCTCCCACTTCCATTCTGGAATCGTAAGTGGTTGCAATAACCCTGCTATTCTCTGGTGCTCCGCCTATATTTGCTGACATACCAAACATTTAGCTACAAAGCGAGCTATCTCTCTTTTTATTCCATGCCACCAAAAGTGCTGTCATAAGCCACGATACATCTTGGTGCCTCCAGGATGAATAGAATATATTGAACTATGAGCTTCTGTCATCAGCTCCTGTCGAATCTCTCCATTTGAAACATAAAGACGATTACCATATCGTAATGTCCCATCATCATGAATGCACAGTCCTGTCTGCTCTCCGGCCTCTGTCCTTTCTTTTAATCTTCTGAATCTGGCATCTATAGGCAATGCTGCTTTGATCCTCTCTACTAGTGATGATTGTACTTGCAAGTTGGCTATTGTCCCGTCTGCTCCGGGTAATATCACTTCAATGCCAAGTTCTTGCAAGTCCTCCAATAATTCCTTCTATGTTGTCAAGAAGTAAGCTACTGGTTTTCGGCTTAACGCGTCTGCTACAACGTTAGCCTTGCCTGGGTGATAATGTAGCTCTATCTCGAAATCTTTCATCAACGTACTTGAAGCTTTTGTGGCCTGTATAGATTTCTACTCGTTCCCCATATAAGTAATATCTCTATAGCTTTAAAGCAAATACAACGGCTGCAAGTTCTAAGTCATGAGTTGGATAATTCTTCTCATGTACTCATAACTATATAGATGCATATGCAATTATCTTACCATGATGCATCAATACGCATCCCAACCCTCTCCCTGATGCGTCACTGTAGATCACATAGCCTCCTGATCCTGATGGAATAGTTAATACTGGTGCTGAAGTCAGTCGCTTCTTCAACTCCTCGAAAGCGGCTTGACACTCGTTGGTCCATATGAACTCTTGATCTTTGCAAGTCAACCGAGTCATAGGTGTTGCTATCCTTGAGAAATTTTCCATGAACCGTCGGTAATATCCCGCAAGTCCAAGGAAACTTCTCACCTCTGCTGCTGATTTAGGAACAGGACATGTCTCGACTGCCGAGATCTTTTCTGGGTCAACAAAAATACCATCTCCTGTAACGACATACCCAAGAAATGAGACTCTGTCTAATAAGAAATCATATTTACTGAGCTTCGTATATAACTGCTCTCTCCTCAAGGTCTCTAGAATAATCCTCAGGTGCTTCTCGTGCTCCTCGTGGCTCTTTGAATAGACAAGTATATCATCTATGAAGACGACCACGAACTGGTCCAAATACTGATGAAAGACTCGATTCATTAAGTCCATAAAGATAGCTGGAGCATTGGTCAATCCAAATGGCATGACCAAGAACTCTTAGTGCCCATATCTTGTCTAAAATACGGTCTTCGGGATGTCCTCCTTTCGTACCTTCACCTGGTGATATCCCGATCTCAAATCTATCTTTGAGAATATCTTGGCTCCACTAAGCTGATCAAATAAGTCATCAATGCATGGCAATGGATATTTATTCTTTACTGTCACTGTATTCAAGGCTCTATAGTCAATGCACATACGCACTGACCCATCCTTCTTTGGTACAAACAACACTGGTGCTCCCCAGGGTGATGCACTTGGTCGGATGAAACATTTCTCTTCTAGTTCCTTCAACTATGCCTTTAGTTCATCCATTTCCTTTTTTGCCAGTCTATAAACATATGATGCTATGGGTGCTGCTCCCGGTGTTAATTCAATTGAAAACTCTACGTCTCTGTCTGGGGGTAGTCCTGGTAATTCCTCTGGAAAGACGTCTTAAAATTCTGAAATAATGGGATAATAGACAACATCGTCCATTACGAGCTGCATACCATCAAGGATTTCTGTGGATCCTCGTGCAAACTCAAGTTCAGGCTGGCCTGGTACTTTGAAAAGAATGCTTCCTCTAAAGCAATCGAAGAAAGCGTGGTACTTTCTTAGCCAGTCCATTCCAAGAACAATATCAAAAGTCGGCATAGAAAGGACTAAGAGCCGGGCGTTCATCTCTCTGCCCCGAATCACTATAGGACACGATCTACAAATTCTACCAACAGGTACAAGTCCTCTTCCGGTAAGAATTCTAACACAACTAGGTAAAGATGTGGAGGCAATATTGTATTTTGTAATAAATCTAGATAATATGAATGAGTTGGTGGCTCCTGTATCAAACAATGTCACAGAAGGAAAAGTAAAATCAAGAGTGATACCTGCTATGACATCAATCTCCTGATTCATGTCATCCACTTCTATTGCAAAAGCTTGTCCGTTCTTCTGTGGTTGTCCCTGTCTGGCCCTCTTGAACTGTTCCTCCTGTGTAGGTAGCGGTTGCCCTTGCTAAAATCCTCCTGCTGCTGGAGGTCGAGGTGCTCCTAGTCTAGTTATTTGTTGTGCTGGCTTCGGTGCTGGAAGCACTAGTCTCTGTACTGGCGATGGAAGTGTCTGTTGCATTAGACAATTTCTCGCCAGGTGCTGTCCAGAACCACATCTTATATACTGTCCCAAACGGGTCCGACAGTCTCTTGAGATATGCCCGCGTCTCCCACAATAATTGCATTGGGGCTTCTCTAAAATCTGGTACGATAATGTTTTTTGTTGGTACTGCTGTTGCTGAGCTAAAGGACGTCTGATTGGTCCTCTTTGTTGTGTCCTTGTCGGTCCTTATTGCGTCCTCAGTTGGCCTCCTTTTTCTCTGCTGATGGTTTCTTGCAATCTGGCTTCTGTCAGTAACTCGGCATAAGAGATCTGGGACTGGGATCTTGTGTAATGTTGGAGCTCCTGAGTCAGTCCGCGATAAAACCTCTTAGCCTTAGCCAAGTCATCTGGTATCAGGGCAGTGCCATATTTACTGAGGCGACTAAAGTCGATATCGTACTCGTCAACTGTTATGTTCCCTTACTCCAGGTGAAGAAAATGGTCATACAATGCATCTCTGACGGTATCTGGAAAGTACTTCCTTTCAAAGCACTCAATGAATTTCTCCCAAGTCTGGTACGTACCCAACTGGCGTTCCATGGATTCCCGTCAGTGATGAGCATTACCATCTAGAAGTGTCCTTACACCCGTCATCCATAGCTCTGTAGGTAGCTGCGATGCTTCTAATAACTTCTGGGTGTGAGTGATCCAGTTGGTAGTTTCCTCTGGGCTCTCAATACCTTTGTATGGCCTCGGACCCATTCGTACAAAGTCCTTTACTGATCCCACTCTAGCTAGTGCTTGAGCTGGAGCTAGTGCTTGAGCTGGTACAGTAGTCTTTGCAGCCATCCTTTCAAGTGCTGCCAGAAATTCTTGCCTCAGTTCTGCTGCTTGCTGCCTCTGCTCTGCGGCTAGGGTGGCGGCCTGTTGTCGCTGTTCCTGCATTATCATCTGGAAGAATTAGAACAGTTGTGTCTGGCCATCCTGCGGTGTCGATGAGACTGGAAGGTTCCCATTAGGTAGAACGGAAAGATCAGATGGAACTGGATTGTGAATCTGTCCATCTGGTCCTGGAAGTCTAGGAATTGTTGAGGTCCCTCCTTGAGTCTGACCATTAACTCCAGGAGTTGTGTTACCATCGGTGACAGTACATCCCTTCTGCATATCCATTTCTCTGCAGGTGATGTACACAACGATTAGAAGAAGTACATGAATCAAACAGGATGCAAGTATTAAATAGAATGAAATAGGCTAGAAATTGTCCGCGTAAAACATGGCTTCAGGGCTAGCCGCGTAAAGTAGAGATTCAAAGTCGTCGACGTAAAACAGAGATTCAAGAAAGTTTGGCGTAAAACAAGATCAAAACTGTCGGCGTAAAATAAGTTTCAGAACTGTCTGGGTAAAAGTCTGCGTAAAACTTTCCGCGCATAAAATCAGATGCCTATTCTATATAAATGAGTTTTTACGCTCAAGATAAGACAAAATCAGATGCCACGTCAAAAAGATGTTTCTTGCACAGGGCTCGAGGCATATCTCTGCATTCAATACACGAGATTTGGTCATGGCTGGGGAAAGCTAAGGCTGTAACAAATATGCTCACATCACCATCCTGATATTTTATGCCTAATCAAGCTACTCTACGCTGGTTATCTTTTATTCAGGAATCATCAAGTTTATGCAGGGGTAGTTACCTACGTGGCTTGTATGCCGTGATCCTACAAAGGGATACGTGTCATACGTAGATTAAACATGGGTACCAGTTGTCATAACCGTAGCGTAAAGGAGGCAATCTTCTTCATAGTTTGCCATTTTACGCCAACAAGACAGTTATTTGGCTTTTACGCCAACAACAGTCATTTTGGCTTTTACGCCAACAAGGATAAAGGGTCTTTGGCGTAAAACTTTTGTTTTATCCAATCAGAGGATAGTTGAAAGGAAAAATGAGATTTTAGTCAAGTGTGGATGAGGTCCTTATACTCTATTCCTATACGCAGGCTTATTTGGTACAGTTACGTAACCAAGACAATATATTCTTGACCTGCATGGGCCACCACCAAAAATATGTCACGCCCCAGTCCAAAATACGTAGGACTAGGAATACGTAACACGTCCAGCTGTATGTATACGAACTCCAATATATGGAAACCATATACACACGTACGCTGTTCATGAATATCCAATCCATTAGTGGTAAAATACTGTCACAACAAGTCATACACAATCTATATCTCATCCACAACACAAATAATCAGTAGGAATAAAGAGCAGAATAATAACTGAATATCCAAGATGAGTATCAAGTCTAATACTCAGGTGGAAACAAATCCACTACAAAACAACTATACTTAGCAAAAAAATCTCTAAACAATGGTAATAAAATCATAGATACTCCGAGGGTAAGACCTCCTCAGTCTGGAAGTAGTGTTAGGCCGGGACCGTACTCCTGCGGATACTCCTGATCGTCCATATCTGGAAAGGGACCAGGTCCTCAGAGGGACGTAAAAAGATACATAATAACATGCCAATAAGTACTGAAATATAAACATCCAATGTGTCGCCTAACCGTCTAAGTGAATGCAATTTTAGAACAACTTTCCAACACGTAGGCTATCTGGCCATAAATGGGATTGGCATGATTCTCTCGAAGAATCAGGGGCCTACAAGCATGTCGTCTTTTAAACGGCAGAGGCCGCCTGTAATATAAAATATAGTGGTCATCATCACCCGTTTCTTCGGCAGAGAATCCGGGCATTACAAGAGAAAAGTGCAAAGGAGCCCAAACGCCTTACTTGTTGTTCTCCCCACCCCATGCTCAAAGCATGCCATATTCATGACATGATAAAATCTCTAAATAACTGCCAGGTCTGCCAGCATATAAAGTTTCTATTGGCAGTTTTCCATAAAGCACGGCCATACGTATAGGAGGCCAGCCTGTCATGCAGTCCGTGATCTATATGAGACTCACAACTCGTGTAACAACTGTGTCAATGCCAATAAACCTAATGATGCTCCATAATACTGGGGTGGTCTCATAAAGTAGGTCCAAAAATCTACATAAATAAACTTCTATATAAGCAGAATTAAACATGCATGTATCAACTGGAATATAAATAATAGTACAATGGCAAGGTATACTTGCCAAGCAAAACTTCTGTATAGTGTACGTCCAAAACAGTGTTAAGTTTGTTGTAAGAAGAAGTGGGTTAAGGTTTGGAAGAGTTGTAATATATATAGAGATGAAGAGACGGTGGAGGCTGCTGCTGTTTCTTCCTATCATTGGTTTTGATTGCGGTTGGGGAGAGTTTAGTAATAACATAGAGATAAGAAGCGGTGGGGTTGTTTTACGCGCGGAGGGGAGAAAGAAAAGTTGGTTTTTGCGGCTGTTTGATATTTGTTCTACGTGGGTTTGGGTGCAAGCGGGTAGTGGGTTAAGGAGTTGCGGTTTTGGTTTTGGGTATAGTATCCAATAAGAATTTCTTTTATATATATATATGTATATTTATACATATGTATACATAGAAAATTCTAAAAATTATATTGGTGCATATGGTTAAGCTAGCAACTGTCCAAAGGATCTCCTACATGGAATAAATTAGAAAAAATTTATAATGGCCCCATAAATCCCCTAATTGCACAAACATCTCAAATTAAAATTAAATAAAATCTATTCCGTTATAATTACTAAATAAATTAAATAATACAGTTTTTAGAATTAGGGGTTTTATAACCCTCGATTATGTCGCTCGATATGTCCCTTTACGGTTTTACTCCTCGCTCTACCCTTAGAATGAGCCAACATAAATGCTTATGTTCTATATGAATGCAATATTTGCCTGCTTATAGGTTAACTTTTATTTATTGCCTTATTTCAATGTTTGTCACATAAACTATGCCATGACCGTGTAACACTATCTAAGTTATGCATTCATCTAGTTCTCCTCGAAAGATTATCTAATAGACGTTCCGTGCAAGTATGAACCTGAAAGTATCCAGGACCGTTAGGTCGTCAAGACAGTCCCCGAACCAGGGGAATGCATCAAGGCAAGTTGTTAACTGAACGAGAATCATGTCAACCAAACCAAGTAACACAGCTCAGGAGCAATATTCGTTCAGAGCAAGAATCAAGTTTTAAGTATCTCGTGTATCTCTTGTATCTCGTATATCTCGTGCATCTCGTAAATTTGGAAGACCAATAATTACATGTCGTGGACAACTTGGAAATAAGGTATATTTCTATGGATGGTCACTGGGGCAATGGGGCACTGGGACCGATCCGGTCCGGATAGAACTTCGTGGGTAGTCCTCTTATGCCTTGATAGGATGGTTTATAGCGCCTATTGTGCTTTCATTGTATTCTATCCTCGTCATGGACTAGGTCCTTTATGGCTATGTCAGCGACTCATATTCATGTAGATAAGTCATTCTCGCTTAGCGATAATCCGCGTACGAGTCATTGTATCTCATCAAGAATATTTGAACACCTGAACGATCATGAGTATAATACAATTGTACATATGGAACACTTTAACATCCTCTGCAACATACCTGATAATTCGAGTAACTCGTGCACCCAAAACATAATATCGCTCACAACACTTGTGTTTGCATATTGTATTTTCCTGGATTTATTATATATATGCTCGTGCTTGAATTAACTAGGTTTGCCTTAGATAGGGAAGGATAAGATGGTATGTTGGTAAGTCTCGTCGTATTTCCTCTTATATTGTAAGGTGCACTGCCACACGGGTTAGGCTATTCAATATTGCCATAAAACTGATCCTAAGGCAAGACTAGAAAGATAACTTAATAGATGGTGCACGGAACCTATATAACATGTTTGGATTTGTCGAACGGGTGAGTAGCCTTCCCACCAGTGTATTCATATACTAATAACCAACCAGATTGCTTGTATGGTGTAGGAGAACCTCGTTCGGTGCGGATGCCTCCTTCGTGCGTGCTAAGGCATGGAGTTCACTCTGGAGCCTTGGAGCATTGTGTCAGGAACTGAAGTACATATACAAGACATAATGTTGGAACATCACATATACATCATTCCACAAATATAGCCACTTGGCATGTTTTTACTATTTTAGTGAGAGGCTTGAGCGACTTGTAATCTTGACCTAGTACCGCTTGTAACACTTATTTCAATATCAATAAAGAGTTTGCTTTACTTCAATAATTATGTTATTTAATACTTCTGCTATTGACGACTCTGTGAACTTGTTACCAATCGTCTATGCATTTATAATTCTACTGCACTCGGACAATATATGCTACTCTATGGCTTACCGTCTATATGGACCATGGTCTTGCATGGGCGCGGCGTATGCTCGTGTGACATCACGCCCAGATAGGTCAAGCGATCATCTCGTGGGAGCACTGGCGCGGTAATTCTCGCCTAGCGGGGACGATCGATTAGCCTGGGGGAGATCATAGAGTGACACCCACTATGCCAGTTACACTTCACATCCAGGAAGCATGAAGATGTATTGTAAAGCCCCTGACCCAAATCAAGGATTATGATTTATTTATGATTATTTTGAATTAGTAAATGGAGTTATTGTTCACCTTATTTAATTTAATATACTTGGTGCACATTGTCGTTGCTTCGATATTTGGAGCGCTACTCTAGCTTTTGCCTTTAAAAAATTCACATCTTTGACTTAGACGTCCCAGTCTTCCATTCCAACCTTTGTGTCACTCATAAATAATCTCTCTTGTGCTTCATTTTAATCGCACAACATTCGTCAAACAATATCTAATTTTAAACCAGACTTTGCACCTATGTTCGTTCCAATCAAAATTGGAGATACAACCTCAACCCATTTCTTATAGTCCAATATATGACGATAATCTATTCCAAGTCTACAACGTTTATGACACTTGTGTCACACCCAATTGAGATCCCATGCACTTTTAATTTATTAAAGAACACCAATGATACGATTTATATTTAATTTGGAGCAACTGACTCAACCTAACACAAAACTAGACCAAACACCAACCCAAACCCAAACCCACACTCACAATCTCATGGCTCATACAAAATACTACACCCAAATTTTCCCCTCTATAATACATCAAACATGGATTCCACCCTCATATAATCCTTTTTCCCCATTTTTAAACACCCAAACTCCTAAGGACCTAAATAAAAATATAATGCTAGGTGTCCACCGCCTATTGGTTGGAGAAAATGAGAAAACCCATTCTTGAGGGCTTGACCGATTACATGCTTTCCCTCTCTCTATTTATATGGTACTATGCATCACTATCTATTTCTTTTAAATCACAACCCTCCATTCAAACTCCCATCATATTCCACCACTCATTCCTTTATGACAACACCCTACACATACATCCCCCTAGAAAACCTAGCCGGCCATAATCCCCAAGTCCCTCTCTCTCTCTCTCCTTCATTAAATACACATCCTCTCTCTCTCTCTCATTATTTATTATATCTCATTCCTCTCCTCCTTCATAAAACCCTTTACCACCATCTTCATCACTTCAACACCCTCTTCTCCTTGCATTCGACCTCCACTACCACTGCCCCCTCGAGCGGCAGCCCACCACCATCACCAACACCTCCACGACTCCCTCCTTCCTCCACCTTGCTACGATTGTTGCTGCCTCCTCCATCCGACTACCATCACCATTATCTCTACGACCACCCTCCCCTTCACTCCTACATCACCACTCACAACCACCTCACCACCTCTCCGACCTCCTTGTCCTCTCCATAAATACCACCTCCATGACCACCACCACCATCACCTCACGACCACCCCTTTTCCTTCCACCTTGTTGCGGCTGCTACTGCATTAGCTGCTATTGTTCTTGCTCGAACTGCTACTGCTACTCTTTGTAGCTATTGTGCTTCTTCATCTTTCTTCTCTCGATCAGTCCTTGACCTAACCACGTGCTCCCAAACCCGTGAGAAACTTTCCCCTACTCGAGAGCATTTCTAAGTTTAACTTGCATTTATTCTTTAGGTAACTTTTTAATCTCTTCTTCTTCATTTGATCTTCTTCTTATATATATGTTCGATCTCTATCCTCTTGAATCTTGATTATATTCATGTATTGTACTTCTTCTTGAAAGGTTGAAGGAGTTTATATAATGCATCAATATATGTGACACATTTCCATATCCATGACCCATTTAAAATTCTTGTTAAATTCTTAATAACTCTATGTTAATATAATTTTAGAATGTTTATGATAATTTTAGCAGTGTTATATATGTACAAAAGGTCATGGTTGAGTTTAAGATGTTGGATGTGTGCTCTAGAAATATGTTTAAGTCATACCTAGGTATTATGTAAGTTTCATATGAAGAACACCATGTTTAGAAAGTATTTTAATGCTCTGCTGGTTGTATGCATGTTAGGGATTAAATGTGCTTATATGTGACATGAAAAATACAAGATTAGAATGATGGATATGCCATATTTAGTAATAACATTCAGATTTGAGTATTTGATGGTGTGCTCTTGATGTTGGTAGTCCAAGTGCATTTTTGTTAAAGTATTAATGATGTTATACTAGAGGGTTGGTTATGTAGTATTTTTATGTAAAGAAGGAAACCCTAACCTATTATTAAATACACATGTTTAGGATTATATGAGTACCATGGAATGTAGATAATTACGAGAAGGTAGTTAAGCTATTTGACTTGTTGTGTACAATTATTGAGGCAATAATGATATATCTGTGCATGGAACCTAGAGGGATAACACTTGGTACCTAGATATTGGAAAGCAACTTAGCACCTACGTAAACTCTAGTATGGCCATGATTATGTTATATGAGAAGTTGTACATTAGAAGACTGGGAGAGGTAATGTGATTAGTAGACTTGGTTATTTTTATACCTACTTAACACTTGTTTAGTCAACCTTGGTCAACCCACTTGGTTAGAATACTTGCTTGGTTTAGAATCTAAAATAACTCATGACATTGCGTATGTTTTTCTCTTGTCCGTGCCTAGCGTAACATAGTATTTAATATGTTGTTATTATATCCATAGGAACCCAGGATGGTTCGACCTTAGTTGCGGATTCTGGATCTTTACTTGCTCACATTGGAGTTGTAGGCAAGTATATCTTGTTTTGTTGTACTGTTTAAATTTAGTTAATATTATTCACATATTTTTGTTCTAAATATTATATTATATAATTATGCACTTCTAAAAATGCCTCGGGTGCAGTCGACGAAGGCGTTGACGTTAAGACTTGTGTTCGACTTAGTGTCTAGTGGACATACCTAAATTTATAGAGTTATCATCATGACTCCCTAGATCTTGTCACGTATTATTTTACGTCACATAGTGAGTTCATGTAGGGATGTGAGCTTACGCACTTTACTGGCCATAGGTACGAGTATCACACGTGACGGTACTTAGTGTAGAAGTATTGTTCTTTAGTTGTTTAGTTACTTGCATATAGATACGAGATGTCCATGTCGTATTCATGACTGGTATATTGGCCTTGGGAGGGGAAGACAATTAGTTGGCGTATGGGACAGACATTTGGCTACCCTAATTTCAGAGTAAACTACGGGATCATGAGCTTCATAGTTACCCGGTTATGGGCATTCATAGATACCCAGTTATGGGAATTCATACTTATGAATACATCTAGCAGAGGTTACTAGTTGTGCGCTATCATGACCGATAATATAGTCAGTATATTCTTCTGGCATCTAGTTTGTAGCTAATGCTAGACACTTACCTTTTACCTACCCATACGCACCAAGGTTGTCTTTAAAGTGCATTCACTTAGCTGGTTAGTTCACCCTCACGCACGGTATTTACTTTATGGCATGTACCTTTTGTATCTTGTTACATTCCTCTGAGGACCTGGTTCATTTCTAGATTGGGATGAGAACTTGTTCCCGATTATATACGGAGCAGGAGTGGAGACCGGATACATGGCCAAGGACTTTGAGATATTTTTAGAGGAGTTCCCTTGACTTGGGGTTTACTTTCGCTTTGGACTTGAGTATCTTTATTTAGCTAGTTGATGCTCTAGTTTAGTTATCTTATTGCTTTTTATACTTTTATTCCATCATTGTATTTTAGTGGGTTTGTCCCCATCAGACTATTTTTGTTGTATTTGAATATTCTGACACTCTATGTTTCATTTACCAGCACTTATTTCTATCTTTGTTACATTGCTTATGTGGATGAGATTAGTTTTTTACCTGTTACCTGTTAGCATAGCATATTAGACTTAATAGTATTTAGGATAGCTTAGTATGCTTCGACGGATACATTAAATTAAGAAATCCTTCAGAGTCTTATTAGTTGGCCATTGTCACGTGGCTTGGTCCCATATATTTTGGGACTGTGGTGTGACATGTATCGAGAGCTCCGTACGATGTTTTGGTGGCACGACATAAAGAGGGACATTGCACGGTTTGTGTTACAATACATGGCCTGTCAGCAATTAAAGGTCGGGCACCAAAAGTCGAATGGGGAGATGCAAAACCTTGCTATACCGGAGTAAAAATGGAAACACATAACTATTGATTTTATAGTTGGTTTGCCAAAGACGTAATGAGGAAATGATATCGTTTGGGTTATCGTAGATCGGCTCACTAAATCATCTCACTTCCTACCTATCAAAGTTGCTTGGAGTATTGACCGCCTGGCGCAGATCTACCTCGATAAGATCGTTCGAATCCACAGTGTGCATGTATCTATCGTCTCTGACCGAGATGGACGATTCTTATTAAGCTTCGGGGAAAGTCTTCAGTCAGCAATGGGGAAGAAGTTGAAGTTTAGCTCCGCCTACTATCCTCAGACAGACAGCCAGACAGAGTGGGTAAACCAAATTCTTGAAGACATGCTATGGCTCTGCGCCTTGGACTTGAAGTCAAGTTAGGACATGCATCTACCATTAGCCAAATTTGTATACAATAATACCTACTAATCCAGCATTCAAATGGCGCCGTATGAGGATTTGTATGGACGGAAGTGTAGATTCTCTATCTGTTGGAATGAAGTTAGTGAACGATAAATTCTTGGCCCAGAACTAGTAGTAGAACAAACCGTCCAAAAGATCCATTTTATCCGCGAAAGGCTGAAGGTAGCACAAAGCCGTTAAAAGAGTTACTGAGACATGCACCATCAACCTCTTGAGTTCATAGAAGGCGATCATGTATTTCTTAAAGTCTCGTCCATGCGACGAATTACCAAATTTGGAGAAAAATGTAAACTAAGCCCAAGATTCATTGGTCCATTCGAAATACTGAAGCAAGTAACCCCAGTCGCATATCAGGTTACGCTACCACTGTTATTGTCAGATGTGTACGATATCATCCATGTTTCACAACTTAGGAAGTACGTGTATGATCTGAGTCATGTGGTAGATCTTGATCAACTAGACTTGAAGGCGGACTTAATATATGTCGAACAAGCTATACAGATCTTGGATCATAAGGAGAAGCTACTTCGAATAGTTCGGTTCCTCTCGTTCGCGTGCTTTGGAGAAATTATTCGATCGAAGGGTCGACGTGTGAGCTTGAGTCTAGGATAAAGGAAAAGTTTCCTTTATTTTTTATAGTAGAAGGTTCTATTCCTAAGTTTCAAGGATAAAACTTCCTATTACTTAGTTAGGATGTGGTGCCCCGTTCCCCCTATCCGTTCAAGGATAAAACTTCCTATTACTATGAAATACTTTCGGTATCATTCAATCAGGATAGATTGAATCAAGATCTTTTCCTCTTTATAGATTGGCTTATTCGAAATCGATTCTCATATCCATTAGACCGTGTCCCGAGGATGGACTTAGCGACAGAGTTAAGAGGGACCTCTCTGCTGCATATTTTCTTACCTAGTTTTTGTTGTCACATTGTTGCTTTCGTGCTTTCGAGTTGGTTTTCAAATTTACATTTTCTTGAACAATTTTGATGGATTTTATTGCTTTAGTTCATTGAACTGCACTTTCGTTTTTGAGCTTGGAAAGAGAAGAAAATGTATTGATCATCTGTTTGTGGCAATGCAGGTAATAATGCAGTAGGTGTCGCACGAGTGGAGTCTTGAAGCACTTTTTTCCTTTCCTCTTCCTACCAACTTGTGAGTGGCTATAATTCGATTACTTGATCTTTCTTCCAAGTCTTCACATCTAAAAATCTTACCTTCTTGATTGTTCTGACCAAATAATACCATAATAACTAAAATATATCAAGATAAAATGGAATAGACTTGGATTACTTGATGCTTATCAATTAACTTGTAAATGGTTACCTTATTGCATGCTAGTTCGCTTAGAATATTCTTTCATCATGTTTTAATTCAAGTTAGAATATAAACTTCTTCTATTATTGTGCTATGTATAGAACATACCTTACTATAGAATAAACTCAACAGGGAGACTACACAAAATAGATCATGCCATGTTACTTGTCTCGTGTTTGTGTTGTCTTAAACTGCCTGGATTGATAACTTAGTAGACTTTGCTTGGTCAAAGATAACTTGTGCACAAGGTCTTAGTTCCTGCGGATGGTCGCTGGGGCACTGGCACCTATCCGATCCAGACGAAACTCCCTGATAGTCGTCTGCTTCGGACGGGATGGCCTGTAACGCCCCTGTTCCATGTGTTGCATGTTATTCTATCTTGAGACTATAACTCGTCCACTATAGCAACGTGACAGTGACACCCCTTGTATATTTAAACTGTGTGAGCTAACTATGTCTTCGTGTTAGGGAAGGTAATGGTAAGTTTTGTGTAGGTGGTATGGACGGGTAGATAAAAGTTACTGAACTATGGCATATTTATTTCAGTAAATTTTTATATCTACTGCCTGCTTGTAAATTGAACTAAGGCAAGATGTAAAGACTACATAATAACTTGCATGCTTCATATAAATAATGTGTTAATTGGTATAGTTGGGTTAGCTCGCCTTCACCAGTATATTTTAATGTAATGACCCTAGTTGTAACACGTTCCCCATGCCAATATGATCCTGCAAGGAGCTAAATGACTTCCCGATCATGTCCACATATTGGCACGCCATGCTTGTGTCCTTGAAGTGACATTTTAAAGTTCCAGGAGCTCCTGCACATTCCTTATGCAGCTCCGAGGAAAGGCGATAGCTTCGTCCGATGGTGCCTATAGCTTTAGAACTTTTAGTAAAAGGATATAATGTACCAGACGGCTATCTCATTTTGCATCCACTTTTGTAAGCTCGTACGGTAACCTTTTGTACTTGTTCAAGAGTTTGTAAAAGATGTTCATTATCAATAAAGGAAACTTTTTCTTGTTTTAATATTGTGTTCAATTATCTGCGTACTCTGAATATATGCTCATTATATCAAATACCTTGGCATTTGTCACGTCTCCGTCCCAAAATACCAAGGGACTAGCCACGTGGCAATGACCAACAGCATAACTCTAATGGGCAAACCCAATTTAATGGACCCGTTAGAGTGCACTTAAGCTGTAATAAATATAAACGCAGTCTACAATATCTATTACAGTAATATTATAATATCATCCACAGAAAGTAAACTCAAGTCAATATGATAAATCAGTCAAGATAATAGCTAAAGGAAATAATTCATCAACAAGTCCAAATAAATAGTATCTCGGAGAATAACCTAACACAATAAATGAAAGAGAATATCACCAATACATATGTCCATGAGTCCAGATATGAAATAGCAATGAGCATAAATAACTGAGTATAAAACTGAAATACTCAGAAGAAATCCTCAGGCACAACCTCGTCCTCAGGTGCCAGTACTGCTCCAACGTCAGCTCATGTCCCGTAAACCTCAGGATAATCATCCTCTACTATACCTGGGGATATAATTTGGATCCAGGTCCTCAGGGGACATAGCAAGGTATAATAAACACTCAAGCCAAATAAAATATAGTAAGTAAAAACAGATCATCAGGGCAAGCTATGTAACCTGCTATATAAAATACAAATGAGAGCATTACTCATACTCAAGCAGAAACCACTACAGGCTCTATGTCGGGGAGCCCATAGCAGCATGTAATATCTCGAAGGGCCAGTAAATGTGCCAAAGACAGAGTCTAAGGCACCAAAAATAATATAATAAATAAATATATATAAATATAATTAGCCTGTAGTATGGTGAGACTCTCTCCTCCCATGTAATCTTACGTATCACATAGTAACACGCAGGGCCAAGACCTCTATCTATCACTACGAGTCATAAGTATATGTATATAAGTATATCTGTAAATGTTATGAAGCCTATAGTCCTACATAGAATCCTGGTACCAAGAAATATATTAAGACGAACTCTATCTCATGTAATCAGTGTCAGGTGTCCTATGGCCTGTCATGCTAGTAGTACAAGCACGTAAAAATGGGATCGTGGTATCAACTCTCTAAGTGACGTTACACGACTCCGCGTACGGTATCGACATCCGAATCTTATTCGGACGCTAAGTAACATCTCAAGGTCCTAGGGTGAATAAGTAAATCACAGAAGTAAAAAGAAAGAACACAAGCAATTAAATATCACGGGATTTACTGCAAGTTGACAAGGTACACTTGCATGTGTTCTAAGCTCCATCAATTGCTCCGATATAAGTGAAATCTTCAGGTACGCCTTCGGATGCTGAAAAAAATATCACCATTATTCTTAAAAAACGTAAAATAGCTAGGATTGACTGCCCATAAGTCAAATTTGGACACAGGAGCAGAATTGACAATTTCTGGTCATAACGGGTCCACATGTGGTCCACTTTGCACCAAAAATTATGCCAGAGACAAAGTTCTCAAAATTTGTCAAACTTAGTGTCTACGAGTCTAGAACGATGATACGAACCCAACTAAACGTCCAAAACTGGATTCTAAATGATGTTTCATCAACGTTCTTAGAATCGAACCAAACTTGGGTCACAGGACCAGTGTAACTCTGCGAATTTGATGGCACAAGTTTTGTTACGAAATGATAAACAAACACAAAATTATGACAGTGTCAGAACAGGTCGATACGGAACTTTTTGACGGATACGCGTTAATTTTGGTGTACATGCACATCCAAATCAACTTTCACAAAATTTCACACGTCAGCGTTGACGATACGCTTCTTTCGGTACAATTCGCACACGACGAAGTTACCTTGTTTAGCGGGACGTATCCTATTTTGAGAAAATTTAGGTTTAAAAAACCAAGTTTTTGGTCAATTTCAACAGCGAATAAAACACAGCATACAACGAATTAAAATAAACTAATTAAAGGGATTAAATCTCGGTTATGTCGTCTAAATTACTGTTCAAGCAGAATTTAAAATTATTAACTAGGTTGGAAGAAAATTAGACATGAACTTGGGTGGTTAGAACAGTTTCTGATTAACAAACTGGGTTATTTTTTTCCTGTTTTGTGTCGCGAATTGCGACCGACACAGGACACGATAGATTAAACTAATTACACAGGGTTAAAGGGGGTCATGTGGTCTTTGTATAGAATTTGATAGGTCATTAATTGGTCTACTGTATAGGGAGATACAGGGACGAGAAGATGGGTACCTCGTGATCGTTTTTGCTCAGGATTTGGACGGGTTGTGCGGCGGTGTCTTGCAGCGTGCGGCGGCGACGGTCCAGCGGTCGTCGATGGCTGGGGATGATCAGGGTTGGAAGAGGAGATGATGGTAGCGGTGTCGGCTAGGTTTGAGTTTATATAGGGTGAAGGGGGAGGTTACAGGGAAAGGAAGGGGACGGGTCGGGGCCGTTATCGGGAGGGGAAGCAGAGGGGTGCGAGGGTTTCAGGGGAGAGTTACTGTAGTGGGTTCAGGTTATTGGGTTATCGGGTGAGCGGGTTAGTGGGTACGAGTTTCAGATTCGGTTGGGTTGGATTGGTTTGGGTTGGTTTGGTTGGTTTAGGTTGGTTTGGGTTGGTTTAATAATAACTCTATATATGTAATTAGCTATCTAAAAATAGTTTTAGACCCCAATAAATTTTACAAACTTTATACAATACTCTATTAATAGTTTTACACCCAAAAGAATTTTTTTAACGATATTAATAATTAAATAAATACACATAATTATAATTCCATGAACGAACATTTATTATAATTAGCTAAAAATTACAGAAAAATCTTCCTTAATCTCAAAAATTTATAATTCCAATAATTAAATTCTAAAACAATTAGGGTATTTACAGCCTTGTGAATTTTGTAACCTAGGTACATACGGTATCACGCTCGTGGGATGACTATCGATTCCAAGAAATCAGGGCGTGACATATTGGTATCACAGTACAGCTTCAAGTTTCTTTGACCCTCATGTCAAAAAAGTTTCTTTAACGATCTATTCCCTATATGAACTCTTAAACTCGTTTGGGTGTTCCATATAATGAGTCCATAATACGTTATGAACCTGATGCAAGTTACTTTATTTTGAAGGAATGACTCAAGTGCAAGCATCAACGCTAGCACAAGGAGAGGTACAAGCCCAGGAAATTAGTTTTGGTACCTCAAAAAGTTTCGGAAGCCAGTGAGCTATGCCCCATGTCGATCCAATAAAGCAAATGATGCAGATACTTGAAGAAAGCCAATAGAGGGATGAGTCTCGCTATGAGCGAGTCGAGAAGTAGGCGAAAGATCGTCAGAGCAAGTTCAAAAGCAATCTTGAAGCCCGATTTGCAGTCTAATAGAAGCAAGTAAATGCCCTGTAGCAGATCATTCAGATCTTAGCCTCCAACCATTCCGTAAAGACAGCAGCAGCACCGGTAGAGCGACCAACGCCTGAAGCCAAAATACCTCAAACTCCAAAGAAGAAGGATGTGACTACATTCGACTTTGCCGACTTTAAAAAGTTCTGTAACACATTTTTTCAAGGGAATGAAGATCCGGTCGTAGCTCTAGATTGGCTGCCAGAGCTTGAAGATTACTTCAAATTGCTTGAAGTACCTGAGAAGAATCAAGTTTCATGTGCCCAACTACAGCTTCGCTTGAATGTGCATGATTGATGGGACATGCATCGAAGATCTCTCTCTGTAGATAAAGAAGAAGATAAGAAGATCATGTGGGCTACCTTTTATAGCATATTTGAAGAGGAGTTCATATCCCCTTCCGTATGTCGGCAAAAGGAGAACGAGTTCTTACAGCTTTGACAAAAAAAATATGACAATGAAGTAGTACTCCGCTGAATTTAATCAGCTCGCCAAATTTTCAAACTTCTACCTACCTGATTCGATGAGTCGTGCAAGATATTTTGAAGGCGGCCTGTGACTTTCCATCCATACACACGTGGTCGTTCCCTAATATCTTACTATATGGGAAGTTTTCAATCATGTCATTTCCCTTGAACTGCAGTATCCTTCAGTTACTGTCGGTGATGTGCATACTTCCAATCACAAGCGTCCTCACAATACGGGAGAAAATACTGCTCCAAAGCATCATAATAACGACGATCATCCGAGAGGAAATCTAGGGCAACATTATACCTACTATAACAGACAAGGGCACAATGAAAATGAATGTCGACGAAGGATCGGGTCATGCCTCTGTTGTGGTAATTCAACCCATCAGCTTCGTAACTGTCTGCACCCCTCTAAGCTTCGCCCTCAATATCCAAATCCTGCTCCGGTGCATCAAGCCAACCGAGCTGCACCGCAACAAGAGTGTCATCAAGCTCAAGGCCGGGTGTTCACTTTGACATGGGAAGAAGCCCGAACACCATTGTGTCAAGTTTATTGCTTTTCAATAACATACCTTCTCGTATGTTATTTGATTATGGTGCTACGCATAGTTTTATATCTACGAATGTTTTTGTAAAAAATAATCTAGAAATGACACCATTATATCTAGACCTTAGTGTTAGCACCCCATCGGCCACAAAGATATATGTTTGTTCAATGTGTCAAGGCAGTCATATCTGTATTGGAGGAAGGAAATTGTCGTTCGATGTGTTAGTCCTAGATATTCAAGATTATGATATCATCTTGGGGATGGATTAGCTTGGCGCTTGCTCAGCAACTATCGAATATGCAAAGAAATGGGTCATCTCTCGTCTACCTGGAGAGGCCAAATCATGCTATACGAGTGGTTCAACAGCAAAAGCGTCAAAGACCTATATGGTAATTTCTATGATGTCAGCTCAGCGAATGCTACATTCTGGATGTGAGGGATACTTAGCATCGATTTGAGATACACAGCAAGATTGCATAAACATTGAGTTTTCTTCCATTGTGGCAGAATTTTTTGATGTATTTCCAAACGAACTACCTGGCATGCCACCCGACCGAGAAATCGAGTTCACCATCGATACCTTCCCAAATACCAGACCGATTTCCAAAGCCCCATACCTAATAGCCCTGCAAAAATAAAGGAGATAAAGGGCCAACTATAATAACTGCTTGACCGTGGGTATATTTGTACGAGAGTGTCTTCTTGGGTGCGCATGTGTTGTTTGTGAAGAAAAAAGATAGGATATTATGGCTGTGCATAGACTACCAAGAACTAAATATGGTCACCATCCGAAATAAGTATCCCCTGCCCAGGATCGACGACCTATTTGATCAGATGCAAGGGACGTCAGTGTTTTCGAAAATAGACCTTCACTCTGGCTACCACCAATTGAAGATCAAGCCAGAGGATATGCCGAAGTCAGCATTTCGTACCCGTTATGGCCACTATGAGTTTTCTATCATGCTGCTCGGACTGATGAATGCTCTTGCCGCATTCATAGATTTGATGAACCATGTGTTTTGACCATTCCTTGATAAGTTTGTGGTGGTATTCATAAACAATATCCTAGTATACTCAAAGAATAAGGAAGAACACGCACGACACCTGCGTATGGTGCTTCAAACTCTTCGAGACAATAAGTTGTTCGCGAAGCTAAGTAAGTGTAAATTCTGGTTGGACAGCATATCTTTCATCGAGAACATTATTTCTGTAGAGGGCATTTCAGTCGATCCAAAGAAAGTCGAAGCTATTATAGAGTAGAAGAAACATAAGTCAGCCAGCGACATTCAAAGCTTTCTTGGTCTAGTGGGCTACTACAGAAGATTCGTCAAAGATTTTTCAAGGATCGCTTTTCCTCTGACTCATCTCATTCAGAAAGGAGTAACGTTCGCATGGTCAGATGACTGTGAAGCTTCATTTATAGAATGAAAGCAT
Source organism: Iris macrosiphon (assembly GCA_036927795.1). Lineage (NCBI taxonomy): Eukaryota > Viridiplantae > Streptophyta > Magnoliopsida > Asparagales > Iridaceae > Iris > Iris macrosiphon. The sequence continues at coordinate 5,421,264 of JAYESA010000003.1, forward strand.
TGACTCATCTTAGCACCTATTCTTACCCTACCAGACGGGCCCAATAATTTTAAGATTTATAGCGATGCTCCAGGCAAGGGTTTGGGATGTGTCATTATATAGAGGGACAAGGTGATAGCCTTTATGTCGAGGCAGTTAAAGCCTTACGAAAGAAACTATCCAACGCATAATCTGGATCTGACAGTGGTAGTATTCGCGTTGAAGTTATGATGGCATTACCTTTATGGCGTACCATATAAAAATTTTACGGATCATAAAAGCCTCAAGTACTTCTATACTCAAAAGGATCTGAATTTACGGCAACGATGTTGGCTCGAACTCTTTAGCTACTTTGACTTGATGATCATATATACACCAGACAAGGACAATATTATAGCTGATGTACTGAGTCGAGTGTTTATAGGGATCTTAGCTATCGATGACAGGATGCTAAGGGATCTGAAATGTTTGGGCGTTACACTCTGAATCAGATACAAATGGATGCAAGCGGCTCAGTTGCATCTCGAACCGGACCTATTGGAGAAAGTCAAGTCTGCTCAGAAGGATGACCTATTCCTAGAGAAGATGCATAAGCTTATCTCAACAGAAAAGATGACCAACTTTAAGGTAAGCATGGATGGAACGATGTGGGTGAAGGAAAGATTATATTTTCCTAACGATGTAAACCTCATAAAAGAGATACTCACTTGTTTGCCATTTAAATCAAAAGAAAGAAATAAGACAACTTGATTTGATTAAAATACTAGAGAGTACAAAGAAGAGTCCTAAGAGACAATCTAAGTATAAATTGGTTTTGATCTGGGGATGACCATGGAGGTTTTGGAGTGTAGCAACTCTCTTTACTCCATGGATGATCCGAACGCAGAAGCTTCTCTCTTTGGTTTTAGTATGAATCTGCAGATAGCCAGCCAGCCCTGTTCTATAGGAGTAGTACCCTGCTATTTATAGCCGACATGTGAACATGCTATCGGTGTCACATATCTTCGTGCTTGGTGGCCGCATAGGGCTCCTTCAGCAGAATATGGTTGTAACGGTAGCCGCATGGTACGGGCAAGCCGCCACGTGGGTTTGGTTAAAATTTTCTATTTGAAGAGATCTTGGGGCTGTTGTATGCATAACTCAGTCAATTGGACACTTGGTCAATACTAACTGTGTGACACGTCATCTTCATTTGTAACAGAAAATCTTGTGAGTCGAGAGCCGCATTCTGTTGTAGTCGCATAGAAGCTCTCATTTGGCCTTGGTCGAAATAACCCTCTTGCTGAATGTGGATGAGGCCGCATAGGTCTTGAAGCCGCATGCATACTCTTATTTTACCTTAGTCAGGTGGATGCTCTGACCGTATAATATCGAGGCTGCATGGGTCTTGAAGCCGCATACGTAAGACATGTGGCATGGCCTATCTGTCGAGGCAATTAATGTACTGATGTGACTTGTTGTCTTGTCCTGAGTCATCATTTGTATGAATTTTGAAGCATCTTAGGGTAATGAGTAAGGCGACAGGGCTTCTGACAGACATCTAAATCTGTGGAAAGGAGGTCTTATGCGACCATCCTGCTCTTTGGTCATTCAGGCCTTATATGGGAACTGCATGGAGTCGAAGCCGCATGGAGCCAGTGATGCATGGGACTCATGCAGTCTGGAACGCATTGGGCCTGAGACGCATGGAATGCATAGAGTCTAGAACGTATTATGCCAAAGATGCATGGAATACATGGAGTCTGGGATGCATTGGGCTAGAGAAGAATGGGACGCATGGAGGCTGGAACACATTGGGCCAGAGATGCATGGAACACATGGAGTTTGGGACGCATTGGGCCAGAAACGCATAGATCTTTTATCGTTTTCTGTATTCATGGCATTTGATTAGTTGTATACTGCCAAAAGTAATTATAAAAAAATTGTCAACACGAATTCCAATCAGCGGTGCAGGATTCGAGGCGGTCAAAATAACTGTATTTTGTCAGAGTCATAAATGCTCTGATGTAACTGTAGGGACGATGCGTCAAAGGGCGGTATGTGTCTCGGGATGTCATGTGTCTGCCGTTGTTATACGTCCACCACAATTATGCATACCTTGCTTATTTGTTAACTGTAAACTGGAGCGCATAGAGAGATTTTTATGCTTCTACAAGACCCCCTTCAAAGTTTTTAGACTTGGCTATGTCTGGAATACTTTGAATAAGAAGCATGAATTCAGCACGCATTCACAGTCTATTTTTGTCAGGTTGATGCATGTAGTAATTATCTCATGGAGAGCTCTGTCATGCTGTCAATATCACTAGCACATTTTAGGAATAAGGGTATTTTGGTTATTTCCTATTTAAATAAATATTGTGCATGGTAAATAATTTTTGTTGTATTATTTAATTATTGTTGGATGTTATTTAATTAGTGTAGTTTGGACCCATAGACCAACATGAATTAAATAGTTAGATTTGGCCCATTTAGAAAGCCCATAGTTAAGGAGATGGATTAAATTAATTAAGTGATTAGACTAGAAGCTTCTTTCCTTAATTATTTCTTCATGAGAGGCCCCAAGGGGTACATTGGACATTTTACAATTGCTTGGGGAAGGGGGCATGGCCGGCCTATATTAGAGGGGGGAAATTTCTCTCTCCTCTCATTCTCATTCCAAATCTAGATCTAGAATTTTTTACTCCCAAATTCCCTCCATTCCCATTCCAATTCCCCACCAAATTCATCCCAAATTCTTCCCAATTCACCATTAGAAAGTTGAGAAGCAAGAATCTAGAAGGAGGAAGCAAGGATCTACAAAGAGGAGCAAGGATCTACAATTTGAAAGCAAGTTCATCTCAATTGGAGGTTTCATTGGGAATCCATCTCCCAATAGGTATAATTCAGTTTTCCTATTAAAATAGCTTCTAAATCTGAGATTTAATCATGTAAAATCAACCCATATGTATGAACTACCCATAGGACTTTGTTTTGTGTTCATAGGAGACCCATGGAGAAAGTTATGGTGCTTTTTGTGTCAATTTTGTTGGAATTCCGAATTTACGTTTTGTTGTGTGTGTCAATTGATCCTATAGATCAATTAGGCATGTGCTTATATGTTTGGGGCTTATGTCGTGTCCATATTTGGGTACATGTGGTTCGTATCCCAACTATTTGGTGATACGTGTCATTTTGGGGGTTTTCCTCCGACACGGGACTTTGTACATGTCGTATTTTGACACGGACACATAGATCTACTTTTGACACTTTAATTTATTCATAAATATTATTTGTGACATGTTTGTGTCCTTCGAGGTACAATTGGTTGTGTGTTGGACTCGTGTCACATGCGTATCCTAGATCTAGTGGGATACGGTGTGATACTCTCCAATTTAGTGTGTTTATGTGTAGATCTAATTATTTATGCTTTAAATTCTTCATTTATAATTAGTAAATATATATAGATATTATATATTATTTTAGTGTATTTATTAGGGTATTTATTGTAGCATAGATCTATAGATATTTCTATGTGTTCTAATGTGGTGTATAAATATATGTATGTAGCTTTCTTACATGCAATTATATATGTACTTATGTTAATAACATAAATTATACATAAATATTTTATAAAATATATTTATGTGTTTAAATGTGTAATTATATTAAATATAATTATTATGTAATTATTTGGATTTAATGAATGTATTTTTATGTGTGCTTCTAGCCATGTAAAATATGTGCATTAATATGTACAATGTGTTTTGTAACTATTAGTATTTGATTGTGTAAGTTATGTGTATATGTATATATAAGTATATATATTATTAATTGTTTTATATTTGTATATATATATTGATTTATATTGATTTATATATATATATAGTTATATATTATATATTTCTTTTGGCGACAACAGCTTTTAATGACAGTTTCTGTCATTAATATACCGTGGGCAGCAGCAGCCGCTGTAGCTATTAATGACAGTTCTGTCATTAATAGCAGCGGGCGGGATTTAGACAGCGGTATTTGCGACAGTTTTCTGTGACAGTTGTTTAACTGTCACCAATTGAGCAGCAGTGGTTTATATATAGAGTTTCTGCGACAGATTTTCTGTGACAGTCTCTATAAGCTTTTTTATTTAAATTGTTTTTTCAGCTCACTGTTTTCAGTGACGATTTGGCAGATTTAATTTATATATTATATATTATATTTGTATATATATATATGTATATATATAGGTGTTTTGTGAGGTATAATACTAATAATAATATATTATTTTATTTGTATAAATATTGGTTTGTATATACATTATTTAGAGTGTATAATATTGTATTATTAGTATACTTTGTGTGGGTATCTATTGGAATCTAATTTTGATTCCTAAATTATTGTATTTTATTTTCTATAGTATAGATGTCTTGTGAGGATGACCTTGGTTTGACTTTAGTTGGCTTTAGAGTTGACCATAGTTGACTTTTGATTTAGAATTGATTTATTGACCTAGAAGTTGACTAGTTTGACTTGTTCTCTTTTCGGGACCTTGTATTAATGTGGTATTCTATATCTAGGTCTTCGAGGTACCGAGTCAGACATCTGTGAGACTGTTCTTTGGACTTTAGGCGAGTACATTCTCTGATAGTTTCTCATTTATGATATCCTCTATATTCGTTGTATCTAGTGTAGATATACATGTTTCTCTTGACACTATGGTTACACGGATTGGTATATCCGGATCTCGTCATGAGATATTATTCCTTGGTATATGGTGTATATGGTGCAAGTATTATTTCATTGGTTATCTTGTACATGTACAGACACCGATTTTCGGGAGGAGTCGCTCTTTTCTTGGGGAATCTAGTGCCATAGCATACCGTGGTTGGATCTATTATACCAGTTGGGGGTGGGGAGTATTAGTATAGATATGTGATCAAATCCCTATTGAATAAAGTATTGGTAAGCGAATAGTATTGATCATGCACCGCACGTATGATTAGCCAGGCCGCATTGTATCTTGCCCAAGCCGATCACATGTTAAGCTAGTACTCACACACTTAGTCATTAGTATTATTATTTCATTGGCATATTGTTCATTATTGTATTTCTTTCCAGTATTTACTTATTGTCTATATATCTCTTGTATCTATTTTGTGCATCTTGTTTATCCACAGCTATTTACTGTTACATAGTTTTTATCATGGATTAGAACTGCTGTTAGAGATGTACTCTGCTCCTTTCCTGACTGGATATATTTTTCCAGATGACACTGAGGAGTACCCTACCTATTATGGACCCCAGGATGTTGTGGGTTTAGATTCGGAGACCCTGGCTCAAGAGGGACTTATCACAACTGAGACAGTTGACCTTGGAGTGTAGCTTTGTAGTATGATAGTATTCTTTTGTACTGGATTTGTCTCCAGCTTATTTTTTTACTCTTTAGACTCATTGATGTATTATTTTAAACTCATGAGTTGTATGATGACTATTCTATTCTTATCTGATTCGTGCTCATTCTATCTTAGTTCTGTGATTGAGTATTCTATCATTATTGGTGGTTCATTACTTTAGATAGACTATCTAGACAGCGTTCTACCGCCGATTCTGCGGCGTAGGCTGGGCGTTGTTTCCGACTAATATCCTTACATCGGGTACGGGTCATGACACATTTTTGGTGGTGGCCCATGCAGGTCTAGCTTCACAAGTATGTGATGTCGTGGTAGTGCGACAACTTAGTTGTACTACTGCGAGCCTGCGATAGGATATAGGCTGAGATACTCAATCACATCTAGGAAAATTCTTTTGATTCAACTATTCTCCTTTGACATTGATACTTGAACCCTTAAACTGTCCTTTCCTTGATGTCTTACATCTTGTGCCATATTGATCCTCATTCCGTCTTTTTATGAGACATACTCGGAGATACTTGCGGAGGCACGCAAGGTTGAGCGGGATCTGGGTTTGAAGACCAAGAGAGACCGTGATTCTTTTCTGGGGTCCAACGGTAGTGCAGTATCTGCCAAACGTCCTCATTTCTAGTCCAGACCTTTCCAGCAGCCACAGCAGAACCAGACTCTAGCTAGAGCGCCTTTTCACCAGGCACCTCAGCAGCAGAGACAGTTACAGCAAGCTCCATGCAACTTTTGTAAGAAGCCCGACCACATCTGGGAAGTTTGCAGGAGGAGGCTAGGAGTTTGTTTGTATTGTGGTACTGAAGGGCATCAATCGAGGGAGTGTCCTCGTCGTGCAGTTCAGGGAGCAGCTCCAGCTCCGAGGACACAGACGAGACCACCTGCAGCACAGCCGAGGGAACCGCTTCCGACACAGCAATAGCGTTTTGTCCATCATCAACAGCAGGAGGTGCTCGACAGGGACGAGCGTTTGCTATGACCGTCGAAGAGGAGGAACCCACCGGAGATGTTATCGCAGGTTCTATTTTTCTTGATTCCATTCCAGCTTTAGCTTTGTTTGATAGTGGTGCTTCCCATAGTTTTGTATCTGTTTCTTTTGCTCTGAAGCATGGTTTGGTAGCTGAGTCTTTGCTTAGGACTTGCAAGATCATGACCGGGGGAGGCATTATCCTGGTTAATGATATTTGCAAGGATCGGAGAGTTACTCTGGGAGGCAGGGAGTTGAGTGCGTGTCTACTTGTAATGCCACTTCTGAGCTACGACATTGTACTTGGGATGGATTGGTTGAGTAGGCACCGTGCTAGCATAGACTGTAGAGGAGGTAGAGTTTTGTTTGGTTCGCCAGGAGAGCCAGAGTTCGAGTTTGCTAGAGGAGCTGCAGAGCAGGAAAAAGGCATTATTTATGGAGCTATGGTGGAAGACAAGGAGTTGCCGCATCCGTTGATAGCAGAATTCTTGGATGTGTTTCCTGAGGAATTGTCAGGATTGCCACGTGTCACGACCCGCACCCGGGGTAAGGGTACTAGTCGGAAACAACGTCCAGCCTACGCCGCAGAATCGGCGGTAGAACGCTGTCTAGAAAGTCTATCTAATATAATGAACCACCAAAAGATAGTGTACTCAATCACAGAACTAAGATAGAATGAACACGAATCAGATAAGAATAGAATAGTCACAATACAACTCATGAGTCTAAAATAATACATCAATGAGTCTGAAGAAAAATACAGAAATATGCTGGAGACAAATCCAGTACAAAAGAATACTACAAAACTATAAAGCTACAACTCCAAGGTCAACTGTCTCAGTTGGGATAAGTCCCTCTTGAGCCAGGGTCTCAGAATCTAAACCCACAACATCCTGGGGTCCATAATAGGTAGGGTACTCCTCAGTGTCATCTGGAAAAATATATCCAGTCAGGAAAGGAGCAGAGTACAACCCTAACAGCAGTTCTCAAATAATGATAAAAACTATGTAACAGTAAGTAGCTGTGGATAAACAAGATGCATAAATAGATACAAGAAATGTATAGACAATAAGGAAGTACTGGAAAGAAATACAATAATGAACAATATGCTGATAGAACAAGAATACTAATGACTAAGTGTGTGAGTACTAGCTTTAACATGTGATCGGCTTAGGAACTTGCACAAGAGTATAATGGCCTGGCTGATTATACGTGCGGTGTATGATCAACACTCACAAGGAACAAGACATGCACAAGGAGGGTATGATCACATATCTACACTAAAATACTCCCCACCCCGACTGGTATAATAGATCCAACCACGGTACGTTATGGCACTAGATTCCCCAAGAAGATAGCTAGTCTCCCCGAGAATCGGTGTCTGTACATGTACAAGATAACCAATGAAACAATACTTGCACCATATACACCATATACCAAGGAATAACATCTCATGACGAGATCCGGATATACCAATCCGTGTAACCATAGTGTCAAGAGAACATGTATATCTACACTAGATACAACGAACATAGAGGCTATCATAAATGAGAAACTATCAGAGAATGTACTCGCCTGAAGTCCAATGAACAGTCTCACAAATGTCTGACTCGGTGCCTCGAAGACCTAGATATGGAATACCATATTAATACAAGGTCCCGGAAAGAAAACAAGTCAAACTAGGCAATTTCTAGGTCAATAAGTCAATTCTAAGTCAAAAGTCAACTATGGTCAACTCTAAAGTCCACTAAAGTCAAACATGGTCAAACCCAAAGTCAACCTCACAAGACATCTATAAAATAATATAGAGATAAACTACAATAATTTAGGAATCAAATTAGATTCAAAAAGAACTCACACAAAGTATACTAATAATATAATTAATATATACCCTAAAATAATATATATACAACCCAACATTTATATAAATAACATAATATATTATTATAATTATTATTCCTCACAAAATACATATATATATACATATATATATATACAATTATAATATATAATATATACATTAAATCTGTCAAAGCGTCATTGAAAAACAGTAAATAAAATAGGATTAAATCAAAACAGTTTAAATAGTGACAGTCGGGACTGTCACCGAAGGACTGTCACCGAAACCCAAATAATAAACTGCCACTGCTTTGGTTTTCGCTGACAGTTAAACTGTCGCGGAAAAGCGTCGTAGAAAAGCTGCTGTTTCCCGCTGCTGCAATTAATGACAGGTTTGTCATTAATTGCCCGAAGGCTACAGCGGCTGCTATTAGTCGGCTAATTAATGACAGTTTTTTACTGTCATTAATTCACTGTCACTAAAACAAGTTGTATATATATAATTATATATATAAAAACAGAATATATAAACAATATATATATATATATATATAAACAGAATATATAAAACAGTATATATATACATATATATAAACCATTAATACAAAAATGTACATATATATATTAATATACAGATAAACTTATACCTTCAAATATTTAACAAAGAACATATAATTTACATGGCTAGAAGTACACCTAAAATATTTACATTAATATCCAAATAATTACATAATAATTATAAATAATATAATTACACAATTAAACATACAAATATATTTTATAAAATATTTTATGTATAAATTATATTATTTAACAAGTAGTAACATATATATTTGTATGCAAGAAAGCTACATATTATATTGTACATTATATTAGCACACCCAAAATATAGATCTATGCTACAATAATTACTATAATAAATACACAAAATAAATATTTAATATCCATATATATATACTAATTATAAATGAAGAATTGAACCACAATTAATTAGATCTATGCAAAAATACACACAATTGGAGAGTATCTCACCGTATCCCACTAGATCTAGGATACGCATGCGACACGAGTCCAACACACAACCAAATGCACCCCGAAGGACACAAACAAATCACAAATAATATTTATGAACAAATTAAAGCGTCAAAAGTAGATCTATGTGTCCGTGTCAAAATACGACATGTTCAAAGCCCCGTGTCGGAGAAAAACCCCCAAATGACACGTATCACCAAATAGTTGGGATACGAACCACAAGTATCCCAATATGGACACGACACTAGCCTCAAACACAAATCTCATGTTCAATTGATCTATAGGATCAATTGACACACACAACAAAATATAAATTCGGAATTCCAACAAAATTGACACAAAAAGCACCATAACTTTCTCCATGGGTCTCCTATGAACACAAAACAAAGTCCTATGGGTACTACATACATATAGGTTGATTTTACATGATTAAATCTCAGATTTAGAAGCTATTTAAATGGGAAAATCTGAATTATACCTATTGGGAGATGGATTCCCAATGAAACCTCCAATTGAGATAAACTTGCTTCCAAATTGTAGATCCTTGCTCCTCTTTGTAGATCCTTGCTTTCTTCTTCTAGATCCTTGCTTCCTCCTTCTCTAATGGTGAATTGGGAATAATTTGGAATGAATTTGGTAGGGAATTGGATTAGGAATGGAGGGAATTTGGTAGTGGGAGAACTCTAGATCTAGATTTGGAATAAGATGAGAGAAGAGAGAAATTTCCCCCCCTCTTTAATAGGCCGGCCATAGCCCCTCCCCCAAGCAATTGTAAAATGTCCAATGTACCCCTTGGGGCCTCTCATGAAGAAATAATTAAGGAAGGAAGCTTCTAGTCTAATCATTTAATTAATTTAATCCATCTCCTTAACTATGGGCTTTCTAAATGGGCCAAGTCTAACTAATTAATTCATGTTGGTCCATGGGTCCAAACTAAACTAGTTGGGTCCACTAAAATAAGTATAAAATAATTAAATAATAACTAACAACAATTAAATAATACAACAAATAATTATTTACCATGCACAATATTTATTTAAATAGGAAATTACCAAAATACCCTTTCCTAGAAAATGTGGTAGTGACAAGTCTACCCTCCTTAAAATAATTTCGTCCTCGAAATTCAAAGATGAAAACTACCCCCAGAAAATCATAGAACAGAGCTAAAGAATCACAACTAACTAATAAACATAACATAACAATGAACAGAACATAACTAGAAATAACATACCTCAAGGTACAAACAAATATGGATAACGCTCTCGCATGTCATCCTCTCTCTCCCAGGTAGACTCCCCCGGAGAGTGATGCCTCCATGCGACGCGCACCAAAGGAATAGTCTGGTTCCTCAGCACCTTCTCTCTCCGATCCAGAATTCCAACTGGCTGCTCTGGATAGCTAAGAGTAGGGCCCACCTCTATCTCTGAGTGATCTAATATATGACTAGGATCTGCCACGTATCGTCTCAACTGCGACACATGAAACACGTTATGCACTCCCTCCAATGCAGGTGGCAAGTCTAGTCTATAAGCAACTGCACCGACCCTCTCTAGAATAGTGAAAGGTCCAACGAATCGCGGACTAAGCTTTCCGCCTCCACCGAAGCGAATCGTGCCTCGTGTCGGAGAAATCCTCAGAAACACCAAACCACCCACCTAGAACAAAATACCACCTTAAGAACTTATCTATAACAAACAACCAAGAACAAGCACACAAAATAAAATCTAAACTATACCTCAAACTCCAAGGGTCTCCGATGGCTATCGGCCCAATGCCGTTGTCTGTCCTGTGCCACTCGAAGTCTGTCTCTGATCAACTGAACCTTCTCTGCTGCATCCACAACCATCTCTGGCCCAAGCAAAACTCTCTCTCCAACATCGTCCAAAGACAAAGGAGTACGACACCTCCGACCATATAGAGCTTCAAAAGGTGACATCTCTATACTGGCCTGGTAACTGTTGTAGTAAGCAAACTCTACCAAATAGAGATGGTCCTCCCAAGAACCCCCAAAATCTAGTACACAAGTGCGCAACATATCCTCGAGAGTCTGAATAGTCCTCTCTGACTGCCCATCTGTCTGGGGATGATATGCAGTACTGAACTTGAGCTGAGTGCCCAAACTCTCCTGCAAACTCCTCCAGAAATGAGAAGTGAAACGACTATCCTGATCTGAGACTATGCTGACGGGAACTCCATGTATCCTAACGATCTGCCTCACATACATCTCTGCCAGCTTCTCCGTAGACAAACCCACCTTGAAAGGCAAAAAGTGGGCCGACTTGGTCAATCTATCAACAATGACCCAAATCGCGTCTTTCCCTCCTGGAGATCGTGGTAGTCCGGACACAAAATCCATAGTAATGTGTTCCCACTTCCATTCTGGAATAGGTAATGGCTGAAGTAAACCTCCTGGCCTCTACCTCTCGGCTTTCACCTGCTGGCACACTAAGCATCTGGATACAAACTGTGCCACTTTCCTCTTCATGCCATACCACCACACACTCTCTCGCATATCCCGATACATCTTGTTAGCACCTGGATGTATGAAATACTGAGAGCGATGCGCTTCCTGCAATATCTTCTCTCGCAACTCCCCACTAGGCACACACAATCTAACTCCATGCCTCAAAGATCCATCCTCTGTAATAGTAAAATCATCCTCCAATCCTGCTCTCACCTGAGCTCTGATACTCCTCAAAGATACGTCATCATACTGTGCTGCCTTGATCCTATCCATCAAATCTGAATGTATCTGCAATCCCAACATCTGCATAGCACCACCCGGAACAATTACCTCAATGCCCAAGCTCTCCAAGTCCTCCAACAAATATCGATCCTGTGTCAAGAACATAGCTACCGGATACCTGCTCAAAGCATCGGCAACTACATTGGCCTTCCCAGGATGATATTGCAAAGAGATATCAAAATCCTTCATCAGTTCCAACCACCGACGCTGCCTCATGTTCAACTCCTTCTGCGTGAAAACGTACTTCAAGCTTTTGTGGTCTGTGAAGATCTCCACACGCTCTCCGTACAAATAATGTTTCCACAACTTCAGGGCGAATATGACAGCTGCCAACTCCAAATCATGGGTAGGATAGTTCTTTTCATGAGGACGCAATTGCCTGGATGCATAGGCAATCACTTTCCCATGCTGCTGAAGAACACAACCTAAACCCTTTCCCGATGCATTACTATAAATAGTGAAACCTCCGGACCCTGATGGCAATGTCAAAATAGGAGCAGACGTCAACCTCTTCTTCAACTCCTCAAAAGCGGCCTGGCAATCTTTCGTCCAAACAAACTCCACATCCTTCCTTGTGAGTCTGGTCATCGGCTCGGCAATCCTCGAAAAATCTTGCACAAACTTTCTGTAGTAGCCTGCCAATCCCAAGAAACTCCTGATCTCTGCTACCGAACTCGGAGTCTTCCAAGATTCTACTGCTGAAATCTTCTTCGGATCCACTGAAATACCATCACCAGTCACAACATGCCCCAAGAATTCCACCTTGTCCAAGAAAAACTCACATTTGGACAACTTTCCATACAGCTTCTCCTTCCTCAGCACATCCAACACAATCCTTAAATGCTCCTCATGCTCCTCCGGTGTCCTCGAGTATATGAGTATGTCGTCGATGAACACCACCACGAACTTGTCAAGGTACTGGTGGAACACCTTGTTCATCAAGTTCATAAATACCGCCGGTGCATTAGTCAAACCAAACGGCATCACCATAAACTCGTACTGACCATACCGAGTTCTAAAAGCAGTCTTCGGTATGTCCTCCGGCTTCACCTTCACCTGATGGTAGCCTGATCTCAAATCTATCTTAGAAAACACCTTCGCACCACTCAACTGATCAAACAGATCATCAATCCGTGGCAAAGGATACTTATTCTTGATAGTGAGATTATTCAAAGCCCTGTAATCAATGCACATACGTACCGATCCATCCTTCTTCGGTACAAACAATACCGGGGCTCCCCATGGTGAAGAACTCGATCTGATAAACCCCTTATCCTGCAATTCGTCCACCTGCTTCTTCAACTCGACCAGCTCGCTGTTGTTTACTCTATAGACATGCTGCAAAATCGGTTCTGCACCTGGCACCAAGTCTATAGAAAATTTAACATCTCGATCTGGCGGCAATCCTGGCAATTCTTCAGGAAACACATCCAAAAATTTTGCTATCAACGGATGTGGCAACTCCTTGTCTTCCACCATAGCTCCACAAATAATGCCTTCTTCCTGCTCCGCAGCTCCTCTAGCAAACTCGAACTCTGGCTCTCCTGGCGGACCAAACAAAACTCTACCTCCTCTACAATCTATGCTAGCACGGCGCCTACTCAACCAATCCATCCCGAGTACAATATCGTAGCTCGGAAGTGGCATTACAAGTAGACACGCACTCAACTCCCGGCCTCCCAGAGTAACTCTCCGATCTTTGCAAATATCATTAACCAGGATAATGCCTCCCCCGGTCATGATCTTGCAAGTCCTAAGCAAAGACTCAGCTACCAAACCATGCTTTAGAGCAAAAGAAACAGATACAAAACTATGGGAAGCACCACTATCAAACAAAGCTAAAGCTAGAATGGAATCAAGAAGAATAGAACCTGCGATGACATCTCCGGTGGGTTCCTCCTCTTCGACTGTCATAGCAAACGCTCGTCCCTGCCGATCACCTCCCTGCTGCTGATGCTGGACAAAACGCTGCTTCTGTGTCGGAAGCGGTCCCCTCGGTTGTGCTGCAGGTGGTCTCATCTGTGCCCTCGGAGCTGGAGCTGCTCCCTGAACTGCACGACGAGGACACTCCCTCAATTGATGTCCTTCAGTACTACAATACAAACAAACTCCTAGCCTCTTTCTGCAAACTTCCCAGATGTGGCCGGGCTTCTTGCAGAAGTTGCATAGAGCTTGCTGTAACTGCCTCTGCTGCTGAGGTGCCTGGTAAAAAGGCGCTCTAGCTGGAGTCTGGTTCTGCTGTGGCTGCTGGAAAGGTCTGGACTGGAAATGAGGACGTTTGGCAGATACTGCACTGCCGTTGGCCCCCAGAAAAGAATCACGGTCTCTCTTGGTCTTCAAACCCAGATCCCGCTCAACCTTGCGTGCCTCCGCAAGTATCTCCGAGTATGTCTCATAAAAAGACGGAATGAGAATCTTCACCTCCCAGTTTAGACCCTCTCGGAAACGAATAGCTCGAACCTCCGGCTCCCTCACCAGATACTCTGCAAATCGGCTCAGCCTACCGAACTCTGCAGCGTATTCCTCCACAGACATGCTTCCCTGAATGAGACTCTCAAATTGTCTCCCTAAGTCAAGCCTGTTTATCCGGGCGAAAAACTTCTTCTTAAAAAGGTCCCTGAATACCTCCCAAGATTGTCCTGCGTCAACTAGAACCGGCTCATTCCTGAACCAGGTACGAGCGACGTCGAACAGTTGAAGTCCTACCGCCTCAACCTTCAGATCTTCAGAAAGACGGGACACCCTCATAAGATGCTCAATGTCCTCGAGCCAATCATCAGCATAGACGATGCCCTCCGTCCCTTTGAAAATCCTAGGCTCCAGTTTCTTGAAGTCCTGAATGTTGCCTGGCCGAAGCTGAGCAACCTGAGGAACAACCTGCTGCTGGACCGGAACTTCTCTCTCAACTACAGCACGAGCAAGCTGATGAGCACTCTCGATGCCCTGCCGTAGAACGTCGGTCTGCCTCTGATGTGCCTCCGACTGAGCCCTCTGTGCCTCGAGCATCTCACAAAACAGAGTAAACATCTGTGACGCCTCTGCTGGCACAGGAGGTGGAGGTGGAAGCCCCTCAGATACAGCTGGCACAGTCCTCTGAGTGGGTGGTGGACCTCCGAAAGCAGCTGACACTCCAATCATCGGAGAAGTGACTGGTGCAGGCCCTCGGGATGTCGCAGACCTCTCAGAAACTGCTCTCCCTTGCTGTGATCTAGTCTTAGGCGGCATCCTGAGACAAAGCGAAAGAAAGAATCAATATGGCACAAGATATAAGATATTCAAGGAAAGGACAGTTTAAGAGATCAAGTATCAACGTCAAAGGAGAATAGTTGAATCAAAAGAATTTTCCTAGATGTGATTGAGTATCTCAGCCTATATCCTATATCCTATCGCAGGCTCGCAGTAGTACAACTAAGTTGTCGCACTACCACGACATCACATACTTGTGAAGCTAGACCTGCATGGGCCACCACCAAAAACGTGTCACGACCCGCACCCGGGGTAAGGGTACTAGTCGGAAATAACGCCCAGCCTACGCCGCAGAATCGGCGGTAGAACGCTGTCTAGAAAGTCTATCTAATATAATGAACCACCAAAAGATAGTGTACTCAATCACAGAACTAAGATAGAATGAACACGAATCAGATAAGAATAGAATAGTCACAATACAACTCATGAGTCTAAAATAATACATCAATGAGTCTGAAGAAAAATACAGAAATATGCTGGAGACAAATCCAGTACAAAAGAATACTACAAAACTATAAAGCTACAACTCCAGGGTCAACTGTCTCAGTTGGGATAAGTCCCTCTTGAGCCAGGGTCTCAGAATCTAAACCCACAACATCCTGGGGTCCATAATAGGTAGGGTACTCCTCAGTGTCATCTGGAAAAATATATCCAGTCAGGAAAGGAGCAGAGTACAACCCTAACAGCAGTTCTCAAATAATGATAAAAACTATGTAACAGTAAGTAGCTGTGGATAAACAAGATGCATAAATAGATACAAGAAATGTATAGACAATAAGGAAGTACTGGAAAGAAATACAATAATGAACAATATGCTGATAGAACAAGAATACTAATGACTAAGTGTGTGAGTACTAGCTTTAACATGTGATCGGCTTAGGAACTTGCACAAGAGTATAATGGCCTGGCTGATTATACGTGCGGTGTATGATCAACACTCACAAGGAACAAGACATGCACAAGGAGGGTATGATCACATATCTACACTAAAATACTCCCCACCCCGACTGGTATAATAGATCCAACCACGGTACGTTATGGCACTAGATTCCCCAAGAAGATAGCTAGTCTCCCCGAGAATCGGTGTCTGTACATGTACAAGATAACCAATGAAACAATACTTGCACCATATACACCATATACCAAGGAATAACATCTCATGACGAGATTCGGATATACCAATTCGTGTAACCATAGTGTCAAGAGAACATGTATATCTACACTAGATACAACGAACATAGAGGATATCATAAATGAGAAACTATCAGAGAATGTACTCGCCTGAAGTCCAATGAACAGTCTCACAAATGTCTGACTCGGTGCCTCGAAGACCTAGATATGGAATACCATATTAATACAAGGTCCCGGAAAGAGAACAAGTCAAACTAGGCAATTTCTAGGTCAATAAGTCAATTCTAAGTCAAAAGTCAACTATGATCAACTCTAAAGTCCACTAAAGTCAAACATGGTCAAACCCAAAGTCAACCTCACAAGACATCTATAAAATAATATAGAGATAAACTACAATAATTTAGGAATCAAATTAGATTCAAAAAGAACTCACACAAAGTATACTAATAATATAATTAATATATACCCTAAAATAATATATATACAACCCAACATTTATATAAATAACATAATATATTATTACAATTATTATTCCTCACAAAACACATATATATATACATATATATATATATACAATTATAATATATAATATATACATTAAATCTGTCAAAGCGTCATTGAAAAATAGTGAATAAAATAGGATTAAATCAAAACAGTTTAAATAGTGACAGTTGGGACTGTCACCGAAGGACTGTCACCGAAACCCAAATAATAAACTGCCACTGCTTTGGTTTTCGCTGACAGTTAAACTGTCGCAAAAAAGCGTCGCAGAAAAGCTGCTGTTTCCCGCTGCTGCAATTAATGACAGGTTTGTCATTAATTGCCCGAAGGCTACAGCGGCTGCTATTAGTCGGCTAATTAATGACAGTTTTTTACTGTCATTAATTCACTGTCACTAAAACAAGTTGTATATATATAATTATATATATAAAAATAGAATATATAAACAATATATATATATATATATATATATATATATATATATATATATATATATATATATATATATATATATATATAAACAGAATATATAAAACAGTATATATATACATATATATAAACCATTAATACAAAAATGTACATATATATATTAATATACACATAAACTTATACCTTCAAATATTTAACAAAGAACATATAATTTACATGGCTAGAAGCACACCTAAAATATTTACATTAATATCCAAATAATTACATAATAATTATAAATAATATAATTATACAATTAAACATACAAATATATTTTATAAAACATTTTTTGTATAAATTATATTATTTAACAAGTAGTAACATATATATTTGCATGCAAGAAAGCTACATATTATATTGTACATTATATTAGCACACCCAAAATATAGATCTATGCTACAATAATTACTATAATAAATACACAAAATAAATATTTAATATCCATATATATATACTAATTATAAATGAAGAATTGAACCACAATTAATTAGATCTATACAAAAATACACACAATTGGAGAGTATCTCACCGTATCCCACTAGATCTAGGATACGCATGCAACACGAGTCCAACACACAACCAAATACACCCCGAAGGACACAAACAAATCACAAATAATATTTATGAACAAATCAAAGCGTCAAAAGTAGATCTATGTGTCCGTGTCAAAATACGACATGTTCAAAGCCCCGTGTCGGAGGAAAACCCCCAAATGACACGTATCACCAAATAGTCGGGATACGAACCACAAGTATCCCAATATGGACACGACACTAGCCTCAAACACAAATCTCATGTTCAATTGATCTATAGGATCAATTGACACACACAACAAAATATAAATTCGGAATTCCAACAAAATTGACACAAAAAGCACCATAACTTTCTCCATGGGTCTCCTATGAACACAAAACAAAGTCCTATGGGTACTACATACATATAGGTTAATTTTACATGATTAAATCTCAGATTTAGAAGCTATTTAAATGGGAAAATCTGAATTATACCTATTGGGAGATAGATTTTCAATGAAACCTCCAATTGAGATGAACTTGCTTCCAAATTATAGATCCTTGCTCCTCTTTGTAGATCCTTGCTTCCTTCTTCTAGATCCTTGCTTCCTCCTTCTCTAATGGTGAATTGGGAAGAATTTGGAATGAATTTGGTAGGGAATTGGATTGGGAATGGAGGGAATTTGGTAGTGGGAGAATTCTAGATCTAGATTTGGAATGAGATGAGAGGAGAGAGAAATTTTCCCCCCTCTTTAATAGGCCGGCCATAGCCCCTCCCCCAAGCAATTGTAAAATGTCCAATGTACCCCTTGGGGCCTCTCATGAAGAAATAATTAAGGAAGGAAGCTTCTAGTCTAATCATTTAATTAATTTAATCCATCTCCTTAACTATGGGCTTTCTAAATGGGCCAAGTCTAACTAATTAATTCATGTTGGTCCATGGGTCCAAACTAAACTAGTTGGGTCCACTAAAATAAGTCTAAAATAATTAAATAATAACTAACAATAATTAAATAATACAACAAATAATTATTTACCATGCACAATATTTATTTAAATAGGAAATTACCAAAATACCCTTTCCTAGAAAATGTGGTAGTGACACCACCAGATCGAGATGTTGAATTTTCTATAGACTTGGTGCCAGGTGCAGAACTAATTTTGCAACATGTCTATAGAGTAAACAACAGCGAGCTGGTCGAGTTGAAGAAGCAGGTGGACGAATTACAGGATAAGGGGTTTATCAGATCGAGTTCTTCACCCCCGGTATTGTTTGTACCGAAGAATGATGGATCGGTGCCCATGTGCATTGATTACAGGGCTTTGAATAATCTCACTATCAAAAATAAGTATCCTTTGCCACGGATTGATGATCTGTTTGATCAGTTGAGTGGTGCGAAGGTATTTTCTAAGATAGATTTGAGATCAGGCTACCATCAGGTAAAGGTGAAGCCGGAGGACATACCGAAGACTGCTTTTAGAACTCGGTATGGTCAGTACGAGTTTATGGTGATGCCGTTTGGTTTGACTAATGCACCGGCGGTATTTATGAACTTGATGAACAAGGTGTTCCACCAGTACCTTGACAAGTTCGTGGTGGTGTTCATCGACGACATACTCATATACTCGAGGATACCGGAGGAGCATGAGGAGCAATTGAGGATTGTGTTGGATGTGCTGAGGAAGGAGAAGCTTTATGGGAAGTTGTCCAAGTGTGAGTTTTTCTTGGACAAGGTGGAATTCTTGGGGCATGTTGTGACTGGTGATGGTATTTCAGTGGATCTGAAGAAGATTTCAGTAGTGGAAACTTGGAAAACTCCGAGTTCGGTAGCAGAGATCAGGAGTTTCTTGGGATTGGCAGGCTACTACAGGAAGTTTGTGCAAGATTTTTCGAGGATTGCCGAGCTGATGACCAGACTCACAAGGAATAATGTGGAGTTTGTTTGGACAGAGGATTGCCAGGTTGCTTTTGAGGAGTTGAAGAAGAGGTTGACGTCTGTTCCTATTTTGACGTTGTCATCAGGGTCCGGAGGTTTCACTATTTATAGTGATGCATCAGGGAAGGGTTTAGGTTGTGTTCTTCAGCAGCATGGGAAAATGATTGCCTATGCATCCGGGCAATTGCTTCCTCATGAAAAGAACTATCCTACCCATGATTTGGGGTTGGCAGCTGTCATATTCGCCCTGAAGTTGTGGAAACATTATTTGTACGGAGAGCGTGTGGAGATCTTCACAGACCACAAAAGCTTGAAGTACGTTTTCACGCAGAAGGAGTTGAACATGAGGCAGCGTCGGTGGTTGGAACTGATGAAGAATTTTGATATCTCTTTGCAATATCATCCTGGGAAAGCCAATGTAGTTGCCGATACTTTGAGCAGGTATCCGGTAGCTATGTTCTTAACGCAGGATCGATATTTGTTGGAGGACTTGGAGAGCTTGGCCATTGAGGTGATTATTCCTGGGTGTGCTATGTAGATGTGGGGATTACAGATACACTCAGATTTGATGGACAGGATTAAGGCAGCACAGTATGATGATGTATCTTTGAAGAGTATCAGAGCTCAGGTGAGAGCAAGATTGGAGGATGATTTCACTATTGCAGAGGATGGATCTTTGAGGCATGGAGTTAGATTGTGTGTGCCTAGTGGAGAGTTGCGAGAGGAGGTATTGCAGGAAGCGCATCGCTCTCAGTATTCCATACATCCAGGTGCTAACAAGATGTATCGGGATATGCGAGAGAGTGTGTGGTGGTATGGCAAGAAGAGGGAAGTGGCATAGTTTGTATCCAGATGCTTAGTGTGCCAGCAGGTGAAAGCCGAGAGGCAGAGGCCAGGAGGGTTACTTCAGCCATTACCCATTCCAGAGTGGAAGTGGGAACACATTACTATGGATTTTGTGTCCGGACTTCCACGATCTCTAGGAGGGAAAGACGCGATTTGGGTCATTGTTGATAGATTGACCAAGTTGGCCCACTTTTTGCCTTTCAAGGTGGATTTGTCTACGGAGAAGCTGGCAGAGATGTATGTGAGGCAGATCGTTAGGATACATGCAGTTCCCGTCAGTATAGTCTCAGATCGGGATAGTCGTTTCACTTCTCATTTCTGGAGGAGTTTGCAGGAGAGTTTGGGCACTCAGCTCAAGTTCAGTACTGCATATCATCCCCAGACAGATGGGCAGTCTGAGAGGACTATCCAGACTCTCGAGGATATATTGCGCACTTGTGTACTAGATTTTGGGGGTTCTTGGGAGGACCATCTCTATTTGGTAAAGTTTGCTTGCAATAAAAGTTACCAGGCCAGTATAGAGATGTCACCTTTTGAAGCTCTATATGGTCGGAGGTGTCGTACTCCTTTGTCTTGGGACGATGTTGGAGAGAGAGTTTTGCTTGGGCCAGAGATGGTTGTGGATGCAGCGGAGAAGGTTCAGTTGATCAGAGACAGACTTCGAGTGGCGCAGGACAGACAGCGGCATTGGGCCGATAGCCATCGGAGACCTTTGGAGTTTGAGGTATAGTTTAGATTTTGTTTGTGCTTGTTCTTGTTTGTTATAGATTAAGTTCTTAATATGGTATTTTGTTCTAGGTCGGTGGTTTGGTGTTTCTGAGGATTTCTCCGACACGAGGCACGATTCGCTTCGGTGGAGGCGGAAAGCTTAGTCCGCGATTCATCGGACCTTTCACTATTCTAGAGAGGGTCGGTACAGTTGCTTATAGACTAGACTTGCCACCTGCATTAGAGGAAGTGCACAACGTATTTCATGTGTCACAGTTGAGACGATACGTGGCAGATCCTAGTTATGTATTGGATCACTCAGAGATAGAGGTGGGCCCTACTCTTAGCTATCCAGAGCAGCCAGTTGAGATTCTGGATCGGAGAAAGAAGGTGCTGAGGAAACAGACTATTCCTTTGGTACGCGTCGCATGGAGGCATCACTCTCCGGGGGAGTCTACCTGGGAGAGAGAGGATGACATGCGAGAGCGTTATCCATATTTGTTTGTACCTTGAGGTATGTTATTCTCTAGCTATGTTCTGTTCATTGTTATATTTTGTTCATTAGTTAGTTGTGATTCTTTAGTTCTGTTCTGTGATTTTCTGGGGGAAGTTTTCATCTTTAAATTTCGAGGACGAAATTATTTTAAGGAGGGTAGACTTGTCACTACCATATTTTAGGAAAAAGGGTATTTTGGTAATTTCCTATTTAAATAAATATTGTGCATGGTAAATAATTTTTGTTGTATTATTTAATTATTGTTGGATGTTATTTAATTATTTTGGACTTATTTTAGTAGACCCAACTAGTGTAGTTTGGACCCATGGACCAACATGAATTAAATAGTTAGATTTGGCCCATTTAGAAAGCCCATAGTTAAGGAGATGGATTAAATTAATTAAGTGATTAGACTAGAAGCTTTCTTCCTTAATTATTTCTTCATGAGAGGCCCCAAGGGGTACATTGGACATTTTACAATTGCTTGGGGAAGGGGGCATGGCCGGCCTATATTAGAGGGGGGAAATTTCTTTCTCCTCTCATTCTCATTCCAAATCTAGATCTAGAATTTTCCACTCCCAAATTTCCTCCATTCCCATTCCAATTCTCCACCAAATTCATCCCAAATTCTTCCCAATTCACCATTAGAAAGTTAAGAAGCAAGGATCTAGAAGGAGGAAGCAAGGATCTACAAAGAGGAGCAAAGATCTACAATTTGGAAGCAAGTTCATCTCAATTGGAGGTTTCATTAAAAATCCATCTCCCAATAGATATAATTCAGTTTTTCCCATTAAAATAGCTTCTAAATCTGAGATTTAATCATGTAAAATCAACCCATATGTATGTACTACCCATAGGACTTTGTTTTGTGTTCATAGGAGACCCATGGAGAAAGTTATGGTGCTTTTTGTGTCAATTTTGTTGGAATTCCGAATTTACATTTTGTTGTGTGTGTCAATTGATCCTATAGATCAATTGGGCATGTGCTTATGTGTTTGGGGCTTGTGTCGTGTCCATATTTTGGTACATGTGGTTCGTATCCCAACTATTTGGTGATACGTGTCATTTTGGGGGTTTTCCTCCGATACGGGGCTTTGTACATGTCGTATTTTGACACGGACACATAGATCTACTTTTGACACTTTAATTTATTCATAAATATTATTTGTGACATGTTTGTGTCCTTCGGGGTGCAATTGGTTGTGTGTTGGACTCGTGTCACATGCGTATCCTAGATCTAGTGGGATACGGTGTGATACTCTCCAATTTGGTGTGTTTATGTGTAGATCTAATTATTTATGCTTTAAATTCTTTATTTATAATTAGTAAATATATATAGATATTATATATTATTTTAGTGTATTTATTATGGTATTTATTGTAGCATAGATCTATAGATATTTCTATGTGTTCTAATGTGGTGTATAAATATATGTATGTAGCTTTCTTACATGCAATTATATATGTACTTATGTTAATAACATAAATTATACATAAATATTTTATAAAATATATTTATGTGTTTAAATGTGTAATTATATTAAATATAATTATTATGTAATTATTTGGATTTAATGAATGTATTTTTATGTGTGCTTCTAGCCATGTAAAATATGTGCATTAATATGTGCAATGTGTTTTGTAACTATTAGTATTTGATTGTGTAAGTTATGTGTATATGTATATATAAGTATATATATTATTAATTGTTTTATATATGTATATATATATTGATTTATATATAAATATATAGTTATATATTATATATATTTTTTGGCGACAGCAGCTTTTAATGACAGTTTCTGTCATTAATATACCGTGGGCAGCAGCAGCCGCTGTAGCTATTAATGACAGTTCTGTCATTAATAGCAGCGGGCGGGATTTAGACAGCGGTATTTGCGACAGTTTTCTGTGACAGTTGTTTAACTGTCACCAATTGAGCAGCAGTGGTTTATATATAGAGTTTCTGCGACAGATTTTTTGTGACAGTCTCTATAAGCTGTTTTATTTAAATTGTATTTTCAGCTCACTGTTTTCAGTGACGATTTGGCAGATTTAATTTATATATTATATATTATATTTGTATATATATATATGTATATATATAGGTGTTTTGTGAGGTATAATACTAATAATAATATATTATTTTATTTGTATAAATATTGGTTTGTATATACATTATTTAGAGTGTATAATATTGTATTATTAGTATACTTTGTGTGGGTATCTATTGGAATCTAATTTTGATTCCTAAATTATTGTATTTTATTTTTTATATTATTTGTATAGATGTCTTGTGAGGATGACCTTGGTTTGACCATGTTTGACTTTAGTTGGCTTTAAAGTTGACCATAGTTGACTTTTGATTTAGAATTGATTTATTGACCTAGAAGTTGACTAGTTTGACTTGTTCTCTTTCCGGGACCTTGAATAAATGTGGTATTCTATATCTAGGTCTTCGAGGTACCGAGTCAGACATCTGTGAGACTGTTCTTTGGACTTCAGGCGAGTACATTCTCTGATAGTTTCTCATTTATGATATCCTCTATGTTCGTTGTATCTAGTGTAGATATACATGTTTCTCTTGACACTATGGTTACACGGATAGGTATATCCGGATCTCGTCATGAGATGTTATTCCTTGGTATATGGTGTATATGGTGCAAGTATTGTTTCATTGGTTATCTTGTACATGTACAGACACCGATTTTCGGGAGGAGTCGCTCTTTTCTTGGGGAATCTAGTGCCATAGCATACCGTGGTTGGATCTATTATACCAGTTGGGGGTGGGGAGTATTAGTATAGATATGTGATCAAATCCCTATTGAATAAAGTATTGGTAAGTGAATAGTATTGATCATGCACCGTACGTATGATTAGCCAGGCCGCATTGTATCTTGCCCAAGCCGATCACATGTTAAGCTAGTACTCACACACTTAGTCATTAGTATTATTGTTTCATTGGCATATTGTTCATTATTGTATTTTTTTCCAGTATTTACTTATTGTCTATATATCTCTTGTATCTATTTTGTGCATCTTGTTTATCCACAGCTATTTACTGTTACATAGTTTTTATCATGGATTAGAACTGCTGTTAGAGATGTACTCTGCTCCTTTCCTGACTGGATATATTTTTCCAGATGACACTGAGGAGTACCCTACCTATTATGGACCCCAGGATGTTGTGGGTTTAGATTCGGAGACCCTGGCTCAAGAGGGACTTATCCCAACTGAGATAGTTGACCCTGGAGTGTAGCTTTGTAGTATGATAGTATTCTTTTGTACTGGATTTATCTCCAGCTTATTTTGTTACTCTTCAGACTCATTGATGTATTATTTTAAACTCATGAGTTGTATGATGACTATTCTATTCTTATCTGATTCGTGCTCATTCTATCTTAGTTCTGTGATTGAGTATTCTATCATTATTGGTGGTTCATTACTTTAGATAGACTATCTAGACAGCGTTTTACCGTCGATTCTGTGACGTAGGCTGGGCGTTGTTTCTGACTAGTATCCTTACATCGGGTACGGGTCGTGACAGTCAAATATGTATTAAATAGTGAGATTTAATTCTACCTTTAAGTCGATCTGTTGGGATTGTCTTGCTGACTCGATTTGTGCCCTTAGAGAAAAAATAACCACTTCCCATACTTCATGTTCTGAGGTGCGCTTGATGTGGTCACACCGTTGTGTCAGTCCGAGTCTCTAAGAGGATCACTCTAAATCTCGACAATCACATCTTAGGTCGTGTAGAGATAGAAAAGTTCTAGAAATATCTTACTCAGAGGTAATGTGGACGTGGTAAGATATGACTCTGTGGAAGAAGTGGAGAGATGTAGTTCAGAGGAAATTTGGACTTGAACTATTTGTTTCCATTGTAAATATCCCGTTGGGGGATTTTTGGTAGACCTATTATTCATTGTGCACGTTCAAGGACAAATAATAAGTCCAAAAATAATCCCTATCAGAGGTAATATGGACGTAATAGGTTTTGTTGATATTAAGGCCATCCTACTGGAGGATTTTGGTGGACACATTACCCTTTTGCGCACTTTGGGGTACGAGTAATAGATTCAAGACAAACCCTATCAGAGGTAATATCGACGTGATAAGTTTTGTTGACCTATTACTTTTTTTGCTCATGTTAGTGCAAGTAATAGGTTTGAGATAAGCCATGTCAGAGGTAATATGGACGTGGCAGTTTTTGTAGACTTAACACCGCTAGTGTACCTTGGTGAGGACGGATGATAAGTTAAAAGATATTCGATATCAGATGTAATATTGTCACGCCCCAGTCCCTAATTACCGAGGGACTAGCCACGTGGCAATGGCCAGTAGCACACTCCAATGGACAAATCCAATTTAATTGACCCGTTAGAGTGCACTTAAGCTGTAAAGAAAATATAATGGTCTACGATACATGTCACAGTCTAATTCTAATCTCATCCAAAGAAGGTAAATACAATTTAAAATGTCAAACTAATCAAAAGAGAAATATAATCCAAGAAGAAGTCTCAATAAAAAGTGTCTCGGGGAACAACGCGATAATAAGTTTTGTACAGTAATCTAAGAGACAGGAAATAGAATATCTAAAAACAAAAATGACTTATTATATAACAAAATACTCAGGATAAATCTTCTGGCATAACCTCATCCTCTGGTGTTGATACTACTCCAGTTTCTGCTCATGTCCCGTATACCTCGGGGTAGATCTCCTCTGCTATACCTGGGGACATAATCCGGATTCAGGTCCTCAGGGGACATAGCAAGGTACAAGAATAACTCAAGCCAAAGAAAATACAGTATATAAAAATATATCAACATGGCAAACTATATAACCAACTATGTGATATAGAAATGAGAGCATCACTAGTCCTCAGGCTGAGACCACTACAAGCTCTGTGTCGGGGAGCCTGTAACAGTAATATCACGTAGTAGGCCAAGCTCTGGAACAGAGACTAAAGCACCGCAATAATAAATATATTTATATGTAATCAGACTGTAGCCTGTGTACCTCTCCCCACCCAATGTAATCAAATGTCTCATGTCCACGATGTCTCATGTCCATAACATGCAAGATCATGACCTCTAACTATTATAGCGAGTCATAATAATATCTATGAATATGCAAGACTATGTCACAAATCTTGTAAGCCTATACAGAATCACCATGAATAACTCAGGAAAGATTATGTCTCATGAATAGTATCAAGTGTCTTATGGTATGATATACTTGGTAAAACAAGCACGAAAATATGGGATTATTTTATCAACTCTCTAAGTGACGTTACACAACTCTGCGTACAGCATCGACACCCGAATATTGTTTAGACTCTAAGCAATATCTCATGATCCTAGGTTGAGCAGATACATCATAGAAATAAATTAAGCAAATAATATTAAGATAATTACTGCAAGTTTGGCAAGGTACACTTGTATGGGGTTTGAACTCCTTCAGTTGCTCCGGTAACAGCGAAATCTCTAGATACGCCTTCGGATGCTGAAATAAATATTAGTATCACTCTTAGAATATATTAAATAGCTAGGATTGGCTAACCATAAGTCTAATTTAGACACAGGGGCAGAATTGACAGTTTTTGGTTAAAGCGGAGTCCACATATGGCCCATTTCACACCGAAAAATATGTCAGAGATAAAGTTCTCCAAATTCATCAAACTTAGTGTCAATAAGTCCATAACGATGATACAAATCTAATAAAATATCTAGAACTGAATTCCGTTGAGCCGATCACAAAATTGCTTATCAAGTAGAGCCGTAGGGCCCACAAAAATGAGATTTCGTCAACGTTCTCAGAATCAAACCAAACTTGTGTCACAGGACCAGCGTAACGCTACAAATCTAATGGCATAAGTTTTGTTGTGAAATAAAAAGTACACACACAAATATAACGAGTGTCAGAACGGTTCGTTATGGGGCTTTTCGACGGATACGTGTTGATTCCGGTGTGCACGCACATCCAAATCAACTTCCGTAAAATCTCACACATCCGTATTGACGATATACGCCTTTTGATGTAATTTGTGCACGACAAAGTCACCTCGTTTAGCAGGATGCACCCAGTTTCAAAAAAAATTGGGTTTTAAAAACTAAGTTTTTGGTCAACTTTACCCGCAAATAAAACACAACTTACAGTAAATTAAATTAAACTAATCAATGGATTTAAAACTTGTTTATACTGTCTAATTTACTATTTAAGTAAATTTTGAAAATATTAAATAGGTTGGACATAAAACGACCATGAACTTGGGGTTTCAGGACAGTTTCTAGAACCAGAAATTGGGTTATTTTTTCCTATTTTGTGTCTCGATTTACAACCGACACAGGACACGATACCCCAATCTAATTATACAAGGTTCGATAGGGTCATACAGCGAACACAACGTAATAAGTTGTTCAAAAATTGACACATCGTGGTAGAAGAAAAACTTACCGGAACAGGGGTTGCCCGTGGTGTTCTGCGCGTGGACGGTGGCGGATGGCGGTGGTCGATCGACGGCGGGTTGCTGCGGCTGTTGTGTTGGTGGTCGTGGGTCATCGGAGGGTCATCGTCGCCGTCGCCGTCGGCGGTGACGGCGGCGGCGTCGGGGTAGCCGGAGTCGACGAGGTGATGGTATGGGGTACTAGTCGGAAACAACGCCCAGCCTACGCCGCAGAATCGGCGGTAGAACGCTGTCTAGAAAGTCTATCTAATGTAATGAACCACCAATAATGCTAGTATACTCAATCACAGAAACTAAGATAGAATGAACACGATCAGATAAGAACAGAATAGTCACAATACAACTCATGAGTCTAAAATAATACATCAATGAGTCAGAAGAAGTAACAAAAATAAGCTGGAGACAAATCCAGTACAAAAGAATACTACAACACTACAAAGCTACAACTCCAGGTCAACTGTCTCAGTTGGAATAAGTCCCTCTTGAGCCAGGGTCTCAGAATCTAGACCCACAACATCCTGGGGTCCATAATAGGTAGGGTACTCCTCAGTGTCATCTGGAAAAATATATCCAGTCAGGAAAGGAGCAGAGTATAACCCTAACAGCAGTTCTCAATTAATGATAAAAACTATGTAACAGTAAATAGCTGTGGATAAACAAGATGCATAAATAGATACAAGAATGTATAGACAATAAGGAAATACTAGAAAGAAATACAATAATGAACAATATGCTGATGAAACAATAATACTAATGACTAAGTGTGTGAGTACAGCTTAACATGTGATCGGCTTGGGCAAGATGCAATGCGGCCTGGCTAATCATACGTGCTGTGTATGATCAACACTATTCAGGAAACAAGACTTTATTCAATAGGGATTTGATCACATATCTATACTAATACTCCCTACCCCCGACTGGTATAATAGATCCAACCACGGTATGCTATGGCACTAGATTCCCCAAGAAGATAGCTAGTCTCCCCGAGAATCGGTGTCTGTACATGTACAAGATAACCAATGAAATAATACTTGCACCATATACACCATATACCAAGGAATAACATCTCATGACGAGATCCGGATATACCAATCCGTGTAACCAAAGTGTCGAAAGAAACATGTAAATCTACACTAGATACAACGAACATAGAGGATATCATAAATAAGAAACTATCAGAGAATGTACTCGCCTGAAATCCAAAGAACAGTCTCACAGATGTCTGACTCGGTGCCTCGAAGACCTAGATATGGAATACCATATTAAAACAAGGTCCCGGAAAGAGAACAAGTCAAACTAGTCAACTCCTAGGTCAATAAATAAATTCTAAGTCAAAAGTCAACTATGGTCAACTCTAAAGTCCACTAAAGTCAAACATGGTCAAACCCAAAGTCAACCTCACAAGACATCTACAAAATAATATAGAGATAAACTACAATAATTTAGGAATCAAATTAGATTCCAAAAGAACTCACACAAAGTATACTAATAATACAATTAATATATACCTTAAAATAATATATATACAACTCAATATTTATATAAATAACATAATATATTATAACAAATATTATACCTCACAAAACACATATATATATACATATATATATATACAATAATAATATATACAATATAATTTAAAACTGTCAAAGCGTCACTGAAAACAGTGAATAAAAACAAGATTAAATTAAAACAGGTTTAATAGTGACAGTCTTGACTGTCACTGAAAAATCCGTCGCAGAAGTTCCCTATGCAAACCGCTGCTGCCACAGTGTGCTGACAGTTTCAAACTGTCACCAAAATCCGTCGCAGAAAGGGTTTGCCGCTCAAACACCCCGCAGCATTAATGACAGATCTGTCATTAAATACGGTCTACTGTACAGCGGCTGCTGTCACCGAATAATTGACAGTTTCACTGTCATAAAAACCCACTGTCACTAAAGCAACCAAAATATATATATATATATTAATATATATATATATTAATATATATATATACAATAAAATCACAAAACATATATATATAAATAACTAATAATTATATACTTATATATATACACATCTACACTTATAATTAAATACCAATTGTTACAAACTCATGCACATATTAATGTACATAATTTACATGGCTAGAAGCACACCTAAAATATATACATTAATATCCAAATAATTATATAATAATTATAAATAATATAATTACACAATCAAACACATAAATATTTTTATAAAACATTTTATGTATACTTTATATTATTAACAAGTAGTAACATATATAATTGCATGCAAGAAGCTACATATTGTATTGTACACCATATTAGCACACACACAAAAATAGATCTATGCTACAATAATTACATAATAAATACACAAAATAAATATATAATATCCATATATATTTACTAATTATAAATTGAAGAATTAAACCACAATTTATTAGATCTATGCAAAAATACACACAATTGGAGAGTATCTCACCGTATCCCACTAGATCTAGGATACGCATGCGACACGAGTCCAACACACAACCAATTGCACCCCGAAGGACACAAACAAATCACAAATAATATTTATGAACAAATTAAAGTATCAAAAGAAGATCTATGTGTCCGTGTCAAAATACGACATGTTCAAAGCCCCGTGTCGGAGGAAAACCCCCAAATGACACGTATCACCAAATAGTTGGGATACGAACCACAAGTACCCAAATATGGACACGACACTAGCCCCAAACATATAAGCTCATGTCCCATTGATCTATAGGATCAATTGACACACACAACAAAATGTAAATTCAGAATTCCAACAAAATTGACACAAAAAGCACCATAACTTTCTCCATGGGTCTCCTATGAACACAAAACAAAGTCCTATGGGTACTACATACATATAGGTTGATTTTACATGATTAAATCTCAGATTTAGAAGCTATTTAAATGGGAAAATCTGAATTATACCTATTGGAAGATGGATTCCCAATGAAACCTCCAATTGAGATGAACTTGCTTCCAAATTGTAGATCCTTGCTCCTCTTTGTAGATCCTTGCTTCCTTCTTCTAGATCCTTGCTTCCTCCTTCTCTAATGGTGAATTAGGAAGAATTTGGAATGAATTTGGTAGGGAATTGGATTGGGAATGGAGGGAATTTGGTAGTGGGAAAATTCTAGATCTAGATTTGGAATGAGAATGAGAGGAGAGAGAAATTTTCCCCCCTCATTAATAGGCCGGCCATGCCCCCCTCTCCAAGTAATTATAAAATGTCCAATGTACCCCTTGGGGCCTCTCATGAAGAAATAATTAAGGAAGGAAGCTTCTAGTCTAATCACTTAATTAATTTAATCCATCTCCTTAACTATGGGCTTTCTAAATGGGCCAAGTCTAACTAATTAATTCATGTTGGTCCATGGGTCCAAACTAAACTAGTTGGGTCCACTAAAATAAGTCCAAAATAATTAAATAATATCTAACAATAATTAAATAATACAACAAAAATTATTTACCATGCACAATATTTATTTAAATAGGAAATTACTAAAATACCCTTTTTCCTAAAATGTGGTAGTGACAAGTCTACCCTCCTTAAAATAATTTTGTCTTCGAAATTCAAAGACGAAAACTACCCCCAGAAAATCACAGAACAGAACTAAAGAATCACAATTAACTAATGAACAGAACATAACAATGAACAGAACATAACTAGAAATAACATACCTCAAGGTACAAACAAATATGGATAACGCTCTCGCATTTCATCCTCTCTCTCCCAGGTAGACTCCCCCGGAGAGTGATGCCTCCATGCGAAGCGCACCAAAGGAATAGTCTGGTTCCTCAGCACCTTCTCTCTCCGATCCAGAATCCCAACTGGCTGCTCTGGATAGCTAAGAGTAGGGCCCACCTCTATCTTTGAGTGATCCAATACATGACTAAGATCTGCCACGTATCGTCTCAACTGCGACACATGAAACAAGTTGTGCACTCCCTCCAATACAGGTGGCAAGTCTAGTCTATAAGCAACTGCACCGACCCTCTCTAGGATAGTGAAAGGTCCAATGAATCGCGGACTAAGCTTTTCGCCTCCACCGAAGCGAATCGTGCCTCGTATCGGAGAAATCCTCAGAAACACCAAACCACCCACCTAGAACAAAACACCACCTTAAGAACTTAATCTATAACAAACAAGAACAAGCACAAACAAAATCTAAACTATACCTCAAACTCCAAGGGTCTCCGATGGCTATCGGCCCAATGCCGCTGTTTGTCCTGCGCCACTCGAAGTCTGTCTCTGATCAATTGAACCTTCTCTGCTGCATCCATAACCATCTCTGGCCCAAGCAAAACTCTCTCTCCAATATCGTCCCAAGACAAAGGAGTACGACACCTCTGACCATATAGAGCTTCAAAAGGTGACATCTCTATACTGGCCTGGTAACTGTTGTTGTAAGCAAACTCTACCAAATGGAGATGGTCCTTCCAAGAACCCCTGAAATCTAGTACATAAGTGCGCAACATATCCTTGAGAGTCTGAATAGTCCTCTCTGACTGCCCATCTGTCTGGGGATGATATGCAGTACTGAATTTGAGCTGAGTGCCCAAACTCTCCTGCAAACTCCTTCAGAAATGAGAAGTGAAACGACTATCTCGATCTGAGACTATGCTGACGAGAACTCCATGTATCCTAACGATCTGCCTCACATACATCTCTGCCAGCTTCTTCGTAGACAAACTCACCTTGAAAGGCAAAAAGTGGGCCGACTTGGTCAATCTATCAACAATGACCCAAATCGCGTCTTTCCCTCCTGGAGATCGTGGTAGTCCGGACACAAAATCTATAGTAATGTGTTCCCACTTCCACTCTGGAATGGGTAATGGCTGAAGTAAACCTCCTGGCCTCTGCCTCTCGGCTTTCACTTGCTGGTACACTAAGCATCTGGATACAAACTGTGCCACTTCCTTCTTCATGCCATACCACCACACACTCTCTCGCATATCCCGATACATCTTGTTAGCACCTGGATGTATGGAATACTGAGAGTGATGCGCTTCCTGCAATACCTCCTCGCGCAACTCCCCACTAGGCACACACAATCTAACTCCATGCCTCAAGGATCCATCCTCTGCAATAGTGAAATCATCCTCCAATCCTGCTCTCACTTGAGCTCTGATACTCCTCAAGGATACATCATCATACTGTGCTGCCTTGATCATGTCCATCAAAACTGAGTGTATATTCAATCCCCACATTTGCATAGCACACCCAGGAACAATCATCTCAATGCCCAAGCTCTCCAAGTCCTCCAACAAATATCGATCCTGCGTCAAGAACATAGCTACCGGATACCTGCTCAAAGCATCGGCAACTACATTGGCTTTCCCAGGATAATATTATAAAGAGATATCAAAATCCTTCATCAATTCCAACCACCGACGCTACTTCATGTTCAACTCCTTCTGCGTGAAAACGTACTTCAAGCTTTTGTGGTCTGTGAAGATCTCCACACGCTCTCCGTACAAATAATATTTCCACAACTTCAGGACGAATATGACAGCTGCCAACTCCAAATCATGGGTAGGATAGTTCTTTTCATGAGGACGCAATTGCCTGGATGCATAGGCAATCACTTTCCTATGCTGCTGAAGAACACAACCTAAACCCTTCCCCGATGCATCACTATAAATAGTGAAACCTCCGGACCCTGATGGCAATGTCAAAATAGGAGCAGACGTCAACCTCTTCTTCAACTCCTCAAAAGCTACCTGGCAATCCTCTGTCCAAACAAACTCCACATCCTTCCTTGTGAGTCTGGTCATCGGCTCGGCAATCCTCAAAAAATCTTGCACAAACTTCCTGTAGTAGCCTGCCAATCCCAAGAAACTCCTGATCTCTGCTACCGAACTCAGAGTCTTCCAAGGTTCCACTGCTGAAATCTTCTTCGGATCCACTGAAATACCATCACCAGTCACAACATGCCCCAAAAATTCCACCTTGTCCAAGAAAAACTCACATTTGGACAACTTCCCATACAACTTCTCCTTCCTCAGCACATCCAACATAATCCTCAAATGCTCCTCATGCTCCTCCGGTGTCCTCGAGTATATGAGTATGTCGTCGATGAACACCACCACGAACTTGTCAAGGTACGGGTGGAACACCTTGTTCATCAAGTTCATAAATACCGCCGGTGTATTAGTCAAACCAAACGGCATCACCATAAACTCGTACTGACCATACCGAGTTCTAAAAGCAGTCTTTGGTATGTCCTTCGGCTTCACCTTCACCTGATGGTAGCCTGATCTCAAATCTATCTTAGAAAATACTTTCGCACCACTCAACTGATCATACAGATCATCAATCCGTGGCAAAGGATACTTATTCTTGATAGTGAGATTATTCAAAGCCCTGTAATCAATGCACATACGCACCGATCCATCCTTCTTCGGTACAAACAATACCGGGGCTCCCCATGGTGAAGAACTCGATCTGATAAACCCCTTATCCTGCAATTCGTCCACCTGCTTCTTCAACTCGACCAGCTCGCTGTTGTTTACTCTATAGACATGTTGCGAAATTGGTTTTGCACCGGGCACCAAGTCTATAGAAAATTCAACATCTCGATCTGGTGGCAATCCTGGCAATTCTTCAGGAAACACATCCAAGAATTCTGCTATCAACGGATGTGGCAACTCCTTGTCTTCCACCATAGCTCCATAAATAATGCCTTCTCCCTGCTCCGCAGCTCCTCTAGTAAACTCGAACTCTGGCTCTCCTGGCAGACCAAACAAAACTCTACCTCCTCTACAATCTATGCTAGCACGGTGCCTACTCAACCAATCCATCCCGAGTACAATGTCGTAGCTCGGAAGTGGCATTACAAGTAGACACGCACTCAACTCCCGGCCTCCCAGAGTAACTCTTCGATCCTTGCAAATATCATTAACCAGGATAATGCCTCCCCCGGTCATGATCTTGCAAGTCCTAAGCAAAGACTCAGCTACCAAACCATGCTTTAGAGCAAAAGAAACAGATACAAAACTATGGGAAGCACCACTATCAAACAAAGCTAAAGCTGGAATAGAATCAAGAAGAATAGAACCTGCGATGACATCTCCTGTGGGTTCCTCCTCTTCGACGGTCATAGCAAACGCTCGTCCCTGTCGAGCACCTCCCTGCTGTTGATGCTGGACAAAACGCTGCTGCTGTGTCGGAAGCGGTCCCCTCGGCTGTGCTGCAGGTGGTCTCGTCTGTGTCCTCGGAGCTGGAGCTGCTCCCTGAACTGCACGACGAGGACACTCCTTCAATTGATGCCCTTCAGTACCACAATACAAACAAACTCCTAGCCTCTTCCTGCAAACCTCCTAGATGTGGCCGGGCTTCTTGCAGTAGTTGCATGGAGCTTATTGTAACTGTCTCTGCTGCTGAGGTGCCTGGTGAAAAGGTGCTCTAGCTGGAGTCTGGTTCTGCTGTGGCTGCTGGAAAGGTCTGGACTGGAAATGAGGACGTTTGGCAGATACTGCACTGCCGTTGGCCCCCAGAAAAGAATCACGGTCTCTCTTGGTCTTCAAACCCAGATCCCGCTCAACCTTGCGTACCTCCGCAAGTATCTCCGAGTATGTCTTATAAAAAGACGGAATGAGGATCAATATGGCACAAGATGTAGACATCAAGGAAAGGACATTTTAAGAGATCAAGTATCAATATCAAAGGAGAATAGTTGAATCAAAAGAATTTTCCTAGATGTGATTGAGTATCTCAGCCTATATCATATATCCTATTGCAGGCTCGCAGTAGTACAACTAAGTTGTCGCACTACCACGATATCACATACTTGTGAAGCTAGACCTGCATGGGCCACCACCAAAAATGTGTCATGACCCACACCCGGTGTAAGGGTACTAGTCGAAAACAACGCCCAGCCTACGCCGTAGAATCGGCGGTAGAACGCTGTCTAGAAAGTCTATCTAATGTAATGAACCACCAATAATGCTAGTATACTCAATCACAGAAACTAAGATAGAATGAACACGATTAGATAAGAACAGAATAGTCACAATACAACTCATGAGTCTAAAATAATACATCAATGAGTCAGAAGAAGTAACAAAAATAAGCTGAAGACAAATCCAGTACAAAAGAATACTACAACACTACAAAGCTACAACTCCAGGTCAACTGTCTCAGTTGGGATAAGTCCCTCTTGAGCCAGGGTCTCAGAATCTAGACCCACAACATCCTGGGGTCCAAAATAGGTAGGGTACTCCTTAGTGTCATCTGGAAAAATATATCCAGTCAGGAAAGGAGCAGAGTACAACCCTAACAGCAGTTCTCAATTAATGATAAAAACTATGTAACAGTAAATAGCTGTGGATAAACAAGATGCATAAATAGATATAAGAATGTATAGACAATAAGGAAATACTGGAAAGAAATACAATAATGAACAATATGCTGATGAAACAATAATACTAATGACTAAGTGTGTGAGTACAGCTTAACATGTGATCGGCTTGGGCAAGATGCAATGCGGCCTGGCTA
The DNA here is from genome assembly GCA_036927795.1 of Iris macrosiphon. NCBI lineage: Eukaryota > Viridiplantae > Streptophyta > Magnoliopsida > Asparagales > Iridaceae > Iris > Iris macrosiphon. The sequence continues at coordinate 5,458,052 of JAYESA010000003.1, forward strand.
ATCATACGTGCTGTGTATGATCAACACTATTCAGGAAACAAGACTTTATTCAATAGGGATTTGATCACATATCTATACTAATACTCCCCAGCCCCGACTGGTATAATAGATCCAACCACGGTATGCTATGGCACTAGATTCCCCAAGAAGATAGCTAGTCTCCCCGAGAATCGGTGTCTGTACATGTACAAGATAACCAATGAAACAATACTTGCACCATATACACCATATACCAAGGAATAACATCTCATGACGAGATCCGGATATACCAATCCGTGTAACCATAGTGTCGAGAGAAACATGTAAATCTACACTAGATACAACGAACATAGAGGATATCATAAATGAGAAACTATCAGATAATGTACTCGCCTGAAATCCAAAGAACAGTCTCACAGATGTCTGACTCGGTGCCTCGAAGACCTAGATATGGAATACCACATTAAAACAAGGTCCCGGAAAGATAACAAGTCAAACTAGTCAACTCCTAGGTCAATAAATATATTCTAAGTCAAAAGTCAACTATGGTCAACTCTAAAGTCCACTAAAGTCAAACATGGTCAAACCCAAAGTCAACCTCACAAGACATCTACAAAATAATATAGAGATAAACTACAATAATTTAGGAATCAAATTAGATTCCAAAAGAACTCACACAAAGTATACTAATAATACAATTAATATATACCTTAAAATAATATATATACAACTCAATATTTATATAAATAACATAATATATTATAACAAATATTATACCTCACAAAACACATATATATATACATATATATATATATATATACAATAATAATATATACAATATAATTTAAAACTGTCAAAGCGTCACTGAAAATAGTGAATAAAAACAAGATTAAATTAAAACAGGTTTAATAGTGACAGTCTTGACTGTCACTGAAAAATCCGTCGCAGAAGCTTCCTATGCAAACCGCTGCTGCCACAGTGTGCTGACAGTTTCAAACTGTCACCAAAATCTGTCGCAGAAAGGGTTTGCTGCTCAAACACCCCGCAGCATTAATGACAGATCTGTCATTAAATGCGGTCCACTGTACAGCGGCTGCTGTCACCGAATAAATGACAGTTTCACTGTCATAAAAACCCAGTGTCACTAAAGCAACCAAAAAATATATATATATATTAATATATATATATATTAATATATATATACAATAAAATCACAAAACATATATATATAAATAACTAATAATTATATACTTATATATATACACATCTACACTTATAATTAAATACCAATTGTTACAAACTCATGCACATATTAATGTACATAATTTATATGGCTAGAAGCACACCTAAAATATATACATTAATATCCAAATAATTATATAATAATTATAAATAATATAATTACACAATCAAACACATAAATATTTTTATAAAACATTTTATGTATACTTTATATTATTAACAAGTAGTAACATATATAATTGCATGCAAGAAGCTACATATTGTATTGTACACCATATTAGCACACACAAAAATAGATCTATGCTACAATAATTACATAATAAATACACAAAATAAATATATAATATCCATATATATTTACTAATTATAAATTGAAGAATTAAACCACAATTTATTAGATCTATGCAAAAATACACACAATTGGAGAGTATCTCACCGTATCCCACTAGATCTAGGATACGCATGCGACACGAGTCCAACACACAACCAATTGCACCCCGAAGGACACAAACAAATCACAAATAATATTTATGAACAAATTAAAGTATCAAAAGTAGATCTATGTGTCCGTGTCAAAATACGACATGTTCAAAGCCCCGTGTCGGAGGAAAACCCCCAAATGACACGTATCACCAAATAGTTAGGATACGAACCACAAGTACCCAAATATGGACACGACACTAGCCCCAAACATATAAGCTCATGTCCCATTGATCTATAGGATCAATTGACACACACAACAAAATGTAAATTCAGAATTCCAACAAAATTGACACAAAAAGCACCATAACTTTCTCCATGGGTCTCCTATGAACACAAAACAAAGTCCTATGGGTACTACATACATATAGGTTAATTTTACATAATTAAATCTCAGATTTAGAAGCTATTTAAATGAGAAAATCTGAATTATACCTATTGGGAGATGGATTCCCAATGAAACCTCCAATTGAGATGAACTTGCTTCCAAATTGTAGATCCTTGCTCCTCTTTGTAGATCCTTGCTTCCTTCTTCTAGATCCTTGCTTCCTCCTTCTCTAATGGTGAATTAGGAAGAATTTGGAATAAATTTGGTAGGGAATTGGATTGGGAATGGAGGGAATTTGGTAGTGGAAAAATTCTAGATCTAGATTTGGAATGAGAATGAGAGGAGAGAGAAATTCCCCCCCCCCCCTCATTAATAGGCCGGCCATGCCCCCCTCCCCAAGTAATTATGAAATGTCCAATGTACCCCTTGGGGCCTCTCATGAAGAAATAATTAAGGAAGGAAGCTTCTATCTAATCACTTAATTAATTTAATCCATCTCCTTAACTATGGGCTTTCTAAATAGGCCAAGTCTAACTAATTAATTCATGTTGGTCCATGGGTCCAAACTAAACTAGTTGGGTCCACTAAAATAAGTCCAAAATAATTAAATAATATCTAACAACAATTAAATAATACAACAAAAATTATTTACCATGCACAATATTTATTTAAATAAAAATTACTAAAATACCCTTTTTTCTAATATGTGGTAGTGACATAGGCAGTCCAAATACTGGTGCTAGTATGTCTGGTCGATGAATTATCAGTGCTTTCTCTCGATGCTCAGGGCAATCCCTTACTGAATGCTGACTGGATCCTTAAGCTAAATATAATCCCAATTTAAGTCTACACTCCCTCTCAATATGGCCTATCTTGCCACAGTAGTGACAAGTAGGAAGGGTTTGGCATTGTGATACCACTCTATGTAGTGGATTCCTCTGTGGTCGCTTTGTAGCTCTTTTCTGCTATGCTCCGTCTGGTGCTAATGTATACGGCCGCTTTTGGCTGGACTCTCTCCTGGTGATGCGCTCCATGGGTCGTAATGCAGCAAGGACGTCCGTGTATAAAGTAGTTGCAACGGAGCTGATTAATTTCTGTAGCTCAGAGCTAACTCCGTAAAAGAACTTCTCTGTCTGGTTTTGCTGGGCCTCTTGATGAACCTGATGTTGGGCTTGTATCATTGCGTAGAATATTTAAAATATTGGTTGTCCATCCATAGCCTGTCTTGGTGGAAAAAGGGCATCGGTGGAGTAAACTGCGACGGTGGTGGAATATCGTCTCGCCGGAATCTTGAGACGTGCTGATCTGCTTGATTGCTTTGTTGTGCTGATAGACCTTCACCCACTAGCATCACTCCATCATCGTAGGTGGCAACTACAATTTGTAGTGTTCCTGCGGGAGTCTCGTCGCTTGCTTGTAGATCCATTACTCTGCATCCAAATAAACTCTGAGAGGCGCACAGAGGAATCAAGGCATGATACAAGTCAAGAAATTATTTTGAAGTCGATATAGAGGTCAAGAACGGATCAATCAAGTAGATAAGATCCTATAATTTATCATATCCTTATCGCAGGCTTGCTCGATCCCTTAGTTAAAACTGAAGTAATATAGTCATACACCTGCATGGACCAACACAAAAACTATGTCACACCCCAGTCCTAAATTACCGAGGGACTAGCCACGTGGCAATGGCCAGCAGCACACTCCAATGGGCAAACCCAATTTAGTGGACCCGTAAGAGTGCACTTAAGCTATAAAACAAATATAATGGTCTACGATATATGTCACAGTCTAATCTCATCTACAGAAGGTAAATATAATTCAAAATGTCAGACTAATCAAAAGAGAAATATAATCCAACAAGAAGTCTCAATAAAAAGTGTCTCGTGGAACAACCCGATAATATGTTTAGTACAGTAATCCAAGAGACAGGAAATAGAGTATCTAGAAACAAAAATAACTGAATATATAACAAAACACTCAGGATAAATCCTCTGGCACAACCTCGTCCTCTGGTGCTGATACTGCTCCAGTATCTGCTCCTGTCCCGTATACCTCGGGGTAGATCTCCTCTGCTATATCTGGAAACATAATCCAGATCCAGGTCCTCAGAGTACATAGCAAGGTATAAGAATAACTCAAGCCAAATAAAATGCACTATATAAAAATATATCAATAGGGCAAACTATGTAACCAACTATGTGACATGCAAATAAGAGCATCACTAGTCCTCAGGCTGAGACCACTACAAGCTCTGTGTTGGGGAGCCTGTAGCAGTAATATCACGTAGTGGGCCAAGCTCTGGAACAGAGACTAAAGTACCGCAATAATAAATATATATGTATGTAATCAGCCTGTAGCATGTGTGTCTCTCCCCACCCAATATAATCACACGTCTCATGTCCACGACATCTCATATCCATAACACGTAAGATCATGACCTCTAACTATTACAGCGAGTCATAATGATATCTATGAATATGCAAAACTATGTCACGAATCTTATAAGTCTATAAAGAATCACCATGAATAACTTAGGAAAGATTATGTCTCATGAATAGTGTCAAGCATCATATAGTATGACATACTTGGTAAAGCAAGCACGAAAATATAAGATCGTGTTATTAACTCTCTAAGTGATGTTACATGATACCGCGTACGATGTCGACACCCAAATATTGTTCGGACGCTAAGCAATGTCTCACGGTCCTAGGTTGAGTAGATACATTATAGAAATAAATCAAGCAAATAATATTAAGGCAATTACTGTAAGTTTAGCAAGGTACACTTGCATGAGGTTTGAACTCCTTCAGTTGCTCCGATAACAGAAAAATCTCTAGGTATACCTCCGGATGCTAAAATAAACATTATCATCACTCTCATAATATATAAATTAGCTAGGATTGACTACCCATAAGTCCAATTTGGACACAGGAACAGAATTGACAGTTTCTGGTCAAAGTGGGGTCCACATGTGGCCCACTTCGTACCGAAAAATATGTCAGAGACAAAATTCTTCAAATTTGTCAAACTTAGTGTCCACGAGTCCAAAAGGATGATACAAATCCAAAAAAAATCCAGAACTGGATTTCGATGAGCCGATCACAGAATCGCCCATCAAGTAGAGCCATAGGGCCCACAAAAATGGGGTTTTGTCAACGTTCTCAGAATCAAACAAACTTGGATCACAGGACCAACATAACACTATGAATCCAATGGCATAAGTTTCGTTGTGAAATGACAAGCACACACGCAATTATGACGAGTGTAAGAACGGCCTGATACAAAAAAATTGACGGATACGCGTTGATTTTGGTGTGCACGCACATCCAAATCAACTTCCATAAAATCTCATACGTCCATATTGATAATACGCATTTAGCGGGATGCACCTAGTTTCGAAAAAAATTGGATTTTAAAAACCAAATTTTTTGTTAACTTTACCAAAACATAACTTACAGCAAATTAAATTAAACTAATCAATGGGTTTGAAACTTGTTTATATTATATAATTTATTGTTCAAGTTTTGAAAATATTAAATAGGTTGGACGTAAAACGGCCATGAACATTGGGTTTCGGAACAGTTTCTAGAACCAAAAATTGGGTTATTTTTTTTCTATTTTGCATCGTAATTTACGACCGACACAGGACACGATTCTCCAATCTAATTATAAAGAGTTCAAGAGGATCATACAGTGAACACAATATAACAAGCCGTTCAAAAATTGATATATCGTGGTAGAAGAAAAACTCACCGGAGCAGGGGTCGGCCGCGGTGTGCTGCGCGTGGACGGTGGCGGATAGTGGTGGTCGATCAACAATAGGTTACTACTGTAGTGCCTCAAATCCCGATCCGACCGGGATGAGCACTATGTAATTGGGCTTGTGGCTAGTCCGTCTGAGTCATAACTTAGATCTCGGCATCTTCTTGCCACGGACGAAATGTGATAATTCTTTCTAACTCATGGAAAGGCCTCTATTGAAACTAGTCTAATAGTTTTCGTGTTTTGGTTGCTTGGTTTTCTTGATTGTCGCTTTGGGATTTTGATTTGGTGTTGCTTTCGATTTGCTTGGTTTTTGCTGCTAGTTTTATCGTTTGGAGCTTAGATTTTGGGGAGTTCGGCAAGGAAGTATAGGCAAGATTTCTAACTCGGTGCTTGTGCTGTTTTAGGTCCGCGTAACTGACGTTTGATCGTCGCTAGCGGAATTCCTAATTTCAGCCTCTTTTCCCTTAACCAGTGAGTGGTTTGGTCCCTTCTTTCCTACTTCTTCATGCCAACATCTCTAAGTTTCAATCGTTCACTCGATGATGCCCGGTTGGACGCCTAGGAAATCCTTAGCCACAGGCATGCCAGCCACTCAGAAAGGAACATGGGATTTGTAGACTAATTTATCATATGCTTGCACACCTTATAATTTGAGCTTGTTTATAAGGAAAGTTGGTTGTTGGTGGGGGCCTAGTGCCTCGGATAGAGTTTTGGACTTATGGGATAACTGAATCGGAACACCGCTTGAGAAAATATGAACTGTTGCATGAGATATATACATGTTGCTGCTTTACTTTTTCTGTTTATTTCGATGCATTGTATGTAATATGAATTATTCATGCATTTGCATGGTCTGGGAAAACTTGTGCACAGGGTTTGGCATTTCCTCGAAACGGCTTTCCGGGGCACTGGAACCATATCGATCCGGAGGGAATTATTTGATTTGTGCTAGTCACGATGCATAACGGGACCTCCAACAGGGCTTGCTACCCAGGCTGATAGGGCGCACCGCTAATGCTTGAAATATGTCCCTAAGGTGTTAATCACACCAATGACTGCATAGAATAGAACGCATGCTAACTTATTGTCTTGTGCAGATGGTAAGTATACTTGTGTTTCATTTCAGGGAAGGCGTACGTCGATTGAGTAAGCAATAGGTGTACTAGTTGGATTCAATGTTATTTTCATTCCTATCAAAACATGCAACTGATATGAATTAATTTCACTTGCTTCCTTATAGAAGCTATCTTAATGCATGCTCGCCCCTAACAAGCTAGTGTCGATTTAGTCGAGTGGGTTCATCCCGCTCACCAGTACAAGTTGAGTACTGACCCACATTGTAGGCAACTATTTCAGGCACTCAGACGGTGCAACGCTAGTGCATAGCGAGAAGGCATTAGGAGCACCTCTATTTTGAAGTATAGCTGGAGTCAGTTCATTTTGGAGGCATGGACTTCAATCTATACAAGGACGTAATGTGCAAACGACGTGGACTATCTGACGGACCACGCCCTGCATTTTGAGTTATCTTTTGTAATGCAATTCAATAACCGAGAAGGCGCATCAATGTAAACTCTATGTAAATTACTCTGAATTATCAATGAAAAGCATGTTTCTTCCGCATTTGTGTTCAAATCTATGTGAATGTGTTTTATAAATTGTGTTTCAAAATGGGTTCCTAAAACTGCAAGTTCTTACCTTGTGCGAGCGCAACTCCAGGCTCGCACGGCATCACGCCCCAAGCGAGGATGAATCGGTTCCGTAAAGGATCCGGCGAGAACGATTGACCCTTTCGGGATAGGGGCGTGACATATTGGTATCGGAGCATGGCTGTACTTCCTTGGAATTTCAAAAGAATATAAAGAAGTTTGATGTGCCTCTCAATTGAGTTGCGTTCGGCGTCCGCTGCATCAGATGAGTCGCCTATACAATGAGCCCATAGATATAAAATCTATCGATTTTGGAGTGTTAACAAGCTACTCTCTTTTGTAGTAAAGAAAAATACTGCCGCTGCAAGCAGTGCTCAGCCTATTCAGAGCAATCCGACAAGTTCTGGAGAATTCGGAGGAGCGGGTTCAACCGGTATGGCAGAACGGCTTGTGCATCTTATGAAGGTGCAGCAACAACAAGCCGTTACGCAACAGGCACAATTTGCTTCTCAGCAGAAGCAGATGGATACTATGATGCAACTGATTGCATCCTTGGTACCAAGCAACGGGACTGCCACTGTGACTCCTGCCACGCCGCCGGCTGTGGCGGTAGAAGATGAGTCAGAAGAAACTCAGCCTTCAGCTAGGAACACCTACCGAGCCGTAGAGTTTACAAAAAATGCATCCACCTACGTTCAACGGACGAGCGGAACCGGACGTGATGTTGGGATGGATTGCTAAGCTGGAGGGACTCTTAAACCTGGTTGGCATCCGGGGATCCAAGCGAGTAGCCTATGCATCGGTTCAGCTGGAACTGCGTACGCATGACTGGTGGGAGGCAACTAAGCAAGGGATTTACGATGCCAATCCCAACTGCAAAATCACTTGGAAAATGTTCAAATCAGCCTTCATTGAACAATACATTCCCCGGGTCGTGCGTCAATAAAAAGAAGACGACTTCAGCAATCTGGTGCAAAGAAGTTTGTCTGTGGATGATTATGATTCGGTGTTTGCTAAACTGGCAAAGTTTGTTGGGCACTTTCTGCCTAACCAGCAGGCGTGGTGCTATCGCTTTCAAAAAGGTTTGAATGATGAGTTACGTAAGGACGTCATCAATCAGAAATGTCAAACCTACAGGGAATGCTACGAAGCAGCCCTGGGCAGCGAGCGGATCTTTGGACGCTTTCCCCCAAAGGTTGAAGTGCAAACCCCCCGTACCAACAACAATAAACGACCTCAGGAAACGGGAGGGTCTAGAGCACAAAAGCGTCCGCACACGTTTGATCACCGAGGTCAATCTCAGGCACCGAACTGTAGCAGGTGCGGCAAATCAGGGCATCGAGTAAACGAATGTCGGGTTACTGGATGTTTCAAATATGGTCGTCTGGGCCATAAATAATTTAACTGTCGAGAGGGCAAGCCGAATCAGAACAACGGGAATAATCAGAATAAGGGGCCTCCAGCAAGTGATGCCAATGCTGTACCAGTAAACCCGCAACGTCAGGGTGCTCAAGGCCGAGTCTATGCCTTGACTCAGGATAAGGCATCTGTCTCTGAAACGGTCGTGACAGGTACATTACTTTTCAGAGAATTGCCCGCTAGAGTCTTATTTGATTCAGGTGCTACGCATAGTTTCATATCTGCTGATTTTACTGTTGAGCATAAATTAGCTTCTACTCCCTTAACTATGAATCCTTGCATAAGCACACCTTCAGGAGTCGACATGCCTGCCCATGTGATCTATAGGGATGGTTATATTTGCATTGGAGGGAGGAAGCTTTCCTTAGATGTCATTGTACTAGACATTAAGAATTACGATATTATTCTCGGGATGGATTGGTTGGGTGCTTGCCATACAATAATCGAGTGCACGGAGAAGTGAGTCGTATTTCGTCTACCCGGCGAGGCAGACTTCTACTATTAGTGCAGCGCTGCACCGAAGACGGCAATGGTGATATCAGCAATTATGGCTAGGTGTATGCTGCATTCGGGTTGTGAAGGGTACTTAGCTTCTGTTCGAGACACCCGGCAGGAAAGTGCAAATGCAGCTCAGGCTGATGCTATAGCAGATTTCCTCGACGTATTCCCGGACGAGCTGCCTGGAATGCCTCTTGATCGTGAGATCGAATTCAGCATCAACACATTTCCGGATGCGCGACCGATATCAAAGGCACCTTATCGAATGGCCCCAGCAGAGCTGAAAGAACTTAAGGTTCAGTTGCAAGATCTGTTGGACCGAGGATACAAACGTCCAAGCGTTTCTCCGTGGGGTGCTTCGGTACTGTTCGTAAAGAAGAAAGATGGATCCATGCGGCTGTGTATTGACTATCGAGAATTAAATAAGACGACCGTGCGAAATCAGTACCCTTTGCCAAGGATAGATGACTTATTTGATTAACTGCAAGGTGCAACAGTTTTTTCTAAAGTTGATCTCAGGTCAGGGTATCACCAGTTGAAAATCAAACCAGAAGATATTCAAAAATCTGTGTTCAAAACCCGTTACGGACAATATGAGTTTCTCGTGATGTCGTTCGGCTTAACGAACGCCCCTGCAGCTTTCATAGATCTGATGAACCGCGTATTTCAGCCGTACGTAGACAAGTTTGTCGTCGTATTCATCGACGACATTCTAATATATTCCAAGAATGAGGTGGAACACAAGGAACACCTGAAGATCGTGTTGTAGATATTACGAGAACATAAGTTATTCGCTAAGCTCAGCAAGTATGAGTTCTGGTTGAACAGCGTGGCATTCCTTGGTCATGTCGTCTCGGCAGAAGGCGTCGCCATAGACCCAAAGAAAATAGAGGCGGTGGTGGACTGGAAACAACCTACGTCAGCCAACGAAATTCGAAGCTTTCTTGGCCTAGCAGAATACTACCGTAGGTTCGTGAAAGATTTCTCTAAACTGGCCTCGCCTTTGACTCGCCTTACTCAGAAAGGGATTGTATACAAATGGAGTGATGAATGCGAAGCTAGCTTTCGGGAACTTAAGCGGCGTCTTGTTTCAGCTCCAATTCTTGCACTTCTATATGGGGTAGAAGAGTTTCAGATATACAGTGATGCTTCAGGACTCGAATTGGGATGTGTACTCATGCAACGGGACAAGGTAATATCGTACGCGGATTGATATGGCGGGAAAGACGTCTGACTTTGTGGCAGGCGAAGATGGGGCCTTACAAATGAAAGGAAGGCTATGCGTCCCTAGCGACCCTGAACTCCGAAGGGAAATTATGGCAGAAGCACACTACGCGAAGTATTCTTTGCATCCGGGGAGCACTAAGATGTACAAGGATTTACGTGGTACCTTCTGGTGGCAAGGTATGAAGCAGGATGTGGCGACCTTTGTGTCACAGTGCATGGCCTGTCACCAGGTGAAAGCTGAACATCAGAGGCCCGGCGGGGAGATACAAAACCTCGCTATTCCCGAGTGGAAATGGGACAACATCACTATGGACTTCATTGTGGGATTTCCGAAGACACCATGTGGGCATGATGTGATTTGGGTCATAGTTGATCGTTTGACCAAATCAGCCCACTTTTTTCCCATAAAAGTTGCTTGGAGCGTCTATCGGTTAGCACAGATTTACATAGATGAGATTGTTCGATTATATGGAGTGCCTACTTCTATCGTCTCTGACCGTGACGGACATTTCTTATCTCATTTCTGGACTAGCCTACAGTCTGCTTTGGGAACCAAGCTATATTTCAGTACCGTATACCACCCCCAGACTGATGGCCAAACAGAGAGAACAAATCAGATACTTGAAGATATGTTACGGCTGTGTGCGATCGATTTAAAGACTAGTTGGGACACGCACCTTCTGTTGGCGGAGTTTGCGTACAACAACAGCTACCAATCGAGCATCCAGATGGCACCGTATGAAGCACTCTATGGGCGCAAGTGTCGATCTCCAATCTGTTGGGACGAAGTCGGCGAGCGGCAGGTACTCGGGCCAGAGCTGGTGGAGCAGGCAGTCGAAAAAGTTCGCTTGATTCGGGAAAGACTCCGTACTGCGCAGAGCCGACAGAAAAACTATGTCGATACTCATCGTAGGCCTTTGGAGTTCATGGTCGGGGATCATGTCTTCTTAAAAGTGACGCCGATGTGTGGAGTGATGCGTTTCGGCGTCAAGGGCAAACTGAGTCCCAGGTTTGTTGGCCCATTTGAAATTCTAGAACGGGTGGCAGCTGTGGCATACCGAATTGCACTACCTCCCGCCTTGGCTGGAGTACACGACGTATTCCACGTTTCTCAACTTCGGAAGTATGTGCATGACTCGAGTCATATAGTTAGCTTTAAACAGCTAGAATTGCGCATGGATTTGTCATACTCAGAGGAGCCGGTGCGGATTTTGGATCGTAAGGAAAAAGTACTTCGCAACCATATGATGTCCTTGGTTCGCGTGCTGTGGCGGAACCATACAGTTGGAAAATCAACCTGGGAAGTCGAATTAGAGATGAAGGAGAAGTATCCTTCATTGTTCATTGAGTCGGAGGTAGGACTTGTTCTTAAGTTTCGGGTCAAAACTTTTTCTTAGTGGTATATTATGTAGTACCTCAAATCCAGATCCGACCGGGATGAGCACTATGTAATTGGGCTTGTGGCTTGTCCGTCTGAGTCATAACTTAGATCTCGGTATTTTCTTGCCACGGACGAAATGCGATGATCCTTTCCAACTCATGGAAAGGCCTCTATTGAAACTAGTCCAATAGTTTTCATGTTTTGGTTGCTTGATTTTCTTGATTGCCGCTTTGGGATTTTGATTTGGTGTTGCTTTTGATTTGCTTGGTTTTCGCTGCTAGTTTTATCGTTTGGAGCTTGGATTTTGGGGAGTTCGGCAAGGAAGGATAGGCAAGATTTCTAACTCGGTGCTTGTGCTATTTCAGGTTCGCGTAAATGATGTTTGATCGTCGCTAGCGGAATTACTAGTTTCAGCCTCTTTTCCCTTAACCAGTGAGTAGTTTGGTCCCTTCTTTCCTACTTCTTTATGCCAACATCTCTAAGTTTCAATCGTTCACTCGATGATGCCCGATTGGACGCATAGGAAATCCTTAGCCACAGGCATGCCAGCCACTAAGAAAGGAACATGGGATTTGTAGACTAATTTATCATATGCTTGCACACCTTATAATTTGAGCTTGTTTATAAGGAAAGTTGGTTGTTGGTGGCGGCCTAGTGCCTTGGATAGAGTTTTGGACTTATGGGATAACTGAATCGGAACACCGCTTGAGAAAACATGAACTGTTGCATGAGATATATACATGTTGCTGCTTTACTTCTTCTGTTTATTTCGATGCATTGTATGTAATATGAATTATTCATGCATTTGCATGGTCTGGGACAACTTGTGCACAGGGTTTGGCATTTCCTCGAAACGGCTTTCCGGGGCACTGGAACCATATCGATTCGGAGGGAAATATTTGATTTGTGCTCGTCACGATGCATAGCGGGACCTCCAACAGGGCTTGCTACCCGGGCTGATAGGGCGCGCCGCTAATGCTTGAAATATGTCCCTAAGGTGTCGATCACACCAATGACTGCATAGAATAGAACGCATGCTAACTTATTGTCTTGTACAGATGGTAAGTATACTTGTGTTTCATTTTAGGTAAGGCGTACATCGATTGAGTAAGCAATCGGTGTACTGGTTGGATTCAATGCTATTTTCATTCCTATCAAAACATGCAACTGATATGAATTAATTTCACTTGCTTCCTTATAGAAGCTATCTTAATGCATGCTCGCCCCTAACAAGCTAGTGTTGATTTAGTCGAGTGGGTTTATCCCGCTCACCAGTACAAGTTGAGTACTGACCTACGTTGTAGGCAACTATTTCAGGCACTCATACGGTACAACGCTAGTGCGTAGCGAGGAGGCGTTAGGAGCACCTCTATTTTAAAGTATAGCTGGAGTCAGTTCATTTTGGAGGCATGGACTTCAATCTATACAAGGGCGTAATGTGCAAACGACGTGGACTATCTGACGGAGCGTGCCCTGTATTTTGAGTTATCTTTTATAATGCAATTCAATAGCCGAGAAGGCGCATCAATGTAAACTCTATGTAAATTACTCTATATTATCAATAAAAAGCATGTTTCTTCCGCATTTGTTTTCAAATATCTGTGAATGTGTTTTATAAATTGTGTTTCAAAATGGGTTCCTAAAACTGCAAGTTCTTGCCTTGTGCAAGCGCAACTCCAGGCTCCCACGGCATCACGCCCCAAGCAAGGACGAATCGGTTCCGTAAAGGATCCGGCGAGGACGATTGACCCTTTCAGGATCGAGGTGTAACAACTGCGGCTGCTGTGGTGGTGGTAGTGGGTCGTTGGCGGGTCGTTGTCACCGTCGACGTCGTCGTTATCGTCGTGGTGGCTAGAGTCGTCGGGGTAATGGTGTGGCCGGAGGTGAGTCGGAGATGGCGATGGCGGATGATAGTGGTAGTAGCGCCTGCGGGGGGGTTTATATAGGAGAGGTGCGACGGCGGTTACGGGGAGGTGGACCAGAGTGGTCGCCGGCAGGTAGAGGAGGTGAACGGTCGGCCGACGGAGGAACGACGGCGGAGAAATCGACGGGTCGGGGTGATAACGGTCAGGGATTTTAAATCCTTCAGTTACTATATAAATGATAACGGGTCGGGTCGGGTTCGGGTTAGAGGGTCGGGAAGGGTCCAAATCCATTAGGGTTGGTTTGGTTGTGTTTAATTTGGTTTGATTTGGTTCGGTTCAAGCTGGTTCGGTTTGGTTTATTCTGGTTTATTTGAAAAAATTACTTTTTTAGCTATTTAAAAATATTTTTTGAGCCCAATAAATTTCAGACAAATTATACAACATCCTTTTATTAATTATACACTCAAAAATATAATTTTTGTAATATTTTAATATTTAATTTAATTCACAAAATATTAATTTCTGAAGAACATTAATTTTAAATAATTAAAAATTACAGAAAAATCCCAAAAATTCATATTTATTTTTTTAACTCGAGTGTTTACAAATATGGATGTGATAATTGATAGATAAGACCCAGGAGATTTGCTCAGAGATAATATGGACATGGCAAACCCAGTCGAGACAAAATATTAGGATGGCCGTTAAGAGGTAATATGGATGTGAACCGATATCCAAAAAATTTATCTATTATCCGTTATATATCCAGGATTCCTAGATAGAGATGATGGCTTTTGCAAGAATTTGTAATAAAGGGAAAAATATTGTACACAGGCACTTGTTGTGGATGAAGCACACAGAGTTGAGTTATACTTCTGGATTGTTTCGCTGGGGATGAGGGGAGTACAGTCTAGTTTAGACGTAGTACTTTTTGAGAAACTTGCTGTTGATAGGCATCATGAGCTAGTCATCGTTGGGTTTCGCCAGCCGGTATGCGCCGTTGGAAAATTTGATTTTCACGATGAACGGACCTTCCCATTTAGGTTAGAATTTATCGACTGTCTTATGAGTCATAACCATCAGCCTTCTTACTGTTAGGACCAGATCATCCACTTGAAATGTTCTCTATTTTACTCACTTGTTAAAGGCTCCAGAGAGATGTGCTTGATACAACTCTATGCATTATTAAGCTAAGAGCCATTTTTTGTCGAGTGCTTCTAATTTCTGCAGTCGTCGTCGGTGATTGTAGTCCATGGTTAGCTAGTAGGAGAGAGCTACTCGAAGTGAGAGATCTGGGTCTCAAGAGGAAGGACTGCTTCACTCCCATAAATTAGAGAGAAGGGTGTACTACCAGTAGCTAACGAACCATTGTATGGTAGGACCACAGATATTCATCCAGCTTCTCATTCCAGTCATGCTTTTTGGACGACACAAACTTCTTGAGGAGCTTGATGATAATTTTGTTGAACACCTTGGCCAATCCATTAGCTGTTGGGTTATAAGCGGTTGATGCCACGTTATAGATGCAATTTTTATCATAGAACCGATAAAAAGCATGACTTGAGAACTGCGGACCATTGTCATGGTTGATCTTCCGTGGCAAGCCAAGTGATAGATAATGTAATGCTTGACAAAGGTAATCATGTTCGATGTTTTGATTTTAACGAGTGGAACTGCTTTCGCCCACTTGGAGAAGTAATATGTGATGGCCAGAATAAACTAATATCCCTTAGACGAATATGGACATATTGGTCCAATGATATCCATTCTCCATGCTTCGAACGACCAGGATACTACTGTTGGGTGTAGAAACTCGAAGGGCTGATGGATAAAATCTGCGTAGATTTGGCACGCTTGGCACTTTCTTTCATAATCAATAGCATCTGCCACCATCGTTGGCCAATAGTAGCCCATTCTTTGAAGATGGTCCTGTAACTTTGGACCAGGCTGATGTGCTCCATATACACCATCATGAGCTTCGCGGAGGGCTTGTCTTGCTTCTTCATTCGATAAGCATCATAGTAGAAGACCATCGTAGGATCGACGATACAACATTTTGGTGGCTGTATCAAAATAGAACCTAAGGGAACGTCTTCAGATTGAAGTAGCTTTCTTTCGGTTCTCGAAAAGAATTTCATAGACTGCATAGTCGATGAATGTAATCCTGTAATCTCGAGTATCGGTGTCGATATCCGTAGCGTAGCTGAGGCACAAGCATAGGTTGCTTCTAGGGTAGCCCAGCTCTTGGCCGACCATATCGATTAACAGTTGAGAGTTGTTTGGTATTGCTAAGGAAGCGGCAAGGCCGGCCAGAGCGTCTGCCTCAATATTTTAAAATCGAGGGATATGCTCAATAAAGAACATCTTGAAGGTTACGATGATGTTAAGTACGTCCTAGTGGTAGGTGATCATGTCCTCATTTCAGACTTCATACTCTCCCCGGACCTGTTTGACTATTAGCTGAGAATCACCATAAGCCTCCAGGTAGTCTACTCTGACTTGTTTAGCAAGCTGGAGCCCGATGATTAAGGTGTTGTACTCTGCCACATTATTGGAACATGATTCTATGAGAGATTAGGCACGATTGATAACGAGGCTATTTGGGGAGATCAATATTATTTTGACTCCAGCGATGATATCGCCTTTGGGCCCTGCTCTTAAAGCACCGTCAAAGAATATTCGCCAAACAGCTTCGTGTGAGGGGACATTAGTGTTAGCCACTTCGTCTGGAATCTTTTCATAGATCTTTGAGGTTTTTGACCCTGTATTGCCTGCCAGAAAGTCGACCAATGCCTGACCCTTGATAGCCTTCTGTGAGACGGATACCATATCAAATGGAGAAAATAGTATTGCCCAAGTAGCCAAGCGGGAATTGAGTTTCCTGGGTTTGGTCATGAGGACCCTGAGGGGGTTGACCCACAAGATTACATAAATGGTCTGTCTAGTCACGTAGTATCGAGTATTTTGGATGGCGAATACTAGTGCAAGGCACTCCTTCTCGATGACGGTGTACCTGTGTTCTGCGCCGATCACTGTGATGACCTATTCCGTTCAAGCGGACAGCCGATTCAAAAGGTGCAAGTATAATAACCCAACCCACTTTGCTCAGCGAGAAGACTTGTTTGAGGCAAAAGATTTTCAGACTTGGCCCTTCAGGAATTCAGACTTAGACTTTCAAAGGCTCGCTCGGAGTATCATTCGACCGAGGCAAATCATCGCTAAGGTGGATGGCTACGATAAACTTGTCTTAGCTTATCTACCACACTTAAAATATGGATGATACATGCTAGTCGCTAGGTAAAATCCCAGCTTGTATTGCTTGTGTTAGAATATAGAAATAAAACTTTGCTTATAAATGGACCCTCGCATGCTACCTTTGCCTTGTTCAACTAGACCCCGCTATACCTCGAGTAGATCATTATATACTCTTGTAGTGCACTGACTCACTTGTTTACACTGCTTGGCTCTAGATTATGTTGCTCAGTATGTCCCTTTACGGTTTTACTCCTCGCTTTACCCATAGACCATGCCAACATAAATATTTATGTTTCATATAAATACATGCTTGCCTGCTTACTTGTAGTTTGTACTCGTTGCCTCGATTAAATGCTTGCCACTTAATGCATGCCATGATTCATCGTAATTCACTATCTGTGATTCACTCAGTTGAGGTAGGAAGGCTATTAAGATAGTCGTTCTGAGCCAAGTATAGAATATTG
Source organism: Iris macrosiphon (assembly GCA_036927795.1). Lineage (NCBI taxonomy): Eukaryota > Viridiplantae > Streptophyta > Magnoliopsida > Asparagales > Iridaceae > Iris > Iris macrosiphon. The sequence goes on from JAYESA010000003.1 coordinate 5,475,607, forward strand.
AAAGATTCAGGACCATTATGTCGCCAAGGCATTTTCTGAACTAAAGGACCGCATAAATAGACAGTTAAGCAAGATAATATCTTAACATCTCTGAAAAATTGATACTCGTTATGTACTGAATCTGATAGCTTGGGGAGTCAATATTGTACTGATTGAACCTGAATCTGAAATTAAATTTGTACCTACGAGAATGGAAAACTTGAGGATATACATGGTCACGGACAACTTGTGTACAAGGTAGATTTTCGGATCTAGTTCTGCGGACCGTCGTCGGGGCACTGGGGCTGATCCGATCTAGACGGAGCCGATTGATAGTCATTTGTATGAGCGGGATGGGTACAATGTCATCTGTATCTTCCTTGCACACCATCTTTAGCCTCGAGACTATACCGTCCTTTATGGCGTCATACCAGTGACCTTTTGTCATATAGATTAAGTTGACTCGATTGCGGTAACCCGCGTATGAGTCATTGCATTATAGGCAATTGCTCTGTAAAATACACATGTACCTATAACTGTATCTGAAATACCTGAATAATCATGAGTATAACACACTTATGCACAATTGAACACATTGAAAATCCAATGCTAATGCCTTATAATCCATGTAATTGTACACTTGAAATAGTACCTCGCACATGACACTTTGATTGCTTATGCTATTGCCCCTGGATTTTGTTATATATGCATGTGCTTGAATTAACTTGGTTTTCTTGGACAGGGAAGGACGAATGGTAAGTTGGTAAGTCTCACAGTATTTCTTTTTACATCGTATGGTTCACTGCCATACGAGATATGCTTTTTATTATGCCATAAAACTGATCCTAAGGAAAGACTAGAAAGATAACTTAATAGATGGTGCACGAAACCTATATAACGTGTTTGAATTTATCGAGTAGGAGAGAAACTCCCTACCAGTATATTTATGTACTGATAACCTACCAGTTTGCTTGCATTGTGGGTGCGAGAAAACCTCGTTCTGTGCGGATGCCCCCTTCGTGCGTGCTAAAGCATGGAGTTCACTCTGGAGCCTTGGAGCATTACGACCAAAACTGAAGCACGTATATAAGACATAATATTGGAACATTGTCTATGTATCATTCCACAAATATAGCCACTTGGCACGCTTTTACTATTTCAGAGAGAGAGACTTGAGTGACTTGTAATCTCGGCCAAGCGTTACTTATAACACTTGCTCAATATCAATAAAGAGCATGTTTTACTTCTATACTTGTGTTATTCAATGCTTCTGCTATTGAGGAATCAATGAACTTGTTACCAGTCGCATGTGCGTTTATAATTCTGCTGCACTCGGACTATCTGTGCGACTCTATGGCTTAGACCTTTTACTGCATGTTCAGATCATGGCCTTGCACGGGCGCGGCTTACGCTCGGGCGACATCACATCCTGATGGAAAAAGATCATCCTGCGGGAGCGCTGGCACGATAATTCACGCCCGGTGGGGATGACCGATTACCTGCGGGAGATCGGGGCGTGACATATTGGTATCAGAGCATGGCTTTACGTCTTTGGATTTTGTTTTCATTTTCTCAGTTTTGAAAGCTCGTTCGTAGGTTATGTGCCTACACTCTCTCATTGACCCGATGGGATATTCCATACAATGAGTTTAAATATTTTCAAAAGTGTATGTGAATGAAATGATTGCTTGTATAAAATTATAAAGCGGAGGCCTTTGTGCTGATCTGTGCTAGATTTGTGGGAATAGACTCATGCTAGAATTTGCATATTTTGGGCAAACTAGAATACCTATATGTGATTACCCAACTGGTTAGTGTGCGGATAGAATATCGTTCAAACGGTTAGCTATGCACAGACTTTGTGATACCCCGTTCCGCTCAAGCGGACTGCCGATTCAAACGGCAAAAGTGCAATGTCCATATCTGCTTTACTCAGGCGAGAATACTCGTTTGAGGCAAAGGATATCCAGTCTTGTCCCTTCAGGAGTTTTGACTTAGACTTTCAGAGGCTCGCTCGGAGTATCGCTCAACCGAGGCGAATCATCGCTAAGGTGGGTGGCTACGGTAAAGTTGTCTTTGCTTAGCCAGCATACTTAAAATTTGGAACGATACATGTTAGTCGCTAGGTGAATCACCCCCTGTATGCTAATAAGAATCCAACGCACCTAGCTAAGGGAATAATCCCAACTTGCATTGCTTGTGCTAGAACATGGAAATGATATATTGCTTATATTCAAACCCTCTCATGCCACCTTTGCCTTGAGCAATTGGACCCTGCTATGCCTCGATAGAACAATATGAACATTACATAGTTCATTGTGTACTTCTTTACTGCTACACTGCACAGCCCTAGATTATGTCGCTCAGGAAGTCCCTTTACGGTTTTACTACTCGGCTTACCTTCGGGCCTGAGCTAATGTGAATGCTTATGTTTATACAAATGCATGCTTGCCTACTTATATATTTTCTCGTTACAATGATTATCGCATAAACTTTGCCAAGACCCTGTGATGCTGTACATATCATGAATTCATATAAGTTCTTCTCAGAAGACTATATAATAGTCGTTTCGTGCAAATATGAGCATGAAAGTGTCCAGGACCGTTGGGTCACTAAGGCAGTTCCCGAACCAGGGAATTTGTACAAGGTCAATGATCCTAGATCCCAGCTCGTGGAGCAATACCTGCCCTGTACTAAATGAAATGGCTTGAAAAGTCGATACACAATATTGTGGATAAACCTGCCCGAACAGGTACCATATATATATGTATATATATCCTGCCTCGAACAATCTTATTCCATATATATATATATATATATATATATATATATATATATATATATATATATATATATATATATATATATATCTTGCCTCGAACAATCTTGTTCCATATATATATATATATATATATATCATACCTCGAACTTGTTCCTGCTTCTACCAAAGACCTTGAAGATTGAGACTTGTATGGTCACAGGACAACTTGGAAACAAGGTTTAGTTCCGCGGACGGTTGCTGGGGCACTGGCACTGGCACCGATCCGATCCGGCCGGAACTCCTGATAGTCTCCTGCATCGGACGGAATTGCCTGTGATGCCCTGATCCTCGCGTTGCATGTCATTCCCTCCCAGACTAGTCCGTCTATTATGGAACATGTCAGTGACCTCATGTTCATATAGATAAGTCATCCTTGCTTAGCGGCTATCCGCGTGCGAGTCATTGCTTCGCATCAAAGAATAACCTGATAAGCAAAATGAAAGGATTATGAGACACTATGAGAAATAGAAACATCGGACATCCTATGCAACACATTGGATACTTCCTGTATGCTCGTGCACCCAATATAAAATCTTGTACTGAAACACTTGTGTTTGCATATGCTATGCCCCTGAACTTTATTGTATATATGTACGCTTGATTAACTTGGTTTGCCTTGGACAGGGAAGGAAAATGGTAAGTTGGTAAGTCTTGCCGTGTTTCCTCTTATGTCGTACGGCGCACTGCCACACGAGTTAGGCTATTTAATCATTGCCATAAAACTGATCCTAAGGCAATACTAGAAAGACAACATAATAGTTGGTGCACGGAACCTATATTACGTGTTTAGATTTTGTCGAGCGGGCGAGTAGCCTCCCCACCAGTGCATTCTTGTACTGATAATCCACCAAACTGTTTGCAGGGTACGGGAGAACCTCGTTCGGTACGGATGCCTCCTTCATGCGTGCTAAGGCGTGGAGTTCACTCTAGAGCCTTGGAGCATTGCATCTGAAATTGAAGCACATATACAAGACATAATGTTGGAACATCACCTGAACATCGCCTGTATCATTCCACAAATATAGCCACTTGGCATGCTTTTACTATTTCAGAGAGAGAGATCTGAGCGAATTATAATCTCGGCCAAACGCCGCCTGTAACACTTGTTTATATCAACAAAGAGCTTGTTTTACTTCAAAATATGTTATTCAATGCTTCCGCTATTGTCGACTCAGTGAACTTGTTACCGAATTGCCTATGCGTTTATAATTCTGCTGCACTCGGACAACCTGTACGACTCTATGGCTTAGAACTCTTACCGCTAGCCAATAAACCATAGCCTTGCACAGGCGTACGACTCACGCTCGTGCGACATCACGCCCGGATGGGTCAAACGATCGTTTTACGGAAGCACTGGCGCGGTAATTCTCGCCTAGCGGGGACGGCCGATTAGCCTGCAGGAGATCGGGGCATGACAGTTTGGTATCAGAGCTTGGCTTATACGCCTTTGGACTTTGTTTTGATTTCTCACTTTCGAAAGCTCGTTCGTTGGTTATGTGCACACTCTCTCTCTCAACGTCTCGAACAGAATATTCTAACAATGAGTCTAAATACTTTCAAATGTGCATATGAATAAAGTGATTGCTTGTATGAAATTATGATGCGATTGGCCTTTGTGCCAACCTGTGCTAAGACCCTTTGGGAATTGACTCGTGCTAGAAATGTGACTTATGTGCAAACCCGAATTGCCTATACATGTTTGCCCAACTGGTTAGTACAAAATCGAATATTGTCCCGAATGGTTAGCTTCTCACATAGCCTTTCGGCTAAGTTATGTTAAGTATCGTGCGCCAAAGACCCTTTGGTACAAGCTAAGTTGCAACGGATTTAGATATCGTTCAGGAGTAAGACAAGTCGGACTTCGAATGCCAACCGATAAAAATATTCTTGGATTTATTACTTAGGCGAATATTGAGAATCGTGCTTGGATTTTGGAAAATAGCTCAAAAGGTATTTCGTGTCGGAAGATACAAATCAATTATAGTTGCTTGGACGACTATCGAATATGGATTTAATTGGATGATTCAATTCTGAGTGGTGTATAGATCATTTGGAAATGTCCAAAAGGATCCATAGGTCTCGTGCAATAGTTGGATCAAACGATTTCATAATGTCTTAAATAAATGATAAGGCTTATATCGAATAGAGATTCACAGAAATAGAAATCGATATCTTGGCTAAGGAAAATTTATTAAAAACTTGAGAATTGTGCGAGCAATTTCGGATTGAAGCAAACGGACTAAACTTGAATATAATATCGCTCGAATAGAAATTAGCCTGAAATAAATATTGTGTTTCGATAAAAAACTGATGAACAAAAATAGATTTTACTTGGAGTTTGGAAGAACGGTCTTGAAATCTAGTTTGAAACGATAACTCTCAAAACCAGTCCTAAGAAGAAGTTATCCTGGGGGAGCGTCGGCATGGTAATTTCACGTACGGCGGGGGTGATCGAACTCATGGAAACATGTTCGATAATTATTCCAAACGAACTCGATGAATGGAACATATCAAAATAGAATAGATTTGGGCTTGAATATTTGAAACTAGTTGCTTGAGGAATGTTATAGGTAGACTATGGAATTACCGAACGGTAATATTGAAGTTGGATGATTTTACTGGACGAATTATAAATCACTGTATGAACGGACTTGACTCGATGGATATATAACTTGGTTGGGGGAAAAAGAAATGATAAGATGTCTCGATCATGTCAAAGATAGCCATAACATTCAAACGTTCCTGTCTTGTGTGAGTGTAACTCTATGTCGTACATACTTCACGCCCGGATTATGACGATTATCCAGCGGAAGCGTTAACGTGAATGATCGAACTTACGGGAGACCGAGGCATAAAAACTTATAGATCGTCTTGAGTTTTGGTTCGACACGATAAGACAAATCTGGAATACAAGTAATCAAAAATGTTTCAATGGATAAGTTAGCCTATAACTTGAAATGAATCATGCTTGATGGTTTTGTGTTTGGTGTTTTGTAGGGTGAGGGGGTATTGTGTGTTTTGCATGGGCTTAATTCATGGGGCATTGGAATTAAATTGGGATTAAAATAGGATTAATCAAAGTTGGTATTTCATGTATGATTATTCCTCAAATTTTACCTCGGTGTCGACCTCACTCCGGGCAACCACCCCGGCGTGCCACCGTGCCGCCGCCAAGGTGAGCACTCCCCATCTCTTTGTGTTGTATTTTGTGTTATGTTTTATTATGTTTAGTTTAGTATTAATTGTGTGTGGGTTATATATTTTGAGTTGGCATTGATGGTATGTATAATGCATTGATCTTTACGGTTTGAGGTTATAAAAAATATGCGTTGATGGTTGTGGCGGAGTAGGTTTAATTGTTGTGAACGCTCTAGACGAGCTAGGGTTTTGGAAGCATGAGTTTTAGGATTTATTATATTTTAAATATAATGACTGATGGTTAAATACAAGGATGGTATTTAGGATTTTTAAATGCTAGATGTGAATCTTAGAGTTCAGTGTATTTTGTTACATGCATAATAATGAATTTATTAAGGAGCAGGTTAATTATTGTGAAATGGTGTTGCGATATCAAGAACATTGAATATTATTAAGGTGCATATTGTCGTAGAATGACGTTGTGATATCAAAGAATTGATTAATATTAAGAGCTGATATTTTTGATGATGAAATACTGATGGAAATTGAGAAGCAGGTGATTGTTGTGTAGTAGTGTATAATATTGAACCAATAACCCTTTATTGACGTTTGATGAATAATGATGAACTTAATTGAGTAGTAGTTTTATTGTGAAATAGTAAAGGTTGTATATCATTGAGGGTTTAATAAATAATTACTTATTTATTTTGAGGATGATAATTAATTGTACATGTTAACATCTGTGAACACTGGGGTAAAACCTGAGGATTGATCATGGCTTGAGATACTGATAAACACCGTGGTAAGATATAAGATTAATGATTGTCTGATGATAGTATACTATGATAGATCATATTAGATGTAACCTACCTTGGTCAACCCTCTGGCTTCGTGTCTAGGTGAGTTGTAACTGAGATTGTAGCCTATGTTTAGACGTGTGTCACATCCCTGTTTGCCACGTGATAGTTTATTGATTGAGTTTGTATCTCGTCTCTAGGTACTACAGGACCTGCGAACTTGGATGTGGTACCAGATCTCCGTCATTAGCAGCCGGACGCAGGCAAGTGTACCTTGCCACCCTGTATTTCAGTTACCAGCCGGTGCGTGTTTGATTAAGATCGTTACTTCACGTCCGGATCACAACCGGGTGCAGACGTTCGTCGTAACGTCTTGTAACGAATGCTAGATGTTCGTAACATCTTGATGTATGTACCTGAGTATATCGTTACCCCAGGACACATTCATACACTGTTATTGTGCCAGATTTCCTGTATCCTGATACTGACATCATGACTGGAGACTGGGACGACCTAAGGGTCGCATTGATTGATAGTTACTCCAATATGACGAGACTGCTAGATAGAAGTTCAGGTTCAGCGCACCATCGTTGACCGATTGGAATGGGGAAGACAGTTACTAGACGTTTGGGCTCCTCTGCATGTGCTTATATACGTTTATGTCCAGATTATGTAGTGTTCCTGTATCCGGAGTAGTATTATCATCCGTGTGACTCTCTGCTCGGAGCTAAGGTACGCCCCGTGTGTCTCTGTGTTCGGAGCTACGTTTTTATTTTGGATAGCCCACGTGTCGAACATTGTCTTTAAACTGTGTCTCACTTAGTTGGTTATGCTAGATTACCCCGTCGTTGCACTTGTACTTTCTGTTATACTTGGTATGCTGTATTTTTGTACCTTATTATGTCCCTCTGAGGACTTGGTTCCCTTCCAGGTTTAGGCGAGGAGGATTACCCAGAGGAGTACGGTCCGGGTACGTATCCAGTAGCAGGACCCATTGCCGAGGACGAGGTCATCCCCGAGGACTTTGCCTGATCTCTGGTAGTGACTTTATCCTTGGAACGGTATTACTATCCAGATTCAGATACTGTTCCAAGTTATCTCATTGCTTACTTTCATTCTAGTATTTTGTACTAGCGGGTTTGTTCCCGTGTGACTACTCTAGTATTTGTATTATGGTACTTTTTCTCGTGACATTTCTTTCTGCATATTAGTAGTTTGTGATTACCTCTATGTGCTCTTATATCTGTTGCCTGTGGATGAGATTTAGTTTCACTATGTATGTGTTATATGTTGGATTATTTATTATACTTTACAGCTTAGGTGCACTCTGACGGGCCCATTAGATTGGGATGCCCGCCGAAGTGTGCTGCTGGCCATTGCCACGTGACTCAGTTCCTTATCTTTGGAACTGGGGCGTGACAGTTTCATGAACGAATACGTAAATTTGGTTGAACGATTTGAAGTTATAAACTAAAGGGCTTAGAATCGAATCTTGGCTTGGTGGACTAGACTTGAAATGAAAATGGATTCTATCAAAACATGTTTGGAGGGATAGACTATGCAAATCATTAGGCATGTTATGTAACTTGTATATCGTAGGATTGTACTGAATGGACTCGTCTCCCGTGCAAACGAATGTGTTATTGAGTGTAGAAAAATTTGTACTCGATGTTTAGAAATCTGAGTTAAACGAGCTTGGGTAGAATACCCCATGCAAATGAACAATGGTTTGACCCTAAGAATTTAGGCGAGCATCGTGCGACAAATTTGTACGATGTGTCTTGTGCTTGAACTTGTACCTATGATCTTGTGAGCTGACCTAGTAATTCGGCATACAACCATGTGCCGAGTGAATGAACCTGTATTACCGACTTTACCATTGCTTGAATAAAGCTTCACAACTGGGGCAACAAGACTTAGGGTTAGACTTGGGAACCAAAGCGAGTGCTAAGTTTGACCCGAACGGAGGAACGCTAGTCGATAAACCGAATAGATCGTGCTTAACGGTAGTGCAAAATGCAAGAATTGGGTTGGAATGGAATGGAAATAATATAAAAATTTGATTGACCCTATTGAAAGTATCCTCGTGATTCAGTAAGACGAGAAACCCTTGAAAATTTTTCGCAAGTAGCTTGTCCGATTTCACTATCTCTAAGTTTGGTTGAATGCATATTCTTGAGGGACGCCTTGAACGTGTGTACGATCCAAAACTAATGATATGTGAAACTCGAGTGCTAAGACTTCGCTATCACCAAGTTGATTGACATGCATGTGTTTGAAGGATGCTTCAAATCCGTACATGATCCAGACTCGCGATATGTCGATCTCGATGCTAGTGCAAGTAAATATCCCTATGGACAAGTATAACGACTTGTATAAGTTTGCCTCAGCCAGAGATCATTAATCCAGACCGATTAAAATGTACCCCATGTTAAGCAACATGTCCAGTGCTAAGGCGCAAATGAGCCTTACTCAATATGCACGCGACAAGGCGTAAGGATCGAGTAGGGTATTATATCTAATTGGATCTAGTTGTACCGATTGCTAAACTCGGGATAGATTCTATAATACGATAATACGGCCTGCCCTCGGTAAGTCTCGAGGACGAGACTTTTTCTGAGTGGTGTATGATGTGATACCCCATTCTGCTCAAGCACACTGCCGATTCAAACGGCAAAAGTGCAATGCCCCGATCCGCTTTACTCAGGCGAGAATACTCGTCTGAGGCAAAGGATATTCAGACTTGTCCCTTCAGGAGTATCGACTTAGGCTTTCAGAGGCTCGCTCGGAGTATCGCTCAACCGAAGCAAATTATCACTAAGGTGGTGGCTACGGTGAACTTGTCTTTGCTTAGCCAGCACACTAAAAATCTAGAATAATAAATGATAGTAGCTAGGTGAATCACCCCCTGCATGCTAATAAGAATCCAACGCACCTAGCTAAGGGAATAATCCCAACTTGCATTACTTATGCTAGAACATGGAAATAAAATATTGCTTATATTCATACCCTCACATGCTACCTTTGCCTTGAGCAACTGGACCCTGCTATGCCTCGATAGAAAAATATGAACATTACATACTTTGTTGTACACTTCTTACTGCTACACTGCACAGCCCTAGATTATGTCGCTCGGGAAGTCCCTTTACGGTTTTACTACTCGGCTTACCTTCGGGCCCGAGCTAATGTGAATGCTTATGTTTATACAAATGCATGCTTGTCTGCTTATATATTGTCTCATTACAATGCTTGTCGCATAAACTATGCCAAGACCCTGTGATGTGGTACATATCATGCATTCATATAAGTTCTTCTCTGAAGACTATATAATAGTCGTTCTGTGCAAATATGAGCCTGAAAGTATTCGGGACCGTTGGGTCGCTAAGGCAGTTCCTGAAGCAGGTAAATTGCACCAAGTCAATGATCCTAGAATTCCAGTTCGTGGAGCAATACCTGCCCTGTACTAAATAAAATGGCTTGAATAGTCGATACACAATATTGTGAACAAACCTGCCCGAACAGGTACCATATATATATATATATATATATATATATATATATATATATATATATATTCCTCGAACAATCTTGTTCCATATATATATCCTACCTCGAACTTGTTCCATATATATATATATATATATATATATATATATATATATATATATATATATATATATATATATATATATATATATATATCTTGCCTCGAACAATCTTGTTCCATATATATATATATATATATATATATATATATATATATATATATATATATATATATATATCATGCCTCAAACTTGTTCCTGCGTCTGACCAAAGACCCTGAAGATTAAGACTTGCATGGTCACAGGAATACTTGGAAACAAGGTTTAGTTCCGCGGACGGTTGCTGGGGCACTGGCACCGATCCGATCCGGCCAAAATTATTGATAGTCTCCTGCATCGGACGGAATAGCCTACGATGCCCTTATCCTCGCGTTGTATGTCATTCCCTCCCAGACTAGTCCATCCATTATGGCACATGTCAGTGATCTCATATTTATATAGATAAGTTATCCTTGCTTAGCGGCTATCCGCGTACGAGTCATTGCATCGCATCAAAGAATAACCTGATCAGCAAAATGAAAGGATTATGAGACACTATGAGAAATAGAAATATCGGACATCCTATGCAACACATTAGATACTTCTTGTATGCTCGTGCACCCAATATGAAATCTTGCACTGAAACACTTGTGTTTGCATATGATATGCCCCTGAACTTTATTGTATATATATGTGTGCTTGATTAACTTGGTTTGCCTTGGACAGGGAAGGAAATTGGTAAGTTGGTAAGTCTTGTCGTGTTTTCTCTTATGTCGTACGGCGCATTGCCACACGAGTTAGGCTATTAAATCATTGCCATAAAACTGATCCTAAGGTAATACTAGAAAGACAACATAATAGCTAGTGCACGGAACCTATATTACTTGTTTGGATTTTGTCGAGCGGGCGAGTAGCCTCCCAACCAGTGCATTCGTGTACTGATAATCCACCAGACTGTTTGCAGGGTACGGGAGAACCTCATTCGGTGCGGAAGCCTCCTTCGTGCGTGGTAAGGCGTGGAGTTTACTCTAGAGCCTTGGAGCGTTGCATCCGGAACTGAAGCACATATAAAAGACATAATGATGGAACATCGCCTGAATATCGCATGTATCATTCCATAAATGTAGCCACTTGGCACGCTTTTATATTTCAGAGAGAGAGAGATCTGAGCGAATTATAATCTCGGCCAAACGCCGCTTTTAACACTTATTTATATCAATAAAGAGCTTGTTTTACTTTAAAATGTGTTATTCAATGCTACTGTTATTGTCAACTCAATGAACTTGTTACCAAATCGCCTATGCGTTTATAATTCTGCTGCACTCGGACAACCTGTGCGAGTTTGTGACTTAGAACTCTTACCGCCAGCCAATAAACCACGGTCTTGCATGGGCATGTGGCTCACGCTCGTGCAACATCACACCCGTATGGGTCAAGCGATCGTTCTGCAGGAGCGCTGGAGCGGTGATTCTCGCCTTGCGGGGACGGCCAGTTAGCCTATGGGAGATCGAGGCGTGACAGACTTTCGGCTAAGTTATGTAAAGTATCGCGCACCAAGACCCTTTTGGTGCATGTTAGTTACAACGAGATTGGGATATCATTCAGATAAGGACAAATCAGACTTAGAATGACAACTGATAGAAATATTATCAGATTTATCGCTTAGGCGAATATAAGATTGTGCTTGGGTTTTGAGAAATAGCTTAAACATATTTTATATCGGAAGATACAAATCGGATATAGTTTACTTGGATGACTATTAACAGGATATATATATGTGACTAAGATTTTATCAGGCAATGCTTAAGTATCATGCTGAAATTCTAAGGAACGACTTGGTAAATATGCTAGCGATTGATACGAACATGATTGGGGATTTAATTAGGTGACTCAATTCATGAGTGGTATATGGATCATTTAAAAATATCCAAACGGATTCATAGGTCTCGTACGATAGTTTGTTAGAATGATTTGAGAATGTCTTGAACAAATAATAAGGCTTATATCGAATAGGGATTCAAGGAAATGAAAATTAATATCTCGGTCAAAGAAACTTGTTGAAAACTTGAGGATTGTGCGAGCAATTTTGGATCGAATCAATCGGACTAAACTTGAATAAAATATCGCTCGATAGACGTTAGCCCGAGAATAGATATTATGGTTTCGAATTTATAGACTTGGCTTGGTATTGATAATTGGAAGATAGCTTGGATCGATACAAGTAAAAGAAATACTTTGGTTCGATGAAAAAGGTAAGCGATAACGAATTTGACCTAGAGTTTGGAAGAACGATCTTGAATCTAGTACAAAAAAGATAACCTTCGAAATTAGTTCTAGCGAGAACGGTTATCCTGTGAAAGCACCAGCGTGGTGATTTGTCATACGGCAGGGATAATCGAACTCACGAAAATATGTTCGGTGATTATTCCAAACAAACTCGATAAATGGAATGTATCAAAAGTGGATAGACTTTGGCTTAAAATTTGAAACGTATTTGCTTGAGGACTGCCAGAAGTAGACTATGGATTTATCAAATGGTAATGTTGAAGTTGGATGATTTTACTAGACGGATTATAATCACTGCATGAACAAACATAACTTGATAGATTTATATATAACTTGGATGGCATAAAGTGAAATGATAAGATATCTCGATCGTTTCGAAGATAATCACAATGTTTGAATTTCTTGTCTTGTGCGAGCATATCTCTATGCTCGTACATGTGTCACGCCCGGATTAGGACAATTATCTAGCGGGAGCGTTGGCGTGGTGATCTCACGTCCAACGAGGATGATCGAACTTATGGGAGACCAGAGCATAACAACTGATAGATCATCTTGACTTTGGTTCAACACGATAAGACGAATTTGAGAATGCAAGTGAATTAGAAGTATTTTAGGGATAAGTTAGCCTAGAATCTGGAGTAAATCATGCTTGATGTTTCATGAAAGGATATATAAATCATGTTGGACGACTTGGAGTTATAATCAAAGGTTTAGAACTGAATCTTGGCTTGGTGGACTAGACTTAGAATGGATATATGGATTCTATCAAAACATATTAAGGAGATAGACTATGTGAATTGCTAGGCTTATCCTGCAACTTGGATATATCATGGATTTGACTGAATATACCCAAACCCTATACAAATGAATGTGTTAATGTGTGTAGGATAATTTGTGCTCGATGTTTAGAAATCTGAGTGAAACGAGCTTGGGTAAAATATTTCGTAAAAACAAACAATGGTTTGATCTTAGAAATTGGGGCGAGCATCGTGCGACAAATTTGCACGATGTATCATGTACTTTAACTTGTATCTATGACCTTGTGAGCTAACCTAGTAATTAGAAAGACGATCATGTGCCGAGTGAAAGAACTTGTATAATCGACTTTAGAATATTGCTTGAACAAAGCCAAAGAACTGGGGTAGCAAGACTTATAGCTAGACTTAGAACGGTAAGCGTGGGCTATATTTGACCCGAACGAATTATAGTGCCCTGTTCCCCCTATTCGGGGAGCGCAGCTAAGAAATACTTGGTATCATTCAATCAGGACAGATTGAATCAAGATCTTTTCCTCGTTATGGAATGGTTTCTTCGGAATCAGGTTCCATATTCAACGAATCGTACCTCAAGGAAGGACTTAGCGGGAGAGTCGAGAGGGGCCTTTCCGTTGTATTGGTTTTCTTGCCCCTTTTCGATGTCGCTTGGTTGTTTTCTTGTTGGTTTATGACTTGCATTTTCTTAAACGGTTTCAATGGATTTCATTGCCTTCGTTCTTAGGATTTCGTATTTCATATCGAACCTTTGGAGACTGAAGCTAGAGATATTGATCGTCTGTTGGTGCATGCAGGTGATCGGGTAGGTGACGTGCAAGCGGAGTCTTGAAGAATCTTCCATTTTCTCTTCTAGTTTACTAACTTGTGAGTGGCATTACTTCGATTAGCTCCCTTCTTCCAAGTCTTTGTTCTAAATAAATTGACTCATTGTGCATTTCGATCAAACGATACCAAGATAAGCAATAAAATTAAGTCAGAGTAAAAAAAGAAGTAGATTTGAACCATTAATAATGCTTGTCACACAGAATTCTATGCGAACACCTTGATGCGTGCATGTTCGTTACACATATAGCTATTTTTTGTCAGTTGTAGTTAGAACTCATTTTATCTATAACTGTTCAATGTATGGTGCAAGGGAGAAATATGATCATTATGCAAGTAGCCTAGACTATGGAAAATGCATGAAGTTTATTTACTTATATTGCTTGTGTACGTGTTGCAATTGATAAGTTAAGTTTGTAGACGAGGCATGGTCTTAGACAACTTGTATACAAGGGATATTATTATACGAACGGTCGCCGGGGCACTGGGACAACTTCGACCCAGGTAGAACAAATTGCTAGTGTAGTCCTAGCATTTGATGGATCCGTGCGTCTGCTGAGGGCTAGCTACCCGAGGCAGAATGGCAGTCGACCCATCCCTAATCCGACCAAGTGATTGTTATATATATTTAAACTGTGCAGACTAACTATGTCTTCGTGGCAGGGAAGGTCATGGTAAGTTTCGTACAGGTGGTTTAGACGGTACAGGTAAAGTCACCGAGCGGTGGCACATTTGGTTATGTCATTTTATTCTATCATATACAAAGAATTGAACTAAGGCAAGATAGAAAGACCACATAATAAAAATATTGCATGCGCATAAGAATTCGTTATCGATTTTGGTAAGTTAGGTTAGCTTGCCCTCACTGGTACTCTTTGAAGTACTGACCCTCGTTGTAGTAGGTTCCCAGAGCCGAGGTAACGCGACAAGGAGCTGAAGCTTTCTCCAACCCTTCCTGAATCAAGGCGCGTTCGGGTCGTAACTTTTGGGAGCTCCAATACATAAGCAAGAAAGGAGCTCGCTCTCACTTTTTGAAGCCACTAGACGATGGTGCTGACTCCCACCCAAGGTATTTTATGCTTTTGAAATACTAGTAAAGGATCTAATGTATGGATCGGCTATCTTATTTTGCGTCCAAGTTGTAAGTCCGTGCGGCATCTTCTTACTTTTGGGTCAAGAGTCTGTAAACAGATGTTCATTATCAATAAAGAGGACTTTTCTTTACTTTATGGGGTAATATCTTATTTGCGTACTCTGTTGTATTTGTTCTAAAGTATATCATTATGCCTAGGCCTTGTGCACGCGTGCCTTACGTGTGCATGGCATCATGCCCGAGGGACGATTATCAATTTAGCAAAATCGGAGAATGACATATTGGTATAAAAGTATGGCTTCAGATCCTTTGACCTTCATGTCAGAAAAGTTTCTTGAAATGACCCTGTCCCTCCCAGTTGAACCCTTGAATTCGCTTGGCCAAAATGAGATGCGCTCCATATATGAGTCCATAATACATTTTGAGACTGATACAAGTTACTTTTCTTTGAAGGAATGGCCTCAGAGCTGGGTGCACAAGCGCAGACGGTGGCGCAAGTACAAAGGAGCAGTTCTGGCACGTCAGGCAGCTCAGGAAGTCTAGTTGCCGTACCCTTTGTTGATCTGTTCGAATGGATGATGCGTTTGATGAAAACACATTAGAGACAAGCCGAACTACGACAGAATCAATTCGAGTCTTGGATTGAGGCTCAATTTTTGGAGCAACGGACTCAGGCCGAAGTACAGCAGAAGCAAATGGATACCTTATAAATGATTGTGATGATGCTAGTCGCCAGCAACCATTCTGCATCAGCGGTCGCCATGGTACCGCCAGTTATAGCCGATACTGTGGGACCTCAGGACTCTCCGAAACCTCTGCCCTCAGATGATAAGGGTCCTATCCTACAAATATCAGAGTTCAAAAGATGTGGCATGCCACCTTTAAAGGGATTGAGGATCCCTCCGTGGCGTTGGACTGGCTAGTTGAGTTGGAAGACCACTTTGAAGTACTTCGCATGGACAAAACCAAGAGAGTAGCTTGCGTCCAGCTTCAGCTCTACTTAAACGCACATGATTTGTGGGATATGCACATACAAGCTTTATTGAGTGAAGGTGGCAAGACGACTATCTCTTGGTCCGTATTCTGCAAGGCCTTCGAGGAGGAGTACCTTCCACCCGCCGTCCGCCGCGAGAAAGAAAATGAATTTACACATCTGCAGCAAGGCAACATGATAGTATGGCATTATGCCTCTGAATTCAATAGGCTTGTAAAATATGCTAAGTCTCACCTTTGTGATGCCGAGACTCGTGCACGGAGATTTGAGATAGGCCTACGACCTTCTATTCATGCCCATGTCAACGTCCCCCGGTATTGAACCATACGGGAATCTCTAAACCGTGCCCTCTCCCTCGAACTGTAGTACCCTCCAATTCACACCGACGCTGTGCAAAATCTCAATCACTAGCATCCTAGCAACACAGGGGATAACAACGCGCCCAAGCACTCCAATAACGGCGGTAATCAGGGTCCAAACCCAGGAAGAGGTAGCGAGCTCGTTTGTCACCGATGTAATCATAACAGACACATCACTCGAAACTGTCGAGTATTTAATATATCGTGCTTTAAGTGCGATCACCAGGAGCATATGGCAGTGAACTATCGGGCAGGTGGACCAAACTAGTAGCAGCAACAGAACTTTGTACCTCAAGATCAGGGACAAGTACCTCGAGCGAACCAGACGGCACCACAGAACGCTCAAGGCCGAGTCTATGCTCTGACTTAGGATGAGGCACTCGTATCAAACACGATGGTGTTAGGTATATTACTCTTTAATAATGTACCAGCTCGAGTATTGTTTGATTTTGGTGGAGCACATAGTTTTATTATGGCGGATTTTGTTGCCGAAAACACATTCCTTATGACACCTCTAGGCCTAAACCTTAGCGTCCGTACTCCATCGGACGTGGATTTACAGGATCATTTAGTCTGTCGTGAAGGTAACATTTGCATCGGGGAAGAAAATTAGCATTAGATGCGGTAGTCTTAGACATTATGGACTACGACATCATTATGGGGATGGATTGGCTCGGCGCTTGCTCGGCGACCATTGATTGTGCGAAAAAGAAAGTCGTGTTTCGTCTGCCTGGCAAGATCAAATTTTGCTATGCGTGCAGTCCACAGTTGAGAGCGTCAGATGCCTGCTTGGTGATCTCAGCAATGTCTGCTCGATGGATGATTCACTCCGGCTGTGAAGGGTACTTGGCATCCATTCGAGACACTCAACAAGATTGTGCAAACATTGAGTCCATTCCCGTTGTGGTGAATTTTCCTGATGTGTTTCCAAATGAGTTGCTTGGCATACCACCCAATTGAGAGATAGAGTTCACTATAGACACATTTCTAGAAACTCGACCAATTTTTAAGACTCCATATCGAATGGCCCCCGCAAAACTAAAGGAGTTAAAGATTCAATTGCAAGAATTGCTAGAACGTGGGTATATTCGTCCTAGTGTATCTCTTTAGGGTGCGACTGTGTTGTTTGTTAAGAAAAAAGATGGCTCGTTATGGCTTTATATCGATTATCGAAAATTGAATAAAGCTATTATCCGAAATAAGTACCCCCTTTCTAGGATTAATGATCTTTTTGATCAGTTACAAGCTGCAATAGTGTTCTCAAAAATTAATCTTTGCTCGGGTTACCATCAGCTCAAGATTAAGCCTGATGATGTGACAAAGTCAGCCTTTTGCACTCGCTACGGCCACTATGAGTTTTTGGTAATGCCGTTCAGATTGACCAATGCCCCTACTGCCTTTATAGACTTAATAAACCGTGTGTTCCGACCGTATCTCGATAAATTTGTAGTAGTGTTCATTGATTATATCTTGGTGTACTCGAAGAATAGAGAGGACTATGGTGAGCACCTACTGACCGTGCTACAGACTCTTTAGGACAACAAGCTATATGTGAAACTGAGTAAGTGTGAATTCTGGCTGAGTAGTGTATCTTTCCTCAGGCACATCATTTCTGCGGGAGGCATTTCAGTCGATCAAAAGAAAATTGAAGACATCGTCGAGTGGAAGCGGCATGCCTCCGTCAGTGAGTTTCAAAGCTTCCTCGGGCTAGCGGGCTACTACAGGCATTTTGTCACGCCCCGATCTCCTGCAGGCTAATCGGCTGTCCCCGCTAGGCGAGAATCATCGTGCTAGCGCTCCCGCGGGATGATCGCTTGACCCATCTGGACATGATGCCGTACGAGCATGAACCACGCCAGTATAAGGCCATGGTTCTTTGGCTGACGGTAAAAGATCTAAGCCACAGAGTCGCACAAATTGTTCGAGTGCAGCAAAATTATAAACGCATAGGTGATTTGGTAACAAGTTCACTGAGTCGACAATAGCGAAAGCATTGAATAACACAAGTTGAAGTAAAACAAACTCTTTATTGATTTAAACAAGTGTTACAGGCGACGCATAGCCGTGATTATAAGTCGCTCAAGCCTCTCTCTGAAATAGTAAAAGCGTGCCAAGTGGCTACAATTTATGGAATGATGTACAGCCGATGTTCCAATATTTTGTCTTGTATATGTGCTTCAGTTCTGGATTACAATGCTCCAAAGTTCCAGAGTGAACTCCACGCCTTAGCACGGACGAAGGAGGCATCCGCACCGAACGAGGTTATCACGGACCGTGCAAACAACCTGATGGATTATCAGTACACGAATGCACTGGTGGGGAGGCTACTCGCCCGCTCGATAAATCCAAATATGTAATGTAGGTTCCATGCACCAACTATTATGTTGTCTTTCTAGTTGTCTTAGGATCAGTTTTATGGCAATGTTGAATAACCTAACTCGTGTGGCAATGCGCCGTGAGATATAAGAGGAAACACGACGAGACTTACCAACTTACCTGTCACGACCCGCACCCGGTTTAGGGCACGAGTGCGTGGGTACATCCAGCCTACGCCGCAGCATCGGCGGTAGAACACTGTCTAGGTCATGTAACTATCTAATCAAACTCACGTGAATACCCAACTCCATAAGGAGACGTGGATATCATAAAATAATATTAGAAATACTCAATCACATAAACTAAAGAACGATGAGATATCAAGGCAAGCAAGAAATACAAGACAAGTCTAACGACAAAATAATCATACCTGCAATCATTAACTTCCAATCCCCAAATGTGTCAGAAACCAGTCTACTAAGGTCACAGTCTGGAAAAATATTTTTCAATCAGGAAGGAGCAAAGTACATCTCTAAATAGCAGTTCTATATTAATGATATAAACTATGTAGCAGTTCTAGATGGAAATATACCAGAAGCATGTATAGATACGAGAAATAAAAGAAATACTGGAAATACTGTAAGTAAATGCAGGAGAAGAAACAATATGTCCATGAGCAAGAACCTATGACTAAGTGTATGAGTACTAGCTTTAATATGTGATCGACTTGGAAACTTGATCAGGCTGGTTACATGTGATTAACTATGATTCATGTAAAGTCAGGCTAACCGTTGGTTAGCTATGATGCATGTAGAGGTCAGGCTAATCACACGTAACAGCTATGAAGCATGTAAATGGTCAGGCCGCACCCGACGTGAGATGTGGGGTGAGCTATAATGCATGTAGAGTTGGGTATGATCACATATCTATACTAAAATACTCCCCTCCCCCGACTGGTATAGTAGATCCAATCATGATATGCTATGGCACGGGATTCCCTAGGGAGGTAGCAAGTCTCCCCAGGAATCAGTGTCTGTACATGCACAAGATAACAAGGAAACTAGTCTTGTACAAGCTATACCATGAATAAGGAATAACATCTTATGACGAGATCCGTGTATACCAATCCATGTAACCAACGTGTCAAGATCATGTATATCTACACTAGATACAGTGAACATAGGAGATATCATAAATTAGAAACTAATCAGAGAATGTACTCACCTTGGGTCCTTAGCCGTCAATACCAATGTCCTGTCCCAGAGTATCGTCTGGAGAATCCGACAGTCCTATAAACATATAATAATATCACTTGTATCAGATGCTACACTAACACACAATAGAAATACACTGGCCTCAGGGCTATGCCAGGCATGGCTCTAGTCAACTAGGGTCATCTAGTAGGGATACGTATATAATACACATTTACTCTCAAAGTATATACCAATAAAACATATATAATATATATAAGTGTCTATTAGTAATTGTACAAAATATGTATTTGTGTATGTACACTAAATAGATGTATATAAATATATACTTATATACCAAAATACATATTAGTATATATATCAATCAAATATTTTATAAATATATAACTAATCGAAGAATGTATATAATGTCACCCTCCTCAAGGTGATCCCAAATGAAATAGCAGTTAGTTCCAATGGGTCCGGAGCAGTCCAAATAGCTAGAAACTATATAAAAAAGTTCAAGATCGGAGTTCGGCACGAAAATCGAGATAAGGATACCGAGCTAATAGGGGAAAGGGTCGTTTGTTTGTAATTAAGGTAACACCTTAATTTAATGAAAATTATTTCGAATTTATTTTGAATAATAATTACAAATAAAAGTTTATTTATAAAAATCTAGAATTTATGTAAAAGCCATCATATATTTTTATATCTATAGTAAAATTGGTCACCAGTTCAAATAAACAATTTTGAACTTATTTTTATTATTGGAACTATTTCTTAAATAATAATATAAACCCCAAAATTATTATAGTTTTTTACATAATCAAAATCCTTATATTTATTACTAAACTAAATAAAAACTAAACTAATTAAATATAAATTAACTAATTATATTAACTAAACTGATTAAATAAACTAACTACTGATTAATAATTAACTACTGATTATAATTAATACTGATTAATCTAATATATAACTTAACTTAACCCAAAAATATACAGAATGAAGAAAGGAAAGGGGGAAAGAGCTCACGATGGGGGTTTTTCTCCGGCGTCGGCGCGGTGGGGTCTCGCCGGGGTCGGGCCGGTAAGGCGGTCGAACTCGGCGGCGGCAGCGGATCTGCTCGAGGCGGCGGGTCGGCGAAGCTTGGCTCGAGGCGGCAGCTGTCGAACTCGGCGGTGGTCGACGGATCCGAGGCGGCGGCGGTGGAACTCGAGAGCGACGGCGTCGGCTCCGGATCTGAGGCGGCGGTGGAACTCGAGAGCGGCGGATCTGCTCGAGGCGGCAGATCTAAGCCAGATCGACGACGACGACGTCGGCTCCGGTGAGGACAGCGGCTGATGGGTGACGCAAGGTCGAGGTGGCGGCGGTGCTCGGTTCGAGGAGGAAGTCTCAGTCGCCGGCGGCGGCGGGAACTAGGTTAGGGTTTGGATTTGTGAATCGTGTCGGTTTGGATCGTGTCCGGGCTGGACACGATGGTTTTCTGTACTGTGGACGTGTCCGGGTGTTGGACACAGGGGTCTGAATGTACTGTGGTGTGGGTGGATGTGTCCGGGTATGTCGGACACGAAAAATCTGGTTGTAATATTGTAACCGGACACAGGAAATGAATGGATACGGTGGGACACCCGGGGTCAGACCCGAGGCCAACACGGCTGACACGGTAATGCTGGACACACGGACACGAGCACACAAAATGGTGGTGGTTGTTGGCTTGTGGGAATTTGTGAGGGCTAGCTAGGGTTTCTTGGGAATGGTGATGAGAGACTTAAATAGGGAGAGAGAGTGTGGGATAAAGGGTGAGGATTGGCCCAAATAATGAATGGCCCAGATAGGTATGAATGGGTTCTTCATGTGGGAATGAGGGTGTGTTGGCTAGTTAATGGGAAATGGCAAACTTGTAAAATTTAAAAAAAAAGATTATAATTTCAGAAAATATTTTAGGAAAGCTAACTGATTCCCAATTAGCTACTAATTAATCCATATTGCAAAATTTTAGAAAGTATGAAATTTTATTTATTTACTATCCCAATAAATATAAAATTTATTATATTTTATCAACTAGTCCTTCAAATAAATTTTTATTTAAAACAATAATTTTATGATTCAAGCCAATAAATATTCGAAGCTAGAGTATTATATATATATATATATATATATATATATATATATATATATATATATATATATATATATATATATATATATATATATATATATATATATATATATATATATATCATTATTTATCTATTTAATTTATAAGAAAGCGACATTTAGAAAAAATAATTTTTATAAAAGATTTTAAATCACCTTCTAAAATCAAACATTGTTCGAAAATCTAATACTAAAAATTCAAGGAGAAAATAATTTATAAACTTGATATTTAAAATAAATTAAAAATCTAATTATTTTGGAAATTTGGAAATCGGAGGTTACAAGTCTACCCACCTTAGAAAAATTTTGTCCTCAAAATTTAAGGTCCTCAATAATTGCATTTACACATTGTATTGTTTCCATCAAAATTTAAATTTCAAACCAAATAATCATGAAGTAATTCCATATTGCTATTTCACAACCTTTCAAAAAAATTTATAACATCATATTCCTGAAAATCTTCAAGTTTAAAATCAAATTCAAATTTTTCTCATAATCTCCTCCAAAAATTAAGTTCGTATCTAAATACTCAAGGATTTAATATCCAATCCTCCAATTAAAATCCAAATCAATGCATATTTATAAAAATCGTATCCCAAAATTTAAATTTTAACCACTAATCCATCAATCATCTTACTCCTCTAACTCCAATTCAATTGATGCTTATTCAAATCTAAATTCTCCTCCGAGAATTGAATTCGACACCATTCCATTAACGATTTTATTTCTGAATTTTCTTTTTCCTCAAATACTCAACGATGTGATACTTTCAGAATCTTCAATGCAACATTCATAATATAAAATATAAAATTTCTATCTTGCAATCAATTAGATATAATGATAATCTCTCAAATTTTCTTAAATTTTAATAATCAATTTAATCATATCAAGACCTTCCTAAAATTAATAAATCCTCAATTTTGCCCTGTGAATTTCTTAGCTCTCCATTTAAGTTAATGTTTATCCTCAAATTTCAATCATACCTCGATTTTCGTAAAATCAATGATCCATCAACTCTGTTATAGCAACCCCTAAATTCTTTATTTAAATTAATGCTCATCCATAATTTAATCATCTTGTCCCTTTTTGTCAGTCATAACCTTGTCATAGATCCTTGCTATGGTCAAAACCCCAATGATCATGGTTTAAGAAAATTTTACCCACAGCCATGCAATCTAAGAAAAAATATATAGGTCATGTACCTTTTGTCATGGTATTTCAGTCTCTGTTAAAGTATACTATTAGTTATATCCTAACAAGAAAATCATGAATACGAACTACAGTATTAGGAAATTCAATCAATCAAAAGACGGAAGAAGGAATCATTAGGAGGGAAAGAAAGAACCTGCTAACATTACTTGTAGTATCTACTATCTCTAACAAACACTTAACTCTAGCACATTCACTAACTAATTTCTATTCATGTACACTGGTACCCATCTCAACTAATCATTAATCCACAAGATCCATGAATATATCCGTATTGCACACACCTGTCTATTAATGCCAAAATCTGATGCCAAGAATTTCTAATATAACCATGATTCAATAATGCATCCAAGTTGATACCTCTATCTCTATAGTACCATACCCTCTGTCAGTTCCCGTTCCTACTACAATTGTTCATACTAGTCGTTCTTATCACTCAAATATACGTCAAGTGCAACACCATACTAAATACTGCTCTTTCCAATACATTTTTAGGTGGACACCCAAGTCAGTCTGCTGTGCCATCTCAATCATGCTCAAGTCACCAGATCCTTACACATATATATCATCTACTCATATATTAATATTCGTATCTCTCATCTACCCTAAAATTAATCCTCAAAATAATTATCAAGGTTTAACTTCTCGATCAACTCAAAATAAATTATATATACCTCCTCAAAGTCAGATACTCAACATCGAAATAAAAATTTTAATCACTTCTAAAATCTTTGTAGCCTTGACCATTTTTATTGAATCAATATTTGAAATCCTCAAAATTTTAATGACACAATCTCAACTTCTCAATAATTCTCAAAGTAAAAATTCATTTCCACTCTTTAATTTATAAATCCACCAATGTACATATCAGTGCTCACGGTCTCTGATACTCAAGGTGCACTCAATGCATCTAGTGTCTACAATTGTGTACTAAAATTGTACTGCCTGAATCACTTGTACTATTACCTCCAATGATCAAAGTTATCATCACCTGTATTTTCTTTCATGATTTTAATTTATGTCAACTGGTATATCATCCGATTATCATCACGCAGAGTGCTTACTATTTTGAGCGTCGTTCTCGACTAATCCTCGATATAGAATCATTAGTACCCTTGGTATGATATCGCAAGCTTCATTATTATATCATCTCCTCAAACTTATTAGAACTCATGATTAGCTGTACCCTTTATAACACTCATATTTCTTATTCTCATGGGCAAGTATATGGTTCCTCATCTCGATTATTGTGTAGGTATTTCCCTGTAATCTTTTACAGCCTGTTAAACTAATCTGTGTTACGCTTCACCACTTTCATTACAAATTTTGATATTTCTCTACTCATGACACCTCATTATAACTCCTCATGCATATAAATTTCTTTACCTTTAACACGCCCGATATCAATCATCCGATTGAACGTTATGCTCCATTAATTCTTAACACAATTCCTTGATACCTAATTGTTTACATAGATCACTTAATTACATAATCATGATTATCCAGGACGGGTATATTGGCTCTGATACTAATTCTGAGAACTATCACTGATACTCTATGCTCTCCTTCTACTCTCAGTCTCAAATGACACTTATCCTAGAATTATTGTTACAAGGTACTATGCTAAGGGCTAACTCTAGATTAAAGCCTACTGCTCACATGTCCAACTAGGAAACACTTACAAACTCATAAGTCACACTCAGTCAAACTAATACAAGACACAACCAAAATTGCAAGTCACTAATTATCACACTAACAAGGATCCTTAAAGAAATAAGGCTCAAAAGAACTGGGTTAAGGACTGAAGGTATCTTTACTGCTAGTAAAAAAAAAAGCGATGGAACAAAGTCCTGGAATAACAGAAATAGATAAGTCTTGAGATGATACTTTAAGAACCAATTTAAGATACAACCTGATAATCATACACGTCAGTCTGAAATCATGACACTCAGAATCCTCGCCACACCAGTAAGCATAGATGCGATAAACGATAGGTTCCGTAACTAAGGTATGCAACTCTATAATCATGTCATCTAGAATCCTTGCCACGCCAACCGGTATGGCTGCGAGAGACTCTAAGTTTCATAACTAAAGTATGTACATCCAAGTCAGGTTCTTATATTCTCGTCACGACAGCTAATATGGCTGCGATAAACTCTAGGTTCCATAACCAAAGTAGACGTTACCTTTCTCATTGTCCTCATCAATATATGTCATCAGATGATACCGTAAATTTTATCCCGTAAAATTCATCTCAATATGAAATTAACTCAACAACGTTACCAAGAATTAAATTTAACAACTGGTCAACAGAAATAAACTCAACAATGATACCAAGATTTTAATTTAATAACTGATCAACAAGAATCAAGTTCAATAACAACAAGCGAGAGCGGACGGAACAAGGAAAGATTTAAATTAGAAATTATAAAAAGATTCTCAAGGGGTCATCCCAGGAATCTCTCAAGAATTTTTTTTTTTGTGATTGAGTATCCTCTCTCATCCTAGTATCCTATGTCCTATATTCTATCGCAGGCATGCAGTAGTACAACTAAGACGTCGCACTACCACGATATCGCACAACTTGCAAAGTCTGACCTGTATGGGCCACCACTAAAAACGTGTCACGACCCGCACCCGGTTTAGGGCACGAGTGCGTGGGTACGTCCAGCCTACGCCGCAGCATCGGCGGTAGAACGCTGTTTAGGTCATGTAACTATCTAATCAAACTCACATGAATACCCAACTCCATAAGGAGACGTGGATATCATAAAATAATGTTAGAAATACTCAATCACATAAACTAAAGCACGATGAGATATCAAGGCAAGCAAGAAATACAAGACAAGTCTAACGACAAAATAATCATACCTGCAATCATTAACTTCCAATCCCCAAATGTGTCAGAAACCAGTCTACTAAGGTCACAGTCTGGAAAAATATTTTTCAGTCAGGAAGGAGCAAAGTACATCTCTAAATAGCAGTTCTATATTAATGATATAAACTATGTAGCAGTTCTAGATGGAAATATACCAGAAGCATGTATAGATACGAGAAATAAAAGAAATACTGGAAATACTGTAAGTAAATGCAGGAGAAGAAATAATATGTCCATGAGCAAGAACCTATGACTAAGTGTATGAGTACTAGCTTTAATATATGATCGGCTTAGGAACTTGATCAGGCTGGTTACATGTGATTAACTATGATTCATGTAAAGTCAGGCTAACCGTTGGTTAGCTATGATGCATGTAGAGGTCAGGCTAATCACACGTAACAGCTATGAAGCATGTAAATGGTCAGGCCGCACCCGACGTGAGATGTGGGGTGAGCTATGATGCATGTAGAGTTGGGTATGATCACATATCTATACTAAAATACTTCCCCCCCCGACTGGTATAGTAGATCCAATCATGGTATGCTATGGCACGGGATTCCCTAGGGAGGTAGCAAGTCTCCCCAGGAATCAGTGTCTGTACATGCACAAGATAACAAGAAAACTAGTCTTGTACAAGCTATACCATGAATAAGGAATAACATCTCATGACGAGATCCGTGTATACCAATCCGTGTAACCAACGTGTCAAGAGCATGTATATCTACACTAGATACAGTGAACATAGGAGATATCATAAATTAGAAACTAATCAGGGAATGTACTCGCCTTGGGTCCTTAGTCGTCAATACCAATGTCCTGTCCCAGAGTATCGTCTGGAGAATCCGACAGTCCTATAAACATATAATAATATTACTTGTATCAGATGCTACACTAACACACAATAGAAATAC
The DNA here is from genome assembly GCA_036927795.1 of Iris macrosiphon. Lineage (NCBI taxonomy): Eukaryota > Viridiplantae > Streptophyta > Magnoliopsida > Asparagales > Iridaceae > Iris > Iris macrosiphon. The sequence goes on from JAYESA010000003.1 coordinate 5,502,920, forward strand.
ACTGGCCTCAGGGCTATGCCAGGCATGGCTCTAGTCAACTAGGGTCATCTAGTAGGGATACGTATATAATACACATTTACTCTCAAAGTATATACCAATAAAACGTATATAATATATATATAAGTGTCTATTAGTAATTATACAAAATACATATTTGTGTATGTACACTAAATAGATGTATATAAATATATACTTATATACCAAAATACATATTAGTATATATATCAATCAAATATTTTATAAATATATAACTAATCGAAGAATGTATATAATGTCACCCTCCTCAAGGTGATCCCAAATGAAATAGCAGTTAGTTCCAATGGGTCCGGAGCAGTCCAAATAGCTAGAAACTATATAAAAAAGTTCAAGATCGGAGTTCGGCACGAAAATCGAGATAAGGATACCGAGCTAATAGGGGAAAGGGTCGTTTGTTTGTAATTAAGGTAACACCTTAATTTAATGAAAATTATTTCGAATTTATTTTGAACAATAATTACAAATAAAAGTTTATTTATAAAAATCTAGAATTTATGTAAAAGCCATCATATATTTTTATATCTATAGTAAAATTGGTCACCAGTTCAAATAAACAATTTTGAACTTATTTTTATTATTGGAACTATTTCTTAAATAATAATATAAACCCCAAAATTATTATAGTTTTTTACATAATCAAAATTCTTATATTTATTACTAAACTAAATAAAAACTAAACTAATTAAATATAAATTAACTAATTATATTAAATAAACTGATTAAATAAACTAACTACTGATTAATAATTAACTACTGATTATAATTAATACTGATTAATCTAATATATAACTTAACTTAACCCAAAAATATACAAAATGAAGAAAGGAAAGGGGGAAAGAGCTCACGATGGGGGTTTTTCTCCGGCGTCGGAGCGGTGGGGTCTCGCTGGGGTCGCGCCGGCAAGGCGGTCGAACTCGACGGCGGCAGCGGATCTGCTCGAGGCGGCGGGTCGGCGAAGCTTGGCTCGAGGCGGCAGCTGTCGAACTCGACGGTGGTCGACGAATCCGAGGCGGCGGTGGTGGAACTCGAGAGCGACGGCGTCGGCTCCGGATCTGAGGCGGCGGTGGAACTCGAGAGCGGCGGATCTGCTCGAGGCGGCAGATCTAAGCCAGATCGGCGGCGACAACGTCGGCTCCGGTGAGGACAACGGCTGATGGGTGACGCAAGGTCGAGGCGGCGGCGGTGCTCGGTTCGAGAAGGAAGTCTCAATCGCCGACGGCGGCGGGATCTAGGTTAGGGTTTGGATTTGTAAATCGTGTCGGTTTGGATCGTGTCCGGGCTGGACACGATGGTTTTCTGTACTGTGGACGTGTCCGGGTGTTGGACACAGGGGTCTGAATGTACTGTGGTGTGGGTGGATGTGTCTGGGTGTGTCGGACACGAAAAATCTGGTTGTAATATTGTAACCGGACACAGGAAATGAATGGATACGGTAGGACACCCGGGGTCGAACCCGAGGCCAACACGGCTGACACGGTAATGCTGGACACACGGACACGAGCACACAAAATGGTGGTGGTTATTGGCTTGTGGGAATTTGTGAGGGCTAGCTAGGGTTTCTTGGGAATGGTGATGAGAGACTTAAATAGGGAGAGAGAGTGTGGGATAAAGGGTGAGGATTGGCCCAAATAATGAATGGCCCAGATAGGTATGAATGGGTTCTTCATGTGGGAATGAGGGTGTGTTGGCTAGTTAATGGGAAATGGCAAACTTGTAAAATTTAAAAAAAAGATTATAATTTCAGAAAATATTTTAGGAAAGCTAACTGATTCCCAATTAGCTACTAATTAATCCATATTGCAAAATTTTAGAAAGTATGAAATTTTATTTATTTACTATCCCAATAAATATAAAATTTATTATATTTTATCAACTAGTCCTTCAAATAAATTTTTATTTAAAACAATAATTTTATGATTCAAGCCAATAAATATTCGAAGCTAGAGTATTTTATATATATATATATATATCATTATTTATCTATTTAATTTATAAGAAAGCGACATTTAGAAAAAATGATTTTTATAAAAGATTTTAAATCACCTTCTAAAATCAAACATTGTTCAAAAATCTAATACTAAAAATTCAAGAAGAAAATAATTTATAAACTTGATATTTAAAATAAATTAAAAATCTAATTATTTCGAAAATTTGGAAATCGGAGGTTACATTACCATTTGACCTTCCCTATCCAAGGCAAACCAAGTTAGTTCAAGCACGAGCATTTATAAAATGAATCAGGGGATTAGTATATTTAAACACAAGTAGTTCAGTGCAGGACTAAGTTTTGGATGCTCTTGATGCGATGTAATAACTCACACGCGGATAGCCGCTAAGCGATGATGATTAGCATATGCAAACACAAGTGGTTTAGTGCGGGACTATGTTTCGGATGCTCTTGATGCGATGCAATGACTCGCACGCAGATAGCCGCTAAGCGAGGATGTCTTATCTATATGAACATTTGTCGCTGGCATAGCCATGAAGGACATGGGCCATTGACGAGGATGGAATGCAACAAAAATAAACAAGAGGTGCTACAAACCATCACGCCAACAAGATGGACCCTGGGTCATTGACTAGAGTGGAAAGCTATGAAAAGTATGAGGTACGTCGCAAGTCATCCCGCCAACACGATGGACCCACTAGCAGAATAGTGCAGCGTAAAGTGCACACGCTATCCTGCTATACGATATATGTTCCATCCGAATTAGATCGGCCCCAGTGCCCGGGAACTATCCGTGGAACGAGATCTGAATATCTCCTTTTTCAAGTTGTCCGCGACATGCAGGTCAGGGTCTTTCCAAATCCATAACACGAGTACAAGAGGTATTTTGCTCTGAAGGAGTATTGCTCCAAGAGTTGTGATACTTGATTTACATGTCATAATTTCCTTTAATTTATTCAACTTGCCTTGATGCATTCCCCTGGTGCGGGGACTGCCTTAGCGACCAAACGGTCCCGGATACTTGCAGGTTCAATTACATAGAAGGACTATTTGATAGTCTTCGGGCTGACTCAATGCATGTACGATACACGATATTGCAGTTGACTGTGGTATAATCTCATCGTGGCGAGCATTGAGTCTAAGCAAAATTACAATTTAACTTATAAGCAAGTAAGCATTGCATTCATAAACATTCACGTTAGCTCGGGCCCAAAGGTAAGCCGAGGAGTGAAACCGTAAAGGGACTTACCGAGCGACATGATCTAGGGTTGTGCAGTGTAATAGTAAAGAAGTACACAATGAAGTGTGTAATATTTATATCGTTCTACTCGAGGCATAACGGAGTTTAGTTGCACAAAGCAAAGGTAGCATTCGAGGGTTTGAACATAAGCAATATTTCATTTCCATGTTCTAACATAAGCAATAAAAGTTGGAATTATTCCCTTAGCTAGGTGCGTTGTATTCTTATTAGCATGTATGGGATGACTCACCTAGTGACCAGAATATATCGTTCCATATTTTAAGTGTGCTGGCTAAGTAAAGATAAGTTCACCGTAGCCACCCACCTTGGCGATGATTCACCTCGGTCGAGCGATACTCCAAGCGAGCCTCTGAAACCTAAGCTGGAAATTCTTTGCCTCAAACGAGTATTCTCGCTGAAGCAAAGTGGGTCAGGACATTGCACTTTTGTCATTTGAATCGGCAGTCCGCTTGAGAGGAATGGGCTGTTACACGTTTCGTGAAAGATTTTTCTGAATTAGCATCACCTCTGACTCGCCTCACACAAAAGGGAGTCACATTTGAGTGGTCCGCCGAGTGGGAAGCATCGTTTGAAGAGTTAAAGCATCACCTCACCTCTACCCCATTACTTGCATTACCAGATGAGACCTTGGGATTCCAAATATTCAACGACACGTCAGGTGAGGGCTTGGGGTGTGTGCTTATGTAGCAAGATAGGGTGATAACCTATGCATCCAAACAACTGAAAAAGCACGAGAAAAATTATCCTATGCATGATCTGGAGCTAGCAGCAATTATGTTTGGCCTAAAATTATGGTGACACTATCTTTATGGAGTGGCTTGCTGAATTTACAACGATCACAAGAGTTTAAAGTACCTATTCACCCAAACGGACCTCAACCTATGTCAGCGGTGTTGGCTAGAATTGATAAAGGATTATGACTTGACGATAGACTACACCTGGTAAGGAAAATGTGGTAACAGATGCGTTGAGTCGGGTCTTTGCGGGATCTCTGTCTGTTGATAGCAGGTTACAAAGGGACTTAGAAGATATGGGCATCAAACTCCGAATTCAATATCTCGGCGCGTGGGTTGCTCAGATGTTATTCGTACCCAACCTGTTAGAGATGGTCACATCTACTCAAAGGGATGACCCATTCCTAAGAAAAATGCGCGAGCAGATTCTGGCAGGGAAGGTGAAAGACTTTGCAGTATATGAGAATGGATGTTGCGAGTTAAGGGAAGGCTATGCTTCCCCCAACGACTCAAAACTCAGAAAGGAGATCCTTACAGAAGCTCACTATGCAGCCTATACTGTAACACCCCGTTCCGCTCAAGCGGACTGCCGTTTCAAACGGCAATAGTGCAGTTGTCCCGACCCGCTTTGCCTCAAAGAGAATGCAAAGGATATCCAGACTTGTCCCTACAGGAATCCAGCTTAGGCTTTCAGAGGCTCGCTCAGACGTATCGCTCTACCGAGGCGAATCATCGCTAAGGTGGGTGGCTACGGTGAACTTGTCTTTGCTTAGCCAGCACACATAAAATCTGGAATATTCATGCTAGTCGCTAGGTGATTCACCCCCTGCATGCTAATAAACCCAACGCACCTAGCTAAGGGAATAATCCCAACTTGGACTGCTATGCTAGAACATGGAAATAAATGAAATACTGCTTATATTCAGACCCTCGCATGCTAAGTCCCTTAACGGTTTTACTTCTCGGCTTACCTTCGGGTCCGAGCAAAGTGCCTGCTTATGTTCCCTTAGAAACGCATGCTTGTCTGCTTGAAATATTGCCTTGTTTTCATCCAACTCCAGAAGACTACTAAGTAGTCGTTCCGTGCATGATTGACCCTGCAAGTATCCGGGACCGTTAGGTCACCAAGCAGCCCCAAACCAGGAGAATATATCAAGGCAAGTTATTGACTGTACAGAATCATGATTCAAGTATCTCTTGTACTCGTGTTCTTGTGTGCACTCGTGTTCTCTTGTTCTAGTGCACTCTTGTTCTCGTGTATCTCGTGATATTGGAAAGACCCAATACTTGCATATCGCGGACAACTCGGAAATGAGGTATAGTTCCACGGACGGTCACCGGGGCACTGGGACCGATCCGTTCCGGATGGAACTCACGTTATTGTACAGTCCATTGTGCTGGACGGGATGGCATGTAGCGCCCCTTGTTCATTCGCTGCATACATTCTCTCCAGTGACTGAACCGTATTGTATAGTCCATTGTGCTGAACAGGATGGCATGTAGCGCTCCTTGTACTTTTGCTGCATACCATTAACCGTCAGTGACTATAGTCCATAATGGCTTTGCCAGCGACTCATGTTCATATAGATAAGTCATCCTCGCTTAACGGCTATCCGCGTGCGAGTCACTGCATCACATAAATAAACAACTGAACACCTGAACAATCATGTTAAAATGACCCTCGTGTTTGCATATGCTTGCCTCCTGAATGCTTATACTTGCCCGTGCTTGAATTAACATGTTTGCCTCAATGTTTGCCTTGGACAGGGAAGGAGATGGTAAGTTGGTAAGTCTCGCCGTGTTTTCTCTCATGTTGCACGGCGCACTGCCCAACACGTTAGGCTATTCAATGTTTGCATAAAATTGATCCTAAGGCAACTAGAAAGACAACTTAATAGTTGTGCACAGAACCTGTATTACGTGTTTGGATTTATCGAGCGGGCGAGTAGCTTCCCCACCAGTGCATTCAATGTACTGATAATCTACCAGTTTGTATGCAGGGTGCAGGATAACCTCGTTCGGTGCGGACACCTCCTTCGCGCGTGCTAAGGCGTGGAGATCACTCCGAAGCAGCGGTCGTCCGGAACGAAAGCACATATACAAGACATAATATTGGAGCGTCGCCTGAACATCGCCTGTACAATTATTCCATAGTTGTAGCCACTTGGCACGATTTTACTGTTTTAGAGAAAGAGGCTTGAGAGACTTGTAATCTCGGCTATACGCCGCCTGTAATACTTGTTGATATCAATAAAAGAGCTTGCTTTACTTCAACTTGTGTTTCAAATGCTTTCGCTATATTTGTCGACTCAGTGAACCTGTTACCGATCGCCTATGCGTTCATGACTCCGCTGCACTCGGACAATCTGTGCGACTCTGTGGCTTAGAACTCTTGCCGCCAGCCAATGAACCATGGCCTTGCACGGGCGTAGATTACGCTCGTGCGGCATCACGCCCGGATGGGTTAAGCGATCGTTCCGCGGAAGCGCTGGCGAGGGTGATTCCCGCCTAGTGGGAACGGCCGATTTGCCTACGGGAGATCGGGGCTTGACATGTTGGTATCAGAGACTGGCTTCTACGCCTTTGGACTTCGATTCGATATCTCTGTTTTGAAAGCTCGTTCGTGGGTTATGTGCACGCTCTCTCTCAATGCCTCGATGGGATGTTCCAACAATAAGTCTAAATACTTTCAAAATACGTTTTGAATGATATGCTTGCTTGTCTGCTATTGTGCTGCGAGTGGCCTTTGTGCCAACCTGTGCGAACCCTTGAGAGTATTGCTAGTAGCTTGTCCTTTCACTAACTCTAAGTTTGATTGAATGCATCTATTCGAGGGATGCCTTGAACTAGTGCACCATCCAAGACTTAAGAAAAGGTGAAACTCGAGTGCTAAGACTTCGCTATCACTAAGCTGGTTGAGGTGTTCACGCTAGAAATGCATTTAGAAAGTGCGCACGATCCAGTCTAAGCGATATGCTAATTTTGAAGCTTGTGCAAGTGAATATCCAAATGAACAAGTACAACAACTGGTCTAGGATTGCCTCAACCCTAGATCACTGCTTGTCCTTAGTAAGTCTCAAGGACGAGACTTTTTCTAAGTTGGGTAGGATGTAACACCCCATTCCGCTCAAGCGGACTGCCGTTTCAAACGGTAATAGTGCAGCTGTCCCGACCTGCTTTGCCTCAAAGAGAATGTAAAGGATATCCAGACTTGTCCCTACAGGAATCCGGCTTAGGCTTTCAGAGGCTCGCTCAGACGTATCGCTCTACCGAGGCGAATCATCGCTAAGGTGGGTGGCTACGATAAACTTGTCTTTGCTTAGCCAGCACACATAAAATCTGGAATATTCATGCTAGTCGCTAGGTGATTCACCCCCTGCATGCTAATAAACCCAACGCACCTAGCTAAGGGAATAATCCCAACTTGGACTGCTATGCTTAAACATGGAAATAAATGAAATACTGCTTATATTCAGACCCTTGCATGCTAAGTCCCTTAACGGTTTCACTTCTCGGCTTACCTTCGGGTCCGAGCAAAGTGCCTGCTTATGTTCCCTTAGAAATGCATGCTTGTCTGCTTGAAATGTTGCCTTGTTTTCATCCAACTCCGGAAGACTACTAAGTAGTCGTTCCGTGCATGATTGACCCTGCAAGTATCCGGGACCGTTAGGTCACCAAGCAGCCCTGAACCAGGGAAATGCATCAAGGCAAGTTATTGACTGTACAGAATCATGATTCAAGTATCTCTTGTACTCGTGTTCTTGTGTGCACTCGTGTTCTCTTGTTCTAGTGCACTCTTGTTCTCGTGTATCTCGTGATATTGGAAAGACCCAATACTTGCATATCGCGGACAACTCGGAAATGAGGTATAGTTCCACGGACGGTCACCGGGGCACTGGGACCGATCCGATCCGGATGGAACTCACATTATTGTACAGTCCATTGTGCTGGACGGGATGATATGTAGCGTCCCTTGTTCATTCGCTGCATACATTCTCTCCAGTGACTGAACCGTATTGTATAGTCCATTGTGCTGAACGGGATGGCATATAGCGCTCCTTGTACTTTCGCTGCATACCATTAACCGTCAGTGACTATAGTCCATAATGCCTTTGCCAGCGACTCCTGTTCATATAGATAAGTCATCCTCGCTTAGCGGCTATCCGCGTACGAGTCACTGCATCGCATAAATGAACAACTGAACACCTGAACGATCATGTTAAAATGACCCTCGTGTTTGTATATGCTTGCCTCCTGAATGCTTATACTTGCCCGTGCTTGAATTAACATGTTTGCCTCAATATTTGCCTTAGACAGGGAAGGAGATGGTAAGTTGGTAAGTCTTGCCGTGTTTCCTCTCATGTTGCACGGCGCACTGCCCAACACGTTAGGCTATTCAATGTTTGCATGAAACTGATCCTAAGGCAATTAGAAAGACAACTTAATAGTTGTGCACGGAACCTGTATTACGTGTTTGGATTTGTCGAGCGGGCGAGTAGCTTCCCCACCAGTGCATTCAATGTACTAATAATCTACCAGTTTGTATGCAGGGTACGGGAGAACCTCGTTCGGTGCGGATGCCTCCTTCGCGCGTGCTAAGGCGTGGAGATCACTCCGAAGCAGCGGCGCGTCCAGAACGAAAGCACATATACAAGACATAATGTTGGAGCGTCGCCTGAACATCGCCTGTACAATTATTCCACAGTTATAGCTACTTGGCACGCTTTTACTGTTTCGGAGAGAGAGGCTTGAGTGACTTGTAATCTCGGCTATATGCCGCCTGTAGCACTTGTTGATATCAATAAAAGAGCTTGCTTTACTTCAACTTGTGTTTCAAATACTTTCGCTATATTTGTCGACTCAGTGAACCTGTTACCGATCGCCTATGCGTTCATGACTCCGCTGCACTCGGACAATCTGTGCGACTCTGTGGCTTAGAACTCTTGTCGCCAGCCAATGAACCATGGCCTTGCACGGGCGTGGATCACGCTCGTGCGGCATCACGCCCGGATGGGTTAAGCGATCGTTCCGCGGGAGCGCTGGCGAGGGTGATTCCCACCTAGCAGGAACGGCCGATTTGCCTGTGGGAGATCGGGGCGTGACATATACTATCCATCCCGATAGCACAAAAATGTATAAAGATCTTTGCACTATCTTCTGGTGGCACGGCATGAAGAAAGATGTGGCACTCTTCGTGTCGCAATGCATAACCTGTCAGAGGATGAAAACAGAGTATCAGAGGACGGACGGAGAAATGCAGAATCTTGCTATCCCAGAATGGAAGTGGGGCACATAAGTATGGACTTCATTGTTGGCCTGCCAAGGACGCAACGGGGGAACGACGCAATCTGGGTCATCGTCGACTTATTAACCAAGTCTTTATACTTTATTACTATCAAAAGTACTTAGAGAACCGATCGTCTCGCCCAGACCTACCTTGATGAGATAGTTCGACTGTACGGAGTACCAGTTTCCATAGTATCAGATCGGGACGGACGATTTATATCACGTTTCTAGGAAAGCCTTCAGTCAACGATGAAGACCAAGTTAAAGTTCAGGTCAGCCTACCATCCTCAAACAACGTCCAAACAGAACGGGTGAATCAGGTACTAGAAGACATGTTGCGCCTCTGCGTAATTGATTTGATGTCAAGTTGGGACGTCTACCTACCGCTGGCCGAATTTTCATATAATATAGTTATCAGTCCAGCATCCAAATGGCTTCGTATGAGGCTTTTTATGGGCGAAAGTGTAGGTCACTGATCTGCTGGGATGAAGTTGGAGAGCAGCAAATCCTTGGGCCAGAACTGGTTGAACAAACAGGCCAAAAGGTTCGGTTGATCCGAGAGCGGTTAAAGGTAGCACAGCCGACAAAAGAGCTATGCCGAAATACATCGTCGCCCCCTTGAGTTCCAAGAGGGTGACTACATATTTTTAAAGGTCTTGCCCATGCGAGGAGTGATAAGAATTAGGGTAAAGGGGAAGTTAAGTCCAAGATTTGTTGGCCCGTTCGAAATTCTCAGACGAGTCACTTCAGTTGCCTATCAAATTGCATTGCCACCAATGTCATGCCCCGGCCGCGAAGGCCTCCCGACCACTGTTCCCCTGCCGGACCGGACGGGAATCACCGTGCCTCGGCGCTCCTGGGGGAGCATATGGTCGTTTGATACCGGGACGTGATGCCGTACGGGGCTGGGGTTGCGCCCGCACAAGGTAACATCGTTTAAGTTTTGGCTATAATCGCATCTATCGAGTGAGCAGTGAAGGAACATTATTGCAAGAATTTATCCATCTGAGTATTCGAGACAAATCGAGGGATTGGGTTCTCTAATTACAAAGACATCGTTCCATACATTATGCCCCTCTATACGAAAGCAGCTCGAGGCAAATAAAACCAGATTTTTGGGTCTTAGGGATGAGGCACGCCTATCGCTTCCTCAGACGATCCAGTACCTACAAGCAAGCAAACTGTTGGTGGCTTAGCACTTTTATAAGTACTGGTGAGTCTAAAACAACTGTCACGCCCCAGTCCCAAAAGTACGTAGGACTAGGACACGTAAGCATGCCAGCCGCATGGATATGGCAACTCCAATATATGGAAACCAAATACATACGTATGCTGTAATATGAATATCAAATCCACAAGTGGTATAGAATATATCACAAGTCACAGGGAACAATCTAAATCTCATTCACGAAAATTAATATAAATGAATAACCAGCATCTATATAACTAGATCTCAACATAATTATCAAAGGATGATAGTTGGATGGAAACAAATCCACTAGCAACTCGAATGTAAGAGCAAATACAAATAAGTACAACACAACAACACCATATAAGAATACCAGCTAGCAATCATGGCTCGAAGAGAGGACATCCACGAAACATATATATATCCAAATCTGCGCTCCTGCAAATACTCAAGAACAAATACACCTGGCAGAGGACCAGGTCCTCAGAGGGACGTAACAAGATACGGAAAATACGAGCCAATTTGAATACAGTAAACATGCATCATATTTGAAAATAAATAAGTACGCTGTATAAGACAATCTATATGAATGCAAATGAGGACAACTTTTTGACGTATGAGCAAGGGTAGTCTACTCGATCTAAGCCTCACAACTCACACACCCGTCTAGAACATCAGAAATCGACATACCTCTGGGGTAGCGACCAGCGCGATACACGCCCGAAGTGCAAACTATATACTACGGTTTACCAGAGTGGTTAAAAGCCCATACGCCTAATGATTGTCCTCCCATGATACTAGGTGCCATGTGTGTGTCAACATATCTAATACATAGTAATGACTGGAGAAAAACTACACATGCAAGAACTATATAGAAATGAAATAAATAGAAAGAAATATAAATAGCATGCAAAGTACTGTAAACAATTTGGCAAGGTAACTTGCCTGGCAAGAAAGCTGCAAAATGTAGTGTCCCAATGTCAACACCAAGAGTCAGAAGCTACGGCCTTAGAATGAACGTCTCCGGATGCTGAAATAAACATCACCAACGTTCCCAGAATGAGCAAAATAGCTAAAAAAGTACTTTCCTTTCGTCCAATTTGGACACAGGGCAAAATGGTAATTTCGGGTAAAAGTAGGGTCCACCTGTGGTCCACTTTGCACCGAAAAGTGTGCCAAGGGTAACAGTCTCTAAATGGGATAAATTATAGATCAAATAACTCTAAATGTCAATACGAACCCAAGGGTATGTCCAAATGTGGATTTCGATGAGCCGAACACAATTTTGTCTAAAAAGTCAACTGTAGGGCCCGCCAATTGGCAATTTGGTCAACCGTCTCAGAATTGCGTAAAAATTGGGTCACAGGACCAGCGCGTTACCACGAGTCCAGTGGCGCAAGTTTCATCGCAATCTGACAAGCGTGCACAAAATACGCACGAGTTCCACAAAAGTTGCGACACGGAGTGTGTCCGCGGATACGGCCTGATTTCGGCGCGCACACGCGTTCGAATCAGTCTCCACAAATTTTTACGTGTCCGGTTACGCTATGTGCACCGTTCGGTACACTTGGTACACGGCGGGACGGTCCCGTTTGGTGGGGCGCGCTCCATTTTCCAACTTTTAGAAATCTGGAAAAAGTGGATTCGCATAGTTTTGTGACGAATTTAATTTTGTCCACAGCAGCTAATAATATAGGGTTATTTAACAAAAAATAAACTAGGTCAAGTGTTCTACACATATCAAAAAGAATCACCGAATTTGGATCTCTGTGGTGGGAGATACGAACTCGGCAATATGGGTGGTCACCGCAGTTTTCTGCGATCCCAGAATTGGTCTTCTCGCGCCAACTTGGACGTTGTTTTTTGCCTAGGGGTACACGTTGTTCGAGGTCGGCTATTATACAAGTATGGAAGAGGGTTAAGGGGTGAGCATACCGGTGAAGACGGAACGGCGTTTGGTTGAGCGAGTCGACGGAAAATAACTCCGGAGCGAAGGTGCCTCGTGTGGGAATCTGCAGTGCGCGAGGTCGGAGTCGTCGGGATGGTTTGGACGGCTTGGCGGGGTTCCCTGGCTGCGGTGACGGCTCTAGATGAGAAGAGGGGGTCTGGATATTTTAGGTTAGAGTTTTTATGAAATATATATATATATATATATATATATATATATATATATATATATATATATATATATATATTTAATAGGGAGAGAGAAAGGGAATAGGAGCGGCCGCGTGTAAAAAAGGGTGAAATAGGCTTGCTGTGCTTATGCAATGGGCGGGTCTGTGGTAGCAATTTGCTTAAAGGGCTGATGTGGGGCGGGTTCTAGTGAGTAGCAATTTGCTAGTTGCTGAAGTGGTCCCTGGGAGCAAATTACTAAGGGATGGGGAGAATAGTGTTATTATTATTATTATTATTAAATTCTTATTTAATTATTCTTTTTCTTTCTTTTCTTTTCCTTTCTAAATATATATATATATATATATATATATATATATATATATTGGTGTATACATATATATTATATATATATATATATTGGTGTATACATATATATAATATATATTGGTGTATACATATATATTATATATATACTCATAAGAAAATTCATGGATTAGAATAATGCACACCATTAGGCTAGCAACTGCTTAAGGGGTCTCCTACATGAAATAAATTCCGAAAAATTCCGGATGGTCCCATAAATCCTCTAACTGCCCGAACACTTAAAATAAAAATTATTAAAAATCTATTTCTCCTATTTAGCCCCTAATTACTATAATTAAATTATTAACTAATAAAAATAATAATAAATACGTTTTTTTTTTGAAATAGGAGTTTTACATTCTACCCAACTTACAAAATTTCGTCCTCGAAATTAAAACTAAGCCGTGGTAGAAAGTCAAGGGTGGTATAAGATTTGCATTGTTTAAAATGCAAGACTAAGTTTAAAGGGGGTGGGCGATGTTGCGCGTTGCATATCCCGAAAAATCATGAAAAATCCACATGAGCGAAAAATAGGTTTCTTCATGTTCATGTCCAACGGTGTGGACACCTAATGCTCTTTTGCATAAAAGCGCCCAAAAATTGGAAAATTGCACAAAGATGAGAATTGGATGATGGGCACGTCTAGGATAAGGGTGTGAAATTTGTAGGAAGGCAATGTCTAGTAAAGTGCTCTAATTATCGGAGCACGATAAGGTGCGCTAAGTGATACAATATTTCAAAATTAAATAAAAATATCGTGTTCTATTTCTACTGGATTCAATCTAGCCTTAGACTCACTATCTAAGCCAAGTAGGTCTAATTTTGGGTGGGGGTTCACAATCTACCGAACTTAAAATTTATCCCTCTATCACCTAAGGCTGTACATCTAGGAAAACTATTCCTCAAATTATTTAATCATATTATTCAATCCTCAAAGTTTTAACACCAAACATATCACCTATGATATGCCCTTAATCCATTATAAAAGAAGGTCGCTAAGTCATGTGATTAGCCTTATGGGGTATATCTAGTACTTATCAGTGTGTCTACTTATACCAGCACGAGGTTTCGTCTTTCCGAAATAAGGGAAGACGGAGAGCAATAATAAAGAACTCAAGGTGAAGGTGATAGAATACAAGTACGAGGTTCAAAGAGATTTAAGGAATTCGAAAAGAGAGTTGTCAGGACAGTTGTGGATTAAATTCCTATTTTTGGTAATTTCCTATTTTCATGCTCGTATCAGTACAGTTATGTAACCGATACGATGTGTCAGACATATCTAGGGGCAAGTATATCTGTCTACTACCATATATCTCAATCCATGTAAAGTAGTCATGCGAAGAGCGAACCAAGCGCACTAAGGTTAGCTAGACCTTAATACACCAATTCTGATTAGGCAATTGTATCATTGTGTGCACCCAATAATACATATGACATGAGCAAGCTCGATAAAAGAATAAGCTTACAAAAACTAGGCTATAATAGCAGCATAAGTCAAGATAGTACAACAAACATAAATACGCAGGATTATGATGAAAGAAGGTACATAATAATTCAAGTTCACAAAAGATAAGACTCCATAATCTCTACATTTGTCATACTAATTCCTTGTTTAAGTCGATAGTCGACAAAGTGGGGGTATAGCCTCTAAGTTCTACAGTCTGATGAAACATTATCTTCTTATGCTAGCACACAGTTAATGTCATCCAGCTACACTTCAATAATAGGGCAAAAGACTATGTGATACTATGTTGTGAGGTATACTACCCAACTTATAACAATAAACTAGTGCTGTAATTGTCTTAAGGATACCGTAGAAACTCTTGTTAAGGTTTACGAGAAGGGGTCTTGGTACTTATTAGGGTATCCTCTATACTAGGGTCAAATATTATGGTAAAACTTCTAACTAACTCTAGTAGCATCTATACTACTCTCAAGTCTTCATAATACATCAAGGGATAATGATAAACCAATCTATAGATAAGGAATTCTACGGTTCACTAATTATTTTAAACTTAGTGGGGTGTCTATATTCTCGTTGTATTCTTAATATGTGTGCTACCATAATCATCATCCTAATAACAGGGGTTCCTATATTCTAGCAGAAGACTATACTCAAAG
The DNA here is from genome assembly GCA_036927795.1 of Iris macrosiphon. Taxonomy (NCBI): domain Eukaryota; kingdom Viridiplantae; phylum Streptophyta; class Magnoliopsida; order Asparagales; family Iridaceae; genus Iris; species Iris macrosiphon. The sequence goes on from JAYESA010000003.1 coordinate 5,517,976, forward strand.
AACTATTAGGGAAGTACATGAATCAAGCATGATACAATTTTTCAAATAGAACAGATAAGAGGAAGATGAATCATAGTCAATTGTGGATGAGATCCTATACTCTAGTCCTAGGTGCAGGCTTGCTCGGCACAGTAACGTAACCGAGACAATATGCTCTGACCTGCATGGGCCACCACAAAAATATGTCACGCCCTAGTCCCAAAAGTACGTAGGACTAGGACACGTAAGCATGCCAGCCGCATGGATATGGTAACTCCAATATATGGAAACCAAATACATACGTACGCTGTAATATGAATATCAAATCCACAAGTGGTATAGAATATATCACAAGTCACAGGGAACAATCTAAATCTCATCCACGAAAATTAATATAAATGAATAACCAGCATCTATATAACTAGATCTTAACATAATTATCTAAGGATGATAGTTGGATGGAAACAAATCCACTACCAACTCGAATGTAAGAGCAAATACAAATAAGTACAACACAACAACACCATATAAGAATACCAGCTAGCAATCACGGCTCGAAGAGAGGACATCCACGAAACATATATATATATCCAAATCTGCGCTCCTGTAAATACTCAAGAACAAATACACCTGGCAGAGGACCAGGTCCTCAGAGGGACGTAACAAGATACAGAAAATATGAGCCAATTTGAATATAGTAAACATGCATCATATTTAAAAATAAATAAGTACGCTGTACAAGACAACCTATATGAATGCAAATGAGGACAACTTTTCGACGTATGGGCAAGGGTAGTCTACTCGATCTAAACCTCATAACTCACACACCCGTCTAGAACATCAGAAATCGACATACCTCTGGGGTAGCGACTAGTGCGACTCTACAAAAATTGACATACCTCTGGGGTAGCGACCAGCGCGACACACGCCCGTAGTGCGAACTATATACTACGGTTTACCAGAGTGGTTAAAAGCCCATACGCCTAATGATTGTCCTCTCATGATACTAGGTGCCATGTGTGTGTCAACATATCTAATACATAGCAATGACTGGAGAAAAACTACACATGCAAGAACTATACAGAAATGAAATAAATAAAAAAGAAATATAAATAGCATGTAAAGTACTGTAAACAATTTGGTAAGGTATCTTGCCTGGTAAGAAAGCTGCAAAATGTAGTGTCCCAATGTCAACACCAAGAGTCAGAAGCTATGGCCTCAGAATGAACGTCTTCGGATGCTGAAATAAACATCACCAACGTTCTCAGAATGAGCAATATAGCTAAAAAGCACTTATCTTTCGTCCAATTTGGACACAGGGCAAAATGGTAATTTCGGATAAAAGTAGGGTCTACCTGTGGTCCACTTTGTACCGAAAAGCGTACCAAGGATAACAGTCTCTAAATGGAACAAATTATAGATCAAACAACTCTAAATGTCAATACGAACCCAACGATATGTCCAAATGTGGATTCCGATGAGCCGAACACAATTTTGTCCAAAAAGTCAACTGTGGGGCCCGCCAATTGGCGATTTGGTCAACCGTCTCAGAATTGCGTGAAAATTGGATCATAAGACCAGCGTGTTACCACGAGTCCAGTGGCATAAGTTTCATCGCAATCTGACAAGCGTGCACAAAATACGCACGCGTTCCACAAAAGTTGCCACACGGAGTCTATCCGCGGATACGGCCTGATTCCGGTGCGCACACGTGTCCGAATCAGTCCCCACAAATTTTTACGTGTCCGGTTAAGCTATGTGCACCGTTCGGTATACTTGGTACACGGTGGGACGGTCCCGTTTGGTGGGGCGCGCTCCATTTTCCAACTTTTGGAAATCTGGAAAAAGTGGGTTCGCATAGTTTTGTGATGAATTTAATTCTGTCCACAGCAGCTAATAATATAGGGTTATTTAACAGAAAATAAACTAGGCCAAGTGTTCTACATATATCAAAAAGAATCACCAGATTCGGATCTCTGTGGTGGGAGATACGAACTCGGCAATATGGGTGGTCACCGCAGTTTTCTGCGATCCCAGAATTGGTCTTCTCGTGCCAACTTGGACGCTATTTTTCGCCTAGGGGTACATGTTGTTCGAGGTCGGCTATTATACAAGTATGGAAGAGGGTTAAGGGATGAGCATACCGGTGAAGACGGAACGACGTTTGGTTGAGCGAGTCGACAGGAAACAACTCCGGAGCGAAGGTGGCTCGTGTGGAAATCTGCAGTGCGCGAGGTCGGAGTCGTCGGGATGGTTTGGACGGCTTGGCGGGGTTCCTTGGCTGTGGTGACGGCTCTAGATGAGAAGAGGGGGTCTGGATATTTTAGGTTAAAATTTTTATGAAAGATAAATATATATATATATATATATATATATATATATATATATATATATATATATATATATATATATATATATATATATAATAGGGAGAGAGAAAGGGAATAGGAGCGGCCGCGTGTAAAAAAGGGTGAAATAGGCTAGCTGTGCTTATGAAATGGGCGGGTCTGTGGTAGCAATTTGCTTAAAGGGCTGAAGTGGGGCGGGTTCTAGTGAGTAGCAATTTGCTAGTTGCTGAAGTGGTCCCTGGGAGCAAATTACTAAGGGATGGGGAGAATAGTGTTATTATTATTATTATTATTAAATTCTTATTTAATTATTCTTTTTCTTTCTTTTCTTTTCCTTTATAAATATATATATACATATATATTGGTGTATACATATATATTATATATATATACTCATAAGAAAATTCATGGATTAGAATAATGCACACCATTGGGCTAGCAAATGCTTAAGGGGTCTCCTACATGGAATAAATTCTAAAAAATTCCGGATGGTCCCATAAATCCTCTAAGTGCCGGAACACTTAAAATAAAAATTATTAAAAATCTATTTCTCCTATTTAGCCCCTAATTACTACAATTAAATTATTAACTAATAAAAAAAATACGTTTTTTTTTTAAATAGGGGTTTTACAACAACTGAACAGAAACAAACATTCACTAAAACTAACACTAAGTAATTATGTTCTAAAATATTATATTACTAGTGATCTTTCTAGTTTTACCTATGTTCGTTACATGCAGTTTGATAGCAGAGTCATATTACTTTCTTTATGAAAACATCTTTTAAAACATAGTTCATATTTGATATAAGCAAGCAAATAAGACAAACCGATTGTTCTACTCTCAAGGTGTGCGCAGCATGTCTTGTGAGCTATACTTAAAGACTCTAGGGACAATGCACATCTAGGGACTATCCTCTATCAAGCCAACACAATAAACTAGCTATATGCAGTGCGGTCCTCGAGTAACTCAGGATTGGCAGCAGTTAATCCAGCTAACCAATGACTCATTTTCTTATGCTGTTAGCGGCTGTGACACATAGTTGATTTCTACTATCTTCTATAGCAGTCGTGACCAAGGTTCAGCTCTCCACCAATAGTCATTGTCCGACCGATACAAATGCATAAAATATTATCAAATAAACTATAGGATGCAAACGAGATAAACCATTAGACCATATATCTCTGTTGTGGGCAAGCCGCCTTATCTCTGAATATCAAGCACACGATATGGTTCTCTCAAAGCACAAGCGATAGTGGACATGTTCATGCAAACTTTTACTCTTAGAAAAGCGTTTCAGGCACTCTAGTTAAGTAGACATGTTCATTTCAATGACAAGCTATGTGAGTTCTTTTGTTTAGCATGCAAGGCATGTTCTATCATTCTCTTATTAAAATAAGCATTCAAAAACTCAGATTCATTATTATGGCATGCAAAAATTAGAGAACGAAGTTCTGTCCACTCACCTTGATACATAGTATCGACGGAAGTGGGACATTACAACCAGCCCTATCAAAAGTGCATAATGTTTTTATGTGTCACAGCTTAGAAAGTATGTGCATGACCCAAACCACGTGGTAGACTTGATTCAGCTGGATCTGCAGGTAGACTTATCGTACGTAGAAGAGCCCGTTTAGATTTTGGATCAAAAAGTAAAGCAGTTATAAAATCGGACAATCTCGTTGGTGCGCGTTCTTTGGCGGAACCACTCGGTCGAAGAATCGACCTGGGAACTCAAATCTGACATGAGGGAAAAGCTTCCCTCATTATTCCTTAGGGGTAGTTTCTATTCCTAAGTTTTGAGAATGAAACTCTTTATTAGATGGTTATGATATAGTGCCCCGTTCCTCCTATTCGGGGAGTACCGCTAAGAAATACTTGGTATCGTTCGATCGGGACAGATTGAATCAAGATTCTTTCCTCATTATGGATTGGTTACTTCAAAATCAGGTCCCATATTCAACGGATCGTGCCTCAAGGAAGGACTCGACGGCAGAGTCGAGAGGGGCCTTTCCGTTGGGTTGGTTTCCTTGCCCGTTTTCAATGCCGCTTGGTTACTTTCTTGTTTGTTTGACTTACATTTTCTTGAACAGTTTTAATGGATTTTATTGCCTTCGTTCTTAGGATTTCGTATATCGTATAGAACCTTTGGAGATCGAAGCAGAAGATATTGATCATTTTTTGGTGCGTGCAGTGATCGGGTAGGCGATGCGCTAGCGGAGTCTTGAAGAATCTTCCCTTTTCTCTCCTAGTTCACTAACTTGTGAGTGGCTTTACTTCAATTAGCTCCCTTCTTACAAGTCTTTATTTGAAATAAATTGACTCATTGTGCATTCTGATCAAACGATACCAAGATAAGCAATAAAATTGAGTCAGAGTAAAAGAAGAAGTAGACTTGAACCATTAATAATGCTTGTCACACAGAATTCTATGTGAATACCTTGATGCGTGCATGTCCATTACACATATAGCTATTTTGTGTTAGTTGTAGTTAGAACTCATTTTATCTATAACTGTTCAATGTATGGTGCAAGGGAGAAATGTGATCATTATGCAAGTAGTGTAGACTATGGGAAATACATGAAGTTTATTTACTTATATTGCTTGAGTATGTGTTGCAATTGATAACTTAAGTTTGTAGACGAGGCATGGTCTTGGACAACTTGTATACAAGGGGTATTATTCTACGAATGGTCGCCGGGGAACTCGGACTGCTTTGACCCGAGTAGAACAAATTGCTAGTGTAGTCCTAGCATTGGATGGATCCGTGCGTCCGCTGAGGGCTAGCTACCCGAGGCAAAATGGCACCCAACTCATCCCTAGTCCGACCAAGTGATTGTTATGTATATTTAAACTGTGCAGACTAACTATGTCTTCATGGCAGGGAAGGTCATGGTAAGTTTTATACAGGTGGTTCAGATGGTACAGGTAAAGTCACCGAGCGGTGGCACATTTGATTATGTCATTTTATTCTATCATATACAAAGAATTATACTAAGGCAAGATAGAAAGATCACATAATAAAAATGTTGCATGCTCATATGAATTCATTATTGATTTTGGTAAGTTGGGTTAGCTTGCCCTCAATGGTACTCTTTGAAGTACTGACCCTCGTTGTAGCAGGTTTCCCAAACCGAGGCAACGCGGCGAGGATCTAAAGCTTTATCCAACCCTTCCTGAATTAAGGCGTGTTCGGGTCATGACTTTTGGGAGCTCTAGTACATAAGCAAGAAAGGAGCTCGCTCTCACTTTTTGAAGCTACTAGGCGATGGTGTTGACTCACACCCAAGGTGTTTTGTGCTTTTGAAATACTAGTAAAGGATGTAATGTATGGATCGGCTATCTCATTTTGCGTCCAAGTTGTAAGCCCGTGCGGCATCTTTTTACTTTTGGGTCAAGAGTCTGTAAACAGATGTTCATTATCAATAAAAAAAACTTTTCTTTACTTCATGGGGTGATATCTTATTTGCGTACTCTATTGCATTTATTCTAAAGTATATTATTATGCCTAGGCCTTGTGCACGCGTACCTTACTTATGCACGGTATCACGCCCTGGGGACGATTATCGATTTAGCAAAATCGGGGCGTAACACGGATGGACGCTAGTCAGTAGATCAAATAGATCGTGCTTAACGGTGGTATAAATACTTGGTTGGATTGGAATGACTTGGATTTTGATTGACCCTATTTAAAGTATCCTTGTGATTCATAAAAGGGAAATCTTGAGATTTTTGCAAGTAGCTTGTCCGATTTTACTATCGCTAAATTTGGTTGAATGTAGATATTAGAGGGATGTCTTGAACATGTGATATGTGGAACTCGAGTGCAGAGACTTCACTATCGCTAAGTTGGTTTACATGTATATGTTTGAAGGATGCTTTAAATATGTATATGATCCAGACTCGCGATATGCTGATCTCGAATTATAGGACAAGTAAATATATTAGACCCGCATGGATAAGTATAATGACTTATATAAGTTTGCCTCATCCTTAGATTATCATTCAAGATAAATCATATCGTACCCTATGTTAAGCGGCAATATGTTCCGCGCTAAGGCACAATCGAGACTGAGTGAGAACTTGGATTGAGGATAGAGTCATTCAATAAGACTGACCCAGCATACACGCTACATGGTATAAGAACGAGTAGAAAATTGTGTTCGAACTGATCTAGTGGTATCGATTGTTATGCTTGAGATAGATTCCATAATACGGTAGAACGGCTTACGCTCAGGAAGTCTCGAGGATGAGACTTTTTCTGAGTGGTGTATAATGTGATAACCTGTTCTGTTCAAGCGAACAGTCGATTTAAAAGGCACAAGTGCAATAACCCGACCCGCTTTGCTCAACGAGAAGACTCATTTGAGGCAAAAGATTTCCATACTTGGCCCTTCAGAAATTCAGACTTAGACTTTCAAAGGCTCGCTCGGAGTATCGCTCGACCGAGGTAAATTATCGCTAAGTTGGGTGGCTACGATAAACTTATCTTTGCTTAGCCAGCATACTTAAAATATGGACGATACATGCTAGTCTCTAGGTGATTCACCTCTTGTATGCTAATAAAGAATCCAACGCACCTAGCTAAGGGAATATTCCTAACTTGTATTGCTTGTGTTAGAACATAGAAATAAAACTTTGCTTATAAATGGACCATCGCATGCTACATTTGCCTTATGCAACTAGACCCCGCTATACCTCGAGTAGATCAATATATACTCTTGTAGTTCATTGACTCACTTGTTTACACTGCTTGTCCCTAGATTATGTTGTTTTGTATGTCCCTTTACGGCTTTACTCCTCGCTTACCCATAAACCGTACCAACATAAATATTTATGTTTCATATAAATGCATGCTTACTTGTAGTTTGTACTCATAGCCTCAATTTAATTCTTGTCACTTAAATGTATGCCATGATTCATCGTACTTCACTATCTGTGATTCACTCGAGGCAGGAAGGCTATCATGATTGTCATTCCGAGCTAAGTATAGAACATTTAAAGATTTGGGACTATTAGGTCGCCAAGGTATTTCCTGAACTAGGGGACTACTTAAATGGACAACTAAGCAAGATAACATCACAACATCTCTGAAAAATTAATACTCGTCTTGTACTGAATCTGATGGCTCGTGGAGTCGATATTGTACTGATTAAACCTGAATCTGAAATTGTATATGTACCTGCGAGAATGGAAAACTTGAGGATACGCATGGTCACGAACAACTTGTGCGCAAAGTGGATTTTTGGATCTAGTTTCGCGTACGGTCGTTGGGGCACTGGGGCCGATCTAGACAGAGCTGATTGGTAGTCGTTTGTATGGGCGGGATGGGTGCAATACCATCTGTATCTTGCTTGCACACCATGTTTAGCCTCGAGACTACATCGTCCTTTATGGCATCATGCCAGTGACCTTTTGTCATATAGAATAAGTTAACTCAATTATGGCAACCCGTGTGCGAGTTATTACATTGTAGGCAACTGCTCTATATAATACACATGTACCTATAACTGTATCTGAAACATCTGAACGATTATAAGTATAACACACTTATGCATAATTGAACATATTGAACATCTAATGCTAATGCCTTATAATCCATGTAATCGTGCACATGAAACAGTACCTCGCACATGCACTTTGATTGCTTATGTTATTGCCCCTAGATTTTGTTATATATGCTCGTGCTTGAATTAACTTGGTTTTCTTTATACAGGGAAGGACGAATGGTAAGTTGGTAAGTCTCGTCATGTTCCTTTTTATATATCATGGTGCACTGCCACACGAGATAGGCTTTTCATTATGCCATAAAACTGATCCTAAAGAAAGACTAGAAAGATAACTTAATAGATGGTGCACAAAACCTATATAACGTATTTGGATTTGTCGAGCGGGTGAGATATCTCTCTACTAGTGCATTTATGTACTGATAACCCACTAGTTTGCTTGCAGGGTGTGGGAAATCTCGTTCAGTGCGGATGCCCCTTTCGTGCGTGCTAAGGCATGGAGTTCACTCTGGAGCCTTGGAGTGTTACATCCGGAACTGAAGCACATATACAAGACATAATGTTGGAACATCACCTATGTATCATTCCATAAATTTAGCCACTTGGCATACTTTTACTATTTCTGAGAGAGTGGCTTGAGCGACTTGTAATCTCGGCCAAGCGCTGCTTGTAACACTTGTTCAACATCAATAAAATGCTTATTTTACTTCTATACTTTTGTTATATAATGCTTTCTCTATTGACGACTCTGTGAACTTGTTACCAATCGCCTATGCGTTTATAATTCTGCTGTACTCGGACTATCTGTGTGACTCTGTGGCTTAGACCTCTTACCGCCTATTCAGATCATGGTCTTGCACGGGCGCGGCTTACGCTCGTACGATATCACATCCAGATGAGAAAAGATTGTCCCGCGGGATCGCTGGCATAGTGATTCACGCCCGACGGGGACGGTCGATTATCTGCGGAAGATCGGGGTATGACAATCACCATCTGGCTTAGATAGTATATGACCTGCTCATGGCATGTATCACTATTCTGGGCTAATAGGGGACCGAAAGAGTGATCCATCGTGCATACATAGAGTAGGAATAGCTTTTCCATGATTGGGGCAACCAGAATGGAAGGGTTTGATAGGTATTCTTTGATGTTGTTGAACGCTCATTGACATTCTTCATTCCAAACAAAGGAGACACCTTTCTTCATGAGCTGTGAGCATGGCCGGTAGTGTCCAGAAAGGTTTGATATAAACCTACTGATGTATGCCACACGAAGTTCCCCAAGGTTCTTTGGTAGAATTATCTCCAAAATAGCCTTGGTCTTGTCAGAGTCTATATGAATGCCCCGGACGGTGATGATGAAATCCAAGAATTTGTCGCTGGAGACTCCCAGGAAGGACTTAGTAGGGTTCATCTTGAGGCGGTGTGCGCACATCAGGTCAAACACAGTCCTCGGGTCTTGGACGTGGTCATCTTTGGGGTAGCTTTTAACGATGATGTCATCAATGTAATATTCTATCGTCTTGCGTAGATGATCATGAAATATGGTGCTCATGGCTTATTGGTATGTGGCACCTACATTATTTAGACCGAAAGGCATGATCATGTAGCAGTATACACCTATCGGGTCTGAAATGATGTATGTTTCTCATCTTCAGGAAATATCTTGATTTGGTTTTAGCCTGAGAAGCCATCCATTAAGGACATATGCTCGAAGCCATAAGTGTTGTCGATCATTATGTCGATAATCAGAAGAGAAAATTCGTCCTTAAGATATGTCGCATTTAGATCATGAAAGTCGATACAAATTTGAATTTTTCCATTCTTCTTAATGACAGGGACGATATTTGCTACCTAGTCGGGTATTGTTCCTCGCAGATGAAGCTACTAGCTATCAGCTTGTTGACTTCAGTTTCGATAGAGTTCAATATGTCTGGCTGAAACTGTCATTGCTGTTGCTTGACTGGTTTAGCATTTAGTAGGAGTTTATGGACCACGATTTGGGAATCCAGTCCTGCCATATCTTCATAGCTCTAAGAAAAGATGTCAATGTATGCCCTGACGAGTTGTAATAGGGATTCCTGGTCTTTGTCGGACAGATTTTTGCTGACAAAGATAGGTTTGGGGCATGATTCGTCATCGAGGTAGACTTGTATGACTTCATCCTCTATGGGAGATTATCGTTGTCTAAATCGCATCTCCCATTGCAAATTAAGGTGTTAGGCCCAAGGTTCCATCTCAAAGAGTTCGGATGGATCCTCGTTGTCTTCCTCAGGGTCGGCAGACACCATGTTGGAGGACAGCGTTTACCTGAGCATATCCCCGATGCTGACATCGGAGTCCCAGGCTGAAGATTCTGAGTGTGAGTGCACTTCATCTTCTTCATATGAGCCCTCAGGGGTTGTAGGAGGCATCATATATCCTAATACTTTATTTTATGATAGTAATCCTCGGGCTTGCCTGTAGGAGTGGGTAGACGCAAGGGAAACCTTCGACCTTTCTCGTAGTTTATCCCTTTAGTGGCCTTCACATCATACCCATTTTTGGATAAGATGCAGGGCTTGTGAACTATACCGATAGAGCGGCATTCTGCTGATGTCAGGTTCTGGTTCTTCTTCCCCTGGGATGAAGGACTGAGGGTATTCTACCCTGCCGAAGAAGATGAGATTATCTCTCCTCTTTTGAGGCGAGACTAGGAAGTAAAAATCTTAACTGGGGAGTATCCGGTGCGCTGTATAGGTTGTGGTCACTTGCGTCTATAGGTGTAAGCCTAGACCATTCTCCATGGCATATAGTGTATTTATGTGAAAGATCTCAGAATATTTCAAATGTAGCCCTTTATTCATAAAGTAGGGTAACTTTTTACCTGGGATTACATCATCAAGGGAAGGGATATTAGCCTGAGCGGCTAGATACTCCTCCAACTCGTCTTCCTCTTCAGCTACCCCCAGCGCAGGTGAATGTTCTGACCGTTCTTGGTACAGTTTTACTACAAGAGGTTCAATACTTGTCGAGTTTTCCTTTGGTGGTCGATTTGACCCGCGAAGGTGAACGACCAAAGGTTCGAAAGGTGTAGATGGTGCTGGACTTTTCCTAGGTGGTCGGCTTGGCCTGTGAAGGCAAATGACCATAGGGTCAAAAAGAGTAGGTGGAGCCAGTTCTTCCGTTGGTGGTCGCCTCGACCTGGGGAGGCAAACGACCAAAGGCTCTGATGATGTAGAATGAGCCAGGAGCTTAGCTGCCTTCCCTTGTAGTTTGACAACGAGGGAAGCGGCTGTGCCGGGAGTATGAACCTTGAGATGGATTCTCATGGGCTCCACCGGTGTAGCTATAATCTCCGCTTCATCATCGACTTCATTGCCCTCTTTGTCTTTAGGGACTTGTTTGTAGAGGATGGCGTCGGAGTAGTACACCTCGACCCCCATGAAAGGGTCGATGTCTGCAAACTCAGTTTTGACTTTCCCATGTTCGTCGACGTATTTAAAATATTAGTGCAGAGTCGATGGCACGATCATATATTAATGTAACCAAGGCCGTCCGAGCAAGACGTTATATGATAAGTCTACATTAATGATGTAGCAAGTGACTTCAAGTCGCCAATCTGGCATTTTAGCCGGATCTTGCCCAGAGAATAGGCTCTCCCTACATTAAAGCCATCGATGGCAGTATTGGTAGCTGCCAAATGATGCATCGGGATCCCCAAAGTCTGTAGTAGGCTCCTTGAAATAATGCTGATTGACGAACCTGAATCGACGTGCATTCGGTCCACTTTTATGGCAATAATATACCATGTATAGTACAGGGGACGATCATGCTTGTTATTCTTCAGCAGCATATCCTATTGCAAAAATATAATATTTGGTACTGCGTCCACAATGTTATTACAGTGAGGGAAGGCTGTCGGATCTTCAGCTGACGGCTTGATTTGCGCCAGATAGGTGTCAACATTTTATAATACCTCACTAAGTGTGGTCCGAGACTCATAGAGTAACAACATTATCGGAGTGTTGGCCAGCTGTGCCAAGATATCAAAGTTGTGGGGCTTCTCCAATCCTTGAGCCATTTTCTTGTACAACGGCTTGTCAAAATGAGCCTCCTTTTGCTTGGGTTTGTCTATTGTTAGAGGCTGGGATGGTCCTAGGTTAGGCACAACTGTTGCAGTGGGTGCAACTGTTGGCATAGTATTTTCATCGGGAGTGTTATAGTCCTGCTGGTAGGTCAAGCCTAACCTAGTTGCCCCTGCCATGGCTTCCTCAGTAGTGGAGGACACCATATGGCAGGACTTGAACTTCTTACCTTTGGACTTGGTGGCAAGAGATGCCGCCAGCTACGTCAAGTCTAGAACAAGGTCCGTATGGACCCACATAACCTCTCCTCGTAGTGTGGTGAGAGGTATTAGCCCGACCTTTTGGTCTTGAGCTGGTGGACAACTTCCATAGTTTCCTTGGGGATTGGAATTACCCTGTCTTGGGCTTTCGTTGGTGGAAAATTACCAAATTGTAGGGAAACCATATTACTGGTAACCGTCAAGTCATCGAAAGCCAAGGATAAAGCCTTGGGGTCGATCAGATGCTAGATGTACTGCTTCAAAGTATATCACTCTTGCGTCGGGTAGGGGACGTAGCGGTGGAAGTGGCAGTACTTTGGGTTAATCATCTGTGCACTTTCGGTTGGTGCTTAACGTCGGGGAGGCAAATCTTACCTTCTTGTGTCAGCATGTCGAAGTCGGGTTTGACATCCCCATTTTTAAAAGAGTAGGTCTCCTTTGGTTTCGGATCCTCTTCTTGCTTTTGCTCAGACTTCTTGGTTACGTTGGCGACCATAGCCTTCTTTTCCTTTGCATCGCGGCTGCTTTTGCCATTGTTGCTGTTGTTAGCGGGACATTTTCCCTTTTTCTCAGTCGTAGGGATTGAATTCCTAAGTGCCTAGCGTATTTGAGCTTCTTTTCAGTATTGACAGCACTTATAATGAATGTTGTCCAACCCTTGGACTGCCTCTCGTCCACCCAGAGGCTGACTGCCGAAAGCATATTTATCAGGCACCTCCATTTGTGTGGCCTCGAGATTGTCAGGGGCATCCTTGGCGCTGCCTATCAGAATCACTCAAAGTAATTTCGTGTTGGTTCATTTTTACCCTGGGCGACGTCCATCAGAGACAACATTGGCATATCATTTCCAGCCTCATAGAATATGTTGAGGAATAGACGCTTGAAGCCATCAAATTACGAGATACAGTTATCTTCGAGACTACAGAAGCAGTCGAAAGCTACCCCCGACAATGATCCAACGAAGAGTCTGGTAAGGATAGCGTCACTATGGGATAAGTATTTTGTTGTGATCTCGAAGTAGCTCATGAACCAACGAGGGAAGGACTTTCCGTCAAACGGGTTGATATTGAAGGGCTTATACTTGGGTGGATACGATACATCCCTTCAATCTATCGGGTATGGTTGTCATACCCCAAGATCGCGAATTGAGTCCCGATTATCCATAGAATCTAGGCGAGCTCAAAGTTGTCAGACCTCTCTCATCACTTCTTTGGCCTCGTCTGCCGTTGATGAGCTAGGCAAGGGAGGATTATCGCCCGCGGATGGGATATTTGTGTTTGAATCTCCGTTGGTCCCGGGGTCCAAGTTTGCTTACCCAGAGGCCCTTGCTGGATGGGAAGCTATGTTTGCCTTAATTTTTATCATTATCTGGGTCAAGGCTTGCATCGATTTCTTTATCATATATATCATGGCCTCGAAAACCTCAAGGCATTGTTGGTCACCAGGACCTTCAAGGTCATCGCCGACCATGTAAACCATCCTTACGTTGGAAGAAACTAACGGGACAGTGGAGGCCATGCCCCCTGTTTCATACCCTTATAGTAAGTATTCTTCACGGAGAGCTGGTGACGTTGTATCCTCCTCAGATTCAGAGGAGATATTACCTCCAGAGTAGAAGATAATGTCATCTTGATAAGGGTAGCTACCCTCAGAGATTTCAGGATCCGTCCTATGGGGATCGTTGTCTCCTCGGATTATTGCGTATATCCAGGGGTTACTACCCTCGGCTTGGGCCATCCCCAGGGGTTCTGAAGAGAAGAACCCCCAAAAACTGGCAGCTTCCTCCTTGAGTAGGTGCCCTAGAAGACATCTTCGGTATGTTCAATCGATAACCTTCCGGGCGGTCGCCTTCGCAGTGCATTGGCGGAGAGAGGTGGATTGGAAGTACTCAACTTATTTCCTCCCTTGGTGGCAAAAAGCTTTTGAGCCGAGAATTATGAGGCAAAGGGCAACTCTTCCTCCTATGGTACTTGTGCCTGATCTCCGGGTTATTGCCGGGTAGGTACTTTCTAGTGTAGTCGTTGGAAGGTCGACTGTCTGTCTGTGGGTACTGTTATTTTATTACAGCATCAGTTGATGATAATTTTGGCATAGCAGTACCTGAAAGAGGGAACATCGTACACCATAGTGGTTTCCCTCGCTTTGCGCTTATGAGTGATCACTTTACGCAAATCAGACGAAGGGTCTTTCACCTTTGCATCCTCTTTGCGAGTCCGGGTATCCTGGCATACTGATGTGCAGACGATGCATTTGCTCCCGGACCTGGGGTTCGTACACGAACTTTCCCCGAGGTACTGGTGGAAGACTTTTGGAATGAACCCTGTCTGTTGGTCCCTGTGGCTTGGACGCATGAGTCAGTTCTGTAATACTTTTTGTCAGAGGCCCGCGTATAGTTAGCGATGTCTGTTGGCGGTCAGTCGCATGAGCAGTTGTTTGAGCTTGACGAACTCGCACTGCCCTAGACCTCTTCAACTTAGCACTCGCAGGCGCATAGTATGAAGAGTCCAGATTTGGGTTTTTGCCACCCTCAGTAGGTCGCATAGGATCTGAGCCGCGTGAGATATGATCAAAAATAGAAGTTTTGTTGTTGTCAGAGCCGCATGTGGTTGTCTGCCTGTGGCCGTGAGTTGATGTCGCATGGAAAATCTTATGCAGCCTATGAATAGATGTTGCATTGACAATATTATGTGGCCTCTTTCTTGGATGCATAGGACCTGCTCCAGCCCCAGAACTTTTGGCATCGTAGTCTTTTTTTTGCCAGATTCTGAGTGCTTGAGCAGTTCCTGCGCCATTTGAAGATGTCGCACAGACGTGGACTTCCACAACAACAGATTGAGAGGCAGAGATCACCGCCTATGCAGTTGGGCAAGACGCAGTGGCCTTTGCTACCCACGTTCTGTGGGTCTTCTTGTGGCTTGCCTTGGCGAAGGATTCTCACTTCCTTCAGACAGTATTTCCTTGAACGCTTGCTGGTTGAAGCAAACTACCAGCATCTTTTGCGTTGAGCCAAGCTTGGTCACATTAGATTGTGTCACAAATTTCTCAATAGAGGAGAACTCTCCATCTCCAGCAGAGTGGCCATCATGTTTATCATTTAAATCAAAACAAAGAACTAAGAGAACTCGATTTGATTAACAAACTAGAGAGTACAGAGAAGATTCCTAAGAGACAATCTAATTATAAATTTGTTTTGATCTAGGGGGTGGCGATGGAGGGTTAGGAGTGTAGCAACTCTCTTTACTCCGTAGATGATCTGGACGCAGAAGCTACTCTCCTTGGTTTTAGTGTGAATTTGTAGATAGCCAGCCAGTCCTATTGTATAGGGGTAGTACCCTGCTATTTATAGCCGCCATGTGTACGTGCTATCGGTGCCATATATCTTCGTGCTTGGTGGCCGCATGGGGCTCCTTCAGTAGAATGTGGCCGTAATGGTAGTCGCATGGTGCGGGCAAATCGCCACGTGAGTTTGGTTAGGATTTTCTATTTGATGAGATCTCGGGACTGTTGTGTGCATAACTCGGTCAATTGGATACTTGGTCAACACTAACTATGCGAGAAGTCGTCTTTGGTTGTAACAGAAAATATTATGAGTCGAGAGCCGTATACTGTTGTAGTTGCATAGAAGCTCTCGTTTGGCCTTGGTTGGAATAACCCTCTCGCTATATGTGGACGAGGTTGCATAGGTCTTGAAGCTGCATGCATACTCTTGTTTGGCCTTGGTCAGGTGGACGCTCTAGCCGTATGATGTCGAGGCTGCATCGGTCTTGAAGTCGCATACGTAGGACACGTGGCATGGCCCATCTGTCGAAAAAATTAATGCACTGATGTGACTTATTGTCTTTTCCTGAGCCATCATCTACACGAATTCTGAAGTATCTTAAGGTGATGAGTGAGGCGTCAGGGCTTCTGACAGACATCAAAATATGTATAAAGAAGGTTTTATGCGACCACCCTGCTCTTTGGTCGTTCAGGCCACATATGGGAACTGCATGGAGTCGAAGTCGCATGGGACCAGTGACGCATATGACGCTTGGAGTCTGGAATGCATTAGGCCAGAGACACATGAAATGCATAGAGTCTGAAACGTATTGGGCCAGAGACGCATGGGATACATGGAGTCTGGAACGCATTGGGCCAGTGATGCATGAAACACATGGAGTTTGGGACGTATTGGGCCATAGACGCATGGATCTTTTATCATTTTTTGCATTCATGGCATTTGAATAGCTGTATACTACCAAAAGTAATTATGATGAAATTGTCAGCACAGATTTCAATCAGTGGTGCAAGATTCGAGGCAGCCAGAATGACTGTATTTTGTCAGAGCCATAAATGCTCTGATGTGACTGTAGGAACGATGCGTCAAAGGGCGGTATGCGTCTCGGGATATCATGCGTCCGTCGCTGTTATGCGTCCACCACAATTATGCATACCTTGCTTATTTATTGACTGCAAACTGGAGCGCATAAAGAGATTTTTATGCTTCTACATCACTAAAGCTTACTATGCGAGTTATACTTCACATCCAGGAAGCACGAAGATGTATTGAGACCTTCATACAATTTTTTGGTGGCACAGAATAAAGAGGAACATAGTGTTGTTTGTGTCACAATGCATGGCCTATCAGCAAGTAAAGGCCGAGCACCAGAAGCCGGACGGGGAGATACAAAACCTTGCTATACAAAAGTGAAAATGGAAACACATAACCATGGATTTTATAGTTGGTTTACCAAAGATGCAATGGAGGAAAGATGTCATTTGGGTCATCGTCGATCGTTTCACCAAGTTAGCTCACTTCCTACCTATCAAAGTTGCTTGGAGTATCGATCGTCTGGCACAGATCTACCTCGATGAGATCGTTCGACTCCACGGTGTCCCCGTATCTATTGTCTCCGACCGAGATGGACGATTATTATCACGCTTCTGGGAGAGTCTTTAGTCAGCAATGGGGACAAAGTTGAAGTTCAACTCCGCCTGCCATCCTTAGACAGATGTCCAGACAGAGCGGGTAAATCAAATCCTCAAAGACATGATATGGCTCTACACCTTGGACTTGAAGTCAAGTTGGGACATCCATCTACCGTTAGCCGAATTTGCGTACAATAATAGCTATCAATCCAGCATTCAAATGGCGCTGTATGAGACATTATATGGGCAGAAGTGTAGGTCCCCAATATGTTTAGATGAAGTTGGTGAACGATAAATTCTTGGCCCAAAACTCGCAGAACAAACCGTCCAAATGATCTGTTTGATTCACAAATGACTGAAGGTAGCACAAAGTCGTCAAAAGAGTTACTCAGACGCGTACCGTCGACCTCTTGAGTTCTTAGGAGGCGATCATATCTTTCTCAAATTCTCGCCCATGCGAGAAGTTACCAAATTTTGAGCAAAAGGAAAACTAAGCCTAAGATTCGTTGGCCCATTCAAAATACTCAAGCAAGTCGCCCCAGTCGTATATCAGATTATCCTACCACCGTCATTGTCAAAGGTGCACGATATCTTCCACGCTTCATAACTTAGGAAGTATATATATGATCTGAGTTATGTGGTGGATCTTGATCAATTAGACTTGAAGGCGGACTTGATATATGTCGAACAAACTGTACAGATCTTCTATCGTAAGGAGAAGCTGCTTTGAAGTTATTCGGTTCCTCTCGTTCTCATTCTTTAAAAAAATTATTCGGTCGAAGAGTCGACATAGGAGCTTGAGTCTGGGATGAAGAAAAAGTTTTCTTCATTGTTTCATAGTGGTAGATTCTATTCCTAAGTTTTGAGGAAGAAACTTCCTATTAGTTGGTTAGGATGTGGTGTCCCGTTCCCCTTATTCGGGGAGCGCGACTATGAAATACTTTATGTATCATTCGATCGAGATAGATTGAATCAAGATCTTTTTCTCATTATTGTAACGACTTATTCCGTTCAAGCGGACAGTCGATTCAAACGGCACAAGTGCAATGATCCAACCTGCTTTGCTCAGCAAGAAAACCCGTTTGAGATAAAGGATTCCAGACTTGGCCCTACAGGAGTTCAGATTTAGACTTTCAAGGGCTCTCTCGGAGTATCGCTCGACCGAGGCGAATCATCGCTTAGGTGGGTAGCTACGATGAAGTTGTATTTGATTAGCCAGCACACTTAAAATCTGGATGATACATGCTAGTCGCTAGGTGAATCACCCCTTGCATGCTAATAAAGAATATAATGCACCTAGCTAAGTGAATAATCTTATCTTGTATTGCTTGTGTTATAACTTGGAAATAAAACTTTGCTTATAAATGGACCCTCGTATGATTCCTTTGTCTTGTGCAAGTAGATCCGCTATGCCTCGAGTAGATCATTGTATACTCTTCGTAGGGCACTGCTTCACTTGTTTACACTGCACGCCCATAGATAATGTCGCTCGATACGTTTCTGTATGGTTGCACCCTCGTACTACATCATAGACCGTGCCAACGTAAATACTTATGTAACACAAAATGCATGCTTGCCTGCTTATATTGTAACTTTTAATCATTGTCTTAATTCAATGCTTGTCACATAATTCATGCTACGACCCCGGTAACACTATATTGTCTTGCATTCATCTAAGTTCCCCGAAAGACTATCGAATAGTCATTTCGTGCAAGAATGAACCTGAAAGTATTCGGGAGCGTTAGGTCGCCAACGCAATTCCTGAACCAAGGGATTTGCACCAAGTCAATAATCCAAGAATCATATCTCGTGGAGCAATACTCGTCCCATACTGAATTAAATGGATCAGGGAGTTGATACATATATTGTGAACAATCCTGCCTTAAACTTGATCATGTACCTGACCAGAGGCCCAGAAGATTAAAGACTTGTATGGTCACGGACAACTTGGTACACAAAAGAGATCTTCAGATCTCGTTCCGCGGACGGTCTCCAGGGAACCGGGGCTGATTCGACCTGTCGAAACCTTCTGACTGTAGTCGCCTGCATCTGGCAGGATGTGTGTAATGCCCCATTAGCCTCTTGCACACCGTTCTGCCTATGTGAGACTACACCATCCTCTATGGAGTTGTGCCAGTGACCTCATGTTCATATAGATAAGTCATCCTCGCTTAGCGGTAATCCGCGTGCGAGTTATTGCATCGCATCCAATAATCTGAAACACCTGAACAATTATGAGTATAAGTCATATATGCATGGATTGAGCAACCTGAGCAATCTATTGAACACTTAAACATTTATTGTAATACGTCTAGATAATCTATATAACTCGTGCACCTGAGACAAGACCTCGCTCATGACACTTGTGTATGCTTATGCTATTGCTTCTGGTTTTTATTATAAATGCTTGTGCTTGGTTTAACTTGGTTGTCTTGGACAGGGAAGGACGAATGGTAAGTTGGTAAGTCTCATCGTGTCACCCTTATATCGCACGGCGCACTACCACATGAGTTAGATTTTACATCATGCCATAAAACTGATCCTAAGGCAAGAATAGATAGATAACTTAATAAATATTGTACGGAACCTATATAACGTGTTTGGATTTATCGAGTAGGCGAAAAGCCCCCCTACCAATGCATTCATGTACTGATAACCCACCAGATTGCTTGCAAGGTACAGGAGAACCTCGTTCGATGCGGAAACCCCTTTCGTACGTGCTAAGGCATGGAGTTCACTCTGGAGCCTTGGAATATTTTGTCCGGAACTGAAGCATATATACAAGATATAATATTGGAATATCGTCTATGTATCATTCCATAAATGTAGCCACTTGGCACACTTTTACTATTTAGAGAGAGAGAGAGGCTTGAGCGACTTATAATCTCGGCCTAGCGCCGCTTGTAACACTTATTCAATATCAATAAAGAGCATATTTTACTTTTATACTTGTGTTAATAATACTTCCATAATTGATGACTCTGTGAACTTGTTACCAATCGCCTGTTTGTTTCTTATTCTGATGCACTCGGACTATTTATCCAACTCAGTGGCTTAGACATCTTACTGCATGTTTGGATCATATCCTTTTATGGATACGGCTTGAGCTCGTGCGGTATGTCACAACCTGCACCCGGTTTAGGGGCACTAGTGCGTGGGTACGTCCAGCCTACGCCGCAGCATCGGCGGTAGAACGCTGTCTAGGTCGAGTACTAACTAACAATCTCACGCTAGTATCCAACTCCATAAGGAGATTCGGATAATACTATAAAAATATTCACAACATACTCAATCACAACTACAGCACGATAGGAATTTGAAGAATAAAAGAATACAACACAAGTCTAGAGACAACATAATCATACCTGCAATCATTACTTCCAATCCCCAAGTGTGTCGGAACCAGTCTACTAAGGTCACAGTCTGGAAAAATATTTTCCAGTCAGGAAGGAGCAAAGTACATCTCTAAATAGCAGTTCTATATAAATGACATAAACTATGTAGCAGTTCTAGATGAAAATATACCAGATGCATGTATAGGTACGAAAAATGTACAATGAGAGAAATACTGGAAATACTGGAAGTAAATACAGGAAAAGAACAATATGTCACTGAGCAAGAATCCTATGACTAAGTGTGTGAGTACTAGCTTTAACATGTGATCGGCTTGGGAACTTGATCAGGCTGGTTACATGTGATTAGCTATGATTCACGAAGGTCAGGCTAACCGTTGGTTAGCTATGATGCTTGTAGAGGTCAGGCTAATCACACGTAACAGCTATGAAGCATGGAGATGGTCAGGCCGCACCCGACGTGAGATGTGGGGTGAGCTATGATGCATGGAAAGTTGGGTATGATCACATATCTACACTAAAATACTCCCCACCCCCGTCTGGTATAGTAGATCTAATTATGGTACGCTATGGCACGGGATTCCCTAGGAAGGTAGCAAGTCTCCCCGGGAATCAGTGTCTGTACATGCACAAGATAACAAGGAAAACAAGTCTTGTACAAGCTACACCATGAATAAGGAATAACATCTCATGACGAGATCCGTGTATACCAATCCGTGTAACCAGCGTGTCAAGAGCATGGATATTCACACTAGATACAGTGAACATAGGAGATATCATAAATTAGAAACTAATCAGAGAATGTATTTGCCTTTGGTCCTTAGCTGGTGAATACCGAGGTCCTGTTCCAGAGTGTCCCCTGGGTAACCCAACAGTCCTATAAATATATCACAAGCAAAACCACATTTGCATCAGACGCTACACTACACACACAATCAAATACCTAACTCAGGGCTAAGCCTGGCATGGAACTCAGTCAACTAGGGTCATCTAGTTAGACAGACATCTATAACACATTATACCTATTTAACTAACATTAACACCTACAATATTACTTGCACCAAAATAAATACATATACAATATATATATATACCATTTAATTCATGCATAATATATATATATAGGTTGAACAATATATTTACCATATATATTAATTTTATATCTATAAAATATGCTAAGTAGGTTTACAAATACATAAATATACATATACCAATACGAAAATATAAATCTACATACATATATATATTTACCAAAATACGTATTAAATTAATATGTATATTACCAATATATTTTTATACCAAATTACATACATATATATATATGTTTATACATATACACATTTTTTTTATTAACATATACCCTTACCAAATATATACATATATACATATATACATTTTTACACCAAAAAATAAGAATTATACTATATACAATTTTAGAATTTACGTAAAAGCCAATATATTTATGCATCTATAGTAAAATTGGTCACCAGCCTCAAATAAACAATTTTGAACTAAGTTTTATTATGGAAATTATTTCTTAATAATAATATAACCCAAAACTTATTATTTTTGTTCACACAACCAAAATCCTTATATTTTACTAAAATCTAAACTATTTTAAACATTAATTAACTACTGATTAAAATTTAAATTCCTGATTAACAAATTAATTAACTAATTAAGAAATAATTAACTACCCTAATTACATGAAATTTCTATACTAATTACATTAATTTACTAGACTAATTATAAATTCAATTAACTAATTATATAAAATAAACTAATTATATAAATAACTAATTATATAAAATAAACTAATTTTATGGATTAATTAACTAATTATGAATTAATGAAACCAATTTTTGAGTTAATTAAACTAATTATAAATTTACTAAACTAATTATTAATTAACTAAATTAATTAATATAATTATCTAAACTAATTAGTATATCACTAAATACATATACAGAGCAGAAGACAAAGGGGAGGAGAAAAGAGGGCTTACGGTTGGGGTTTCCGGCGTCGGTTGCGGGGAAGTCCGGCGGGGTCGGCCGGCAAGGCGCGGGGAAGTCCGGCTCGAGGCGGCTGCGGCGAAGCCCGACGGTCTGCAGCGGCCACGGCTCGACGGAGGATTCGAGGCGGCGGCGGTTCTTCTCGACGGCGACGGATCTCTGAGCTCGACGCGGCGGCTGCGTCGGATCTGAGGCGACTACCGGCGGCGTCGACGGATCTGCTGTGGCGGTCGAACTCGAGGCGGCGGATGCTCGATCTCGGTGGTGGCGGGGATCCGCGGCGGCTGGCCAGATCGAGGAGGCGGTTTCGAGGTGGCTGCGGTGCTCGGTTCCAGCGGCGGTGCTCGACGCGGGTGAGGCGGCTGCGTCGACCACAGACGCTCGACAATGTTTAAGTTTATAGGCTATGTCCATTATTATGCAGACGTATACAACCGCATATAAATTAAACTAAATATAAAGATGGAAATATAAATTACCTTCTGAAACCATGCATAAAAATTAATTTCTATTATACAACCCTGTCGAATATAAATTTACATGCATAAAAACCGCATATAAATTAAGTTTATAGGCTATGTCCATTATTATGCAGACTGAATACTAAATCGGAATACATATTAATCGGAATACATATTAAATAAATAAAAACTAAATCGGGTGCGGGTCGTATTCAGTCCATATAAAGATGGAAGAAGGAATCACAGGGCCACCACCAAAAAACCGGGTCCGGGTCGTGATACACACATAGGTTTAGAAATCTGGATATATATATACGTATTTACATATCTATACATTATGTACTTTAAATATTAATTAAATAAATGTTATTCATATTTGATTTATACTAGTGTACACTCACATATATGCCAAAAATACATTTTAGAATACATATATATATAGTCAACATTATCATTTACATATACTAACACTAATACACCAAAGTAAATTTATACTAGCATATACTTTTTATTTAATAGATATTATAAAAATAACCCAAAGTATATATATATACCATAAAAAGTATATGCTAGTATAAATTAGACCTGCATGGGCCACCACTAAAAACGTGTCACGACCCGCACCCGGTTTAGGGGCACGAGTGCGTGGGTACGTCCAGCCTACGCCGCAGCATCGGCGGTAGAACGCTGTCAAGGTCTTGATACTATCTAGCTAATGTCACGCAAGCATCCAATCTCCATTAGGAGGCACGGATGACACAAATAAGATGAACACATACTCAATCACAGGATTACAGCACGATAAGATTTCGAATAATAAAACTAAAATTGAACACAACACAAGTCCACAAGAAATAACTTAACTTAACAATATCCAAGAATCATCAAAAGGCCGGAGACAAATCCGGTACCAAAATAGTCTACTAAAAGAAATAAACAGAAAACTAATGATTCCGGCTAGATCTCTGGAATCACAACTAAACTACCAAATCTGCAGCTACTCACCATATGGTCCATAAAGTGTCGGACAGCGGTCCCCTAAGGCATAGTCTGGAAAAATGTTTCCAGTCAGGAAGGAGCAAAGCACAATCTCAAATAAAAGTTTCATTAATTGATAATGTCTATAATACAATAAAATATGTCATGCTAGCTACTGAGAAGACAGTGAAATAAATGCAATGGCAATTTAAGAGAGACAGGTAATATAAAGAGACAGGTAATAGGTAATATGATATAGTCAGTGCATGTATGAAAATGAAATGAACAAGGAGCAGTATCATATACGGGTGATGTAGTATATGATTTAAAATAGGGAACTGTAACTATTCTAAGTGTTTGAAATTGTAGTTTTGAAATGTGATCGGCTTGGGACTTGTACGATTGCTACATGGCCTGGCTAATCATGCGTGAGGCGAATGATTAACACCAATAATATAAACTTGTACGATAGGTATTTGATCACATTTCTCACTAGCAATTTCTCCGCCCCCAACTAGTACTGTGGATCCAATCATAACACGTCACGAATACACGAGCAAGTCAAGTCTATCATGTACGATGTCTAAATATACATGTCGTGTACAATGTCAATACGATAATCAAGGTAACATCTCATGACTGCAGATCCAAGCTATACCAGTCCGTGTAACACAGTGTCAAAGATTCAGTTGTAACATTTCAAGATCATTGAACTTATAGCAATTATCAAGAATTGGAAATTATCAGAGAATGTACTTGCCTCGGGTCCTTAGCTGGTAATTATGGATGTCCTGTTCCAGAGTATCTCCTGGTAAACCAACAGTCCTATAAACACATCACAATATGACATTTGTATCAGAAGCTATCCTAACACACAATAGAAATACACTGGCCTTAGGGCTACGCTAGGTACGGTAGGGGTCATCTACTAGATAGGCCAACTATATCTTAATATCCCTTAATTACAATAATAGATATAAGTAAAATATATATACACTTTAAATAAAACTAATACCTGTATGCACATACAACATATCTTAAATTAAATACAACTACAAAATATACATGTATATATTATAAAAATGTACTAAGGGTGTAACCTCCGATTTCCAGTTTCCGAAATAATTAGATTTTATTTTTCTTGATATCGAATGTATGAAATATTTTCCTTGAAATTCTGATATTAGATTTTTAATAATGTTTGGTTTCAGAAGGTAATTTATAATCTTGTATAAAAATCATTTTTTCCTAAATATCGCTTTCTTATAGAATAAGTAAGTAAATAATAATATATATATATTTCTAGTTTCAAATATTTATTGGCTTGAATCATAAAAATTATTGTTTTAACTAAATATTTATTTAAAAGACTAGTTGATAAAATAAAATAAATTTTTATTTATTGGGATAGTAAATAAATAAATGTCATACTTTCTAAGATTTTGCAAAAATGTATTAATTAGTAGCTAATTGGAAATTAGCCAGCTTTCCTAAAAACATTTTCTGAAATTATAATCTTTATTTTATTTTTACAAGTTGCCATTTCCCATTAACTGGCCTACACACCCTCATTTTTCCCACATGAGAAACCCTTTTATATTTAATCCTGGCCATTCATTATTGGGCCAATCCTCACCCTTTAGCCCACAACTCTCTACTTATTTAAGTCTCTCATCACCACTCCCTAGAAACCCTAATCTCCAATTTATTAGCTAGCCTCCACAAATTCCCACAAGCCAAAGCCACCACCATTTTTGTGTGCTCGTGTCTGTGTGTCCAGCATCACCGTGTCAGCCGTGATGGCCTCGGGTCCGACCCCGGGTGTCCCACCGTATCCATTCATTTCCTGTGTCCAGATTTATAGTATTACAACCAGATTTCCGTGTCCGACACACCCGGACACCACCCCCACACCACAGTACATTCAAACCCGTGTCCAACACCGGACACGTCCACAGTGCACCACCGCCGTATCCAGCCCCGGACACGACCCCGACACACAGACCCTAACCCTAACCCTAACCCTAACCCTAACCCTAACCTAGATCAGAGATCCGCCGCCGAGTTGATTGCCGCCGGCGACTGGACCCCCTCGGCGTCGAGCGTCTGTGGTCGACGCAGCCGCCTCACCCGCGTCGAGCACCGCCGCTGGAACCGAGCACCGCAGCCACCTCAAAACCGCCTCCTCGATCTGGCCAGCCGCCGCGGATCCCCGCCACCGCCGAGATCGAGCATCCGCCGCCTCGAGTTCGACCGCCACAGCAGATCCGTCGACGCCGCCGGTAGTCGCCTCAGATCCGACGCAGCCGCCGCGTCGAGCTCAGAGATCCGTCGCCGCCGAGAAGAACCACCGCCGCCTCGAATCCTCCGTCGAGCCGTGGCCGCTGCAGACCGTCGGGCTTTGCCGCAGCCGCCTCGAGCCGGACTTCCCCGCGCCTTGCCGGCCGACCCCGCCGGACTTCCCCGCAACCGACGCCGGAAACCCCAACCGTAAGCCCTCTTTTCTCCTCCCCTTTGTCTTCTGCTCTGTATATGTATTTAGTGATATACTAATTAGTTTAGATAATTATATTAATTAATTTAGTTAATTAATAATTAGTTTAGTAAATTTATAATTAGTTTAATTAACTCAAAAATTGGTTTCATTAATTCATAATTAGTTAATTAATCCATAAAATTAGTTTATTTTATATAATTAGTTATTTATATAATTAGTTTATTTTATATAATTAGTTAATTGAATTTATAATTAGTCTAGTAAATTAATGTAATTAGTATAGAAATTTCATGTAATTAGGGTAGTTAATTATTTCTTAATTAGTTAATTAATTTGTTAATCAGGAATTTAAATTTTAATCAGTAGTTAATATAATTAGTTAATTAATATTTAAAATAGTTTAGATTTTAGTAAAATATAAGGATTTTGGTTGTGTGAACAAAATAATAAGTTTTGGGTTATATTATTATTAAGAAATAATTTCCATAATAAAACTTAGTTCAAAATTGTTTATTTGGGGCTGGTGACCAATTTTACTATAGATGCATAAATATATTGGCTTTTACGTAAATTCTAAAATTGTATATAGTATAATTCTTATTTTTTGGTATAAAAATGTATATATGTATATATGTATATATTTGGTAAGGGTATATGTTAATAAAGAAATGTGTATATGTATAAACATATATATATGTGTATGTAATTTGGTATAAAAATATATTGGTAATATACATATTAATTTAATACGTATTTTGGTAAATATATATATGTATGTAGATTTATATTTTCGTATTGGTATATGTATATTTATGTATTTGTAAACCTACTTAGCATATTTTTATAGATATAAAATTAATATATATATGGTAAATATATTGTTCAACCTATATATATATATTATGCATGAATTAAATGGTATATATATATATTGTATATGTATTTATTTTGGTGCAAGTAATATTGTAGGTGTTAATGTTAGTTAAATAGGTATAATGTGTTATAGATGTCTGTCTAACTAGATGACCCTAGTTGACTGAGTTCCATGCCAGGCTTAGCCCTGAGTTAGGTATTTGATTGTGTGTGTAGCGTAGCATCTGATGCAAATGTGGTTTTGCTTGTGATATGTTTATAGGACTGTTGGGTTACCCAGGGGACACTCTGGAACAGGACCTCGGTATTCACCAGCTAAGGACCAAAGGCAAGTACATTCTCTGATTAGTTTCTAATTTATGATATCTCCTATGTTCACTGTATCTAGTGTGAATATCCATGCTCTTGACACGCTGGTTACACGGATTGGTATACACGGATCTCGTCATGAGATGTTATTCCTTATTTATGGTGTAGCTTGTACAAGACTTGTTTTCCTTGTTATCTTGTGCATGTACAGACACTGATTCCCGGGGAGACTTGCTACCTTCCTGGGGAATCCCGTGCCATAGCGTACCATGATTAGATCTACTATACCAGTCGGGGGTGGGGAGTATTTTAGTGTAGATATATGATCATACCCAACTTTCCATGCATCATAGCTCACCCCACATCTCACGTCGGGTGCGGCCTGACCATCTCCATGCTTCATAGCTGTTACGTGTGATTAGCCTGACCTCTACATGCATCATAGCTAACCAACGGTTAGCCTGACCTTCGTGAATCATAGCTAATCACATGTAACCAGCCTGATCAAGTTCCCAAGCCGATCACATGTTAAAGCTAGTACTCACACACTTAGTCATAGGATTCTTGCTCAGTGACATATTGTTCTTTTCCTGCATTTACTTACAGTATTTCCAGTATTTCTCTCATTGTACATTTCTCGTACCTATACATGCATCTGGTATATTTTCATCTTGAACTGCTACATAGTTTATGTCATTTATATAGAACTGCTATTTAGAGATGTACTTTGCTCCTTCCTGACTGGAAAATATTTTTCCAGACTGTGACCTTAGTAGACTGGTTCCGACACACTTGGGGATTGGAAGTAATGATTGCAGGTATGATTATGTTGTCTCTAGACTTGTGTTGTATTCTTTTATTCTT
The DNA here is from genome assembly GCA_036927795.1 of Iris macrosiphon. Classification (NCBI taxonomy): domain Eukaryota; kingdom Viridiplantae; phylum Streptophyta; class Magnoliopsida; order Asparagales; family Iridaceae; genus Iris; species Iris macrosiphon. The sequence goes on from JAYESA010000003.1 coordinate 5,546,391, forward strand.
CAAATTCCTATCGTGCTGTAGTTGTGATTGAGTATGTTGTGAATATTTTTATAGTATTATCCGAATCTCCTTATGGAGTTGGATACTAGCGTGAGATTGTTAGTTAGTACTCGACCTAGACAGCATTCTACCGCCGATGCTGCGGCGTAGGCTGGACGTACCCACGCACTCGTGTCCCTAAACCGGGTGTGGGTCGTGACACGTTTTTAGTGGTGGCCCATGCAGGTCAGACTTCGCAAGTTGTGCGATATCGTGGTAGTGCGACGTATTAGTTGTACTACTGCGTGCCTGCTATAGAATATAGAATATAGGACATAGACTTTGTTCCACCGCTTCTTTCTTTACTAGCAGTAAAGATACCTTCTGTCCTCAATTCAGTCTTTGAGCTCCTGTTCCTTAAGGATTTCTTGTTAAGTATGATAATTAGTGGCTTGTAATTTTGTTTGTGTCTTGTATTAGTATTGACTGTGTTGCTAGTGAGTTGTAAGTATTTCTTAGTTGGACATGTGAGCAGTAGGCTTTAATCTAGAGTTAGCCCTTAGCATAGTACCTTGTACCAATGATTCTAGGAGTAGTGTCATTAGAGACTGTGAGTAGAAGGAGAGTATAGAGTATCAGTGATAGTTCAGGAGTCAGTATCAGAGCCAACATACCCGTCCTGGGTAATCAATTGGATGATCTACATGAACAATTAAGTATCCAGGAATTGTGTTAAGAATTTATGGAGCATGAAGTTCAATTTGATGATTAATATCGGAAGTGTTAAAGGTAAGGAAATACATACGCATAAAGAGTTAATGAGGTATCATGGGTAGAGAAATATTGGAATTGGTAATGAAAGTGGTTAAGCGTATCACAGATTAGTTTAACAGGCTGTAAAAGATTGCAGGGAAATACCTACACAATAATCGAGATGAGAAACCATATACTTGCCCATGAGAATAAGAAACATGAGTGTTGTAGTAGATACATGTAATCATGAGTTATAATGAGCATTGATGAGATGATGCATTAATGAAACTAGTGATATAATACCAAGAGTGCTAATGATTATACATCGAGGATTAGTCGAGAATAACGTTAATAACAGTGAGCACTCTGAGTGAAGATAATTAAATGATATACCAGTTGACATAAATTGAAAATCATGAAAGAAATTACAGGTGATAATAACCTTGAATCAATGGAGATAATGATGCAAGTGATTTAGGCAGTACAATTTTAGTACACAGTTATAGACACTAGATGCATTGAGTGCACCTTGAGTATCAGAGACCGTGAGCACTGATATGTACAATTGTGGAGTTATAAATTAAAAGGTGGAAATAAAAATTTTAATTTTAATGGAGGAGTGAGATTTCGTCATTAAATTTTGAGGATTCAAATATGAATTCAATAAACACGGTTAAGGCTACAAAGATTTCAGGAGTGATTAAATTTTATTTTAATATTGAGTATCTGATTTTGAGGAAGTATATACAATTTATTTTAAGTCGACCGAGAAGTTAAACCTTGACGATTATTTTGAGGATTAATTTTATGGTAAAGGAGAGATATGAATACTAATATATGAGTAGATGAAATACATGTGTAAGGATTTGGTGATTGAGCATGATTGAGATGGCACCGCAGACTGACTTGGGTGTCCATCTAGAGTTGTATTAGAAAGGGCTTAGTATTTAGTATGATGTGTTACACTTGGTGTGAACTTGAGTGATGAGAACAAATGGTATGGACAATTGTAGTAGGAACGGGAACTGACAGTGAGTATTGTACTAAAGAGATAGAGGTATCAACTTGGATGCATTATTGAACCATGGCAATATTAGAGGTTCTTGGTATCAAATTTTGGTATTAATAGACAAGTGTGCGCCATAGGGATATATTCGTGGATCTTGTGGATTAAGATTAGTTGATATGGGTACCAGTGTACAGGAATATGAATTAGTTAGTGATATGCCAGAGTTAAGTGTATGTTAGAGATATGAGATACCGTAAGAAAATGTTAGCAGGTTCCTTCTTTTCTCATGTTGTTTTCGTCTTCTGATTGATTGATTCCCTAGTACCGTGGTTTGTATTCGTGATTTACTTGTTAGAATATAGTTAGTAGTACACCCTGACAGAGACTGCAATACCATGACAGGACACATGACCTATATCTTTTCTTAGATTGCATGATTGTAGGTAGAACCTTCTTAAACCATGATCATTGGGGTTTGGACCATAGCAAAGATCTATGACAAGGTTATGACTTGACCAGAGACACGAGGTGCTAAAATTTTGGAAGATAAGCATAAAAAATTAAGGATTAATATGGCAGAGTTGATAAATCATTGATTTTATCAAAATTGAGATGTGATTAAATTATCATTAGATTCGAGGATAAACATTAATTTAAATGAGAGGTTGAGAATTTAATATGGTAGGATTGATGATTATTGATTATGATATATTTATCATTAAAACTTTTGAGAAATTTTAGAAGATTATTATAATATTTTATTGGACTGGAAGATAAAGATTTAATTGAAAATATTAATTGAGGATTTGGCGAGTATTATATTATTTGAGTATTTGAGGAAAAAGAAAATCAGGAAATAAAATCGTAAATGGAATAGTGTCGAATTAAATTCTTGGGATGAGGAGTTAGATTGGAATAAGCATCAATTGAATTTGAGTTAGAGGAGTAAGATGATTGATGAGTGTTTAAAATTTAAATTTTGGGATACAGATTTTTAAGTTTATAAATATGCATTGATTGGATTTCAATTGGAGGATTGAATATTAAATCCTTGGGTAGTTAGATGCGAACTTAAAAATTTTGAAGGAGATTATGGCAAAGGGGATTTGACTTTTAAACTTGAAGATTCTTCAGGAATATAATGTTGTATAATTTTTGGAGGATTGAGAAATGACATTATGAAATTACTTCAGGATTATTGGCTTAAAATTAAATTTTTATAGAAATAATATGATGAGTGAAGGCAATTATTGAGGATCCTAAATTTCGAGGACGAAATTTTTCTAAGGTGGGTAGACTTGTAACCTCCGATTTCCAGTTTCCGAAATAATTAGATTTTATTTTTCTTGATATCGAATGTATGAAATATTTTCCTTGAAATTCTGATATTAGATTTTTAATAATGTTTGGTTTCAGAAGGTAATTTATAATCTTGTATAAAAATCATTTTTTCCTAAATATCGCTTTCTTATAGAATAAGTAAGTAAATAATAATATATATATATTTCTAGTTTCAAATATTTATTGGCTTGAATCATAAAAATTATTGTTTTAACTAAATATTTATTTAAAAGACTAGTTGATAAAATAAAATAAATTTTTATTTATTGGGATAGTAAATAAATAAATGTCATACTTTCTAAGATTTTGCAAAAATGTATTAATTAGTAGCTAATTGGAAATTAGCCAGCTTTCCTAAAAACATTTTCTGAAATTATAATCTTTATTTTATTTTTACAAGTTGCCATTTCCCATTAACTGGCCTACACACCCTCATTTTTCCCACATGAGAAACCCTTTTATATTTAATCCTGGCCATTCATTATTGGGCCAATCCTCACCCTTTAGCCCACAACTCTCTACCTATTTAAGTCTCTCATCACCACTCCCTAGAAACCCTAATCTCCAATTTATTAGCTAGCCTCCACAAATTTCCACAAGCCAAAGCCACCACCATTTTTGTGTGCTCGTGTCTGTGTGTCCAGCATCACCGTGTCAGCCGTGATGGCCTCGGGTCCGACCCCGGGTGTCCCACCGTATCCATTCATTTTCTGTGTCCAGATTTACAGTATTACAACCAGATTTCCGTGTCCGACACACCCGGATACCACCCCCACACCACAGTACATTCAAACCCGTGTCCAACACCGGACACGTCCACAGTGCACCACCGCCGTGTCCAGCCCCGAACACGACCCCGACACACAGACCCTAACCCTAACCCTAACCCTAACCCTAACCCTAACCCTAACCCTAACCTAGATCAGAGATCCGCCGCCGAGTTGATTGCCGCCGGCGACTGGACCACCTCGGCGTCGAGCGTCTGTGGTCGACGCAGCTGCCTCACCCGCGTCGAGCACCGCCGCTGGAACCGAGCACCGCAGCCACCTCGAAACCGCCTCCTCGATCTGGCCAGCCACCGCGGATCCCCGCCACCGCCGAGATCGAGCATCCGCCGCCTCGAGTTCGACCGCCACAGCAGATCCGTCGACGCCGCCGGTAGTCGCCTCAGATCCGACGCAGCCGCCGCGTCGAGCTCAGAGATCCATCGCCGCCGAGAAGAACCGCCGCCGCCTCGAATCCTCCGTCGAGCCGTGGCCGCTGCAGACCGTCGGGCTTCGCCGCAGCCGCCTCGAGCCGGACTTCCCCGCGCCTTGCCGGCCGACCCCGCCGGACTTCCCCGCAACCGACGCCGGAAACCCCAACCGTAAGCCCTCTTTTCTCCTCCCCTTTGTCTTCTGCTCTGTATATGTATTTAGTGATATACTAATTAGTTTAGATAATTATATTAATTAATTTAGTTAATTAATAATTAGTTTAGTAAATTTATAATTAGTTTAATTAACTCAAAAATTGGTTTCATTAATTCATAATTAGTTAATTAATCCATAAAATTAGTTTATTTTATATAATTAGTTATTTATATAATTAGTTTATTATATATAATTAGTTAATTGAATTTATAATTAGTCTAGTAAATTAATGTAATTAGTATAGAAATTTCATGTAATTAGGGTAGTTAATTATTTTTTAATTAGTTAATTAATTTGTTAATCAGGAATTTAAATTTTAATCAGTAGTTAATATAATTAGTTAATTAATATTTAAAATAGTTTAGATTTTAGTAAAATATAAGGATTTTGGTTGTGTGAACAAAATAATAAGTTTTGGGTTATATTATTATTAAGAAATAATTTTCATAATAAAACTTAGTTCAAAATTGTTTATTTGGGGCTGGTGACCAATTTTACTATAGATGCATAAATATATTGGCTTTTACGTAAATTCTAAAATTGTATATAGTATAATTCTTATTTTTTGGTATAAAAATGTATATATGTATATATGTATATATTTGGTAAGGGTATATGTTAATAAAGAAATGTGTATATGTATAAACATATATATATGTGTATGTAATTTGGTATAAAAATATATTGGTAATATACATATTAATTTAATACGTATTTTGGTAAATATATATATGTATGTAGATTTATATTTTCGTATTGGTATATGTATATTTATGTATTTGTAAACCTACTTAGCATATTTTTATAGATATAAAATTAATATATATATGGTAAATATATTGTTCAACCTATATATATATATTATGCATGAATTAAATGGTATATATATATATATTGTATATGTATTTATTTTGGTGCAAGTAATATTGTAGGTGTTAATGTTAGTTAAATAGGTATAATGTGTTATAGATGTCTGTCTAACTAGATGACCCTAGTTGACTGAGTTCCATGCCAGGCTTAGCCCTGAGTTAGGTATTTGATTGTGTGTGTAGCGTAGCATCTGATGCAAATGTGGTTTTGCTTGTGATATGTTTATAGGACTGTTGGGTTACCCAGGGGACACTCTGGAACAGGACCTCGGTATTCACCAGCTAAGGACCAAAGGCAAGTACATTCTCTGATTAGTTTCTAATTTATGATATCTCCTATGTTCACTGTATCTAGTGTGAATATCCATGCTCTTGACACGCTGGTTACACGGATTGGTATACACGGATCTCGTCATGAGATGTTATTCCTTATTTATGGTGTAGCTTGTACAAGACTTGTTTTCCTTGTTATCTTGTGCATGTACAGACACTGATTCCCGGGGAGACTTGCTACCTTCCTGGGGAATCCCGTGCCATAGCGTACCATGATTAGATCTACTATACCAGTCGGGGGTGGGGAGTATTTTAGTGTAGATATGTGATCATACCCAACTTTCCATGCATCATAGCTCACCCCACATCTCACGTCGGGTGCGGCCTGACCATCTCCATGCTTCATAGCTGTTACGTGTGATTAGCCTGACCTCTACATGCATCATAGCTAACCAACGGTTAGCCTGACCTTCGTGAATCATAGCTAATCACATGTAACCAGCCTGATCAAGTTCCCAAGCCGATCACATGTTAAAGCTAGTACTCACACACTTAGTCATAGGATTCTTGCTCAGTGACATATTGTTCTTTTCCTGCATTTACTTACAGTATTTCCAGTATTTCTCTCATTGTACATTTCTCGTACCTATACATGCATCTGGTATATTTTCATCTTGAACTGCTACATAGTTTATGTCATTTATATAGAACTGCTATTTAGAGATGTACTTTGCTCCTTCCTGACTGGAAAATATTTTTCCAGACTGTGACCTTAGTAGACTGGTTCCGACACACTTAGGGATTGGAAGTAATGATTGCAGGTATGATTATGTTGTCTCTAGACTTGTGTTGTATTCTTTTATTCTTCAAATTCCTATCGTGCTGTAGTTGTGATTGAGTATGTTGTGAATATTTTTATAGTATTATCCGAATCTCCTTATGGAGTTGGATACTAGCGTGAGATTGTTAGTTAGTACTCGACCTAGACAGCGTTCTACCGCCGATGCTGCGGCGTAGGCTGGACGTACCCACGCACTCGTGCCCCTAAACCGGGTGCGGGTCGTGACAAAGGATTTATACAAAAATATACCTACACATATATATCTATGTCAATTGAACAATAAAGATATATATATATATATATACACACCAAAAATAGTACGTATACTATCATTTTTATATACTAAATTATACCAATTAAATTATACAATACTATATACAGATGAATATACCAATTAAATATATTTTGAAAATATGCTATGTATATATATATATTTAAAATACATACAGTAGAACACGTATTTATATATATCAATCATATATATATATATAAATATATTAAATGTATGTACAAAATATACATTTGAAATTATATCAAGTATATATATATATATACAATATATATATATATATATATATATATACCAACTTAATTATAGAATTTATCTAAATATATACTATACTCATACAATTGATTTCTAATAATTAAATAATATACAATTTACATATTTATACATTTTTACCAAAAATAATACATATACCAAATACGTTGTATATACATTTGCCTTGATTAAATACATACTTAATTATATAATTTATTTAATTACCTACTATGCTCATATAATCAGATATTAATAAAGTAATAATATAATATGCTAATTACCATATTAATTTAGATATATAAACAAACATTTATATATATATATACATTAGATATATATATATATACATTAATCAATATATACACAAATACCTATACATAGTTATATATATACACTAATATATTTTACAAGTTATTTACATACAATTAATTAAAAATAATTACTATACATATTTATTTTAAATACATACATTTACAAAATATACATTAATCATGTATTTCCATTTTACATTTAATTATATATATTAAGTATATAAGAATATACATTTATACGTATACCAATACTATTAAACAATTAATAAAAATAATACTATATACACATTAATATACATATTAATTAGATATATACATACATGTATATTTATACACATTAAATATATATGTAAACATGTATATACATATGTATATATACATATATATATATATAAAGAGAAAGAAGGGGAGAAGAAGAAGAGGGCTCACTGGGAAGGGATCGGCTGAACCGGTGCTGGCCGCCGGGGAGCAGTCGCAGCGAGGCGGGATGGGGAGGAGCAGCCGCAGCAGGGTGAACTGGCCGCCGGGTTGGCCGCCGGGTCGCCGGGTTTGGCGTCGGAGTTAATGGTTGATGGAGGGAGGAGCTTCGCCGGATCCGCCGGAGTTCAGGGCCGCCGGACGCCGAGGGGGAGGGCCGCCGGGTTGCTGCCAGGGTGCAGCGAGAGGAAGGAGGAGATGGGACAGGTGCAGCGGCTGATGGGGAAGGTTGCTGGCGTCGGACTGCACGCCGGAGGGAGGTCGGGGAGAACGAGAGCAGAGGGAGGAGCCGGACCGGAGTTAATGGTGGTGGAGGTGGTGGTGATGGTTGATGCTGGTGGAGGTGATGATGGGGGAGTCGAGGAGAGGCAGCATCCGCCGGCCGGAGTGCAGCGGGCTGGGTGCAGCGGCCGCCGGAGCAGTCAGAGGAGTTGGCCGCCGGGAATGCACAGTAAGGGGGGAGATGGTGAACAGTACTCCCCCCCTTATTTATTTGAATTTGAATTTAAAAGCAAATAAAAGAAGAAGAAGAAACAAGAAAGGAAAGAGAAGAAGAAAAAGGAAGGAGAAGAGAAGAAATGAGAAGAGGAAGGAAGAAAGATGTGGTTCCTACGTATGAGAGAGGGGATGGTGGCTTGAGAGGAGGTGGAGTTTTCTAGGTTGCCTAGGGGTTAGGGTTTGAGGGTACAAGTCATTAAATAGGAAGAGAGAGGGAATGATGTAGGGTGATGATGGGCCAATTTCAAATGAATGGCTAGAATTGAACATGAGAAAATTATTCATGGGGGATGAGGGTTCTTAATTAAAATTAATAGGCTCCCTCATTGATTAAAATAATTGGGTGAGGCCACAAAATGCCAAATTGCAATTTGGCCCCCTTAAATTTGGGAAATTGCACAAACACATAAAATGACGAAAATTGGGCGGACGATTCGGGGTCCGATGTTTTGTAGGGTCAGGGGGCACTGTAAGATGGTTATGGGCTGAATTTGCAGGACACTGGAATTAATTGGGGATTTTAGAATCAGATAAAATGGTATCCTCAATTTAAATAGAAATAAAATGCAAGTTGTGTTCAACAATTAATTAGGAGTACTTGGGGTCAAAATCAGATCAAGTCATCAATACCAATATTGAAGAAGACTCAGAACAGAATATTACCCTAATTTGGGTCGCACAAAAAATAGGTCAAGATGGCCTCCAATTTTCGATTGGAACGCACAACGATACAAAATAGGAAATTAAAAATAACGTCCGCGATGATTTTTGTGCGGCCAGAAACAATGCACAGGGAGCAAAATTATGAGTTGCAAAAATAGGAGAATTGAAGGCGGGCATGTCTAGGACAAGATTGCGAAATTTGTTGGAAGACAAAAGTCTGGATAGTGCTCCAATTATCGAAGCAAAGGCAAAGCGCAAAATATTAAATAAAATACAGTAATTAATTACAATCTCCAATAAATAAATTCTAAATAACTAATAAAATCCAGAATTCTATAATTCGGACAGAGGTTCGTCTACTGGCTTCTAGGTCTAGTCTGCTAGCTAAAATAAAATAATTAACACTGCATATAATTATATATTGGATTACACATCGCACAAAATTATTTAAATCAAATACACTATCATGCAATTAATTAATTGTAAATAACATAATATTAAATATTACAAAAAGTCGAAAATACCCCTGTTTTCAGAATGTGGTAGTGACAAGTCTACCCACCTTAAAAGAATTTCGTCCTCGAAATTTAAAATCCTCGAAGTAGCATTAAATCATACACACTTTTATTCCCTCAATTAAATTCATCAACCACGAATAATCCACAAGGTTTTTTCACAATTCAAAATTTTAAAATTATTGCATGACCTGAAAATCCTCGAAATAAAATCAAAGTCCATCTATCAAAAATTTCCTAAAATTTTTAGTTACTAATTCAATACTCGGAATTTAATATCCACTCCTCAATTACTCAACAATATGATATTTAAGGATTCTCCAAATGTGACATCCAAATATAAAGTTCTAAAATTCATAACTTGCAATTAAATAAATACATTGATAAATCTCCCAAAATTTCCAAATTTTAATAACCAATTTAAACATGTCATAATCTTCCTGGAATTAATACATCATAAATTCCGTCATGTTAAATTATTGGCCCTTTATTTAAATAGATGTTTATCCTCAAATTTTTAAATCCTCGATTGTTTTATTTATGTTTTTATTACCATCAAAATTAAATTCCTCAAATCATATAATCATGAACTACTCCATATTGTTATTTTACAATAAATTCTTTCCAAAAATTCTATAAATATTATATCCCTAAGAATCTTCAAAAATAAATCAAATCCCATTCTTATCACAATATCCTCCAAAATTTTAAGTTAATAACGAAATACAAGAATTTAATATTCAATCCTCCAATTGAAATCCAATCAGTGCATATTTCAAAAATTGAATCTCGTCCCAAATTTGAATTTAACACTAATCCATTTGTGTTCTTATCCCTCGATTTTTTTTTTCCACATAATATGCAACGATGTAATACTTATGAAATCTCCAATACAATATTCAAGATATAAGTTTATAACTTGCAGTCCAATAAATATATCGATGGCCTTCTTAAATTCCTCAATTTCAACGATAAATTCAATCATTTTATAGTCTTCTTAAAATCAATGATTTAACAAAACTTCAATTACGCCATATTAAATTCCCAACTCTTTATTTAATTTAATATTTTTCCTCAAAATTTAAGGCACCTAGTCCCTCTTTGTCAAGTCATAACCTCTTCGTTAATCTATGGATGTGTGAGACTGTGTGTAGCAGTTTCAATTGTGTCTGTGCAAGGGAAATTAGAGTGTGTAGGTATGAAGACTGAGTGAGGAATTCTGGGTATGTGCAGTGTAGGTAATTAGAATAGTGTCAGTGTTGAATTTAGTGTTGGTAAGGTATTGGTATGGGTTTGAATGTATAGTGTGTGTCCTTGTGTCAATGTATAGTTATGGGTGTATTCACTATAATGTATATATGTATACATATTTTGTAAAGGTATGTATTAATATATATGTATAAGTACATATTTTGTATATGTATATTGATGCATTTTATATATATATATACTTTGTATATTTTAATATAATTAGTATATGTATATGTATACATGAGTATATATCTATGAATATGTAATGTATTAATGTATATACTAGTTTATGTATCTGTATAAAATTAGTGTATATATATGCTTAATAACTATTTAATTAATATGTATAGTATATCTATATATTTAATATATGAATGCAATATGTACATGTATTGTATATAATTATGAGTATACGTATATGTACATATTTAAATCAATTTATATATATATTTCTATATACTTAGTATATATGTGTATATATATTTTAATATATATTTTGAATAAGTAATTAGTATATTCTTAAAATGTATATTTTGTATGAGCATTAGTATATTCTTAATATGTAAATTTGTATATATTTATTTAAATGCTATATATATATTTTGAATATTGTACTGTATTTTCATATAGAAATATGTATCAAATATGTATAGGTATATTATTTGTTTTATTATATTTAATTGTAAATTATAGTATGTAGAATTAATTACTAAGCATGTATAATTAAATGCCTCTGAATAAGTATATTAATTATTGTATAATTGAATATGTATCAAATTAATATTTTAAGTACGTGAATATGAATAACATTTATTTAATTAATATTTAAAGTACATAATGTATAGATATGTAAATACGTATTTGATATATGTTAATATATAAATGTACGAATTTTGGTAAATGTGCAACTATAGCAAGTAAGTTATATTGGTATATATTTTAGATATATTTCATGAATTATGTTTATATATATATACATACAAGTATTATTTTATTATGTTTATATGCAAGTATTATTTATTTTTAAAGTATATAGTTATACATATATCTATTATTGATATTGATGGAAATTATATGTAATTAATTAATAAGATGTTTATTTAAATATGTAGTCCTATTAGATGACCCTAGTTGACTAGTGCCCTGTCTGACATGGCCCTGAGGCCAGTGTTTATAGACTGTGTGTTAGCGTAGCATCTGATGCAAATGTGATATGTTTATAGGACTGTTGGGTTACCCAGGGGATACTCTGGAACAGGACATCCATAAATACCAGCTAAGGACCCGAGGCAAGTACATTCTCTGATAATTTCCAATTCCTGATAATTGCTATAAGTTCAATGATCTTGAAATGTTACAACTGAATCTTTGACACTGTGTTACACGGACTAGTATAGCTTGGATCGGCAGTCATGAGATGTTACCTTGATTATCGTATTGACATTGTACACGACATGTATATTTAGACATCGTACATGATAGACTTGACTTGCTCGTGTATCGTGACGTGTCATGGTTGGATCCACAGTACTAGTTGGGGGCGGGGAAGTAGTTAGTAAGAAATGTGATCATAACCTCTTATTGTAGTATAGAAATTGTAAGTGTTAATCATGCTCTTCACCCATGATTAGCCAGGCCCTGTAGCTATCGTACATGTTCCCAAGCCGATCACATTTTGAAACTACTATTTCAAACACTTAGCATAGATTACATTTTCCCTGTTTAAATCATATACTACATCACCCGTATATGATACTGTTTCTTGTTCTTTTCATTTCCATACATGCACTGACTATATCATATTGCCTATTGCCTGTCTCTTTACATTGCCTGTCTCTCTTAAAATTACCATTGCATTTATTTCACTATCTTCTCAGTAGCTAGCATGACATGTTTTATTGTATTATAGACATTATCAATTAATGGAACTGTTATTTGAGATTGTGCTTTGCTCCTTCCTGACTGGAAATATTTTTCCAGACTAGGCCTTAGAGGACCGCTGTCTGACACTTATGGTGAGTAGTTGCAGACTTGATAGTAGTTGTGATTCCAGGAGGTCTAGCATGGAAATTACTATTTTTAGTTAGTTCTTTTAACAGTCTATTTGGTACCGGATTTGTCTCCGGCATTTTGATGATTCTTGGATATTGTTGAGTTAGAATTTACTTGTGGACTTGTGTTGTGTTTAATTTAGTTTTATTATTCGAAATCTCATCGTGTTGTAATTCTGTGATTGAGTATGTGTTCATCTTAATTTTGTCATCCGTGCCTCCTAATGGAGATTGGATGCTTGCGTGACAGTAGTTAGATAGTATCAAGACCTTGACAGCGTTCTACCGCCGATGCTGCGGCGTAGGCTGGACGTACCCACGCACTCGTGCCCCTAAACCGGGTCCGGGTCGTGACACATTTTTAGTGGTGGCCCATGCAGGTCAGACTTCGCGAGTTGTGCGATGTCGTAGTAGTGTGACATCCTTGTTATACTACTGCGTGCCTGCTATAGAATCTAGGACATAGGATACTAGGACGAGAGCAAATACTCAATCACAATTCCTTGAGAGATTCCTGGGATGACCCCTGAGAATCTTGTTAAAACTTCCAATTTAAAATCATTTCCATGTTCCGTCCATTCTCACTTGTTGATATTGAATTTAATTGTTGTTGATTAGTTATTAAATTAGGATTTTGGTTTCACTTGTTGATTGTTGATTAGGTATTAAGTTAGGATTTTGGGTTTTATTATAAGGTTTGATTTCATATTAAGATAAATTTATAGACTGATTTATGGTATCATTTGAGGATGCCGTCAATGAGAAAAGTGAAAATGATTAACAGTAGAGCTATTGGACTACAGAAGGTGGATTTAAAATTTTTGAATTGAAGATTGAAAATGAATTTCAAATTTTAGGATTCTGAGAAGATTGAGATTGTTATTAAAATTTATTTTGAAGATTTCAATGAATTGCAAAATTTTGAAAATTGAGGAGTTGAAATATTGTTATTAAAATTTTATTTTTGAGGATTCAGATTCGATTCAATAAACCTAGACAAGTCTGTAAGGATTTTGGAAGTGATAAGATTTTCATTGCAGTATTTAAATAATTAACTTTGAGGGAAGTGTATACATTTTACTTTAAAAGTTTATTCGAGGAGTTATTTGAGGAATTTTATTTAAGGATAAGATTTTATAGTGAGAGAGATATATTAGTATATAAGTAGATGAGATGCATGTGTAAGGATCTGTTGGCTTGAGCATGATTGAGATTTCACTGCAAACTGACTTGGGTGTTCATCAAGGGTTGTATTAGAAAGTGCAGTACTTAGTATAGTTGTTCAAATTGTTATGCATTGAGTGATAAGATAAACTAGTATTAGCAATTGCAGTAGGTAAGGAAGCTAGCAGTGAGTGTGTTTGTGATAGAACTAGGGTACCTAGAGGATAGAGGTATCAACCTTGGATGCATTTTGACCTGTGCAATCACAACTAGGATTTATTTCCAATCTATCTATCTATTTTGAATGTTGCTTCCTTAGAACTGTACTGTCCTTCCTTGATGATATCGTATTTTGCCTAAATTGATTCTTTGGGATCTGTCTTCAGGATGTCGCCGCAGACACGGTCTATGAGAGCGGGAACATCAGCTTTAGAGGGGTCTGCCACCTCTCCACCTGATGGACAGACATCCGTAGTTCCTCCTACATCTCCAATACATGTGGGAAAGTCTGCACTTCTCGGGGATCCTTCTTCCCCACCTGTTCAGAAGATTGCCGCAGCTGTGACGGACAACCTTCCTCCTCCACCGACTCCGATTCCCGGAAGTTTGCCCATTGACGGAACGCAGATGTTTACCTTGATCCAAGGCATGGTAGATGCCCAGAGAGTGATGGCAGATGCTCAGCAAGTTCAAGCTGAGGCTCAAAGGGTGCAAGCAGAAGCGTACCAGGCACAAACCGAGCTGATGAAAGAAAACATAGAGAATGCTCATCAAGTGACTCTCCAAGCTTTGGAGAAAGTAGCACAGTACCAGCAGTTTCCTGGCCAGCAACAGCAGAGATCAGGCACTATAGTGGATTTCAAGAGGATGATGCCTCGAGAGTTTAAAGGTACCGAGGGGATACTCTACGCTGACGACTGGCTAGAGGATATAGAGAGAAGCCTGCGATTGACCCAGATTCTGGAGAACTTGCAAATAGAAGCCGCTGGCAGTCAAATGTTCGATATCGCACTCACGTGGTATCGCACGGAGCCGAGAACTGCACAAGGACTTACTTGGGAGACCTTCAAGGAACTCTTCAAGGATAAGTTCTTTCCCGACGTGGCATTGGGAACCTTGGAAAGTCAATTTCATGACTTAGTTCAAGGAAACATGTCGGTCGACGAGTACGCTGCAGAATTCTGTAGATTGAGCCGTTTTGCATCATCTATGATTCGGGACCCAGGAGATCGAGCCCGGAAATTCAGAAAGGGACTGACGAGAGAGATTCGGTCACGTACTTCTGGTCGGCGTACCGCTACCTATGAGGCTATCTTGATGGATGCTCAGATCGCAGAAGAGGATCTGGACCTCAGGCCTAAGAGGAGTCACGATACTTTTGAAGATACGAATGATAGCGCAGGACCAGCCAAGCATCCCCGTATTCAGCACCAATAGCAGTACCAAGTACCTTTTCATAATCAGCAACAACCATGGATATTTCAGCATCCACCGCAGTACCTAGCACCAGTTCCTATCCAGCAACATCCATGGGAGTATCAGTATCAATAACAGTACCAGGCACCAGTCCGTGTTGAGCAGAATCAGCAACAGCCTCCAAGAGTGACACAGCAGACTTGTCATTTCTGTAAGAAGCCAGGTCACCTTTGGGAGAGCTGTAGAACGAGGCTAGGACTTTGTTTGCACTGCGGCGCTACGGGACATCGAGTAAGGGATTGTCTTCTAGCCTCTTATCTTCCCGACCAGCGCTCAACTTCAGATTATAGAGATCCAGTTAGGCTACCTGTGGAACCGTATATTGCTCAGTACCCGCGGAGGGAACCACCCCAGCAGGACGGGCATTTGCGGTGACGGTCGAGGGACCGATATTGCAGGTAATGTGTTTGAAGGTTCTGTTCTTTCCTCCATTCTGTTCCTCTCTATTTGATTGATTGATTGATTGATTGCTTAGTACCGTAGTTCGTATGCATGCCTCTTGTTATAATGTAGTAGTAGTACCCCTGATACATAGACTACAACACCATAACAAATGAGACCATAACCATGTATGTTCCCCCTAGATTGTATGTGGTATGACTATAGGTAGAATTTTCTTAGACCGTGATTATTGGTGTTGACTGTAGTGAAGATTCATGAAGGAGTTATGACTTGACAAGAGTAACAAGATGATTAAAATTTGAGGATAATTATTGATTTAAATAAATGGTTAAGAAATTAACATGGCATAATTGGTGATGTATTAATTCCAGGAAGATTATGACATGATTAAATGGGTTATAAAAATTTGAAAATTTTGGGAGATTTATCAATGTATTTATTTAATTGCAAGTTATGAATTTTAGAACTTTATATTTGGATGTGACAATTGGAGAATCCTTAAATATCATATTGTTGAGTTTTTGAGGAGTGGATATTAAATTCTGAGTATTGAATTATTAACTGAAAATTTCGGGGAAATTTTGATAGACGTGGATTTTGATTCTATTTCGAGGATTTTTCGGAATGAAATAATTTTAGAATTTTGAAATTTGTGAAAAGATATTGTGGATTATAACCTGATTTCATGGATGACAAATTTAAATTTGCGGGAATAATAATGTGTATGATTAAACACTAATATGAGGATTTTAAATTTCGAGGACAAAATTCTTTTAAGGTGGGTAGACTTGTCACTACCACATTCCAAAAACAGGGGTATTTTCGACTTTTTACAATATTTAATATTAGTGTAGTTATAATTAATTAATTGCATGAATAGTATATATTTAAATTAAATAATTTTGTGCGATGTGTAATTAAATATATAATTATATGCAGTGTTAATTATTTTATTTTAGCTAGCAGACTAGACCTAGAAGCCAGTAGACGAACACCTGTCGGAATTATAGGGTTCTGGATTTTATTATTTTATCTAGAATTTAATATTTGGAGATTGTAATTAGTTACTGTATTTTATTTAATACTTTGCGCATTTGCCTTTGCTTCGATATTTGGAGCACTATCCAGACTTTTGTCTTCCAACAAATTTCACCATCTTGCCCTAGACATGCCCGCCTTCCATTCTGCTATTTTTGCAACTCATAATTTTGCTCCCTGTGCATTAATTCTAGCCGCGCAAAAATCGTCGCGGACGTTATTTTAAAATTCCTATTTTGTATCGTTGTGCGTTCCAATCGAAAATTGGAGGCCATCTTGACCTATTTTTCATGCGGCCCAAATTAGGGTAATATTCTGTTCTGAGTCTTCTTCATTTTTGGTATTGATGACCTGACCTGATTTTGGCCCCATGTACTCCTAATTAATTGTTGAACACAACTTGCATTTTATTTCTATTTAAATTGAGGATACCATTTTATCTGATTTTAAAATCCTAATTAATTCCAGTGCCCTGCAAATTCAGCCCGTACCAGTCTTACAGCACCCCCTGACCCTACAAAACATCGGACCCCGAATCGCCTGCCCAATTTTCGTCATTTTATGTGTTTGTGCAATTTCCCAAATTTAAGGGGGCTAAATTACAAATTGGCATTTTGTGGCCTCACCCAATTATTTTAACCAATGAGGAATCCTAAATATTTTAATTAAACCTCACCTTCATTTTCCCACATGAATTAAATTTCCTCATGTTCAATCCTAGCCATTCATTTGAAATTGGCCCATCACCACCCTCCATCAAATCCCCTCATCCCTATATAATGTCTACATCAAACCCTAATCCCTAGACTACCTAGAAAACCCCACCTCCTCACAAGCCCCCACATCCCCTCTCTCATCCGTATGTAAAATTTTTCTTCCCTTCTCCTTCTCTTTTCTTTTTCTTCTTCTTCTTCCTTTTTCTTCTTCTTCTTTTATTTTTTTGGGTTTGAATTCAAATTCATTAGGGGGGGGAAACACTGTTCACCCATTTCCCCCCATCTCCTGAACCCGACCCTGTTCCGGCGATACTCCGGCGTTCAGCCGACTGCTCCCCCTCACGAGCATCGGTCCGGCGGCGTTCAGCCTGGCCCGGCGGCTCCTCCCCTCGCCGCGGCTGTGCTCCCCAACCCCCATCCTCCTCCTCCTGATCGGTCCGGCTGCTTCTCCCCTTCCGCTGCGACTGCACACCCCGGCGGCCATCCGGCGGCTGCTCCTCCCCGATCTCCCTTCAGTCCAGCCATTCACCACCACCGGCCTCTACTCCCTCTCCTCCTCAACTTCCTCCCCTCACGAACTCCGGCGGAACCTACTGCTCCTCCCCGCAACTCCCTGTGTCCGGCGCTGAGCCGATCCCCTCCAGCCCACTGCACCAGGCTACCCTGTCCCCGGCTATGCTCCTTCCCTCCGGCGCCGACGTAGCCCACTACTGCTGCCCGCAGTTCCTGTGCGGTGGCCGACTTCCCCTGCACTCCAGTCCGGCGGCCCTCTGCCCCTCCGGCGGCCGGCAACCCCTCACTGTAAGTCCTCTCTCCCCTTCCCTCTTTATATATATATATGTGTATATATATACGTATATATATACGAGTATATATATACTATATGAATATGTATTGTAGGTAATTATTTAATGTGAATATAATGGTATATTAATCAATGAATTGTATATGTAATATATTCATGTATATATAACCAATGTATATTTGTATATATATTAATAAATGTGTATAGTATTAAATTAAATTAATGTTTAATATATATTGGTATGGTATATATATAAATACCTTGTATAACGTATTATGGGTGTATTCACTATAATGTATATATGTATACATATTTTGTAAAGGTATGTATTAATATATATGTATAAGTACATATTTTGTATATGTATATTGATGCATTTTATATATATATATATACTTTGTATATTTTAATATAATTAGTATATGTATATGTATACATGAGTATATATATATGAATATGTAATGTATTAATGTATATACTAGTTTATGTATCTGTATAAAATTAGTGTATATATATGCTTAATAACTATTTAATTAATATGTATAGTATATCTATATATTTAATATATGAATGCAATATGTACATGTATTGTATATAATTATGAGTATACGTATATGTACATATTTAAATCAATTTATATATATATTTCTATATACTTAGTATATATGTGTATATATATTTTAATATATATTTTGAATAAGTAATTAGTATATTCTTAAAATGTATATTTTGTATGAGCATTAGTATATTCTTAATATGTAAATTTGTATATATTTATTTAAATGCTATATATATATTTTGAATATTGTACTGTATTTTCATATAGAAATATGTATCAAATATGTATAGGTATATTATTTGTTTTATTATATTTAATTGTAAATTATAGTATGTAGAATTAATTACTAAGCATGTATAATTAAATGCCTCTGAATAAGTATATTAATTATTGTATAATTGAATATGTATCAAATTAATATTTTAAGTACGTGAATATGAATAACATTTATTTAATTAATATTTAAAGTACATAATGTATAGATATGTAAATACGTATTTGATATATGTTAATATATAAATGTACGAATTTTGGTAAATGTGCAACTATAGCAAGTAAGTTATATTGGTATATATTTTAGATATATTTCATGAATTATGTTTATATATATATACATACAAGTATTATTTTATTATGTTTATATGCAAGTATTATTTATTTTTAAAGTATATAGTTATACATATATCTATTATTGATATTGATGGAAATTATATGTAATTAATTAATAAGATGTTTATTTAAATATGTAGTCCTATTAGATGACCCTAGTTGACTAGTGCCCTGTCTGACATGGCCCTGAGGCCAGTGTTTATAGACTGTGTGTTAGCGTAGCATCTGATGCAAATGTGATATGTTTATAGGACTGTTGGGTTACCCAGGGGATACTCTGGAACAGGACATCCATAAATACCAGCTAAGGACCCGAGGCAAGTACATTCTCTGATAATTTCCAATTCTTGATAATTGCTATAAGTTCAATGATTTTGAAATGTTACAACTGAATCTTTGACACTGTGTTACACGGACTAGTATAGCTTGGATCGGCAGTCATGAGATGTTACCTTGATTATCGTATTGACATTGTACACGACATGTATATTTAGACATCGTACATGATAGACTTGACTTGCTCGTGTATCGTGACGTGTCATGGTTGGATCCACAGTACTAGTTGGGGGCGGGGAAGTAGTTAGTAAGAAATATGATTATAACCTCTTATTGTAGTATAGAAATTATAAGTGTTAATCATGCTCTTCACCCATGATTAGCCAGGCCCTGTAGCTATCGTACATGTTCCCAAGCCGATCACATTTTGAAACTACTATTTCAAACACTTAGCATAGATTACATTTTCCCTGTTTAAATCATATACTACATCACCCGTATATGATACTGTTTCTTGTTCTTTTCATTTCCATACATGCACTGACTATATCATATTGCCTATTGCCTGTCTCTTTACATTGCCTGTCTCTCTTAAAATTACCATTGCATTTATTTCACTATCTTCTCAGTAGCTAGCATGACATGTTTTATTGTATTATAGACATTATCAATTAATGGAACTGTTATTTGAGATTGTGCTTTGCTCCTTCCTGACTGGAAATATTTTTCCAGACTAGGCCTTAGAGGACCGCTGTCTGACACTTATGGTGAGTAGCTGCAGACTTGATAGTAGTTGTGATTCCAGGAGGTCTAGCATGGAAATTACTATTTTTAGTTAGTTCTTTTAACAGTCTATTTGGTACCGGATTTGTCTCCGGCATTTTGATGATTCTTGGATATTGTTGAGTTAGAATTTTACTTGTGGACTTGTGTTGTGTTTAATTTAGTTTTATTATTCGAAATCTCATCGTGCTGTAATCCTGTGATTGAGTATGTGTTCATCTTAATTGTGTCATCCGTGCCTCCTAATGGAGATTGGATGCTTGCGTGACAGTAGTTAGATAGTATCAAGACCTTGACAGCGTTCTACCGCCGATGCTGCGGCGTAGGCTGGACGTACCCACGCACTCGTGCCCCTAAACCGGGTATATAAATATAGAATCTATTTATTCTAAATATATTGGCATGAGTCGTGGGCCACCACTAAAAACGTCGTGAATATATGGACGAAATATATGTATTCTGATAGTATAATGTTGCCCCTAAATTAATATGTATTCTGATATAAAGATATGCGGGTTAATTAGTTTAATTTATATGCGGTTGTATACAAACTAAATCGGAATACATATTAATTTTTATACATATTAGTTCCATCTTTTGTCATGGTATTCAGTCTCTATTATGGAAATATAATTGTTATATTTATCCAAATTTCCTTGAAAGTTTTTTTTTTTTTTTTTTTTATAATTCAATACTCGGAATTTAATATTCACTCCTTAAATTTGATTTTTTCAATGCACAAGTATAAAAATGAAATCTCGCCCCACAAGTTTAAATTTAAACATTAACCCATCAATAAATTTATTCCTCGATTTCCTCTTTCCTCAAAATGCTCAACAAATTACTATGAAAATTCCTAGTAGCCTATAATTTTGTGGTCTACTATGAAAATTTAAACATTAACCCCACAATGTACGATGTCAAAATTAGAAGTTATAATAAGATTACCATGAAAATTACATTGTCGAGCGTCTGTGGTCGATGTTATAATCAGAGAAATATTGTCAAAATTAGAAGTTATAATCAGAGAAATATTGTCAAAATTATAGTAGCCTATAATTTGTCAAAATTATAGGCTACTATGAAAATTACTATGAAAATTTAAACATTAACCCCACAATGTACGATGTCAAAATTAGAAGTTATAATAAGATTCTCAAGGGGTCGTCCCAGGAATCTCTCAAGAATTTGTGATTGAGTATCCTTCTCTCATCCTAGTAGCCTATGTCCTATATTCTATAGCAGGCACGCAGTAGTACAACTAATACGTCGCACTACCACAATATCGCACAACTTGCGAAGTCTGACCTGCATGGGCCACCACTCAAAACGTGTCACGACCCGCACCCGGTTTAGGGGCACTAGTGCGTGGGTACGTCCAGCCTACGCCGCAGCATCGGCGGTAGAACGCTGTCTAGGTCGAGTACTAACTAACAATCTCACGCTAGTATCCAACTCCATAAGGAGATTCGGATAATACTATAAAAATATTCACAACATACTCAATCACAACTACAGCACGATAGGAATTTGAAGAATAAAAGAATACAACACAAGTCTAGAGACAACATAATCATACCTGCAATCATTACTTCCAATCCCCAAGTGTGTCGGAACCAGTCTACTAAGGTCACAGTCTGGAAAAATATTTTCCAGTCAGGAAGGAGCAAAGTACATCTCTAAATAGCAGTTCTATATAAATGACATAAACTATGTAGCAGTTCTAGATGAAAATATACCAGATGCATGTATAGGTACGAGAAATGTACAATGAGAGAAATACTGGAAATACTGTAAGTAAATGCAGGAAAAGAATAATATGTCACTGAGCAAGAATCCTATGACTAAGTGTGTGAGTACTAGCTTTAACATGTGATCGGCTTGGGAACTTGATCAGGCTGGTTACATGTGATTAGCTATGATTCACGAAGGTCAGGCTAACCGTTGGTTAGCTATGATGCATGTAGAGGTCAGGCTAATCATACGTAACAGCTATGAAGCATGGAGATGGTCAGGCCGTACCCGACGTGAGATGTGGGGTGAGCTATGATGCATGGAAAGTTGGGTATGATCACATATCTACACTAAAATACTCCCCACCCCCGACTGGTATAGTAGTTCTAATCATGGTACGCTATGGCACGGGATTCCCCAGGAAGGTAGCAAGTCTCCCCGGGAATCAGTGTCTGTACATGCACAAGATAACAAGGAAAACAAGTCTTGTACAAGCTACACCATGAATAAGGAATAACATCTCATGACGAGATCCGTGTATACCAATCCGTGTAACCAGCGTGTCAAGAGCATGGATATTCACACTAGATACAGTGAACATAGGAGATATCATAAATTAGATACTAATCAGAGAATGTACTTGCCTTTGGTCCTTAGCTGGTGAATACCGAGGTCCTGTTCCAGAGTGTCCCCTGGGTAACCCAACAGTCCTATAAACATATCACAAGCAAAACCACATTTGCATCAGACGCTACACTACACACACAATCAAATACCTAACTCAGGGCTAAGCCTGGCATGGAACTCAGTCAACTAGGGTCATCTAGTTAGACAGACATCTATAACACATTATACCTATTTAACTAACATTAACACCTACAATATTACTTGCACCAAAATAAATACATATACAATATATATATATACCATTTAATTCATGCATAATATATATATATAGGTTGAACAATATATTTACCATATATATTAATTTTATATCTATAAAAATATGCTAAGTAGGTTTACAAATACATAAATATACATATACCAATACGAAAATATAAATCTACATACATATATATATTTACCAAAATACGTATTAAATTAATATGTATATTACCAATATATTTTTATACCAAATTACATACATATATATATATGTTTATACATATACACATTTTTTTTATTAACATATACCCTTACCAAATATATACATATATACATTTTTATACCAAAAAATAAGAATTATACTATATACAATTTTAGAATTTACGTAAAAGCCAATATATTTATGCATCTATAGTAAAATTGGTCACCAGCCCCAAATAAACAATTTTGAACTAAGTTTTATTATGGAAATTATTTCTTAATAATAATATAACCCAAAACTTATTATTTTTGTTCACACAACCAAAATCCTTGTATTTTACTAAAATCTAAACTATTTTAAATATTAATTAACTAATTATATTAACTACTGATTAAAATTTAAATTCCTGATTAACAAATTAATTAACTAATTAAGAAATAATTAACTACCCTAATTACATGAAATTTCTATACTAATTACATTAATTTACTAGACTAATTATAAATTCAATTAACTAATTATATAAAATAAACTAATTATATAAATAACTAATTATATAAAATAAACTAATTTTATGGATTAATTAACTAATTATGAATTAATGAAACCAATTTTTGAGTTAATTAAACTAATTATAAATTTACTAAACTAATTATTAATTAACTAAATTAATTAATATAATTATCTAAACTAATTAGTATATCACTAAATACATATACAGAGCAGAAGACAAAGGGGAGGAGAAAAGAGGGCTTACGGTTGGGGTTTCCGGCGTCGGTTGCGGGGAAGTCCGGCGGGGTCGGCCGGCAAGGCGCGGGGAAGTCCGGCTCGAGGCGGCTGCGGCGAAACCCGACGGTCTGCAGCGGCCACGGCTCGACGGAGGATTCGAGGCGGCGGCGGTTCTTCTCGGCGGCGACGGATCTCTGAGCTCGACGCGGCGGCTGCGTCGGATCTGAGGCGACTACCGGCGGCGTCGACGGATCTGCTGTGGCGGTCGAACTCGAGGCGGCGGATGCTCGATCTCGGCGGTGGCGGGGATCCGCGGCGGCTGGCCAGATCGAGGAGGCGGTTTCGAGGTGGCTGCGGTGCTCGGTTCCAGCGGCGGTGCTCGACGCGGGTAAGGCGGCTGCGTCGACCACAGACGCTCGACGCCGAGGGGGTCCAGTCGCCGGCGGCAATCAACTCGGTGGCGGATCTCTGATCTAGGTTAGGGTTAGGGTTAGGGTCTGTGTGTCGGGGTCGTGTCCGGGGCTGGACACGGCGGTGGTGCACTGTGGACGTGTCCGGTGTTGGACACGGGTTTGAATGTACTGTGGTGTGGGGGTGGTGTCTGGGTGTGTCGGACACGGAAATCTGGTTGTAATACTGTAAATCTGGACACATGAAATGAATGGATACGGTGGGACACCCGGGGTCGGACCCGAGGCCATCACGGCTGACACGGTGATGCTGGACACACAGACACGAGCACACAAAAATGGTGGTGGCTTTGGCTTGTGGGAATTTGTGGAGGCTAGCTAATAAATTGGAGATTAGGGTTTCTAGGGAGTGGTGATGAGAGACTTAAATAGGTAGAGAGTTGTGGGCTAAAGGGTGAGGATTGGCCCAATAATGAATGGCCAGGATTAAATATAAAAGGGTTTCTCATGTGGGAAAAATGAGGGTGTGTAGGCCAGTTAATGGGAAATGGCAACTTGTAAAAATAAAATAAAGATTATAATTTCAGAAAATGTTTTTAGGAAAGCTGGCTAATTTCCAATTAGCTACTAATTAATACATTTTGCAAAATCTTAGAAAGTATGACATTTATTTATTTACTATCCCAATAAATAAAAATTTATTTTATTTTATCAACTAGTCTTTTAAATAAATATTTAGTTAAAACAATAATTTTTATGATTCAAGCCAATAAATATTTGAAACTAGAAATATATATATATTATTATTTACTTACTTATTCTATAAGAAAGCGATATTTAGGAAAAATGATTTTTATACAAGATTATAAATTACCTTCTGAAACCAAACATTATTAAAAATCTAATATCAGAATTTCAAGGAAAATATTTCATACATTCGATATCAAGAAAAATAAAATCTAATTATTTCGGAAACTGGAAATCGGAGGTTACACGGCATCACGTCTAGATAGAAAAGATCGTCCCGCGGGAGCATTGGCATGATGATTCGCACCTAGCGGGGATGGCCGATTACTTACGAGAGATCGGTTCGTGACATATTAGCATCAGAGCATGGCTTTATGTCTTTGAACTTCATATCGATTTTTTTAGTTTTGAAAGCTCGTTCGTGGGTTATGTGCATACACTCTCTCTCGTTAAACCGATAGGATATTCCATACAATGAGTCTAAATAATTTTAAAAGTGTATGTGAATGATATGATTGCTTGTACGAAATTATGATGCGAAGACCTTTGTGCTGACCTGTGTTAGACTTTGTGGGAATAGACTAGTGCTAGAAATTGCAAGTTAAGTGCAAACCCGAATGCCTATATGTGATTATCCAGCTGGTTAGCATGCGAAATAGAATATTATTCGAACGGTTAGCTATGCACACAGCTTTTTAGCTAAGATGTGTTAAGTATCGTGCGCCAAGACCCTTTTGGTGCGAGATTGGGACATCGTTCAGAATAAAGATAAGTCATACTTAGAATGAAAACCAATAGAAATATTATCAAATTATCGCTAAGGCGAATATAGAGAATCATGCTTGGATTTTGAGAAATAGCTCGAACGGTATTTCGTGTCAGCAGATACAAATCAAATATTGTTTACTTGGATGACTATCAACATGAATATATTCCTGAGTGGTGTATGATTCATTTTGAAAATGTTCAAACGAATTTATGGGTCTCGTACGATAGTTGGTTTGAACAAATTTAAGAATGTCTTGAATAAGTAATAATGCTTATATCGAATTGGGATTCAAGAAAATAAAATCGATATCTTGGTCAAGGAAACTTGGTAAAAACTTGATGGATCGTATGAGCAATTTTAAATTGAATCAAACGGATTGAGCTTAAATAGAATATCGCTCGATAAGAGTTAGCCCGAGAAGAAATATTGTGGTTGGATAAAAGAGGTAAGCGATAACGGATTTGACCTGGAGTTTGGAAGAATAATCTTTAATCTAGTTCAAAAATATAACCTTCAAAATCAGTCCCAGCAAGAAGGATTATCTTATGGGAACGCCGGCATGGTAATTTCACGTACGGCGGGGATGATCGAACTCACAAGAACATGTTCGATGATTATTCCAAACGAACTCGATGAATAGAACGTATCAAAAGTGGACAGACTTTGGCTTGAGAATTGAACTTAGTTGTTTGAGGAATGCCAGAAGTAGACTATGGATTTATCAAATGGTAATATTAAAGTTGGATGATTTTGCTAGACAAATTATAATTACGGCATGATCGGACATGACTTGATGGATTTTATATATATCTTGAATGGAGCAAAGTAAAATTATAAGGTGTCTCGATCATTTCGATGATAACCATATTATTCGATATTTTTGTATTGTGTTAGCGTAACTCTATGCTCGTATATGTGTCACACCCGGATTATGACGATTATCCAGCGGGAGCGTTGGCGTGGTGATCTCACGTCCAACGAGGATGATCGAACTTACGGAAGACCAGAACTTGACAACTTATGGATCGTCTTGACTTGTGGTTCGACATGATAAGACAAATTTGGAAATACAAGTGAATTAGAAGTGTTTCAAGGATGAGTTAGTCTAGAACCTGGAGTAAGTCACGCTTGAAGGTCTTGTGAATGGATACATGAATCTGGTTGAATGACTTAGAGTTATAATCAAGGATTTAAAATTGAATCATGGCTTGGTGGTCTAGACTTAGAATGGATATGTGGGTTCTATCAAACATACTTGAGGAGATAGACTATACAAATCACTAGGCTTGTCCTGCAACTTGGATATTCCATAAATTTAACTAAACAGACTCGAACCCTATACAAACGAACGTGTTATTGTGAGTAGGATAATCTGTGCTCAATATTTAGAAATCTGAGTAAAATGATCTTGGGTATAATATCCCGTCCAAACGAACAATAATTTAACCTTAGAAATTGGGGCGAGCATCGTGCGACAAATTTGCACGATGAATTATGTGCTTGAACTTGTACCTATGACCTTGTGAGCTGACCTAGTAATTAGGCAGATAACCCTATACCGAGTGAAAGAACTTGTGTAGCCGACTTTAGAACATTGCCTGAGCAAGCCATAGAACTGGTGCAGTAAGACTTAGTGTTAGACTTGGAACGGTAAGTGTATGCTATGTTTGACACAAACGGAATGTACGATAGGACATGGAGGCTAGTCTGTTGATCAGATGGATCATGCTTAACGGTAGTACAATGCTTGATTTGAGTGGGATTGGAAATAACTTAGATTTTATTGACCCTGTTGGAGGTATCATCGTGATTTGTAAGACGAGAATCCTTGAGATTTTCGCAAGTAGCTTATCCGATTTCACTATCGCTAAGTTTGGTTGAATGTATATATTTGAGGGATGCCTTAAATGTGTGCACGATCCAAGACTCAATGATATATTGAACTCGAGTGCAAAGACTTCGCTATCGCTAAGTTGGTTGACATGTGTATGTTTGAAGAACGCTTTGAATATATACACGATCCAGACTCGCGATATGCTGATCTCGAATGCTAATGTAAGTGAATATGTTAGATTCACATGGATGAGTATATTGATTTGGATAAGTTTGCCTCAGTCTTAGATCATTATTCAAGATGGACCCCGCGTTAAGCGATATATGTTTCGCGCTAAGCGCAGTTGAGATCGAATCAGAGCTTGGATTGAATATTAGAGTCATTAAATGAGACAGACCCAGCATATACGCGACACGGTATAAGGAACGAGTAAGAAATTATGTTCGAATGGATCTAGTGGTACCAATCGGTATGCTTGAGATAGATTCGATAATGCTATATAATGGTTTGCGCTCAGGAAGTCTCGAGGATGAGACTTTTTCTGAGTGGTATATAATGTAATGACCTATTCCGTTCAAGCGGACAACCGATTCAAATGGTACAAGTGTAATAACCCGACCCACTTTGCTCAGTGAGAAGACTCGTTTGAGGTAAAGGATTCCAGACTTGGCCCTTCAGGAGTTCAGATTTAGACTTTCAAAGGCTCGCTCTGAGTATCGCTCGACCGAGGTGAATCATCGCTTAGGTGGGTGGCTAAGATTAACTCGTCTTTGCTTAGCCAGCATACTTAAAATCTGGACGATACATGCTAGTCGCTAGGTAAATCACCCCCTTGCATACTAATAAAGAATACAACGCACCTAGCTAAGACAATAATCCCATCTTGTATTGCTTGTGTTAGAACATGGAAATAAAACTTTGCTTATAAATGGACCCTTATACCTTTGTCTTGTGCAAGTAGACCCCGCTATGCCTCGAGTAGATCATTATATACTCTACGTAGGTCACTACTTCACTTGTTTATACTGCACGCCCATAGATAATGTCGATCGATATATCCCTGTACGGTTATACTCCTCTCACTATACCATAGACCGTGCCAAAGTAAATGCTTATGTTTCACAAAATGCATGCTTGCCTGCTTATGTTGTAACTTGTACTCGTTGTCTCGATTCAATATTTGTCACATAATTTATGCTACGACCCCAGTAACACTACCTTGTCTTGCATTCATCTAAGTTCTTCGGAAGACCATTGAATAGTCGTTTCGTGCAAGAATGAGCCTGAAAGTATTCGAGACAGTTAGGGCGCCAAGGCAATTCCCAAACCAGGGGATTTGTATCAAGTCAATAATCCAAGAATCATAGCTAATGGAGCAATACTCATCCCATACTGAATTAAATAGCTCGAGGAGTCGATACATATATTGTGAACAATTTTGTCTTGAACTTGATCTTGTACCTGACCGGAGGCCCGAAAGATTAGAGACTTGCATGGTCACGGATAACTTGGTGCACAAGGGAGATCTTCGGATCTTGTTCCACTAACGATCTCCGGGACACCGGGGCCGATTCGACCGGTCGGAACCTCCTGACTATAGTCGCCTGCGTCGGGCGGAATATGTGTAATGCCCCATGTGCCTCTTGTACACCATTCTGCCCATAAGACTACACCGTCCTCTATGGCATTATGCCAGTGACCTCATGTTCATATAGATAAGTAATCCTCACTTAGCGGTAATCCACGTGCGAGTTATTGTATTGCATCTAATAATCTGAAATACCTGAACGATTATGAGTATAAGTCATCTATACATAGATTGAGCAACCTGAGCAATCTATTGAACACTTAAACATCCATTATAATACGTCTGGATAATCTGTATAACTCATGTACCTGAAATAGGACCTCGCTCATGATACTTGTGTTTGCTTATGCTATTGCCCTGGTTTTCATTATAAATGCTTATGCTTGGTTAAACTTGGTTGCCTTAGACAGGGAAGGACGAATGATAAGTTGGTAAGTCTCACCGTGTTACCCTTATATCATACGGCGTACTGCTAGAGAGTTAGGTTTTATATCATGCCGTGAAACTGATCCTAAGGAAAGAATAGAAAGATAACTTAATAGATGGTGCACGGAACCTATATAACGTGTTTAGATTTATTGAACGGGCGAGAAGCCTCCCCACCAGTGCATTCATGTACTGATAATCCACCAGATTTCTTGTAGGGTACGGAAGAACCTCGTTTAATGCGAAAACCCCCTTCGTGTGTGCTAAGGCGTATATTTCACTCTGGAGCCTTAGAACGTTGCGTCCGAAACTGAAGCACATATATAAGATATAATATTGGAACATCGTCTATGTATCATTCCATAAATATATCCACTTGGCACGCTTTTACTGTTCAGAGAGAGAGAGGCTTCAGCGACTTGTAATCTCGGCCTAGCGCCGCTTGTAACACTTGTTCAATATCAATAAAGAACTTGTTTTACTTCTATACTTGAGTTATTCAATTCTTCCGCTATTGATGACTCTGTGAACTTGTTACCAATCGTCTGTTCATTTCTTATTCTGCTGCACTCGGACTATCTGTACGACTCTGTGGCTTAGACATCTTACTGCATATTCAGATCATGGCCTTACACGGGCGAGGCTTGAGCTCGTGCGGCATTACGTCAAGATGAGAAAGATTGTCCCATGGGAGCGCTGGTGCGGGGATTCGTGCCTAGCGGGAACGGCCGATTACCTGCGGGAGATCGGGGCATGACAATTGTCATGCCCCGGCCCCGCCAGGGCTGCCGCTCTGCCCGCCCCCGCTGGGCCGGATCGAACCGAGCACGAATCACCGTGCCTTGGTGCACCGAACGCGAATCACTGCGCCCGTCCTGCGGATGCGAGGAAAGGGGACGTTTAGCCCGTGCGAATATATCGGGGACGTGATGCCGTGCAGGCCTGGGGTTGTGTCCGCACAAGGCTTCATCGTCTAAGTTTGTTTGTCGGCTATCATCGCATCAATCGAGTAAGCAGCGGAAAGGGACTTATTGCAATGCAATGCATTTAGCCAACTGAGTATTCGGGACAATCGAGGGACTTGGGTTCCTTTATACAAAGGCATTTGTTCCATACATTATGCCCTCTTATACGATAACATCTCGGGGCATAATCGAAACCAGGATTCCGGATCTTAGGGAGTGTGGCACGCCTATCGCTCCCTCGGACGATCCAATACCTGAAAGCAAGTAAACTGTTGGTGGGTTAGCAATTTTATAAGTACTGGTGAGATAAAACAACTGAACAGAAATAAGAATTCACTAAAACCAATACTAAGTAATCATGTTATAAAATATTACATTACTAGTGATCTTTGTAGTTTTACCTATGTTCGTTTCATGCAGCAGAAGAACGGAGTCATATTACATTATTTTGGAAATATCTTTTAAAACAGAGTTTCATATTGAATATACAAGCAAGCAAGTCGTTCGTTCTGTTTTAAGGTGTGCGTAGCTTGTCTCGTGTGACTCGAGGGTCAAATGCATAGCTAGACACACATACACAATCTTAGGGGCAGTCCATCTATCCAAGCTAACATAATGACTTAGCTATATGCAGGGCGGTCCCCGAGTATCTCAGGATCGGCAGCTGGTTGTACAGCATACCAATGACTCTTTCATCTGAAGCTATGGCAGTTGTGACCCATGGTGGCTATGACGCATGCAGTTCAGCTCTCCACCAAAGCCATTGTCCGACCGTATGCGAATGCATGGAACACTATCAAATAAACTCTAGTATGTAGATGAGACGAACCATCAGAACAGTTATCGTTGTTGCGGGGCAATCCGACTTATCACTTGAACACATTCAAGCACAATATGGTTCTCTCGAAGCATAGACGATGGTGAACATGTTCATGCACTCTTAGATAAGCATTTCAGGATTCTCGTTAAGCAGACTTGTTCATTACAAAGACAAGCTAGGTGAGTTCGTTCATTAACATGCTAAGGCAGGTTCTATCATTCTCTTATGAAAATATTGTAAGCAAAAACTCATGTTATTATTAAGACGTGCAAGAATCAGAGAACGAAGTTCTGCCCACTCGCCTTGATACATAATACCGACGCGGAGCAGGGCATTACATACTTACCAACCAAAAAAAATTTCGTCCTCGAAACTTCAAGGATAAATTCTCGATATTCCGAGCAGCGATAGTGCCATACCTCGTCGTACTCAATCGAAACAATCAAGCAATTCAAGTTCAGTCAACATTTTATACTTTGAGAATATCTATGGACTTATTGTATGGAACGCTGTATTGCAATACCATATCGATAATATCTCAGAGTCATAGCAACGAATTTTGGGCCAGAAGATCGATTCTACTCTGATACCATTCTGTCACACCCCAGCCCCGCCCAGGCCATCGCTCCGCCCGCCCCCGCCGGGCCGGATCGAACCGAGCATAAATCACCGTGCCTCGGTGCACCGGACGCGAATCACTGCGCCCGTCCCTCGGGTGTGAGGAAAGGGGACGTGTAGCCCGTACGAATATATCGGGGACGTGATGCCGTGCGGGCCTGGGGTTGCGCCCGCACAAGGCTTCATCGTTTAAGTTTGTTTGTCGGCTATCATCGCATCAATCGAGTAAGCAGCGGAAAGGGATTTGTTGCAATGCATTGCATTTAGCCAACTGAGTATTCGGGACAATCGAGAGACTTGGGTTCCTTTATGCAAAGGCATTCGTTCCATACATTACGTCCCCTTATACGATAACATCTCGGGGCACAATCGAAATCAGGATTCCGGATCTTAGGGACTGTGGCACGCCTATCGCTCCCTCGGACGATCCAGTACCTGCAAGCAAGTAAACTGTTGGTGGGTCAGCACTTTTATAAGTACTGGTGAGATAAAACAACTGAACAGAAATAAGCATTCACTAAAACCAACACTAAGTAATCATGTTATAAAATATTACATTACTAGTGATCTTTCTAGTTTTACCTATGTTCGTTTCATGCAGCAGAAGAACGGAGTCATATTACATTATATTAGAAACATCTTTGAAAATATAGTTTCATATTGAATAAACAAGCAAGCAAGCCGTTCATTCTGTTTCAGGGTGTGCGCAGCGTGTCTCGTGCGACTCGAGGGTCAAATGCATAGCTAGACACACATGCACA
The DNA here is from genome assembly GCA_036927795.1 of Iris macrosiphon. Classification (NCBI taxonomy): domain Eukaryota; kingdom Viridiplantae; phylum Streptophyta; class Magnoliopsida; order Asparagales; family Iridaceae; genus Iris; species Iris macrosiphon. The sequence goes on from JAYESA010000003.1 coordinate 5,579,491, forward strand.
ATCTTAGGGGTAGTCCATCTATCCAAGCCAATACAATGACTTAGCTATATGCAAGGCGGTCCCCGAGTATCTCAGGATTGGTAGCTGGTTGTACAGCATACCAATAACTCTTTCATCTGAAGCTATGGCAGCTATGACCCATGGTGGCTATGACGCATGCAGTTTAGCTCTCCACCAAATTCATTGTCCGACCGCATGCGAATGCATGAAACACTATCAAATAAACTCTAGTATGCAGACGAGATGAACTATCAGAACAGTTATCGTTGTTGCGGAATAATTTGACTTATCACTTGAACACATTCAGGTACAATATGGTTCTCTCGAAGCATAGACGATAGTGAACATGTTCATGCACTCTTAGACAAGCGTTTAAGGATTCTCGTTAAGCAGACTTGTTCATTACAAAGACAAGCTAGGTGAGTTCGTTCATTAACATGCAAGGCAAGTTCTATCATTCTCTTATGAAAATATTACAAGCAAAAACTCAGGTTATTATTAAGGCGTACAAGAATTAGAGAATGAAGTTATGCCCATTCGCATTGATACATAATGCCGACGCGGAGCGGGGCATTACAACAGTTTTGGATTGGCTTCTTCAAAATCAATTTCCATATTCAGTGGACCGTGCCTCAAGGATGGACTTAGTGGCAGAGTCAAGAGGGACCTCTCAGTATTGATCGTCTGTTTATGGCAATACAGGTGATCGTGCAGTAGGCGTCACACGAGCGGAGTCTTGAAGCACCTATTTCCTTTCCTCTTTCTACCAACTTGTGAGTGGCTATAATTTGATTAGTTGATCCTTCTTCCAAGTCTTCACATCTAAAAATTTTACCTTCTTGATTGTTCCGATCACACGATACTATAATAACTAAAAAATGTCAAGATAAAATAGAATAGACTTGGATTACTTGATGCTTGTCAATCAACTTGTGAACGGTTAACTTATTGCATGCTTGTTCGCTTAGACTATTCTTTTATCGTATTTTAATTCTAGTTAGAATATATACTTCTTCTATTATTGTACTATGTATAGAACACACATTGCTATAGAATAAACTGAACAGGGAGACTATGCAAAACAGATCATGCCATATTACCTGTCTCGTGCTTGTGTTGCCTTAAACTATCTGGATTGATAACTTAGTAGACTTCGCTTGGTCACGGATAACTTATGCATAAGGTCTTAGTTCCTGCGGACGGTCGCTAGGTCACTGGCACTGATCTGATCCGGATGGAACTCCTTGATAGTCGCCTGCTTAGTACGGGATGGCCTGTAACACCCATGTTCCATCCATTGTATGTCATTCCATCCTGAGACTATAACTCGTCCACCATGGCAATATGCCAGTGACACCCCTCGTATATTTAAACTGTGTAAGCTAACTATGTCTTCGTGTCAGGGAAGGTCATGGTAAGTGTTGTCCAGGTGGTTTAGACGGGCAGGTAAAAGTCACCAAACGGTGGCATATTTATTTCAGTAAATTTTTATATCTATTGCTTGCTTGTAAATTGAACTAAGGCAAGATGGAAAGGCCACATAATAACTTGCATGCTTCACATAAATAATTTGTTTATTGGTATAGTTGGGTTAACTCGTTTTCACCAGTGCATTTCGATGTGTTGACCTTCGTTGCAACATGTTTCCCGCACCAAGTCAATCTTGCAAGGAGCTAAGCGACTTTCCAATCTAGTCCATATACCGACACGCCCTGCTCGTGTCCTTGAAGCGATGTTTTAAAGTTCCAGGATCTCCTGCACATTCCTCATGCAGCTCCGAGGAAAGGCAAAAACGTCGCCTGAAGGTGTCTATAGCTTTTGAAGTTTTAGTAAAAGGATATAATGTACCAGACAGGTATCTCATTTTGCGTCTACTTTTGTAAGCCCGTGCGGCAACCTTTTGTACTTGTTCAAGAGTTTGTAAAAGATATTCATTATCAATAAAAAGAACTTTTTTTGTTTCAATATTGTGTTCAATTATCTACGTACTCTGAATATGTACTCGTTATATCAAATATCTTGGCCTTGTGTGTTGCGCAACCAAGACACGCACAGAATCACACCCTGGGACGACTATAGATTCCAAGAAATCAGGACGTGATAATAGCTGATCCACCATGCCCTGAAACTCACTTAAGTGATCCGTAATAGATGCCCCATCTTTTTACCGCAGACCCATCATCATTCGGATCAAGAACAATTTATTTACCCCGGTCTTCTTCGCATATAAAGATTTTAGCTTATCCCACAGCCTTTTCGCGTGCTCAATATTGGCAAAGTGATTGTACACGTTCTCGTCAATGAACTGCCTGATATATCTACACACATATATATGCTCGAACTTCCAGTCCTTTTCGGATTTGTCACTTGGCTTCTCGGAAGCAAATACTGGAAGATGCAGCTTCTTTACAAACAATAAATCCTTCATCGTGTTCCGCCAATAATGATAGTTGGTACCATTCAGGTTCATGCGCACTGGCTTCGCGTCCATCTCTCCTACCTGGTTTGCTTGTCAACCCTGACACATCTTTGAACCCAAATCTCTGATACCCCATGTTAGGAACGAAAGCGAGAAAAAAGTTTCCTAAACCAGAGAGTAATGCAAGAGAACCGAGCAAAAAATGCACAAACCAAAAATGCCAAACACAAATCATAGACACGAAATTTTTTGACGTGTAAAACCCTTACGAAAAAAAAAACACGGGACGATCGGAGTCCAATCCTAAAAAGCCTCCACTAATGGAATAAGAAATACACTGACTCCTTAAAAACTTTTCACCGATCAAAATGGATCACCACAACTCTTTGGAACAGAAAATAGATTACAACCACAAAGAAAAAGACAATAAAAAATACCCAAAATTGATCTACTTTTCCGAAACAGCCTCAAATCCTTCTTTCTCCTCTCCAATGTTGTAAAACACTCTTAGCTCTTTTTGCAATATTTTGAGATATATTTTTAGGGGTATGAGACACCTAATATATATAGCCTCAAACCTACAACTAGTATTCCTATTATATATAGGAATATCCAATCCAAATCAAAATCCATTGACATATTCCTATTATATGTAGTACTACCCAATCCAAATCTATTGAGGTATTCCTATTATATGTAATAATACTTAATCCAATTGGAATTATTTCCACACAGGTTAGTGATCTCACCCACTCTAACAATTAAAGTATTAGAACTGTTAGTTTAAAACAATAATATGTAAAAGTTAGTAGTATTTGATTACAATACTTCTTTTGACCAAATCTTTGTATCAGTACTATAATCAAATATTATAAAAGCATGAAGCAAAAGTGACAAGTCTGTTATAAACTTTGTTCTAAATGCTATAATAAAACTCACAGGCGGATTAAAAAAATAACAGAGTTTAAACTTTCTTTTTGGAATATTAACAACCGAGTTAATAGTAAAGAAAAAATATTATTGACACACACACACACACACACACACACATATATATATATATGACCATCAACTCCTAGATTGTTAGGATAAATATTATTTTTTGTTTTGGCATCATGTAAACAAAAAAAAACAAAATTAATGCTAGTGTTCTCTAGGAAAGTCGTGCTTAATGCACTACCATAAAAGTTGATCCGATGACATAAAAATGTGCTACAAGACAGCCACGAATTGTTTGATGCCAAAAGGTAAAATCTCGAATTCGTAGAGTAAATTCAGATCTCGAAATCCGGCGCCCGCAAATATGAGCGTACCCACACCTAATATGTACCTTAACATAGTGGAAAAAAAATATTCAATATTCAAATTTAAATTATATGTAAACTCCCCACATAGTGAAAAAATAATAATAAAATCCTTATAACTACCTTGACATCTCACTAATCATAAAATATATTCAATATTTAATTTATATTTAAACTAAGTGCATAATATTATCTATTAAATACATATCTAAAATTTTGAAATATATCTATCCTAAATTCTAATATAAATATTCAAATTATATATAAAATACTTTAATCTTTACTATTATAGTACGGCATAGAAACTACTCAAAATGAGCTGGCTAAGCCGTAAGCCATATGTATATCATCAATAACCAAGAAAAATTACTGCGTGTGTTTTTTACTTCTCTTGTAGTTATTAAAAAATTAAAAATTAGAACATATAACAAATAATAGAATATGTTCAAATTTATTTATATTTAAATTAACAAATGCTATTATCTAATTAGACATATACCCAAAATTAAATATGGTATTATCTAATTAAATACATATACAAAAATTAAAAATTTTATTTATAATAAATTATAATTAAAATATATTTATAATATTTTAATATAATTTAAATTATTTTTTAATTTTAAATAATAATATTTGTATACGTGTATTTATTTATTTATTATTAATTTTTTGTGAATGTGACTAATTTGTTTAAGAGCTGCCAATTGTCAATATCAAACGTTCAATTCAGAAAGATGGAACCCAAGCTTCTGGTGGATCCAATGATGACATGATGTGTTGTTCGGTTTGATATCATTACAACTATAAGTTTTTCTTCTGGTGTTATTTCTTTAAGTCGACAAGTATTAAGGGAGTTGTATACCATGATATATGTTGTTCATTTTTATATTTTGTTTTATTATGAATTGAGACATAGATGTATTTACTATATTATCTAAATAGTGATCATTATAGTACAACTTATATGTATTCAAGTTGGACTAGAGTCTACTTGATCATGTTTACATATTTCTAGTCCTACATATTTTGGGACTGGGACGTGACACCTTATATGTATTCGAGTTGGACTGGAGTCTACTTGATCTTGTTTACATATTGCTAGTCCTACGTATTTTGGGACTAGTGCGTGACAAAACTTCTTTTCAAGTTTGTTACAAACTTGTGTCAAAAAAATTTACAAGGTTGTTCTCTATCTTACTTGGATCTTGCTTTGAGATTGTTATCCATCTTACTTGGATCTTGCTTTGTGATTGTTAGTCTCGAGGCTTAATCAAAGAGTCTACTTGATCATGTTTACATATTCTTAGTCCTACGTATTTTGGGACTGGTGCGTAATAAACTTTTCAAGTTTGTTAAAAACTTACGTCAAAAAAATTTACAAGGTTATTCTCCATCTTACTTGGATCTTGCTTTGAGATTGTTAGTCCCGAGGCTTAATCAAATATGGTAGAACAAGACTAGGAACAGAAGTTCACGTTAACCTTTCGGAATACCCTCTGTTAAATCCTAAAGTTGTAGTCGAGATAAGAGGTTCAACCATAAAGTTTCCTGATTATACTCAATTTGCAACGAAGAACTAAATCCAATATATCTCGATTATAACTTATGAATATTACAAACCAAAAGAACAAACTTCTCATTCTTTCTTACACTCACAGTTGCAAACGGACAAAACAGATTACAACTTGCAGAAGAGAAGTAGAAAAAGAAGATGAAACAACTATTTCTAGGGGGGTGAAGATCATCGTTAGATCACCGTTTCTCAAAGCACGAGCTCGTTGTCACCTCCTTTATGGACTCGCACGAACTCATTTGGACTCCAATGCGGCAGTAGCAGAAACTCTCTTTATCTCTCTTTTTTAAAGTAAGCTCTCAAAGTGCCACAAAGAGAAGTATTTAATGGCATAGGACGAAAAGATTAATTCTAAATCTGGCCGCAAATCGGTTACAAAAAGACAGAAATGAATTAAATTTAAATCTCAAAAAAATTGGATATGAATTAATGATCATATCTTTCCACACAATCGGCAGAAGTTTGCGAACATAACATATGTGCGCACAAAACTGCTTAGTAAGCCGCGCGCGCACAGCCGCGAGCACAACGTCGCGTGCACTGCAATGCACACTCTAGAGTGCGCACAAAGTTACACGCACTCTGTCGCGCACACTATACGCTGCGCACAAACTCGTGCACGTGCACAACAAAATGCACACAAGTGCCTTGAGACGATGCTCACGTGCAAAGTGCGCCAACAAAGTATTACTTTGTGCCCTTGAGTCCGAGTCTGAGTCTTTTGGGGCTTAGCTTAGCTCCTAAGAAATTTTTTCAAAAAAGTGACAAAAAGCATAAATGCTTTCTTTGAGGACTTAATCAATTTTCCTCCTAGAAAAATACCCCCACATGTGCGCATATTAACACAAGCAAAGCATTATATTGAGATACCCGTGATGTAGCCAATATGGGACTATTCTTCCTAGTCCAAAGGCAAAAATACCAACATGCGTCATAGAGAATTATAAGATTTTTTAAGAAAATGAGCATTTTTTAATTATGTGTATTCTCTTGTCGTTATGTCCTATATTTTTATATTTGCAAATAACAAATTTATACTATAATCGAATGAATATAAATAAAAAATATATACATTATGTTAATAGTATATATATATATATATATATATATATATATATATATATATATATATGTTAATGTCTGATAGTTTCTTAATTAAAAAATTTATACTTTGGAAAATCAAAAGGTACCAGACGAATAAACAATAATTTTTTAAAAAATTATGTACATAATTATTTAGTATTTTTATTCAATTTAATGATCAATTTTAATTAGTAAAGTTAGGTAAGAACATATTGAAAGAAGAAAAATTTACAATGAAATCAACTTTTTTTATTATATAATAGTATAATTAGTTATTTGAAATATATACAAATAATATAATTAAATTAAAAATGTTACTTGTTCATCAGAAATCAAAATAGATAATGTTCGTTGTTGGATAATGGTGTTAGTAGTCCATCTGAAATTCGTTTTGGCTAGCATTTATAAAAATGTTATTGTTAGAATTGTCAATAAAGCAAATTAATTAATAAAATAATTAAATTACGATCGAATTAGGATTATAAAAAGTAAACAATTAATATTATCCTAATAAATCAAATAAATTAATACAACAATTAAATATTTAATTTGTTCTTTCTTTTTGCTACTTTTTTTCTTGATACTTCTCCTTATCTTCCTTCATAGCAGCATATCTTATCCTTCACACGTTTTCATTACATACTAAAGTTTTACAAATTTTATAATGTGGCTTAAAAACGGCTCAAAAATTAGCCGTCCAACCATTTGTATATCCTCCATTACATAATATAAAAAGTATATATATATATATATATATATATATATATATATATATATATATATACCTCCCCGCATAGTTAAAAAATAAAATAAAATCCTTATAACTACCTTGACATCTCATCAATCATAAAATATATTTAATATTTAAATTATATTTAAACTAAGTACATGGTATTATCTATTACTAGTCACGTTCACTTGCGTTGTACGTAAAAAAAAAATTTAGTTAGATAATACCATGTATTTAATTTAAATATAATTTGGATTTATTATAGATATGTTTTTAAATTTTGGATATGCATTTGGCTAGATAATACCATGTACTTATTTTAAATATTTAACATAATTTAGAATTTGTTATATGTTAAGGTAGTTAGAAGGATTTAGAATTTTTATTTTTATTTTTATTTTTATTTTTGTTTTTGTTTTTAACTACGTGAGTGGTTACATACGTAGAAGATTTTAAATTATTTTATTTATTTAAATGTTGATGATATACATACGATTTAATTGGCTCATTTAGTCGTTTCCAAGTCACATTATAAGAGCAAAGATGTTGATGATATATATACGGCTTGGACGGCTCATTTAGCCATTTACAAGCCACATTATAAGAGTGAAGAAATACATATCCAAACTTATGAAATTATGTCTATCCCAAATTCTAATATAAATATTCAAATTATATCTAAAATATTTTTATCTTTACTATTATAGTACGACTTAGAAACTACTCAAAAAGAGTTGTCTAAACCGTAAGTCGTATGTATATCATCAATTATTAGTATAAAAAATTTATAAAAAAAACTACGGTGTGTGTTTTTTTCTTCTCGCGTAGTTATTAAAAAATTAAAATTTAGAACATATAACAAATAATAAAATATGTTCAAATTTAAATTATATATAAATTAACAAATGCTATTATCTAATGAAACATATACCCAAATTTAAACATGATATTATCTAATTAAACACATATCCAAAATTTTAAAAACTTATTTATAATAAATCATAATTAAAATATATTAAAAATATTTTAATATAAATATTAATTTAATTTAATTTTTAATAATAATATGAATTTTTTATACGTGTATTTAATTTTTTTTATTGAATTTTATCGAAAAATTTATACAGAGCATCATAGTTTACCTTAATTCCATACAGAGCATCAAATTTAAAAAAAATATTCAGAGCATCAAAACGTGTATCAAATGGGTATTTTTTATTTTTTAATATTATATTTTGGGTTAACTTTCTTTAAGTTTTAATGCGGTTAACGCTAAAAAATAGAAAAAGAAAAATGCACCATGGAATGACGTTTTCTCTACAGCATTTTTCTTTTTATATTTTTTTTACGCTCTCCTGCTCGCTCGCTCTCTCTCACTCACATCTCTCTCTCTCTCTCACGGGTCTCTCTCTCTCTCTCCCTATCACTCTCCCTCATATCTCTCTCTCTCTCTCTCTCTCTCTCTCTCTCTCTCTCTCAACCTGTCACTCTCACCCTCTCTTCCTCTCTTTACTCTCTCTCTTTTTACTCTCTCTTTCACTCTCATCCCTCTCTTTACTCTATCTCACTGTCACTCTTTCCTCTGTCACCCTTTTTCTGTATGCTAGTATACTAGATAATACTAGTCTTTGTATAATAGGTGACGTTCAATTTGTAATATTTATATTTTAACGATTAAATTTAGCTTATATATATGACTCATTTGTTTTGTAAATCTCATCCACTCTTACTCTCTTCACCATATTTTTTTCATACAGGAAATAGCTTACACTCGGTGAATTCAGAAGCCAAATTCAAGTCAGAAGATACTTTTATCCATTATCTCCTACCATTTTTGCCTTAGTTATTTTCTGACATACATCTGTAAGTCTCAATTCAGACCAAAAATTGTGACTATGGATTAAAATTTAGTAATAATTTGCTAACATAGAGGTAAACTAGATGTATTATCTTACCAAGGAGGTAATACTCATCTTATTACCACTTATCAAAATATCATATTAACTAGTTTGCGTAGTATTATTAGTAATCATTTTTTCATAAATTATGAATTTACAATAAGGTGGTTTTATGAAGATGCGTTGATAATAGTAGATTGTGAAGAAACATGGAATTTTATTATTAAAAGTAATTTAGTTTTATCTTGTATTAAAATTTATATCATTCCATCACTAGCAAATATCGATACAACTATCATTTCAAGTAGTAAATATTTTTTTGATAACCAATATTTCAATGTTGGTCCTAGTTGTATAAATCACACTGAACTGAACTTTGATACTGAAAACAATGATGTTGACGATGAAAACAGTGATAATTTGGTTAAAAATTTAGATTATTATTTAGATGATAATGATGCTAATGTAGCTGGTTGCATTCCCGGGTTAATTATTGGCAAACAATTTAATTCTCCTCAAGATTTTGAAAATTTTATTAGTGACCTAACAATTACATATAAATTTAGTTATTTATCTAAACATAACAATCATCAAAGAATAGTGTATACTTTTGATTTTCCAAACTGTTGTTGGAGGGTATCCGCTAAAGCTAATGGTGATGGTAGTACATTTAAAATTCATACATTTGAAGGTAGACATTCATGTTTAGGTGGATTTACAGGAGGACATCTTCCACTAGCCACTACTGCATGGGTAAGAAATAAAATAATAGATAAAATTAGAGATAACAACTTGTTTAGTCCGGCACATATTGTACACGATATACTTAGAGAATATCGGATACATATTACATATTCCAAAGCTTGGAGAGCTAGAAAACTTGCATTATCTGATATTAACGGCAGTTATGTTGATGCATATGATAGTCTTGAGAAATATTGTTTTATAATTATGAAAACAAATTTTGGTAGCAAATATTTTTTTTAAAACAATAAAAAGTAATATCTTTCAAAGATTATTTATTTGTTTCAAGGCTTGTATGGATGGTTTCTTAAGTGGTTGTTTACCTCTTATTAGTATTGATGCTACTTTTCTTACATCTAGATTCCAAGATAATTTATTTGTTGCTTGTGCTCACAATCCAAACTATCAACTATATTATATTGCTTATTGTGTTGTTGAGAATGAAATAACTGAGTCGTGGACATGATTTTTATACTGTTTGAAAATGTCTTTTGAATGGTGGGATAGTATTTTATTTATATCTGATAAGCAGAAAGGATTAATTCGTGAAATGCGAACAGTTTTTCCAAACTCTTCCTACTTTTTTTGTATTCAATATGTTAAACAAAATTTTAAAAAAACAATATCCTCGTACACCCACATATCTACAATGGTTAGATAAACTTATCCGGTCTTATAATAAGATTGATTCGAATGGTTGGTTCGAAACAATAAAATCTGCTGATGTAAATATTTTTATTTGGATTGAAGGGTCAAACGAAGAAAATTATGATTTTTCTCACTGGATAACAACTTATGCACCGTGCCCACGATTAGATATTAACACTTTGATCATTGCTGAATATTTTAATAATTGGATTAAAAATTTGCGTGACAAACCAATATCAACATTGCTTGATGGTATTAGAGCAAAAATAATAATACTTCACGAAAAGCATCGAAGAAATGCTGAAAAGATGGAAAAAAAGTTTTGTCCAAGGATGATTAACACTATGGCACGTATTAGGGGAGAGCCACACCATTTTCAGTTATTGCATTTTAATAACAATAAATTTGAAATATGTGATCATAAAATAAGTAGATGTTATGTGGTTGAACTAGACCGTAAATATTGTACATGTGGTCGGTGGTAATATACTCTACTACCATATGAACATGCTTGCTTTACATGTTATTCTTCTAACGTACCAGTTGAAAGTTATTATCCTGTTGAATTTTCTATTGCAACACTTAGAGCTGAATACATGACATGTATGAAACCGATTCCAGTCCCCTACACTCCCCAAAGTGGACCGGTAAGAGGTCAAATTTGAGTACCACTTCTTAGGCGTAGAGCTGGCAGACCGAAGAAGAATCGTATAATGACAAGAGAATCGTCGACAAGAGATATTCGTTACAGTAATTGTGGTGGGATGGGACACAACAAAAAGAGTTGTAGAAACCAATCGAGGCAGTGAATATTATAATTTTATCTTTTTAGAGTAATTATGATTCTGATTTTACGTTGTTATAATGTTGTAATTGAAGTTGCTAAACTTTTGAATAAAATAAACATCATATTACTGAAATTTAAAGACCAATAAAATATTGTCATACATTTATTTATGGAGAAATTACTATCCCCCTCTGGCATCCCTTCTATAATCTTTATAATCTACTCTCCTAAGACCTAGCCTATCTTTCCTTTCCTCTGTACCCTCCGGTGGTGGAAAATATAAATGGGAGTCGGGATCAAGACTGGATAAGCTAAACAACGAAGTGCCAGTCTCCTGCAAGTAATAATTCTAATCCCAGTCATGAGAAGCAGCCTATGATGTGGCATCGTAACTCTTGTATGTGCCCTCGTTGCTCTGGGATGTGCTTTCGTAACTCTGTGATGTGTCATTGTCATGTTGTGGCCTGCCCTTATAAGGTTGGGATATGCTAGCGTAAGGCTAGAAATATCCCTCGTAATGTTGTGGCATGCCAACGTAAGGCTGTGACGTGCCAGCGTAATATAGTGCTCCGCTCCGCGTCGGCACTATGTACAAGCGATATTAATTTGCTGACTCAAAAATGATATCTTCCTTAAGAGCTCCTTGTTGAAGCAGGAGATAACTAATCAAGATGAGTGACAAAAACTCCATTCTCTGATTCTTGCATGCCTTAATAATGAATCTAAGTTTTTGAATGCTTTTGCTTAAGAGAATGATAGAACCTGCCTTTGCATGCTAATAAGAGAACTCACATAGCTTGTCATTGAAACGAACTTGCCTGCTTAACTAGAGTACTTGAAATGCTTGTCTAAGAGTAAGAGATTGCTTGAACATGTTCTTATGTTTTGAGAGAACCATATCGTGCTTGAACTTGTTTAGAGAGGGCTGCTAGTCCGCACAGAGATATATGGTTTGTGTCACGCCCCGGCCTCGGGAAGGGCCGCCCGAACCACCACTCTGCCCCCGTGCCAAGAACCGGATGCGAATCACCGCACCTCGGCACTTATCCCGCGGGAACGAGGAATGGCTCGTTCTATTACCAGGACGTGATACCATGCGAGCATGGAGTTGCGCCCGCACAAGGCTTCATCGTTTAAGTCGTATTTTGGCTATCATCGCATCAATCGAGTAAGCAGCAGAGGGACTTTGTTGCAATGCAATGCATTTAGCCAACTGAGTATTCGGGACAATTCGAGGGACTGGGTTCTCTTAGCAAAGGCATTCGTTCCATACATTATGCCCCTTTATACGATAGCAACTCGGGGCAATCGAAACCAGAATTTCGGGTTTTCTGGATTGAGGCATGCCTATCGCCCCCTCGGCCGATCCAGTAACTGCAAGCAAGTAAACTGTTGGTGGGTCAGCACTTTTATAAGTACTGGTGAGATAAAATACTGAACAGAAGCAAGCATTCACTAAAACCAACACTAAGTAATCATGTTATAAAATATTACATTACTAGTGATCTTTCTAGTTTTACCTATGTTCATTTCATGCAGTTTGCTAGCAGAGTCATATTACATTGGTTAGGAAAACATCTTTGGAAACAGAGTTTCATATGCGATATTAAGCAAACAAGCAAGACAAGTCGTTCGTTCTATTTTAGGGTATGCGCAGCGTGTCTTGTGAGATTCTAGGGACAAATGCATAGCTAGACACACATGCACATCTTAGGGGCAGTCCTCTATCCAAGCCAATACAATAAACTAGCTATATGCAGTACGGTCCCCGAGTATCTCAAGATCGACAGTGGTTGATCCAGCTAACCAATGACTCATTCATCTGATGCTATTGGCAGTTGTGACCCATGGTGGCTTGTGACACATGCAGTTCAGCTCTCCACTAATAGACATTGTCCGACCGATTCGAATGCATGGAATACTATCAAATAAACTCTAGTATGCAGACGAGATGAACCATAAGATCAGTTATCTTTGTTGCGGGGCAAGCCGCCTTATTATTGGACACATTTAGGCACGATATGGTTCTCTCGGAGCATAGGCGATAGTGGACATGTTCATGCACTCTTAGACCAGCATTACATGATTCTTAGTTAAGCAGACATGATCGTTTCAAAGACAAGCTAGGTGAGTTCGTTTATTTACATGCAAGGCAGGTTCTATCATTCTCTTAAGAAAATATTGCAAGCAAAAACTCAGATTTATTATTAAGGCGTGCAAGAATCAGAGAACGAAGTTCTGCCCACTCACATTGATACATAATGCCGACGCGGAGCGGGGCATTACAAACTTACCAACCAACAAAAAAGTTTCGTCCTCGAAACTTCAAGGATAAACTTCTCGATATTCCGAGCAGCGATAACGCCATCCCTCGCCGTACTCAATCGAAACAATCAAGCAATTCAAGTCCAGTAAACATTTTACACTTTGAGAATATTTATAGACTTATTGTATGGAATGCTCTATTGCAATACCATATCGAGCATATCTCAGAGTCATAGCAACAGATTTGGGCCAAGAAATCAATTTCGCTCTGATACCATTCTGTCACACCCCGGCCCCGGGAAGGGCCGCCCGGACTACCGCTTCGCCCCTGCGCCGAAAACCGGACGCGAATCACCGCACCTCGGCGCACCTGACGAGAATCATCGTGCCTCGACACTTATCCCGCGGGTGCGAGGAATGGCCCGTTCGATTACCAGGACGTGATGCCGTGCGAGCCTGGAGTTGCGTCCGTACAAGGCTTCATTGTTTAAGTCATATTTTGGCTATCATCACATCAATCGAGTAAGCAGCGGAGGGACTTTGTTGCAATGCAATGCATTTAGCCAACTGAGTATTTGGGATAATTCGAGGGACTGGGTTCTCTTAGCAAAGGCATTCGTTCCATACATTATTCCCCTTTATACGATAGCAACTCGGGGCAATCGAAATCAGAATTCTGGGTCTTCGGAATTAAGGCACGCCTATCGCTCCCTCGGCCGATCCAGTACCTGCAAGCAAGTAAACTGTTGGTGTAGCGCCCCGTTTTCCCGGTGCGGAGAGCGCGGCTAAGAAACACAAGACGGTATCGTTCGATCGGGATAGATTGAATTAAGAACTCGTCCTCGTTATGGATTTGTTTCTTCGGAATCGATTCCCATATTCAGTGGACTGAGCCCCAAGGATCGGCTTAGCGGCAGAGTCAGGAGGGACCTCTCCGCTGCTATCTTTTATTGCCTCGATTTTCGATGTCGCTTATTGCTTTCGTGCTTTGAGTGGGTTTTGGGATTTGCTTGTTTTCCTTGAACGGTTTCGATGGTTTTCATTGTTTTCGTTCATTGACTTGCACTTCTATTCCGAGATTGGAAAGAAAGGAAGAAGTATTAATCGAGCTGTTCGTGTGCAGGTGAACGAGCAGTAGGCGGCTTGCGAGCGGAGTCGTGAAGCGCCTCTTTCCTTCTTCTTTCCAAAATCTAAGTGATTCTACGGAATTGGGTCGTGACATAGTGGTATCAGAGCACAGATTCAAAGTTCCTTAGACTTCGTGCTGGAAAAGTTCCTTTAACGATCAAATTCCTGTGTGAACTCTTGAACTCGCTAGGCCAAAATGAGATACGTTCATGCAATAAGTCCATAATACATTATGATCCTAATGTAATTTACCTTCTTTTGAAGGAATGGCTCCAGCGCAATCTGCAGCGCAAACACCGGACGAAATGCAAGGCCAAGGAAGTAGTTCGGGTACTTCGGAAAGTTCAGAGAGCCAGCGAGCCATGCCAAGCATCGATCCCGTCCAACGAATGTTGCAGATGTTGGAGGCAAACCAACAAAGGGACGAGGCTCGCTATGAACGGGCCGAGAAGCGGGCAGAAGAGAGTCAGCTCAAGTTTCAAGACAATATAGAAGCGCGATTCTCAGTCCAACAGAAGCAGGTAGATACCCTGCAGCAGATCGTTCAGACTTTGGCATCCAACCAGTCCGCGGCAACGCCAGCGACTCCGGTGGAACAGCCCGTGCTTGAAGTAGAGACGTCGCAAATTCCAAGGGCGAGGGACGTGACTGCCTTCGACTTTAGCCACTTCAAGAAAGTCTGCAACACCCCATTCAACGGGACTGAGGACCCAGTCGTAGCTCTAGATTGGTTGGCCGAACTTGAAGATCACTTCGCTCTGCTAGAGGTCCCCGAAGAGAAGCGCGTCGCCTGGGCGCAACTACAGCTCCGCCTCAACTCGCATGATTGGTGGGACGTGCATCGACGATCTCTCCAATTTGATCACGGAGAGGAGGCGATCTCGTGGATGACTTTTCGTGCTGCGTTCGAAGAGGAGTTTGTACCCCCTCCAGTACAACGTCAAATGGAGAATGATTTCGTGCAACTGAGGCAGGACAGTATGACAGTTAAAGAGTACTCCGCCGAATTCAACCGACTCTCCAAATTCGCTAGGGCCTATTTACCTGATGTAGCGAGTCGAGCAAGAAGGTTTGAAGGTAGACTACACCCTGCCATCCATTCGCACGTATCCGTTCATCAGTATCGTACAATGCGTGAAGTAATGAATCACGCCCTATCGCTTGAACCACTCTATCCTCACGTTCCTGTCGGCGCTGTGCATACCTACAATCACAAACGCCAAAGCGACGAGAGAGGAAACAACGCGGCAAAGTGACGAAACGACGGTGGTTCACACAAAGGGCACACAATGCCCTACTGTAAATTCTGTAAAAAGTCAGGGCATGCAATCGACAAATGTCGTATGAAACTTGGATTATGCCTAGCCTGTGGTGAATTAAACCATTCTGTTCGTGATTGTTCCTTGAGTCATGATCGCCATCCCGTTCACAATAATCCCTAACGGTAAGTTCTACCCTAAGTTTCGGGACGAAACTTCCAATTAGTTGGGTAGGATGTAGCGCCCCGTTTTCCCGGTGCGGAGAGCGCGGCTAAGAAACACAAGACGGTATCGTTCGATCGGGATAGATTGAATTAAGAACTCGTCCTCGTTATGGATTTGTTTCTTCGGAATCGATTCCCATATTCAGTGGACTGCGCCCCAAGGATCGGCTTAGCGGCAGAGTCAGGAGGGACCTCTCCGCTGCTATCTTTTATTGCCTCAATTTTCGATGTCGCTTGTTGCTTTCGTGCTTTGAGTCAGTTTTGGGATTTGCTTGTTTTCCTTGAACGGTTTCGATGGTTTTTATTATTTTCGTTCATTGACTTGCACTTCTATTCCGAGATTGGAAAGAGAGGAAGAAGTATTAATCGAGCTGTTCGTGTGCAGGTGAATGAGCAGTAGGCGGCTTGCGAGCGGAGTCGTGAAACGCCTCTTTCCTTCTTCTTTCCAAAATCTAAGTGATTCTACGGAATTGGGTCATGACAGTTGGTGGGTCAGCACTTTTATAAGTACTGGTGAGATAAAACACTGAATAGAAGCAAGCATTCACTAAAACCAACACTAAGTAATCATGTTATAAAATATTACATTACTAGTGACCTTTCTAGTTTTACCTATGTTTATTTCATGCAGTTTGCTAGCAGAGTCATATTACATTGGTTATGAAAACATCTTTGGAAACAGAGTTTCATATGCGATATTAAGCAAATAAGCAAGACAAGCCGTTCATTCTGTTTCAGGGTGTGCGCAGTATGTCTTGTGAGACTCTAGGGACAAATGCATAGCTAGACACACATGCATATCTTAGGAGCATTCCTCTATCCTAGCTAACACAATAAACTAGCTATATGTAGTGCGGTCTCCAAGTATATCAGGATCGGTAGTGGTTGATCCAGCTAACCAATGACTCATTCATCTGATGCTATTGGCAGCTGTGACCCATGGTGGCTTGTGACATATGCAGTTCAGCTCTCCACCAATAGCCATTGTCCGACCGATGCGAATGTATGGAACACTATCAAATAAACTCTAGTATGCAGACAAATGAACCATGAGAACAGTTATCTTTGTTGTGGGGCAAGCCGTCTTATCATTTGGACACATTCAGGCACGATATGGTTCTCTCAGAGCATAGGCGATAGTGGACATGTTCATGCACTCTTAGACTAGCATTACAGGATTCTTAGTTAAGCAGATATGATCGTTTCAAAGACAAGCTAGGTGAGTTCGTTTATTAATATGCAAGACAGATTCTATCATTCTCTTATAAAAATATTACAAGCAAAAACTCATATTTATTATTAAGGCGTGCAAGAATCAGAGAACGAAGTTTTGCCCACTCATATTGATACATAATGCTGACGCGAAGCGGGGTATTACAGTCTGCTGGTTTATCTCGTTTGTATCCTATAGTTTATCTGATAGTGTTTCATACATTCGTATCGGTCGGATAATGGCTATTGGTGAAGAGCTGAACCTTGGTCACAGCTGCTACCATGATAGTGAAGAGCAACCATGAGTCACAACTGTGGTGCCCCGTTCCCCCTATTCGGGGAGCGCGGCTAAGAAATACTAGACGGTATCGTTCGATCGGGATAGATTGAATTAAGAACTCGTCCTTGTTATGGATTTGTTTCTTCGGAATCGATTCCCATATTCAGTGGACCGTACCCCCGGGATCGACTTAGCGGCAGAGTCAGGAGGGACCTCTCCGCTGCATTCTTTGTTGCCTAGTTTTCGTTGTCGCTTGTTGCTTTCGTGCCTTGAGTTGGATTTCAGATTTGCTTGGGTTTCCTTGAACGATTTCGATGGATTTCATTGCTTTCGTTCTTAGGACTGCACTTCAATTCCGATAAGGGAGAGAGGAAAAAGTACTGATCAGCTGTTCGTGTCAATACAGGTGAACCAGCTGTAGTCGTCGCTCGAGCGGACGCCTAAAGCACTTCTTTCCTTTTCCTTCCAACTACCGAAGTGAGTGGCTACCAACCCGATTAGCTAGCCCTACTTGCTAGTCTTCACATCTAAATCTCGTGTTCGTGCTTGCCCCGATCAAACGATACCAAGTAATAACTAAAAGATATCAAGATAATAAGGGAATAAACTTGGATCTGTATGCTTGTCATGAAACTTGTGAACGGTTACTTACTTATATGCTTGCTCGTTTGAAAATGTTCATCATATGCATAAATATAAGTTAGAATGTATATTTCTTCTTAGAACTGTGCTATGTATAGAACTCATTTTCAATGCCATAAACTGAACAGATAGGCTATGCAAAAGTAAATCTTGCCCTGTACTGCCATGCTCCTGTATGCCCTGATTTGCCTCGATTGCTAACTTAGTGTACTGCGTTGATCACGGACAACTTGTGCACAAGGTCTTAGTTCCTGCGGACGGTCGCTGGGGCACCGGCACCGATCCGATCCGGACGGAACTCATGATAGTCGCCTGCTATAGGACGGAATGCCTTGGGACGTCCTGATCTATGAGTCGCACGGCACTCCGTACTGAGACTAGCCCGTCCATTATGGCAACGTGCCAGTGATCCCCCTTGTATATTTAAACCTGTTGCTACTAACTTGTGTCTTCTTGGCAGGGAAGGCAAGGTAAGTATTATGCAGGTGGTTCAGACGGGCAGGTAAATGTCACCGAACGGTGGCGAGTTATTTCGATGATTCCATATATATGTCTTGCTGTAAAATGAACTAAGGCAAGATAGAAACCCACAAATATGCATGCTTCATTAAATCAACGTGTTGATTGGTATAGTTGGGATAGCTTGCCTTCACCAGTACGTTTCGATGTACTGACCCTCGTTGAAACAGGTTCCCCGCGCTAGGAAGAACCGAGCGAGGAGCAGGAGACAAACCCCCAATCCAGTCCAGCTGTAGGCACGCCTCGACCGTGCCACCTTAGAAGCATTTTGAAGAAGAAGCCTTTTGAAGAAGAAGCTAGCCACCAAAGCAATCATGCAGCTTTGTGGCAAGGCAGTCGTTCCGTCCCAAGGTCTTATATTTTGAGTTTAGTAAGGGATGTAATGTACAGGACTGCTATCTCATTTTGTGTCAACACTTTTGTAAGCCCATAGAGGCAACCTTTATGACTAAGTTCAAGGAGTTTGTAATAGATGTTCATATTATCAACTTTTCCATGTTTCAATATGTGTTTCAATTATCCGCGTACTCTGAATATGTGCTCGCTATGCGAAACGAAAATACTTAGCCTTGTGCGGAGCGCAACCTAGGCCCGCACGGCGGTCACGCCCGGGGGACGACTAACGATTCCACGGGATCGGGGCGTGACATGTTGGTATCAGAGCACAGATTCAAAGTTCCTTTGACTCTTAAACTGGAAAAGTCCCCTTAACGATAAATCCCTGTGCGAACTCTTGAACTCGTTAAGGCCAAAATGAGATACGTTCATGCAATAAGTCCATAATACATTATGATCCTGATCTAAATTACCTCTTTTCAAGGAATGACGCAAGCGCAACCATCAGCGTTAGCGCCAGGCGAGCCACGGACTCAAGAGAGCAGCTCCGGAACATCAGGAAGCTCCCGGAGCCAACGGGGTATGTCTCAAACAGATTCGATTCAACAAGTGGTGCAAATGTTAACCGAGCAACGACAGAGGGATGATGCCCGCCAAGCCAAGTTCGAGAGCAACCTAGAGGCTCGGCTCTCAGTCCAACAAAAGCAGGTAGATACCCTGCAACAGCTTGTTCAGACCCTGGCCTCCAACCATTCTGCCGCAACGACAGCTACACCAGTGGAGCAGCCAGCGCTTGAAGTTGAACCACCGCTAGAGCCAAGGACGAAGGAAGTGACTGCCTTCGCTTTTGGCAACTTCAAGAAGGTCTGTAACACGCCGTTTAATGGGACTGAGGACCCGATCGTGGCCCTAGATTGGCTCGCCGAGCTTGAAGACATTTTTCCCTCCTCGAAGTGCCGGAAGACAAGCGTGTCACCTGTGCCCAATTACTGCTCCGCCTCAATGCACACGACTGGTGGGACGTGCATCGACGATCTTTTCAACTTGGCCATGGAGAGGAGGCGATCGCGTGGACGACTTTTCGTGCCGCGTTCGAGGAGGAGTTTATACCCCCACCTCTACGACGTCAACGGGAAAATGAGTTCGTTCAGCTCCGGCAGGGCAGTATGACGGTGAAGCAATACTCGGCAGAATTCAACAAACTGGCCAAATTTGCTACCGCTTATCTACCGGATGCAGCGAGTCGTGCCAGACGATTCGAAGGAGGGCTACGTCCTGGCATTCACGGGCACGTAGCCGTTCCGCAGTATCAGACAATGCGGGAAGTATTAAACTATGCCCTCTCCCTGGAACCGCAGTATCCTCACGTTGCTGCCGGCGCTGTGCAAACTTCCAATCACAAACGCCAAGGCAATGATAGAGGAAACAACGCTGCAAAGCGTCCAAATAATGGCGGTAAACAGCGTGGAGACACTAGCAAGACCTGCAACTTTTACAGAAAGCCAGGGCATATCGAAAAAGATTGTCGCCGCAAGCTTGGGACTTGTCTCCGTTGCGGCGATCCAGGCCACCAGATTAGCAGCTGTCCGCGTCGTCCACCGCAACAACCAGATCAGACTCCGGCTCCTCAGGAAAATCGAACGGCGCCTCAGCAAGGGCGTAATCAAGCTCAAGGCCGAGTCTACACCATGACACGGGAAGAAGCATTAGCTTCGGATACCGTCGTGTCAGGTACCTTACTTTTCAATAATATACCTGCTCGCGTTCTATTTGATTCAGGTGCAACGCATAGTTTTATTTCCACAAATTTTGCCGTGGAAAACAATATAAAAATGACTCCGTTGCACTTAGATTTAAATGTTAGCACTCCCTCTGGTACAAAAATCCCTGTTCGTTCAGTATGCCTAGGTGGTTACATTTGTATTGGGGAGAAGAAGCTGTCACTCGATGTCTTAGTTCTAGATGTTAGGGACTATGATATCATCTTGGGAATGGACTGGCTAGGCGCATGCGCAGCAACTATTGAGTGTGCAGAGAAGCGAGTCGTTTTTCGTCTGCCCGGAGAAGCCGTGTTCTGTTACACCAGTAGTCCAGCGAACGATGCGACCAAGGCCTGCATGGTGATTTCAGCAAAATCTGCTCGGCGAATGCTCTACACAGGCTGCGAGGGATTTCTAGCATCAGTTCGGGACGCGCGGCAGGACTACGCAAACGTCGAGCCTAATTCCGTTGAGGCGGAGTTCCCCGACGTGTTTCTGAGCGAACTACCCGGCATGCCGCCTGATAGAGAGATTGAATTCACTATCGACACATTTCCAAATACACAGCCGATTTCAAAGCCTCCGTACAGAATGGCACCTGCAGAGCTGAATGAATTAAAGTGCCAACTCCAGGAATTGCTTGATCGCGGGTTCATCCGTCCGAGCGTGTCTCCTTGGGGCGCTCCCGTGCTCTTTGTGAAGAAAAAGGACGGAACTCTACGCCTCTGCATCGACTACAGAGAATTGAACAAGGTCACAATCAGAAATAAGTATCCTCTGCCACGGATAGATGACTTGTTTGATCAGTTACAAGGGGCAACGGTGTTTTCCAAAATTGATCTTCGCTCGGGTTATCACCAGCTGAAGATTAAGCCAGAAGACGTACCCAAGACTGCTTTCAGAACCCGCTACGGCCATTACGAGTTTTCCGTGATGCCGTTTGGACTGATGAATGCTCCTGCTGCATTCATGGATACGATGAACCGTGTCTTTAGGCCCTTCATCGATAAATTTGTGGTGGTGTTTATCGATGACATCTTAGTGTACTCGAAGACTAGGGATGAGCACGCAGGACACCTGCGGATGGTGCTGCAAACCCTTCGAGACCACAAGTTGTATGCCAAATTAAGCAAATCAGAATTTTGGCTGGACAGTATCTCGTTTTTGGGGCATATCATCTCCTCGGAAGGCATCTCAGTTGATCCGAAGAAAATAGAAGCAATCACGCAGTGGAAACGACCGGAGTCAGCTAGCGACATCCGAAGTTTCCTTGGCCTGGCAGGATACTACCGAAGATTTATACAAAATTTTGCTAGGATTGCTTCGCCCTTGACTCAGTTGACACGAAAGGGTGCGAAGTTTACTTGGACAGAGGACTGTGAAGCTTCATTTACGGAGTTAAAGCAGCACCTCATCTCTGCCCCAATTCTCACTCTGCCGAACGGACCGGATGACTTTAAAATATATAGTGATGCCTCAGGAAAAGGTCTAGGATGTGTCCTGATGCAGCGCGATAAGGTGATAGCCTACGCGTCTAGACAGCTAAAGCCGCACGAGCAGAACTACCCAACGCATAATCTCGAACTTGCCGCGGTAGTATTTGCATTGAAGCTGTGGCGTCACTATCTTTATGGCGTGCCGTGCAAAATCTATACAGACCATAAGAGCCTGAAATACTTGTATACTCAAAAGGATTTGAATCTTCGGCAGCGGCGATGGCTTGAACTCCTCAGCGACTTCGATCTCACGATCAGATACACGCCTGGAAAGGGAAACGTAGTAGCTGACGCGTTGAGTCGAGTGTTTGTAGGGAGTTTGGTTATTGATGATAGGCTGCGCCGAGATCTTGAATCACTGGGCATTACCTTAAAAATCAGATACACAAAGTGGGCGCAAGTATCACAACTGCGCCTCGAACCCGACTTGTTACAACGAGTAAAGACCGCTCAAAAGGATGACCCGTTCCTACAAAAGATTCATGCCCTTATCTCAGCAGGAAAGGCGTCCGACTTTGCGGTAAGCACGGATGGGATGCTTCGAGTGAAGGGAAGACTGTGCATTCCAAGCGACGCGGCCCTCAGGGAAGAGATACTCACGGAAGCTCATTATGCTAGTTATACTTCTCATCCGGGTAGCACAAAGATGTATCGGGATCTTCGTACGACGTTTTGGTGGCACGGCTTGAAAAGGGATGTGGCGCAGTTTGTGTCGTATTGCATGGCTTGTCAACGAGTAAAGGCCGAGCACCAGAAACCAGGCGGAGAATTACAAAGCCTTGCTATTCCGGAGTGGAAATGGGATGATATAACGATGGATTTTATCGTTGGTTTGCCAAGGACGCAACGGGGACATGATGCAGTCTGGGTTATCGTCGATCGACTCACCAAGTCAGCTCACTTTCTGCCTATCAAATCTACTTGGCGTGCCGACCGCCTGGCTCAGATATATCTCAACGAAATCGTCCGACTCCACGGCGTGCCCGTAACCATAGTCTCCGATCGAGATGGTCGATTCATATCACGTTTCTGGGGAAGCCTGCAGTCAGCAATGGGGACAAAGTTGAAATTCAGCTCCGCCTACCATCCACAGACCGATGGCCAAACAGAGCGCGTCAACCAGATCCTCGAAGACATGCTGCGACTCTACGCCTTGGACACAAAGACTAGTTGGGACCTTCATCTACCTCTAGCCGAATTTGCTTACAACAATAGCTATCAATCAAGCATTCAAATGGCGCCGTATGAGGCGCTATACGGGCGGAAGTGTAGATCTCCTATCTGTTGGGATGAAGTCGGGGAGCGGCAAGTACTTGGCCCTGAGCTCGTGGAGCAGACCGTCCAGAAAGTTCGGCTGATTCGGGACAGATTAAAGATAGCTCAAAGTCGTCAGAAGAGCTATGCGGATGTTCATCGAAGACCGCTAGAGTTCCAAGTAGGCGACCGAGTATTCCTCAAGGTTTCGCCCATGCGAGGAGTCAGCAGGTTCGGGGCAAGAGGAAAGCTAAGTCCAAGATTTGTCGGCCCGTTCGAAATACTAAAGCGGGTTGCCTCAGTTGCGTATCAGATTGCTCTACCACCATCCCTATCCGACGTACACGATATATTCCATGTTTCACAGCTTAGGAAATATGTGTATGACCCGAGCCATGTGGTAGACCTGGACCAACTGAACCTTCAAGCCGACTTGACGTATGTAGAACAGCCTGTACAAATTTTGGATAGAAAAAAAAAGCTGCTTCGGACCCGTTCGGTTCCTCTAGTGCGCGTGCTTTGGCGGAATCACTATGTCGAAGAATCTACTTGGGAGCTTGAATCTAAAATGAGGGAAAGGTTCCCCTCATTATTTCCTAGTGGTAGGTTCTATTCTTTAAGTTTCGGGACGAAACTTCCAATTAGTTGGGTAGGATGTGGTGCCCCGTTCTCCCTATTCGGGGAACGCGGCTAAGAAATACTAGACGGTATCGTTCGATCGGGATAGATTGAATTAAGAACTCGTTCTCGTTATGGATTTGTTTCTTCGGAATCGATTCCCATATTCAGTGGACCGTGCCCCCGGGATCGACTTAGCGGCAGAGTCAGGAGGGACCTCTCCGCTGCATTCTTTGTTGCCTAGTTTTCGCTGTCGCTTGTTGCTTTCGTGCCTTGAGTTGGATTTCGAATTTGCTTGGGTTTCCTTGAACGGTTTCGATGGATTTCATTGCTTTCGTTCTTAGGACTGCACTTCAATTCCGATAAGGGAGAGAGGAAGAAGTACTGATCAGCTGTTAGTGTCAATACAGGTGAACCAGCTGTAGTCGTCGCTCGAGCGGACGCCTAAAGCACTTCTTTTCTTTTCCTTCCAACTACCGAAGTGAGTGGCTACCAACCCGATTAGCTAGCCCTACTTGCTAGTCTTCACATCTAAATCTCCTGTTCGTGCTTGCCCCGATCAAACGATACCAAGTAATAACTAAAAGATATCAAGATAATAAGGGAATAGACTTGGATCTGTATGCTTGTCATGAAACTTGTGAACGGTTACTTACTTATATGCTTGCTCGTTTGGAAATGTTCATCATATGCATAAATATAAGTTAGAATGTATATTTCTTCTTAGAACTGTGCTATGTATAGAACTCATTTTCAATGCCATAAACTGAACAGATAGGCTATGCAAAAGTAAATCTTGCCCTGTACTGCCATGCTTCTGTATGCCCTGATTTGCCTCGATTGCTAACTTAGTGTACTGCGTTGATCACGGATAACTTGTGCACAAGGTCTTAGTTCCTACGGACGGTCGCTGGGGCACCGGCACCGATCCGATCCGGACGGAACTCATGATAGTCGCCTGCTATAGGACGGAATGCCTTGGGACGTCCTGATCTATGCGTCGCACGGCACTCCGTACTGAGACTAGCCCGTCCATTATGGCAACGTGCCAGTGATCCCCCTTGTATATTTAAACCTGTTGCTACTAACTTGTGTCTTCTTGGCAGGGAAGGCAAGGTAAGTATTATGCAGGTGGTTCAGACGGGCAGGTAAATGTCACCGAACGGTGGCGAGTTATTTCGATGATTCCATATATATGTCTTGCTGTAAAATGAACTAAGGCAAGATAGAAACCCACAAATATGTATGCTTCATTAAATCAACGTGTTGATTGGTATAGTTGGGATAGCTTGCCTTCACCAGTACGTTTCGATGTACTGACCCTCGTTGAAACAGGTTCCCCGCGCTAGGAAGAACCGAGCGAGGAGCAGGAGACAAACCCCCAATCCAGTCCAGCTGTAGGCACGCCTCGACCGTGCCACCTTAGAAGCATTTTGAAGAAGAAGCCTTTTGAAGAAGAAGCTAGCCACCAAAGCAATCATGCAGCTTCGTGGCAAGGTAGTCGTTCCGTCCCAAGGTCTTATATTTTGAGTTTAGTAAGGGATGTAATGTACAGGACTGCTATCTCATTTTGTGTCAACACTTTTGTAAGCCCATAGAGGCAACCTTTATGACTAAGTTCAAGGAGTTTGTAATAGATGTTCATATTATCAATAAAAGAGAACTTTTCCATGTTTCAATATGTGTTTCAATTATCCGCGTACTCTGAATATGTGCTCGCTATGCGAAACAAAAATACTTAGCCTTGTGCGGAGCGCAACCTAGGCCCGCACGGCGGTCACGCCCGGGGGACGACTAACGATTCCACGGGATCGGGGCGTGACAACAACTGCTAATAGCATGAGATAAATGAGTCATTGGTTAGCTAGATTACCTCTACCGATCCTGAGTTTCTTGGGGACCGAAAATTATATAGCTAGTTCATTGTGTTGGCTCGATAGAGGATAGTCCCTAGATGGTGCATTGTCCCTAGAGTATTTGGGTATAGCTCACGAGACACGCTGCACACACCATGATAGTAGAACAATCGGCTTATCTTGTGTGCTTGAATGAATCAAACATGAAATCTGTTTTTAAAGATGTTTCCAAAATAAGTAATATGACTCCGTTCTTGTGCTGCATGTAACGAACATAAGTAAAACTAGAAAGATCACTAGTAATGTAATGTTTTATAATATAATTACTTATATTGATTTTAGTGAATGTAGCTTTTGTTCAGTTGATTTTAGACTCACCAGTACTTTCTCCAAAGTGCTGACCCACCAACAGTTTACTTGTTCGTAGGTGCTGGATCATCCGAGGAAGCGATAGGCGTGCCTCATCCCCAAGACCCAAAAATCTGGTTTCGATGCTTTGAGCCATATCGATAGCTTTGTGCTAATTTTCTATAGAGGGATATAATGTATGGAACAATCTCATTGTATTCAGAGAACCCTGTGACTCAATTTATCCCGTATACTCAGATGGATAAACGTTTGCAACAATGTCCCTCCGTTGCTTACTCGATGCGATGATAGCCACAACTTTAACGATGTTGTCTTGTGCGGGCGCAACCCCAGGCTCGCACGATATTACGTCCCAGTAGCAAATGACTATACGCCCCGCTGGAGCGCCAAGGCGCGGTGATTCGCGTGCGGTGGCGGCGTTGGTTGTAATACCCCGTTCCGCTCAAGCGGACTGCCGTCTCAATCGATAATCGTGCAGCTGTCCCGACCTGCTTTGCCTCGATCAAGAAGCAAAGGATATCCAGACTTGTCCCTACAGGAATCCGGCTTGGACTTTCAAAGGCTCGCTCAGACGTATCGCTCTACCGAGGCGAATCATCGCTAAGGTGGGTGGCTACGGTGAACTTGTCTTTGCTTAGCCAGCACACATAAAATCTGGAATATTCATGCTAGTCGCTAGGTGAATCACCCCCTGCATGCTAATAAATCCAACGCACCTAGCTAAGGAAATAATCCCAACTTGTATTGCTTGCTAGAACATGGAAAATGAAATACTGCTTATATGTTCAGACTCTCGCATGCTAAGTCCCTTAACGGTTTCAACTCTCGGACTACCTTCGGGCCCGAGCATCGTGCCTGCTTATGTTCCTAGAACGCATGCTTGTCTGCTTGTAATGTTGCCCTATTTTTATCCAACTCCGGGAGACTACTAAGTAGTCGTCCCGTGCATGTTTGACCCTGCAAGTATCTGAGACCGTTAGGTCACCTGGCAGCCCCGAACCAGGGGAATGCATCAAGACAAGATATTCACTGTACAGAATCATGATTCAAGTATCCCGTGTACTCGTGTACTCGTGTTCCCGTGCACTCGTGTTCTCGTGTTCTCTTGTTCAAAGTGCACGCGTGTTCTCGTGTTCTCGTGTATCTCGTGATAATTGAAATGACCCAATGTCGCGGACAACTCGGACCCGAGGTAAGTTCCACGGACGGTTACCGGGGCACCGGGGCCAATCCGATTCGGATGGAGCTCGTGTGTAGTCTTCGTGTTTGGGACTGGGTAGCTTGCAGCTTATCGTGTACTCTTGTAGCAAGCTATCCATGTCCCCGGCTACGTCCATAATGGCTTTGCCAGCGACCGTGTTCATATAGATAAGTCATCCTCGCTTAGCGGCTATCCGCGTGTGAGTCACTGCATCGCATCAATGAATAACAAAATACCTGAACGATCATGTTAAAACGACCCTTCGTGCTTGCATATGCTATGCCTCCTGACTGCTTATACTTGCCCCTGCTTAAATTAACAATGTTTGCCTTGGACAGGGAAGAAGATGGTAAGTTGGTAAGTCTCGTCGTATTTCCTCAAACATCGTACGGCGCACTGTCCGACACGTTAAGCTATTCAATGTTTGCATGAAACTAATCCTAAGGCAACTAGAAAGACAACTTAATAGTTGTGCACGGAACCTGTATTACGTGTTTGAATTTGTCGAGCGGGCGAGTAGCTTCCCCACCAGTGCATTCAATGTACTGATAATCCACCAGTTTGTATGCAGGGTGCGGGAGAACCTCGTTCGGTGCGGACACCTCCAACGTGCGTGCTAAGGCGTGGACAACACTCCGAAGCAACGGTGCGTCCGGGACTGAAGCACATATACAAGACATAAATTGTGAACATCGCCTGACCATCGTCTGTACAATCATTCCACTATTGTAGCCACTTGGCACGCTTTTACTGTTTCAGAGAGAGAGGCTTGAGCGACTTGTAATCTCGGCTATACGCCGTCTGTAACACAAGTTTATATCAATAAAAGAGCTTGCTTTACTTCAACTTATGTTTCTATGCTTCCGCTATATTTGCCGACTCAGTGAACCTGTTACCGATCGCCTATGCGTTCATGACTCCGTTGCACTCGGACAATCTGTGCGACTCTGTGGCTTAGAACTCTTGCCGCCAGCCAATGAACCATGGCCTTGCACGGGCGTGGATCACGCTCGTGCGGCATCACGCCCGGATGGGTTAAGCGATCGTTCCGCAGGAGCGCTGGCGAGGGTGATTCCCGCCTAGCGGGAACGGCCGATTGCCTGCGGGAGATCGGGGCGTGACATGTTGGTATCAGAGCCTGGCTTCTACGCCTTTGGCCTTCAATCCGATATCTCTGTTTCGAAAGCTCGTTCGTGGGTTATGTGCACGCTCTCTCTCAATGCCTCGATGGGATGTTCCAATAATAAGTCTAAATACTTTCAAAATACGTTTTGAATGATATACTTGATTGTCTGGTTGTATGCTGCGAGTGGCCTTTGTGCCAACCTGTGCGAACCACTTGAGAGTATCGCTAGTAGCTTGTCCGATTTTCACTAACCCTAAGTTTGGTTGAATGCATCTATTCGAGGGACGCCTTAAACTAGTGCACCATCCAAGACTTAAGAAAAGGTAAAACTCGAGTGCTGAGACTTCGCTATCACTAAGCTGGTTGACGTGCTCACACTAGAAATGCATGTCGAAGGTGCGCACGATCCAGTCTAAGCGATATGCTAAGATCGACGCTTGTGCAAGTGAATATCCAAATGAACAAGTACAAACGACTTGTCTAGGATTGCCTCAAACCTAGATTACTGCTTGTCCTTAGTAAGTCTCGAGGACGAGACTTTTTCTAAGTTGGGTAGGATGTAATACCCCATTCCGCTCAAGCGGACTGCCGTCTCAATCGGCAATCGTGCAGCTGTCCCGACCTGCTTTGCCTCGATCAAGAAGCAAAGGATATCCAGACTTGTCCCTACAGGAATCCGGCTTGGACTTTCAAAGGCTCGCTCAGACGTATCGCTCTACCGAGGCGAATCATCGCTAAGGTGGGTGGCTACGGTGAACTTGTCTTTGCTTAGCCAGCACACATAAAATCTGGAATATTCATGCTAGTCGCTAGGTGAATCACTCCCTGCATGCTAATAAATCCAATGCACCTAGCTAAGGGAATAATCCCAACTTGCATTGCTTGCTAGAACATGGAAAATGAAATACTGCTTATATGTTCAGACTCTCGCATGCTAAGTCCCTTAACGGTTTCAACTCTCGGACTACCTTCGGGCCCGAGCATCGTGCCTGCTTATGTTCCTAGAACGCATGCTTGTCTGCTTGTAATGTTGCCATGTTTTCATCCAACTCCGGGAGACTACTAAGTAGTCGTCCCGTGCATGTTTGACCCTGCAAGTATCTGAGACCGTTAGGTCACCTGGCAGCCCTGAACCAGGGGAATGCATCAAGACAAGATATTCACTGTACAGAATCATGATTCAAGTATCCCGTGTACTCGTGTACTCGTGTTCCCGTGCACTCGTGTTCTCGTGTTCTCTTGTTCAAAGTGCACGCGTGTTCTCGTGTTCTCGTGTATCTCGTGATAATTGAAATGACCCAATGTCTTGTATGTCGTGGACAACTCGGACCCGAGGTAAGTTCCACGGACGGTTACCGGGGCACCGGGGCCGATCCGATCCGGATGGAGCTCGTGTGTAGTCTTCGTGTTTGGGACTGGGTAGCTTGCAGCTCATCGTCTACTCTTGTAGCAAGCTATCCATGTCCCCGGCTACGTCCATAATGGCTTTGCCAGCGACCGTGTTCATATAGATAAGTCATCCTCGCTTAGCGGCTATCCGCGTACGAGTCACTGCATCACATCAATGAATAACAAAACACCTGAACGATCATGTTAAAACGACCCTTCGTGCTTGCATATGCTATGCCTCCTGACTGCTTATACTTGCCCCTGCTTAAATTAACAATGTTTGCCTTGGACAGGGAAGGAGATGGTAAGTTGGTAAGTCTCGCCGTGTTTCCTCAAACATCGCACGGCGCACTGCCCGACACGTTAAGCTATTCAATGTTTGTATGTAACTGATCCTAAGGCAACTAGAAAGACAACTTAATAGTTGTGCACGGAACCTGTATTACGTGTTTGGATTTGTCGAGCGGGCGAGTAGCTTCCCCACCAGTGCATTCAATGTACTGATAATCCACCAGTTTGTATGCAGGGTGCGGGAGAACCTCGTTCGGTGCGGACGCCTCCAACGTGCGTGCTAAGGCGTGGACAACACTCCGAAGCAACGGTGCGTCCGGGACTGAAGCAATATACAAGACATAAGTTGTGAACATCGCCTGACCATCGTCTGTACAATCATTCCACTGTTGTAGCCACTTGGCACGTTTTTACTGTTTCAGAGAGAGAGGTTTGAGCGACTTGTAATCTCGGCTATACGCCGCCTGTAACACAAGTTTATATCAATAAAAGAGCTTGCTTTACTTCAACTTGTGTTTCTATGCTTCCGCTATATTTGCCGACTCAGTGAACCTGTTACCGATCGCCTATGCGTTCATGACTCCGCTGCACTCGGACAATCTGTGCGACTCTGTGGCTTAGAACTCTTGCCGCCAGCCAATGAACCATGGCCTTGCACGGACGTGGATCACGCTCGTGCGGCATCACGCCCGGATGGGTTAAGCGATCGTTCCGCGGGAGCGCTGGCGAGGGTGATTCCCGCCTAGCGGGAACGGCCGATTGCCTGCGGGAGATCGGTGCGTGACATTGGTCAGGATCTTTGGGATCGGGATGTGACACATAAGGTTGAGAATATCCCTCGTAATGTTGTAGCATGCCAACGTAAAGCTGTGACATGCCAGCGTAAGGCTATGAAGTACCCTCATAATGCTGTGGCATGCCCTCGTAAGCTTGGGATGTTCCCTTACCAACCTGTCAGGGGCGTGCCTCTGCATTGCTCTAACTAGCTCATCGATTACGTATCCTACGTGGACGTGCCTACCTCTGTCTGACGATATCTACAGGATGACTGTCTGGTATATCAAGTGGAATAAAATGGGGACTCAGTGGTGCCGTAGATATTGTACAGTCGTCCCTAAAATCCCTTCTAGATCTCTTTCGGGGTCCTCAGCTATATCAGCCAGTGTCTCCGCCTGAATGTTTAAATTCACACTCAATAAATATAAAAGTAACATATATAAAGATGATAGTTTACGTAAAAAAGAACACATACCACTAGAGCATCATATGTCCTCCTATCACGCAAGCTCAGATCGTCTAAAGCTATTAGCTGGAACCGAGGCTATTCAAATTTATACATCCTATTTTGTATTAGCGGGCATCCATACCAACGTAGAAAATCGACACTACCCTCCACTGTAAAATTCCAACACAAAAGGATATGTAAAATCTAATAACGTATAATTTATTTGAAATACCCCTTAACTTACAATCTGTCGCCGATGTCATCAATTTGGACATGTGTTCCACGCCATGCGTAGTACATCTGGAATGCCAACCAAGCATATATATACGAACCCACTCTTCTATATTAGATTTGGTACTACTAGGAGCCAAAGGCTCCTGGGGTATCATCCGTTTCAGTCCGAACTGTCACATAACACGATCAGCCGGATGAAATATTATAGATGCATTGTACATGATATAATAACTATGGAGACTACAGACACGTTCACCATCTCTCACTTCTTGTGGAACACTAAGTGGTTGCCAAATAACCTATTTGACATTCAGCAAGTAATAAATGATAGGCACAAAAATAATATCTAAAAATTTAATTTAATAATTACATACTTACCTCATAGGCGATTAATGTGTCAAATCGATGCCGGTAAAGAGATACCACTTTTGTCATACAATGCACATAATCTATATTTTTAGTAATCCAGCGAATGCCTGCTGGACATACTGTGTTCAGCTTTATATTCACTAACTGATCTACCAATCTCAAAGTGTTCGTAACACCATAACTACAAAGAAGAACACAAATAAGATCCAAATAAATATAACAGCTATTATTCATTTTTATTCATACCTGTATAAGAGTTAGACATCCACTTATATTTTTTTATTTTACCCTTTCATACCTTACTCACAAAAGACGTCATAGAGCGGTATAAATATGCTAACACTGCTTCACTCCATGCGTGTTTCGTGTTGGAATGGATGTCCGCAAGAAATGGTAGCAGTCGCACGTTGATCATATTTTTCGTAGCGTCGAAAAATAAAAATGCACCTCATAGACACAGTAAGTAAGCTTTAGTGCAACATATCACCTGAAAATATAATTGAATATTGATACCATCTACATTAAATAAATATTAATAATAATTAATACATATAAATAAATACCCGCGAAGAATCGACATGAACTGTTATAGAGCCGATATGATCAACATGCATGAAAGTAGACCGGAGCCAAGTGAGTTTGACAGTGCTGGTTTCTCCCATGTGAGATGGAGGCTCCAGACCGAGGTATTCTTTAACGAGATCTTTTGCTTCTAACTTCTTGTCAAGATATATAGGATTACCCTCGACAGGTAATCATAGAATCTGTGCCACATCCGCTAATATGATCGTCATTTCCCTGAAGGCTAGCTGAAATATGTTACGTGTTGGCCACCATCACTAAACGATACTTAATATCAGGTCACTATTGTGACGCTTAATTCGTATAGTGTCAACAAAGTGAAAACCAAAAGCCTCCACCAAGACCTTTTGGCCTTCAGTCAACTCCCATGATGACCGCCACTCACCATGCTCTCGTAATTTTATATTTGGATAATCATAGCATTATATAATATATGTATAGATATCGTTAGTACAATACACTATACTTAACAACAATAATATAAATTATCTAAAATTTACATTATCGGTCATGCAAAAACTAGATTATAAATGTGAGACTCTCGCTCATGTTCAATGGCCGGAGTTGTAGGTCCACCGGGTATGCGACCGTCATTTTGAAAAGCCATCTGTATTTATGATTAGGATGTCACAAACAATATATGTAATTAAATTGCTATTTTATAATAAATTAATTTTACCTTTTTTTTTGTATATTCTTCCTCTTGAACTATTTTCAAACTCTTGTAGCATCCTCCTTCTCCTATTGAACTCTCTTCTTGGAGAAACTCTCACAAATATTGTATTCTTCTCCTTCTGTAAATTTACAACCGAAATATTCATTCTTAAACACTCCCTTCTACTACCTACTCTTTCCTTTTTTTTGTCAAAGGCTGTATCATTCCATGGACCATACTTTTACTCTCTTTTCGAGAATCTTATGTCATTTC
This sequence comes from Iris macrosiphon, assembly GCA_036927795.1. Taxonomy (NCBI): domain Eukaryota; kingdom Viridiplantae; phylum Streptophyta; class Magnoliopsida; order Asparagales; family Iridaceae; genus Iris; species Iris macrosiphon. The sequence goes on from JAYESA010000003.1 coordinate 5,613,243, forward strand.
ACAATGCATTCAAACAAAGCATGCTCACGGGCTCCCTAGTGCATGCATGCAACTGTGAAAAAAAAATGAGAGAAGAGTGTCAAGAAGAAAAAGAGAGAGAGAGAGAGAGAGAGAGAGAGAAGAGGAGAGAGTGAGATGGGAGAGATGGACAGTGAGCAGAGAGACCAAAGAGTGAGACAAAGAGGGACAATGATAGAGACGAGAGACAGAGAGGGAGAGAGACGAACGAAAACGAGAGAGTGAGTGACATCGAGAGAGATAGAGATGAGAGAAAGAGAGAGGGGTAGAGAGAAAGAGCAGAGAGTTAGTGGAGAGAGAGAGAGAGAGAGAGAGAGAGAGAGAGAGGGCCAGTCCTGAACTCACAGGGGCCCGGGGCGAACTTTCAAAATGAGGCCCCATACATAATGTAAAAAAAATAAAACAAAAGTAAAATAAAAAATATGACTCTACCAAGATTTGAACTAGGAACCTCTTGTGTGCAAGTCTAATATAATAACCACTACACAACAATTGCTTTGTGATAATAATAGTCTAAGGTAAATACTAGTTCTATTTTCGGTACAAAATTATTTATATATTTAAAAAAAAAAATTTGGGCCCTTCTGGCCCATGGGGTCCTGAGCGGTCGCCCTGTCCGCCCTGGGCCAGGGCCGGCCCAGAGAGAGAGCACAGAGAGTGAGTGAGTGAGTGAGAGAGAGAGCGCGTGCAGAGAGTGAGAAAGAGAGAGCGCATAGAGTGAGTGAGAGAGCTAAAAAAAAATATAATAATAGAAACGTCCTTTCCATGGACGTTATATATATATATATATATATATATATATATATATATATATATATATTAATGTAACGAAAAGAAACGGAATAAAACAAAATGTAAAAAAATATTTTTTGAAGTAATGAAACGTCATTTGGATACGCGTTATGATACTTTATTTATAAATTATAAATTTTTTATAATTTACGTAAAATTTATTAAATTTTCGATAGTCTGTATGAAAATTTTCGGAATTTTATTGAACGTTACTAGTTTGTTTAACAGCGGCCAATCGTCAATATCAACCGTTCGATTCAGAAAGACGGCGGAACCCAAAGCTTCTGGTGGTGGCAATGATCGTAAATAAGAGTGTAACCTAAGGGTTTTCTCCCAATTGAATGAAACTTCCTCCCCCTCTATATAATACTTTCCATTCCAAAGAATGGAGAAATTGGGGTATACTACCCGCCAACCTCATCTTCTTCTTTTCCTTTTCTTTTTCTTTCCATTCCAAAGAACGGAGAAATTTTGGTTTAATTTTTTTTCCCAAATGTTTTGTGGATCCATTGATGGCATGAACGAACCTCAATTTGATATCATTCGTGATGACAACTATAAGCATTGTTTCTGAGGATTTCATAATGAAAATTATTTTTGAGAGTATTTTGATTGTGAATAATAATGAACATATATATGATGATATGCACTGGGCAGTGATCATCGTATTTGTACACTGATGTGAAGAAATGCGTTTGCCTAGAAAGCATCGTCTGACCATACCAAAATTTAATGATTTTGATATTATTTTAAATTGATATTTTTAGAAAGTTATTTGAGTCTTTAGAGGGTGGTATATATTTGTATTTTTTTTTTACTAAAATTGTAATTGTCACATTATAGACTAATATTTAGTTCATTGCTCCCTCTCTATATAGATGGCCCACTCTTCATGTCTTTTTTTTTTTTTTTTTCATTGTTGAAAATAGTCCTTTTTTTTTTAATCTTCTAGAACCTATAATTTAAGTAGGATTCGGGCTGAACAAAATTTGTAGCTGTTGTTGAGTCGCTTCTCCCATCTATCTAATTATGTGAGGTGCAGCGAGTACATCTTCTCTAATATTTTCATTTTTCATCAGTTTTTGTTTTTCTTTGTTCTCATTTAATTATTTTTCAATTTTTTGTGGATCCAATGATGGTGAATGTCTGGTGCATTTTGATGTCATTCGTGATTACAACTATAAGCATTGCTTCTGAGGATTTCCATCTTGAAAATTAATCTTAAGAGTATATTTTATTTTTGTTTTTATTTTTTAAATTTCGCTTTTGGAACAATTTGCCGTCTTTTTGGATCAAAATTTTGGTTTTATTTTATCATTTTATTTTTTTCCCAAATGTTGTGTATCCATTGATGGCATGAAAGGTGCATGATTTGATATCATTCGTGATGACAACTATAAGCATTGCTTCTGAGGATTTCATCATGAAAATTATTTTTGAGAGTATTTTGATTGTGAATAATAATGAAAATATATATGATGATATGCACTGGGCTCTGATCAACGTATTTGTACACTGATGTGAAGAAATGCGTTTGCCTAGAAAGCATTGTCTGACCACAAAATTTAATGATTTTGATTTTATTTTAAATTGAGTTTTTTAATAAGTTATTTGGGCCTTTAGAGGTATATATTTGTATATTTTTTCTCACTAAAATTGCAGTTGTCACATTATAGACTAATATTTAGTGCTTTGCTCCCTCTCTATATAGATGGCCGACTCTTGATGTCTTTTTTTATTTTATTTCTTTGTTGAAAATAGTCCTTTTTGTTTAATCTTATAGATCCTATAATACAAGTAGGATTCGGGAGGCCAACAATATATAAATATAGGGGACAAAAATTGTAGCTGTTGTTGAGTCGCTTCTCCCATCTATCTAATTATGCGAGGTGCAGCGAGTAAGTCTTCTCTAATATTTTCATTTTTCTTCATTTTTTGTTTTGCTTTGTTTTCTCTTTTAATTATTTTTCAATGTTTTGTGGATCCAATGATGGTGAATATCTGTCTGCACTTTGATGTCATTCGTGATTACAACTATAAGCATTGCTTCTGAGGATTTCCATCTTGAAAATCAATTTTAGACTATTTTTTATTGTGAATAATAATGATAATATGGATGATGATATGCAACTGGGCTCTGATCAGCGTATTTCTACACTGATCTGAAGAAATGTCTTTGCCTAGAAAGCATTGTCTGACCATAATAAAATTTAATAATTTTGATTTTATTGTAAATTTATTTTTAAATTTTTTTTAATTAAAATCTAGTGAAAAAAATTGTACTTTGGAAAAGCAAGAGGTACTAGAAGAATAAACAATATTTTTAAAAAATTGCCATAATTATTTAGTTATTATTAAATCTGAAAATTTACTGTAGTGAAATAAATTTATATTAAATTCATGTAAAGGAAATAAGTTTGAAAAATTTTAAAAAAAAGTCACGGTCCGCCAACAGTGTTGGCGGAAAACGAAATTAGTGTACACGTAAGCAAAAAAAAAAAAATATGGGTCCCACGGCTAATTTTTGTCAACAGAGTTGTCTGAAATTGGGGGGGGGCAATTTCAGCCAACTCAGTTGGCGAAAATTGGCTTCGTGGGGCCCTCGTTTTTTTGGTTTTTGTTTTGTTTGGTTTGGTTTGTTAGTTTGGTTTGGTTTTTTCGTTGGTTTATTTTAATTAAGTTATATTTATTTTTGTTTTATTTATTTAGTTTAGTTTAGTTTTTTAATTAGATTTAAGTATTAATTAGATTTAAGTAAATTTATTTTTACGAAATAAAATTAAAATAAATTAATTGGAAAGAAATATTTAGAAATATTTTTTTTGGAAAATTTTCAAAGCATCAAATTTTGTATATATTCTAAAGCATAAAAGTTTATAAAATTACGAAAAAAATAACAATATGTATTGGACGTTTATATTTAAAAATATTATATTTTTATCGTAAATTTTTTCGTCGTTAACTGACGTTAAAAAATAATAATATTAAAAATCTGTCGTAAGACAATTAAGTCTGCCGTCGAGCAGAATTCGAACGGCCATAACTTGTTTTTAAATTATTTTTTGTTAAATAATAAGTGGATTTGTATGTTTTCGACGAGAGTAATACAAATCATATAGAAAAAAAATTTATTCGAAGCAAGACGCGTATGTTACAGGCAAAAATATTTTGTAAAAATATAAAATATAAAACTTTAAAGTATCATAACTTTTGACTGGGAGATCGAAACAAGTTTCAGTTTGAGCCAAGATGGCCGTATGGAAAAGTACTTTGGGATAAATCGTTTCACCGTTTGACGGACTTTGAAAAATTTTAGGATCGTCAAAAAACGATGTTTCGACCTCTAAATTTGACTTTCGTTAATATTATTTTTGAATATTTAAAATTTACTGTAGTGAAATAAATTTATATTGGATGTGAGGGTCCACGGATTTAAAATGATGTTTCGATCTCCAAATTTTTTTTAGAAACATTTTAATTAATTATTTTATGTCTATTATGAATAAAATTTATAAAACAAAATAAATAATCAAGTCAAACCAAACCAACCAAAACAAACCAAATAAAAAAACTAAATAAAAAAATATTGCTTTGGAAACAAATATTGCTTTGGAAACTAAATAAAAATAATATTGTTTTGGAATTTATATAAATTTTTGCTTTGGAAATAAATTTTCGAAAAAAATATTTCTAAATATTTATTTCTAATTAATTTATTTTAATTTTATTTTGTTAAAATAAATTTACTTAAATCTAGTTACAAAATTAAACTAAATAAATAAAACAAAAATATAACTAATTAAAATAAACTAACGAAAAAATTAAACCAAACTAACAAACCAAACAAAACCAAAACCAAAAAAAACGTGGGCTCCACGGGACCAATTTTTGCCAACTGAATTGGCTGAAATTGGCAATTTTAGCCAACTCTGTTGGCGAAAATTGGCTGTGGGGTCCATGTTTTTTATTTTTTTTATTTTTTATTTTGCTTACGTGTACACTAATTTTGTTTTCCGCCAACATTGTTGGCGGACCGTGACTTTTTTTTAAAAATTTTCAAACTTGTTTCGTTTACATGAATTTAATATAAATTTATTTTGCTACAGTAAATTTTTTGTTATTAAATTTAATGATTAATTTTAATTTGTAAAGTCAAATAAAATTATATTTGAAGGAGAAAATTTTACGATAAAAAATATTGTACATAATTATTTAGTTTTTATTAAATTTAATGATCAATTTTATTTTGTAAAATTATGTAAAATTATATTTGAAGGAAAAAAATTTACGATAAAATTAACTTTTTTTATTATTTAATAGTATAGATTAGTTATGTGAAAAATATATAACAAATATAATTAAATTTAAAATAATTTACTTGGTTCATCCGAAATCAGAATATATATATTTGTTGTTGGATAATATGGTGTTAGTAGTTGGTCCATTTGATATTAGTTTTGGATAGTAACTATACGAAATGTTATTGACAGAATTGACAATAAAGAAAATTAATTAATAAAATAATTAAATTAGAATCATATTAATTAATAAAACAATCAAATATATAATATATATATATTTTTTATTTTTGCTAAATTTTTTTCTCATTTCTCCTTATCATCCTTTACAGCAACAACATATCTTTATCCTTCATAACGTTTCGTTAGAATATGAAACAATTGTTCAACGCAGTTTCTTTAAGGCATAAATGATAAGCTTGTTGTGTGGTCATCTATGTATATTTGATTGGTAGCTTGTTGTGCGATCATCTATGTATATTTGATTTTCATGTTGAAAAATAATATTGAGATTATTTTTATTGTGAATAGTAATGATAATATGGATGATGATATGCACTTGGGCTCTGATCAGCGTATTTGTACACTTGATCTGAAGAAATCCGTTTGCCAGGAAAGCATTGTCTGACCATACCAAAATTTAATGATTTTGATTTTATTTTAAATTGAGTTTTTTAAAAAGTTATTTGGGCCTTTAGAGAGGTATATATTTGTAATTTTATTTTTAGGTACTAAAATTGTATTCGTCACATTATAGAATAATATCTAGTGTGCTTTGCTCCCTCTCTATATAGATGGCCCACTCTTCATGTCTTTTTTTATTTTATATCATTGATGAAAATATTGTCCTTTTTTTTTTAATCTTATAGATCCTATAATTGAGTAGGATTCAGGAGGCCAACAATATATAATTAGAGGGGCTGAACAAAATTTGTAGCTGCTGTTGAGTCGCTTCTCCCATCTAATCTAATCTAATTATGTGAGGTGCAGCGAGCAAGTCTTCTCTAATATTTTCATTTTTCTTCAGTTTTTGTTTTGCTTTGTTTTCTTTTAATTATTTTTCAATGTTTTGTGGATCCAATGATGGTGAATATCTGTCTGCACTTTGATGTCATTCGTGATTACAACTATAAGCATTGCTTCTGAGGATTTCCATCTTGAAAATCAATTTTAGACTATTTTTTATTGTGAATAATAATGATAATATGGATGATGATATGCAAATGGGCTCTGATCAGCGTATTTGATAACTTTTATTTTATTGTAATTTTATTTTTTAAATTTTTTTTATTAAGTCTTTAAAAAAAATTGTACTTTGGAAAAGCAAGAGGTACTAGAAGAATAAACAATATTTAAAAAAATTGTACGTAATTAATTAGTTATTATTAAATTTAAAGTTCAATTTTAATTCGTACAGTTACGTAAATTTATATTTGAAAGAAATTTTTTTCGATAAAATTAATTTTTTATTATTATATAATAGTATATTTTATTAATGAAAAATATATAACAAATATAATTAAATTTAAAATAAATTACTTGTTCATCCGAAATCAGAATATATATTGTTTGTTGCTGGATAATGGTTGTTAGTAGTTGGGTCCATTTGATATTCGATTTGGATAGTAACTATACGAAGTGTTATTGACAGAATTGACAATAAAGAAATTTAATTAATAAAATAATTAATTTAGAATAAAGATTATAAAAATTAAACAATTAATATAATCTTGATGAATCATATTAATTAGTAAAATAATTAAATATATAATTTGTTCTTTATTTTTGCTAAAAATAATTCTTCTTATTTCTCCTCGTCTTCCTTTACAGCAACATATCTTTATCCTAAATACATTTCGTTAGAATTTGAAGCAATTGTTAAACGTGGTTTCTGAAGCAATTGTTAAATACATTTCGTTATATTGGGTAAAAGATGAACGCACAACAAGCTATCATTTATTCCTTAGAGAAACCACGTTTAACAATTGCTTCAGAAACCACGTTAAACGTACACGATCGCAACTCTGGAGACTATTAATTTTTTTTTTTTTTTTTAAAAATTTAGTTAGTGATGTTATATAATACGGTTTGACGGTTAGTTTTGACGATTTATTTTCGAACTGTTTTAAAGTCGAAAAAAATATTTGTATCACTATAAATGAAAATTATATATTAATTTAATGTTAGTTAATAAATATATTAAATTATTTTATGTAAATTATAGGGACTATTTTTATTTTAAAATAACTATACGAATTCTGTATAATATTTAAAAAAATAAAAAATAAAACACAAGAATGGTCCAAACATTGTTAGTTAGTGTTAGTGTAATAAGTATGAAAATTATATTTAAATTTAAATTAATAAATACTATTATCTAATTAAATATAATTTTAAAATTAAATATGGTATTATCTAATTAAATACAATAAATACTATTATCTAATTAAATATAATTTTAAAATTAAATATGGTATTATTTAATTAAATATACATACCAAATTTTAATTTTTTATTTATAATAAATTGTAATTAAATTATTTTTAAAATAATTTAATATAATTTTATTTTTTATATTGAATTTTTGTGAACGTGATTATAGTTTGTTTAACTTTTATGTTTAAAAGCGGCCGATTCCTCTCTTTATATACAACACGACAAAAAGAACCCGTTTGGTTCTGATCTATGCGTTTCAGACTTAATGTGTTCTATGCTTTTTTGGTCCACGTGTTTTAGACTTCAGTCTAATGTGTTCCAGATTTCGTGCGGTCCATGTGTCTTTGGTCTTGTGAGTTTCAGATTTCGTGCGTTCGGTCACGTGTCACAGATTTTACGTTGACTAAGTCTTGCTGTTACAAATGAGCGGTTCTCTTCAACCAAATAACGGCTACTTGTCCATTTGAGTCGTGGCTATACAGTTGAGAACGTCCATCTACCTAGCAAAACAATAAAATTTTAACAAATGTTCACGTGGCAGAGGATTTCGAATTTTCGTGCATAATTGTAGCACCCTTTCGTTGAGAGGGGACACATGACAAATTTTATCATCCATTGTTACGTTTCGATTTTGTAGAATTGATAGTTGTCCTCTGGACGTGATGTCGTGTGTGCTTAGGTTGCGTAACGCACAAGATCAAGGTATATCATAAAACGAGCACATATTCAGAGTACACAGATAATTAAAACATAATGTTGGAATATGAAAAAGTTTTTATTGATAATGGATATCTTTTACAAATTCTTGAACGAGTTGGATAATTGTCGCACGGGATTACAAAAGTAGAGGCAAAATGAAATAATTGTCCTGTACATTATATCCTTTTACTAAAATTTTAAAAGAAATATACATTCGGGCAAAACTATCGCATTTCTACGGGGTTGTATAGGTTATGCGTACGAGTTTCTGGAACTTCAAAACATACGGCATGAACTGGATGTGCCGGTAGGTAGACTGGATTGTGAAGACATTCTAGCTTCTTGTAGGATTTTCTTGGTGCGGAAAATCTGTTGCAACGAGGAATAACGACGAGCTAATCCAACTATACTAATCAATACGTTGTTTATACGAAGCATGCAAGTTATTATATGATCTTTCTATCTTGTCTTTAGTTTAATTTTACAAGTAACTATTAAATATGAAAATTTATTGAATTAAATATGCCAATCACTTACACAATACTTACTATGACCCTTCTTGCCACGAAAACATAGTTAGCTTGCACAGTTTAAATATACATGGGGGGAGGGGTTACTAGCATTATGACATAGTAGACGAATTAGTCTTGAGCGAGAATGAGATGCAACAAAAGAACACAGGCGTTATATGTCATACCGCATGAACATGAGACTATAACTAAGTTTCGTCTGGATCGAAAATGTGCCAGTTCCTCAGCGACAGACCGCAAGAACCATAAATTCTTGTGCACAAGTTGTCCGTGACAATGCGACATTTAAAACTAATTATCAAAATGAGCAATTCGAGGCAATACGTGCACGTGACAAGCAACATGGTATGATCTGTTTTTGTATAGTCTTCCTGATTAGTTTATTCTACGGCAAAGGTGTGTTCTATATATAGCACAATTATAGAAAAAGTAAACATTCTAACTAGAATTAAAATATGAAAGAACATTCTAAGCGAACTAGCATGTGTAGTGTCCAGCTCTGCGTCGGCACTATGTACAAGAGATATCGATTTGTTGACTCAAAAATAATATCTTGTACGCCTTAAGAGTTCCTTGTTGAAGCAGGAGATGACTAATCAAGGTGAGTGGGCAGAAATTTTGTTCTCTAATTCTTGTACGCCTTAATAATGAATTTGAGTTTTTGAATTCTTGTTTGCTTAAGAGAATGATAGAACTTGTCTTTGCATGCTAATAAGAGAACTAACATGGCTTATTATTGAAATGAACTTGCATGCTTAACTAAAGAGAACCTGAAATGCTTGTCTAAGAGTAAGAGTTGCTTGAACACGTTTTACTGTCGTTTGTGTTTCGAGAGAACCATATCGTACTTGAACTTGTTCACAGAGAGCGGTCTGTCCGCAAAGAGATAGATGGTTTGCTGGTTCATTTCGTCTGCATCCTAGAGTTTATCTGATAGTGTTTCATGCATTCGCATCAGTCGGACAATGGCATTTGGTGAAAAGTCGAACCTTGGTTACGGCTGCTACCATGATAGTGAAGAGCAATCGAGTCACAGCTACTAATAGTATCAGATAAATGAGTCATTGGTTAGCTGGATTACCGCTACCGATTCTGAGTTTCTTGGTAATTGAAAATCATATAGCTAGTTCATCGTGTTGCTTGATAGAGGATAGTCCCTATGTAAACCCTTTCATCCAAAATCAGGCCTACTTAGCTTAGATAGTGAAATTAGGGCTAGTTGAATCCAATTAGAAATAGAACACGATATTTGATTTAACTATACAATATTGACATCACTTAGTGCACCTTACCGTTACTTTGATAATTGGAGCACTACACTAGATATTGCCTTCCTACAAATTTTACAACCTTGTCCTAGACATGTCCGGCTACCATTCTGACCCTTGTGTAACTTATAATTATATCTTCTTGTGCTACATGTAAGTTGCACAACATTCGTCGCAGACATTATTTAATTCTAAATAAAATACGATATTGTACTCTTGTACGTTTCAATCGAAATTGGAGACACAATTTTGATCGTTTTGTGCAACCCAAAATTATGATAATATTCTACACTGAATCATTTACGTCCCTAACACTTGTGTTATACCTAATTTTAATTTCATGTACTTCTAATTAATTTCAGAACATCGTGCGCACTAATTTTAATTTATTGAAACTCAATTTTTATCTTTGTGCAATTTTTTTAATTGTTGGGCACTTTTATGCAAAATTTTATTGAGGTGTCCATCCCATTGGACAATACATAAAGAAATTTAACTTTTCCTTTCGTAGTAATTTTTCCATAATTTTCGGGATATACAGCGAACAATATCGTCCCTGTATATTAAACTTATCCGTGTATTTAAACAATGCAATTATGGTCCTCCAAACATTCTCATGTGAGCCCAAGGCCAAACTCCAAGGAGGTGTTGACCAAGCCCACTCCTAGGTCAACAAAATTCTAGCTCACATGTATAAATATACAACATTATTCCTTTTTTCTTTCCTTTTTCTATTTTACATCAAAACAAACCCAAACCTAAAATCAGCCGACCAAACTCCCCTTCCCTGTTCATCTTCCTCCTTCCGCCGGAGCTGCCAGCACCACTTCTCCGTCTTCTCGTCCTCCTACCTATCATCCTCCTGCAGCCGTCACCACCACTGGCCGCCGAGTCCTCCCCTCCACAGCAGCCGAGTCCAGTTGCACCGGACTCCAACACCCCGCGGCCATCTACCAGTCTCCTCGACCGCCGGACTTTCCGACTCGACCACCGTCCCTCCCTCAGCCGTCACCACCACACTACCAGCAACACCTCCAGCAATACCACCGCCACCCGATCCTCCTTCCCCCACCACTAGACGACCCCGAGCCTTCATCCTCCCTCCGCCGTGCTCGTCTGACTCCACCCCGCTGCCTATTCTCCGGCCTGTACTCCCCCTCCATCTCCTCCTCCTCTGCCTAGACTGAGCCACTGATCGCCTGAATCATACCACCAGCACCACCTGCATCGAGCAGCTCCACCCCGACCTCCGGTCATCTCCTCCATGTTATCCCTCTCGACATTTTCCCGGAGCTGCACCTCGACCACCTCCACAACAGTCGGACCTCCCTCGTCCCTTCCCTGTCCTCCTTCCTCCCTGCTTCTCCTCGGTCGCCTGAGCGTGGCCGGAACAGTAAATTTCGGTCATCCTCATCCAGGATTACCTTATCATCACCACCACCATTGCCAATAACATCATCACCCCATTAACACCATCACCATAGTCGTTACCACCACAATTACCACCACCTTCACCATCACCATCGCCATCAGTCATCACCTTCACCATCATCATCGCCATCGTCGTTATCATCATCACCCTAACTATCATCGCCATCGTCGTTATTATCATCGTCGTTATCATCATCTCACCTTAATCATCGTCGTATCATCATCAACACCCATCATCAATATCTCATCATCGTCTTAGTCATCCTTCCATCAATCACCACATCATCACCCCTTTCACTATTATCATCCACATCATCACCATCGTCCCAGTCATCATCCACATCACCACCATCATCATAATTTCCATCCCCATCACCATGGTAATCATCATCAACCCCTTTACGATCATCATCATTGACCTAATCACCCTCGTCCCCGTGTTCATCATGGACCCGTCATCCTTGCCAGACAACTGGCAGTAGTCATCCTCGATTTTCGTACCTATGCATGCTGACCTCGAAGATCTGTTGGATTTATCTGCGCGACTTTAGGAGCAGGTTATTGGTGCTACACAGCTTTCTTGCCAGGAAAGTATACCTTGTCTTGTTGTACTGTTTAAATTATGTATTATTAGCTGCATGTTTATTCTTTTAAACTGTGCGCGTCCGAGAGAGACTCGGGTGTAGTCAACGAAGACGTTGACGTTAGGACTTGTGCCTGACTTAGTGTCTAGTAGACCCACCTAAAGTTGTGGAGTTATTGGTATGACTCCCTAGGCCTTGACACATTTCTTACACGTGTTGTGAGTCTCATGTAGGGCACAGACTTGCGTATGCGGTTGGCCACCTGTACGTGTAGGTCGTGCGACGGATAGGGTATAACTGCTAATAGTGATGCATATTAGAGACTTAGCAGTTATTAGTAGTCGGAGAATAGACTATTGTAGCACGAAGGTCCAATCCTTGTCCTTGTTTGGTTGTGAGGTTGGACTATCGTTCTAACGATAGACTATGAGCCAGAGTTACGACATCGATACTTGCACTCCGTCTCGGTGTAGTAGCTACTGCGTGTTGTGGATACAACATGCATAGATCATTGGGCGGGAAAGACAATTAGTAGGCGTATGGGACAGCCAGTTGGTTGTCATAGTTTCAGAGTAAACTGTGGGGCCGTGAGCCTCAGTGTTACCCGGTTATGGGATCAGTGTTGCCCGGTTATGGGAGTATATGCTTGTCGATACATCCGGCAGAGGTTACTAGTAACACGCTATCATGATCGGTGATGTAGTCAGCATATATATCTGGCATCCAGTTTACAGCTAATGCCAGATACTTATCCTCTGGTTCGACGCTATGCTTTATACCTTTCACCTACCCATACGTACCAAGGTTGTCTTCAAAGTGCATTTCACTTAGCTGGATAGGTCACCCTTGAGTTTTCACAGTATTTACTTAATGACATGCTTTTATGTATCTTATTATGTCCCTCTGAGGACCTGGCTCTTTCCAGGTGTATTGTTCATGAGTATTCGCAGGAGCGCAGAGCCGGACTTGCTACGTATATTGCGATGGGGTCTTCTCTTCGAGCCATGATTGTTAGTTGATATTCTTATATTGCATTTATTGTGTTTATTTTATATTCTGGTTCGGTAGTGGATTTGTTTTCATCTGACTACCATTCATAAGATACTTTATATTGAGATCTAGTTATAGATATTGGTTATTCATTTATATATGATTTCTGTGGATGCGATTTAGTTATGCCCTGTGACATATATGTTTACCACTTGCGAATTGTTATTCATATTACAGCGTATGTGTGTTATGGTTTTCATATATTGGAGTGCCATATTCATACGGCTGACATGCTTATGTGTCCTGGTTCTACGTATTTTGGGACAGGGGCATGACACCCTAGATGGTGCATTGTTCCTAGAGTCTTTGGGTATAGCTCACGAGACACGCTGAGCATACCCTGATAGTAGAACAATCGGCTTGCCTTGTGTGTTTGAATGAATCAAACATGAACTATGTTTTCAAAGACGTTTTCAAAAAGAAAGTAATATGACTTCGTTCTTGTGCTGTATGTAACGAACATAGGTAAAACTAGAAAGATCACTAGTAATATAATATTTTATAACATAATTACTTAGTGTTGGTTTTAGTGAATGTTGCTTCTGTTCAGTTGTTTTTAGACTCACCAGTACTTTCTCCAAAGTGCTGACCCACCAACAGTTTACTTGTTCGTAGGTGTTGGATCGTCCGAGGAAGCGATAGGCGTGCCTCATCTCCAAGACCAAAAAATCTGGTATCGATTACTTTGAGCTGCTTTTGTATAGAGGGATATAATGTATGGAATGATGCCATTGTATTCAGAGAACCATGTGCCTCGATTTGTCCCGTATACTCAGATGGATAAATGCTTGCAACAATGTCCCTCCGCTACTTACTCGATGCGATGATAGCCAAATTTTAACGATGTCGCCCTGTGCGGAAGCAACCCCAGGCCCGCACGGCATCACGTCCCAGTAGTAAACGACTATATACGTCCCGCGGGAGCACCGAGGCACGGTGATTCGCGTCCGACGGTGGCGTTGGTCGGGACCTTCGGGACCGGGGCGTGACAACATGCAACAAGGTAACCGTTCACAAGTTGGTTGATAAGCACAAGTAATCCAAGTCTATTCCTTTTTATCTTGACATCTTTTAGTTATTATGGTATCGTTTGATCGGGACAATCAAGAGGGCAAGATTTTAGATGTGAAGACTTGGAAGAAAGAGTCAACTAAATCGAATTATAGCCACTCACAAGTTGATGGAGAGAGGAAAGTAAAAATGGGCGCTTCAAGACTTCGCTCATGCGACGCCTATTGCACGATTACCTGCATTGCCACAAACAAATAATCAATACCTCTTCTCCTCATTCCAAGCTCAAAACGAAAATGTAGTTCAACGAACGAAAGCAATGAAATCTATCGAAACCGTTCAAGAAAATGCAAATCCGAAAATCAACTCAAAGCACGAAAGCAATAAGGCGACAGCGAAAACTAGGCAAGAAAACTTGCATTGGAGAGGTCCCTCTTGACTCTGCCGCTAAGTCCATCCTTGGGACGTGGTCCACTGAATATGGGAATCATTTCTGAAGAAGAAAGTCTACAAAGAGAAAAATGTCTTGATTCAATCTATCCCGATTGAAAGATACTAAAAGTATTTCTTAGTCGCGCTCCCCGAAAAGGGGGAACATGGCATCATATCCTAACCAACTAATAGAAAGTTTCGTCCACGAAACTTATGAATAGAACCTACCATTATGAAACAATGAAGAAATTTTTTTCTTCATCTCAGACTCAAGCTCCCAGGTCGATTCTTTGACCGAATGATTTCTCCGAAGCACGTGTGAGAGAAATCGACCGACTTCGAAGCAGCTTCTCCTTTTGATCCAAGATCCATACATGGTGTTTAACATACGTCAAGTACACCTTCAAGTCCAGTTAATCAAGATCCACCATATGACTCGGGTCGTACACGTACTTCCTAAGCTGTGAAACGTGGAAATATATCGTGCACTTCAGATAGTGACGGTGGCAGGACAATCTGATATGCGACTGGGGTGACTCGCTTAAGTATTTCGAACGGGCCAACGAATCTTGAGCTTAGCTTCCCTTTTGCTCCAAATCAGATAACTCCTCGCATGAGCGAGAGTTTGAGAAATATACGATCACCTTCTAAGAACTCAAAAGGTCGACGGTGTGCGTTTGAGTAACTTTTTTGACGGCTTTGTACTACTTTCAACCGTTCGCGGATCAAACAGATCTTTTGGACGGTTTGTTCTACGAGCTCCGGGCCAAGAATTTGCCGTTCACCAACTTCATCCCAACAGATAGGTGATCTACACTTCCTTCCATATAACGCCTCATACGGCGCTATCTGAATTCTGGATTGATAGCTATTATTGTATGCAAATTTGGCTAACGGTAGATGCATGTCCCAACTTGACTTCAAGTCCAAGGCGCAAAGCCATAACATGTCTTCAAGGATTTGGTTTACCCGCTCTGTTTGGCCGTCTGTCTGAGGATGGTAGGCGAAACTGAACTTTAACTTAGTCCCCATTTTTGACTGAAGGCTCTCCCAGAAGCGTGATAAGAATCGTCCATCTCGATCGGAGATAATGGATACGGGCACACCGTGGAGTCGAATAATCTCGGTCGGCACTCCAAGTAACTTTGATAGGCAGAAAGTGAGCTGACTTGGTGAGTCGATCGACGATGACCCAGATGACATTATTTTTTCGTTGCGTTTTTGACAAACCAACAATAAAAATTATCGTTATGTGTTCCCATTTCCACCCCGGTATAGCAAGGTTCTGCATCTCTCCGTCCGACTTCTGGTGTTCGGCATTTACTCGCTGACAAGCCATGCATTGCGACACGAACAATGCTACATCCATTTTTATGCGGTGCCACCAAAATATCGTGCGAAGGCCTCGATACATCTTCGTACTTCCTAGATGTGAAGTGTAACTCGCATAGTAGGCTTCAGCGAGTATCTCTTTTTTGAGGTTTGCATTGTTAGGAACACACAATCTTTCCTTCATCCGCATCATTCCATCCATTCACAGCAAAGTCGGTCGCCTTTCCTGATGAGATAAGATTACGCATTTTTTCTAGGAACATGTCGTCCTTCTGAGCGGATTTAACTTTCTCCAATAAGTCTGGTTCGAGGCACAACTGAGCCACTTGGGCCCCCTTTTTGTATCCGATTCGGAGTGTAATGCCCAAAATTTCGAGATTCCTTCGCATCCTGTCATCGATAGCTAAGCTCCCAACAAACACTCGACTTAGTGCATCAGCTACAATCTTGCTCTTGCCCGGTGTATATCTGATCATCAAGTCAAAGTCGCTAAGGAGTTCAAGCTAACGTCGTTGCCGCAAATTCAAATCCTTTTGATATAGAGGTACTAGAGGCTTTTGTGATCCGTGAAGATTTTATACGGTACGTCATAGAGGTAATGCCGCCATAACTTCAACGCGAATATCACCGCAGCAAGTTCTAGATCGTGAGTTGGATAGTTCCTTTCGTGAGGCTTTAACTGCCTAGAGATAAAGGCTATCACCTTGTCCCTCTGTATAAGGACACATCCTAAACCCTTTCCTAAAGCGTCACTATAAATCTTAAAATTATCGACACTATCAGAAAGAGTAATAATCGGCGCTGAGACGAGTCGTTGCTTTAATTCCACAAATGATGTTTCACAGTCGTTCAACCACGCGAACGTTACTCCTTTCCGAGTGAGATGAGTCAGAGACAAAGCGATCATTGAAAAATCTTTTATGAATCTCCTATAGTAGCCTGCTAGACTAAGTAAGCTTCGAATGTCGTTGGCCGACTCAGGTCTCTTCCACTTCACGATGGCTTCAACTTTCTTTGGGTCGACTGAGAAGCCCTCCGCAAAAATGATGTGCCCGAGGAAAGATATGCTGTGCAACCAGAACTAGCACTTGCTTAGCTTCGAGAACAACTTATTGTCTCAAAGAATTTGAAGCACCATCCACAGGTGTCCTGTGTGTTCATCCTTATTCTTCGAGTACACTAAGATATTTTCTATGAATACCACCACAAACTTATCAAGGAATTGTCAGAACACACGGTTCATCAAATCCATGAATGCGGCAGGAGCATTCATTCGTCTGAACGGCATGACAGAAACTCATAGTGGCCATAGCGAGTGCGAAATGGTGACTACGGTATGTCCTCTGGCTGGATCTTTAATTGGTGGTAGCCAGAGCGAAGATCTATCTTCAAAAATATCGACGCCCCTTGCAGCTGATCAAAGAGGTCGTCGATCCGGGGCAGGGGATATTTGTATCGGATAGTGACCTTATTTAGCTCCCGATAGCCTATGCAGAGTCGTAATGTCCCGTCTTTCTTCTTAACAAAAAGTACAGGCATTGTAGTGCCCCACTCCGCGTAAGCGCTATATACAAATAATATCGCCTTGCTTGCTCGAACAAAAGT
This sequence comes from Iris macrosiphon, assembly GCA_036927795.1. NCBI lineage: Eukaryota > Viridiplantae > Streptophyta > Magnoliopsida > Asparagales > Iridaceae > Iris > Iris macrosiphon. Next base: position 5,630,729 of record JAYESA010000003.1, read on the forward strand.
CTTCTCGGAGAGTTCCCGACCGATTAATCAATGTGAGTGGGCAGAACTGCATTATCTGATTCTTGCACGACTTAATAATGAATCTGAGTTTTTGAATGCTTGTTGCTTAAGAAGATTGTTTCATAAGAAGAATGATAGAACCGAATAAGTATGCTAGTAAGAGAACTCACATAGCTTGTCATTGAAATGAATCTGCTGCCTAACTAGAGAATATATATGCTTGTCAGAAATGAGATAGAACCATTGCTATGCTAAAGAGATATAAGAAATGTGCATGCTTAGAAACACCGACACAGCTATCGAACGAACCCTTGCTATGCTAAGAAAGATAAGTAAAATGGATCGCTCGAATATGTCCCTTTGAATATGCTAAGAAGAGATAGTTATTGCATGTTAGATTTGAAATCAACCGTTCTTGCCATTATATGTTTCGTTTGTTTGTTTGCTATATCGAACTGCTAAGTGAAAATGTGTGAGTGCAGTGACTAATAGTACTCCCTGAGGATACGGCTCGCAAGGGTCTAGTGGGGTGTGCTATTAGATATGTGAATTGTGTGCTTCGTCTGAGAAAGATATGCTTCGTTTGATAAGATGTGTTTCGCTTGACCGCATATGTTTTGCTTGATCATTGTTTTGCTTGCACTATATGTTTATGTCATTGCATTGGTCTCGGACAACTTGTACACAAGGTCTTGTCTCTCGAACGATTCCTGGGGCACTGGGAATCGCTCGGTCGGGAAGAGATTTTTGGATCGCCCTGAGGTGTACGGCTCGCAAGGGTCTAGTGGGGCGATATGTCTATTAGTGTTGTGTGGAACCCATGATGTCACAGCTGCTTGCACTCGGGTGTGTTGGTGAAGAGCTGAACCATGAGTCACAGCTGTCGACACCCCCGCATGCCAGAGAAGAGCTGAACCTTAGGCAACTGCTGCTAATCATGGGGCTACCCATGGACCGTCATATAGATAGGGCGTATGCTAGGTTTACCTTCTTGCATACCTATCGATTGATGACACCAACTGATTGACTAATAAGTTTGTCCATATATGCATATTGTGACTAACTTGTGTGTCTGCTGCAGGGATGACCGTTCGGCTATGGGGTAAGCAATATGAGTTTATGCATAAGCCTGCTTGTTCATTTTGTCTGCATCGTAGAGATTATCTGTTAGTGCTTCATGCATTGCATCGGTTAGACAATGACTATTAGTGCAGAGCTGAACCTCGGTCACAGCTGCTAATAGTATCAGAATGTGAGTCAATGGTTAGCTGGATTACCGCTACCGATCCTGAGTTTCTCGGGGACCAAAATCATATAGATGTGTTGCCTTAAATTCTTGAAAGAAATGATAGTCCACATGATATGTTTGCCTTGATTCAATATGATCAGTCTGCTAGATATGCTTTGCCCCAAACGAGTTAGATTGATTGCTCAATATATGCTGCGCACTGCACGATGAGAACACTGTCCCTTATATGTTGCTTGAAAGCTTGTGTATCGTTATGCAAAAACTGTTTCAAGTTATGTTTTCAAAAGATGTAATTTGACTATAGTTTTGAGCTGCATGAAATGAACTTAGATAAAAGTAGCAAGATCACTAGTAATGCAATATTTTGCCACATGATTACTTAGTGTGGGTTTCAGGGGGTGTAGCTTCTGTTCAGTTGTTTTATCTCACCAGTACTTATAAAAGTGCTGACCCACCAACAGTTTGCTTGTTCTCAGGTGCCTGTCCGTCCGAGGAAGCGATAGTCGTACCTCATCCCAAGGAACCGGAAATCTGGAGTCGATGCCTTGAGCCGCATCGAGTTGTGCCTGCTTTGAGTTGCTTTTGTATAGAGGGGCATAATGTATGGAACGGTGTCATTGTAATCGAGAGACAGAGTGCCTGAACGAATTGTAAACTCGGCCATACGCCGCTTGTAACACTTTCGATTATCAATAAAGAGCTTGTTTTGCATATGCCATTGTGTTCTTTACTTTTTTGCTATATGTGTGCCGCTGCTTCAGTATTGAATAGCTTACTTGCCCTTGTATCAAGGCTTTGGCTTTGTGCAAGCGCATCTTAGGCTTGCACGGTATCACGCCCGTACGAGGACGATCGGTTCTGTAAGGACTAAAGCGAGGATGAATGGCCCTGTGGGACTGGGCTTGACATAGTGGTATCAGAGCAACTCGATTCTTTGCCCATTCCGTTGCCTCTGACTCTGAGTTGTGATTGTGTTGCAATAAACGTTCCATACAATAAGTCCATAAATATTCTCAAATATGCGCACAAAAGTTTTTTGAATTTTTTTTCATTGCTTGTGATATGATTTGTGATTTCTGGATTATTGTGTTTTGATTAAGGATTGTGAGGGATGAGGACTATCGCTGCTCTGTGTTTTCGTAAGTTTCTCCTTGGGTTTCGAGGACGAAACTCTTTGTCGGTGGGTAAGTATGTAGCGCCCCGCTCCGCGTAAGCGCTATGTACAAGTGATATCGCCTTGCTTGCTTGAATGGAAGTCTTCTCGGAGAGTTTCCGACCGATTAATCAATGTGTGTGGGCATAACTGCATTCTCTGATTCTTGCACGACTTAATAATGAATCTGAGTTTTTGAATGCTTGTTGCTTAAGAAGATTGTTTCATAAGAAGAATGATAGAACCGACTCTGTATGCTAATAAGAGAACTCATATAGCTTGTCATTGAAATGAATCTGTTGCCTAACTAGAGAATATGTATGCTTGTCAGAAATAAGATAGAACCATTGCTATGCTAAAGAGATATAAGAAATGTGCATGCTTAGAAACACTGACACAGCTATCGAACGAACCCTTGCTATGCTAAGAAAGATAAGTAAAATGGATCGCTCGAATATGTCCCTTTGAATATGCTAAGAAGAGATAGTTATTGCATGTTAGATTTAAAATCAACCGTGCTTGCCATTATATGTTTCGTTTGTTTATTTGCTATATCAAAATGCTAAGTAAAAATGTGTGAGTGCAGTGACTAATAGTACGCCCTGAGGATACGGCTCGCAAGGGTCTAGTGGGGTGTGTTATTAGATATATGAATTATGTGCTTCGTCTGAGAAAGATATGCTTCGTTTGATAAGATGTGTTTCGCTTGACCGTATATGTTTTGCTTGATCATTTTTTTGCTTGTACTATGTATTTATGTCATTGCATTGGTCTCGGACAACTTGTGCACAAGGTCTTGTATCTCGAACGATTCCTGGGGCACTAGAAATCGCTCGGTCCGGAAGAGATTTTTGGATCGCCCTGAGGTGTACGACTCGAAAGGGTCTAATGGGGCGATATGTCTATTAGTGTTGTGTGGAACCCATGATGTCACAGCTGCTTGCACTCGGGTGTGTTGGTGAAGAGCTGAACCATGAGTCACAGCTGCCGACACCCGCGCGTGCCAGTGAAGAGCTAAACCTTGGGCAACTGCTGCTAATCATGGGGCTACCCATGGACCGTCATATAGATAGGGCGCATGCTAGGTTTACCTTCTTGCATACCTATTGAGTGATGACACCAAATGATTGATTCATAAGTTTGTCCATATATGTATATTATGACTAACTTGTGTGTCTGCTGTAGGGATGACCGTTCGGCTATGGGGTAAGCAATATTAGTTTATGCATAAGCCTGCTTTTTCATTTTGTCTGCATCGTAGAGATTATCTGTTAGTGCTTCATGCATTGCATTGGTCAGACAATGACTATTAGTGCAGAGCTGAACCTCGGTCACAACTGCTAATAGTATCAGAATGTGAGTCATTGGTTAGCTGGATTACCGCTACCGATCCTGAGTTTCTCGGGGACCGAAATCATATAGATGTGTTGCCTTAAATTCTTGAAAGAAATGATAGTCCACATGATATGTTTGCCTTGATTCGATATAATTAGTCTGCTAGATAAGCTTTGCCCCAAACGAGTTAGATTGATTGCACAATATATGCTGCACACTGCACAATGAGGACACTGTCCCTTATCTGTTGCTTGAATGCTTGTGTATCGTTATGCAAAAACTGTTTCAAGTTATGTTTTTAAAAGATGTAATCTGACTATAGTTCTGAGCTGCATGAAATGAACTTAGGTAAAAGTAGCAAGACCACTAGTAATGCAATATTTTGCCACATGATTACTTAGTGTGGGTTTCAGGGGGTGTAGCTTTTATTCAGTTATTTTATCTCACCAGTACTTATAAAAGTGCTGACCCACCAACAGATTGCTTGTTCTCAGGTGCCTGTCCGTCCGAGGAAGCGATAGCCGTGCCTCATCCCAAGGAACCGAAAATCTGGAATCGATGCCTTGAGCCGCATCGAGTTGTGCCTGCTTTGAGTTGCTTTTGTATAGAGGGACATATTATATGGAACGGTGTCATTGTAATCGAGAGACAGAGTGCCTGAGCGAATTGTAACCTCGGCCATGTGCCGCTTGTAACACTTTTGATTATCAATAAAGAGCTTGTTTTGCATATGCCATTGTGTTCTTTACTTTTCCGCTATATGTGTGCCGATGCTTCAGTATTGAATAGCTTACTTGCCCTTGTATCAAAGCTTTGGCCTTGTGCAAGCACATCTTAGGCTTGCACGGCATCTCGATCGTGCGAGGACGATCGGTTCCGTAGGGACCAAAGCGAGGACAAACGACCCTGCGGGACCGGGGCGTGACATAGTAGTATCAGAGCAACTCGATTCTTTGCCCATTCCGTTGCCTCCGACTCTGAGTTGTGATTGTGTTGCAATGAACGTTCCATTCAATAAGTCCATAAATATTCTCAAATATGCGCACAAAAGTTTTCTGGATTTGTTTTCATTGCTTTTGATATGATTTGTGATTTCTGGATTGCTGTGTTTTGATTAAGAATGGTGAGGGATGAGGACTATCGCTGCTCTGTGTTTTCGTGAGTTTCTCCTTGAGTTTCGAGGATGAAACTCTTTGTTGGTGGGTAAGTATGTAGCGCCCCGCTCGGCGTAAGCGCTATGTACAAGTGATATCGCCTTGCTTGCTCGAACGGAAGTCTTCTCGGAGAGTTTCCGACCGATTAATCAATGTGAGTGGGCATAACTGCATTCTCTGATTCTTGCACGACTTAATAATGAATCTTAGTTTTTGAATGCTTGTTGCTTAAGAAGATTGTTTCATAAGAAGAATGATAGAACCGACTCAGTATGCTAATAAGAGAACTCACATAGCTTGTCATTGAAATGAATCTGCTGCCTAACTAAAGAATATGTATGCTTGTCAGAAATGAGATAGAACCATTGCTATGCTAAAGAGATATTAGAAATGTGCATGCTTAGAAACACCGACACAGCTATCGAACGAACCCTTGCTATGCTAAGAAAGATAAGTAAAATGGATCGCTCGAATATGTCCCTTTGAATATGCTAAGAAGAGATAGTTATTGCATGTTAGATTTGAAATCAACCGTTCTTGCCATTATATGTTTTGTTTGTTTGTTTGCTATATCGAACTGCTAAGTAAAAATGTGTGAGTGCAATGACTAATAGTACTCCCTGCGGATACGGCTCGCAAGGGTCTAGTGGGGTGTGCTATTAGATATGTGAATTGTGTGCTTCGTCTGAGAAAGATATGCTTCGTTTGATAAGATGTGTTTCGCTTGACCACATATGTTTTGCTTGATCATTGTTTTGCTTGCACTATGTGTTTATGTCATTGCATTGGTCTCGGATAACTTGTACACAAGGTCTTGTCTCTCAAACGATTCCTGGGGCACTGGGAATCGCTCGGTCCGGAAGAGATTTTTGGATCGTCCTGAGGTGTACGGCTCGCAAGGGTCTAGTGGGGCGATATGTCTATTAGTGTTGCGTGGAACCCATGATGTCACAGCTGCTTGCACTCGGGTGTGTTGGTGAAGAGCTGAACCATGAGTCACAACTGCCGATACCCGCGCGTGTCAGTAAAGTGCTGAACCTTGGGCAACTGCTGCTAATCATGGGGCTACCCATGGACCGTCATATAGATAGGGCGCATGCTAGGTTTACCTTCTTGCATACCTATTGATTGATGACATCAACTGATTGATTCATAAGTTTGTCCATATATGCATATTGTGACTAACTTGTGTTTCTGCTGTAGGGATGACCGTTCGGCTATGGGGTAAGCAATATGAGTTTATTTATAAGCCTGCTTGTTCATTTTGTCTGCATCGTAGAGATTATCTGTTAGTGCTTCATGCATTGCATCGGTCAGACAATGACTATTAGTGCAGAGCTGAACCTCGGTCACAGCTTCTAATAGTATCAGAATATGAGTCATTGGTTAGCTGGATTACCGCGACCGATCCTGAGTTTCTCGGGGACCGAAATTATATAGATTTGTTGCCTTAAATTCTTGAAAGAAATGATAGTCCACATGATATGTTTGCCTTGATTCGATATGATTAGTCTGCAAGATAAGCTTTGCCCCAAACGAGTTAGATTGATTGCACAATATATGCTGCGCACTGCACGATGAGGACACTGTCCCTTATCTGTTGCTTGAATGCTTGTGTATCGTTATGCAAAAAATGTTTCAAGTTATGTTTTCAAAAGATGTAATCTGACTATAGTTCTGAGCTGCATGAAATGAACTTAGGTAAAAGTAGCAAGATCACTAGTAATGCAATATTTTGCCACATGATTACTTAGTGTGGGTTTCAGGGGGTGTAGCTTCTGTTCAGTTGTTTTATCTCACCAGTACTTATAAAAGTGCTGACCCACCAACGGATTGCTTGTGCTCAGGTGCCTGTTCGTCCAAGAAAGTGATAGCCGTGCCTCATCCCAAGGAACCAGAAATCTGGAGTCGATGCCTTGAGCCGCATCGAGTTGTGCCTGCTTTGAGTTACTTTTGTATAGAGGGACATAATGTATGGAACAGTGTCATTGTAATCGAGAGACAGAGTGCCTGAGCTAATTGTAACCTCGGCTATGTGCCGCTTGTAACACTTTCGATTATCAATAAAGAGCTTGTTTTGCATATGCCATTGTGTTTTTTACTTTTCCGCTATATGTGTGCCGCTGCTTCAGTATTGAATAGCTTACTTGCCCTTGTATTAAAGCTTTGGCCTTGTGCAAGCGCATCTTAGGCTTGCACGGTATCACGCCCGTGCGAGGATGATCAGTTCCGTAGGGACCAAAGCGAGGACGAACGGCCCTGCGGGACCGGGGCGTGACATAGTGGTATCAGAGCAACTCGATTCTTTGCCCATTCCGTTGCCTCCGACTCTGAGTTGTGATTGTGTTGCAATGAACGTTCCATACAATAAGTCCATAAATATTCTCAAATATGCGCACAAAAGTTTTTTGGATTTGTTTTTATTGCTTGTGATATGATTTGTGATTTCTGGATTGCTGTGTTTTGATTAAGGATGGTGAGGGATGAGGACTATCGCTGCTCTGTGTTTTCGTGAGTTTCTCCTTGAGTTCCGAGGACAAAACTCTTTGTTGTGGATAAGTATGTAGCGCCCCGCTCCGCGTAAGCGCTATGTACAAGTGATATCGCCTTGCTTGCTCGAACGGAAGTCTTCTCGGAGAGTTTTCGACCGATTAATCAATGTGAATGGGCAGAACTGCATTCTCTGATTCTTGAACGACTTAATAATGAATCTGAGTTTTTGAATGCTTGTTACTTAAGAAGATTGTTTCATAAGAAGAATGATAGAACCGACTCAGTATGCTAATAAGAGAACTCACATAGCTTGAAATTGAAATAAATCTGCTGCCTAACTAGAGAATATGTATGCTTGTCAGAAATGAGATAGAACCATTGCTATGCTAAATAGATATAAGAAATATGAATGCTTAGAAAAACCGACACAGCTATCGAATGAACCCTTGCTATGCTAAGAAAGATAAGTAAAATGGATCGCTCGAATATGTCCCTTTGAATATGCTAAGAAGAGATAGTTATTGCATGTTAGATTTGAAATCAACCGTGCTTGCCATTATATGTTTTGTTTGTCTGTTTGCTATATCGAACTGCTAAGTGAAAATGTGTGAGTGCAGTGACTAATAGTACGCCCTGAGGATATGGCTCGTAAGGGTCTAGTGGGGTGTGCTATTAGATATGTGATTTGTGTGCTTCGTCTGAGAAAGATATGCTTTATTTTATAAGATGTGTTTCGCTTGACCGCATATATTTTGCTTGATCATTGTTTTGCTTGGACTATGTGTTTATGTCATTGCATTGGTCTCGGACAACTTGTGCACAATGTCTTGTCTCTCGAACGATTCCTGGGGCACATGGAATTGCTTGGTCCGGAAGAGATTTTTGGATCGCCCTGAGGTGTACGGCTCACAAGGGTCTAGTGGGACGATATGTCTATTAGTGTTCTGTAGAACCCATGGTGTCACAGCTGCTTGCACCCGCGCGTGCCAGTGAAGAGCTGAACCATGAGTCACAGCTGCTGACACCCGCGCGTGCCAGTGAAGAGCTGAACCTTGGGTAACTGCAGCTAATCATGGGGCTACCCATGGACCGTCATATAGATAGGGCGCATGCTAGGTTTACCTTCTTGCATACCTATCGATTGATGACACCAACTGATTGATTCATAAGTTTGTCCATATATGCATATTGTGACTAACTTGTGTGTCTGCTACAGGGATGACCGTTCTACTATGGGGTAAGCAATATGAGTTTATGCATAAGCCTGCTTGTTTATTTTGTCTGTATCGTAGAGATTATCTGTTAGTGCTTCATGCATTGCATCGGTCAAACAATGACTATTAGTGCAGAGCTGAAACTCGGTCACAGCTTCTAATAGTATCAGAATGTGAGTCATTGGTTAGCTGAATTACCGCTACCGATCCTGAGTTTCTCGGGGACCGAAATCATATAGATGTGTTGCCTTAAATTCTTGAAAGAAATGATAGTCCATATGATATGTTTACCTTGATTCGATATGATCAGTCTGCTAGATAAGCTTTGCCCCAAACGAGTTAGATTGATTTCACAATATATGCTGTGCACTGCACGATGAGGACACTGTCCCTTATCTGTTGCTTGAATGCTTGTGTATCGTTATGCAAAAACTATTTCAAGTTATGTTTTTAAAAGATGTAATCTGACTATAGTTCTGAGCCGCATGAAATAAACTTAGGTAAAAGTAGCAAGATCACTAGTAATGCAATATTTTGCCACATGATTACTTAGTGTGGGTTTCAGGGGGTGTAGCTTCTGTTTAGTTGTTTTATCTTACCAGTACTTATAATAGTGCTGACCCACCAACAGTTTTCTTGTTCTCAGGTGCCTGTCCGTCCGAGGAAGCGATAGTCGTGCCTCATCCCAAGGAACAAGAAATCTGGAGTCGATGCCTTGAGCCGCTTCGAGTTGTGCCTGCATTGAGTTGCTTTTGTATAGAGGGACATAATATATGGAACGGTGTCATTGTAATCGAGAGACAGAGTGCCTGAGCGAATTGTAACCTCGGCCATGCGCCACTTGTAACACTTTCGATTATCAATAAAGAGCTTGTTTTGCATATGCCATTGTGTTCTTTATTTTTTCGCTATATGTGTACCGCTGCTTCAGTATTGAATAGCTTACTTTCCCTTGTATCAAAGCTTTGGCCTTGTGCAAGCGAATATTAGGCTTACACGACATCACGCCCGTGCGAGGATGATCGGTTCCGTAGGGACCAAAGCGAGGACGAACGGCCCTGCGGTACCGGGGCGTGACATAGGCCCCAAGGAGACATGCTCGGACGAATATATCCATGGTAAAGCAGTTCTTGTAGTTGGCACTTTAACTCCTTTAGTTCAGCAGGGGCCAATCGGTACTGGACTTTGGAAATCGATTGGGTATTTGGGAAGGTATCGATGGTGACCTCAAATTCTCGGTCGGGTGTACCAGGTAGTTTACTCGAAAATACATCATAAAATTTTGCCACAACAGAAGAAGACTCAACGTTTGTATAATCTAGCTGCATGTCCCGTGTAACACCCCGTTCCGCTCAAGCGGACTACCGTTTCAAACGGCAATAGTGCAACTGTCCCGACCCACTTTGCCTCAAACAAAAAGCAAAAGATATCCAGACTTGTCCCTACAGGAATCCTGCTTAGGCTTTCAGAGGCTCGCTTGACGTATCGCTCTACCGAGGTGAATCATCGCTAAGGTGGGTGGCTACGGTGAACTTGTCTTTGCTTAGCCAGCACACATAAAATGTAGAATATTTATGCTAGTCGCTAGGTGAATCACCCCTGCATGCTAATAAATCCAACGCACCTAGCTAAGGGAATAATCCCAAATTGTATTATTATGCTAGAACATGGAAATTGAAATACTGCATATATTCAGACCCTCACATGCTAAGTCCCTAACAGTTTCATCTCTCGGCTTACCTTCGGGTCCGAGCAAACGTGTTTACTTATGTTCCTTAGAAACATATGCTTGTCTGCTTGTATATTGCCATATTTTCATCCAAACCCTGGGAGACTACTACGTAGTCGTTCCGTGCCTGAATGAACCTGCAAGTATCCGGGACCATTGGGTCGCCAAGGCAATCCCCGAACCAGGGGCACGCATCAGGGTAATGAATATTGAACGTGAATCCTTTAACGTGACAACTGAATGATAATCACATCAAGTTTATATCCGAACGAGAATCACGTCACGTAACGAACGAATCGCAGCTCTTGGAGCAAACGCTCGTTCAGATCACGAATCATGGATTATCATTCAAGTTGTGGATTTAAAACTGACCCTGACCTGCATGTCGCGGACAACTTGTAAAAAGGTGATCTTCGGATCTTGTTCCACGGGCGGTCACCGGGGCACTGGGACCGATCCGATCCGGATGGAACTTCACGATAGTCTCACGTGCGAACATGATAGCATGTAGTGCCTCACGTGCTTCGTTGTATACCATCCTTGTTCAAAGACTAAACGGTCCTTTATGGCTATGCCAGCAACTAACGTTCATATAGATAAGTCATCCTCGCTTAGCGGCTATTTGCGTGCGAGTCATTGCATCGCATTAATAAACAATTAAACACCTGAACGATCATGTTAAAATGACCCTTATGTTTGCATATGCTATGCCTTCTGAATGTTATACTTGCCCGTGTTTGAAATAACGATGTTTGCCTCAATGTTTGCCTTGGACAGGGAAGGAGATGGTAAGTTGGTAAGTCTCGCCGTGTTTCCTCTCATGTTGCACGGCGCACTGCCACACGGGTTAGGCTATTCAATATTTGTATGAAACTGATCCTAAGGCAACTAGAAAGACAACTTAATAGTTGGTGCACGGAACCTGTATTACGTGTTTGGATTTATCGAGCGGGCGAGTAGCTTCCCCACCAGTGCATTCAATGTACTGATAATCCACCAGTTTGTATGCAGGGTGCGGGAGAACCTCGTTCGGTGCGGATGCCTCCTTCGTACGTGCTAAGGCCAGGAGTTCCCTCTGAAGCCTTGCAATGGTGCGTCCGGAACAGAAGCGCATATACAAGACATAATGTTGGAACATAGCCCAAACTCGCCTGAACATCGCCTGTACAATCATTTTACAATTGTAGCCACTTGGCACGCTTTTACTGTTTCAGAGAGAGAGGCTTGAGCGACTTGTAATCTCGGCTATACGCCGCCTGTAACACATGTTCATATAAATAAAAATAGCTTGCTTTACTTTAACTTGTGTTTCAATGATTTCGCTATATTGTCGACTCAGTGAACCTGTTACCAAATCGTTATGCGTTTATGACTCCGCTGCACTCGGACAATCTGTGCGACTCTGTGGCTTAGAACTCTTGCCGCCAGCCAATGAACCATGGTCTTGTACGGGCGTGTATCACGCTCGTGCGGCATCATGCCCGGATGGGTCAATGCGATCGTTCCGCGGGAGCGCTGGCGACGGTGATTCCCGCCTAGCGGGAACGGCCGATTGCCTGCGGGAGATCGGGGCGTGACATCCCGAACCGACGCTAAGTATCTCTCGCATCCAGAGTGTATCATCCGTCGAGCTGACATCGTAGAAATCACCATGCGGGTCCTTGACTCTTCTGTTGCTGGACCACTTGTGTAGCAGAATTCAACCTATCTAGGTAGACGAAAAATAACCCGTTTCTCTGCATATTCGATAGTTACCGAGAAAATGCCGAGCCAATCCTTCTCCAAGATGATGTCGTAATCCCAAACATCTAGGACTAACACATCGAGCGAGAGTTTCCTTCCTCCTATACAGACATAATATACCTGACATACTGAACGGACATATATCTTTGTGCCCGATGGGGTGCTAACACTAAGGTCTAGATATAATGGTGTCATTTCTATCTTTTTTATGGCAAAATTCATAGATATAAAGCTTTGCGTAGCACCAAAATCAAATAGCATGCGAGAAGATATGTTATTGAAAAGCAATATACCTGACACAATGGCGTCCGATGTTATTGAGAAGTCGCTCTAGCTTCTTGCAGGATCTCCTTGGTGTGGAAAACCTGTTGCAACAAGGGTCAGTACATCAAAATGCACTGGTGAAGGTGAGCTAACCCAACTATACCAATCAACACGTTGTTTATATGAAGCATGCAAGTTATTATATGTTCTTTCTATCTTTCCTTAGTTTAATTTTACAAGTAAGCATTAGATATAGAAATTCACTGAATTAAACAAGCCACCGTTCGGTGACTTTTACCTGTCCGTCTGAACTACATGCACAATACTTACCATGATTACTTACAATGACCTTCCCTGCCACAAATACATAGTTAGCTCGCACAGTTTAAATATACATGGGGGGTGGTCACTGGCATTTTGCCATAGTAGATGAATTAGTCTTGGGCGAGAATGAAATGCAACGAAAGAACACGAGACTATCACTAAGTTCCGTCCGGATTGGAACGGTGCCAGTGTCCGAGCGACCGTCCGCAGGAACCATAAATCCTTGTGCACAAGTTGTCCGTGACCATGCGATATTTAAAACTAATTATCAAAAGGAGCAGTTTGAGGCAATACGTGCACGGGACAAGCAACATGGCATGATCTATTTTTGCATAGTATTCCTAATTAGTTTATTCAACGGCAAGGTATGTTCTATACATAGCACAATTATAGAAGAAGTATACATTCTAACTTGAATTAAAACATGGTGAAAGAACATTCTAAGAGAACTAGCATGCAACAAGGTAACCGTTCATAAGTTTGTTGACAAGCAGAAGTAATCCAAGTCATTCCTTTTTATCTTGACATCTTTTAGTTATTATGGTATCGTTTGATCGGGACAATCAAGAGGGCAAGATTTTAGATGTGAAGACTTGGAAGAAGGGTCAAAATTGAATTATAGCCACTCACAAGTTGGTAGGGAGAGAAAATGAAAAATTGGTGCTTCAAGACTTCACTCGCGCGACGCCTACTGCACGATCACTTGCATTGCTACAAACAGATGATCAATATCTCTTCTCCTCTTTCCAAGTTCGAAATGAAAATGCAGTTCAATGAACGAAAGTAATAAAATCTATCAAAACCGTTCAAGAAAACGCAAATCCGAAAACCAACTCAAAAGCACGAAAGCAACAAGGCGACAGCAAAAACTTGGCAAAAAAACTTGCAGCGGAGAGGTCTCTCTTGACTCTGCCGCTAAGTCCATCCTTGGGGCACGGTTCACTGAATATGGAAATCGATTTCGAAGAAGCAAATCCATAACGAGAAAAATACCTTGATTCAATCTATTCCGATCGAACGAAAATAAAAGTATTTCTTAGCCACGCTCCCCGAAAAGGGGGAACGGGGCACCAAATCCATGCAGCCCAAAATCCATGCGTGTAAAACCCCTAATTGTAAAATTCATATTATTAATTATTTAATAGTAATTATAAGCTAAATAAAGGAAATAAATTGTATATATATATACTTATAAATTCCCTTTTTGGATCAAACCCACTACCCACTGGACCCCACTATTTTTTCTTTTCAACCGCGCATAAAAATCAACCCCGCGTACACTTTTTCCCTCAACGCATAAAATACTCCGCCGCTTCTTATTTCACTGCACGTAAAACTCAAAAGCTCAACCCAATAGAAGAAGAAAATATCAGCAGCAGAAGCAAAATCCAACTTTGCTTTATTTTGCTTTTCCACACGTGTAAGCCTCTCATTCCACCACTCCTTAAAAATCTCCTCAATCGCGCACCTAAACCAATAAATGGAAACAACAGTGAAAATAGTTTCTTAACCATTAAGTAAATCCTACTGCCTCCTTATTCCTATATGTAATTACAAACTCTCAAACCTTAACACACTTCTTACTACACTGTTGAAACGTGCACTGTCACTACCACTTTTCCAAATAAGGGCATTTATGTAATTTAGCTATTTTAAATAATTATGTATTTAATTAATTGCTGAGTTTTGTAACTAATTATATTATTATTAGTAATGTTTGGTTTTAGGTCAAACCCTAGAACTCATTAGGACAGACCCTAGTGAGTTAACCCTAATTTTAAACCCAGTTCTAATGAAATCCTAGAATACAAATTTTAGGGTGAACCCTCAAACCCTAGACTGACTAAACCTTAGTCAATTAGGTTCTATATGACTTAACATAGGGGGTTTAACCTAGGCTATGCATTAGAAACCCTAACTGGGCCTTAATATAAAAGAAACCCTCTCATTCTTCACGTAGAGAAAAAGGAAACCCTAGCCTCCACAAGAGAAACCATCTCCCCACCCAATTTTCGAGATCAAACCCTAGGTTCCATTTTCTCCTCCTCCAAAGCAAAGAGAAGCAAGGAACGTGGGTCAGGGAGCCTTGGAGAAGAAGAACCTCATTGGAGAAACCATCCCTGCAGGTAAAAACCCTATTTCTCTTCATTAAATTCCTATTTTCAGATGTTAATGGCCTTTAGGAACCCACCCAACTGTGTGTAGTTCGAATTTTAGGGTTTTGATTAGGTTTAAGTGTCCCCAACATTGTTTCCCCAATTATCAGAAACCCTAACCCTAGGTATTCGAAGGTAGATTGATTTCATCCTATTTGTGTTGGTTGAACTCGATTTTTAGGGTTTTGGGTTGGGAATTTATGGGTTTGTATGTATATTTGTTCTTGCACTGCATGTGTTCGATGAAATATTCATTTAGGGTTCATCCATCTAAGGTAGTTGAATTTATGCATATCTTGGTTTATAGACTATATATATATAACACCATTGCCTGTGTTCTAGTTAATTGTTGGTTTTCTTGTACTTAGAGGTGAGTTCTGAGCAGTCGAGTTGGGGAAATTCTGAGCACAGTGTGTTTGAGACTCCTGTGCATAGTCGGGTTTGGGGAAAACCTGTGAGCAATATTTGGGGGTCCTGATAGTCGGGTTTTGGGAGGATCAGTAGGTGTAGGTGTAGATGGGGGTGTGTTGCTGTGCCAGTCTCCACAAAACTGTAGGTGTACTAGTTAAATTCTGTGCATATGTGTATGTGAGTAGATGTGTGGTTCAATAGGAGGCTGTGCATGAACCTATCTATATGTACCTGTGTTAATGTGTGAGGGTGTGTCCTTGTTCAGAATTTCTGTGTGTATGTGGCTGTGCATTGGTTGTATATAGATGTGTATCAGATTAGGGAGGGAACCTGTGTGTGTAGGTAATTAAGAGGCAGGATTTTATGTTGTGCAGTATATAGATGTATATCAGATTAGGTGGCTGTGCATTCTGTATGTTTCAGTGGCTGTGTATTAGTACTGGAGGTTGTGTCAACCTGGGAATTTATTATCTGTGTGTACATGTGAATATTTATCAGTATACATATTAGAGGGGTGTATACTGTGCAGATTTGGATTGGGTATCAGTGAGTCTGTACTGCAGAAATTTATAGCTATGTTTAAGCAACACTCAGTGTGTAGCAGTAGGTATTTGAGTTATGGTTTTCTAGAGGGTTGATACACATCAATGTATCAGTAGTAGGAAGTTGGGGTTCAGGTTCAAACCTATACTCGAGATAAGGAAGGACTGTACTGCTATGATGGATAGTAGTTATAGCATCTATTAGATGCACTACAATATTTGGGGGAGGGTACTCAGGTGAGTCTTATGCATTGTGTGCGTGTGTGTGTATTAAGGATATTAGTGTTTGAATACCATTGTTTATATGAGTGTCCAGGTCTGTAGGTTAGTTGGGAGAAATGTCAGGATATTTTTGTATTCCTATTTGAGTTGGGGATATTTAGTTGTAACAAGTATAGACCGATACCAAATGGTATAAGTCACTTAGGTGCAGCTCACCCTTGTGCAAACACAGCAAGGTACATGTGTTAGATGGATTTGTGTGTGTATGTTCAGTTGGTAGGACTGTGTAGTTGCCTGTAAAGTATTCTCTGCTCAGTAGTTGAGTGTAGTATAGGTAAGTTAAGTGTGCAATGAGGACTGTTAAGACTCAGGTTCAAAATCATTGAAGGATGTAGGATTTTGTCTTTTGTTCAGGGAGTACTAGGTAGGCTGGGAGTTTGGGGTACAATAATGGAGTTGGATATAAGTTGGTGGTTTAGTGCTATTTTACAAATATTAGTAGTATGTGTGTGTGTTTTAGCATGTTAGGTATCTGTCAAATGAAGGGAGGCAGAGTAATAATTTAGGGTTTAGTAGGTTCAGTATCAGTTGATGCCAAGGGTAGTGATAAAGTGTATAGGTAATGTGATACTAGTAGTTAAGTTATTGATTATATGTATACCTAACTATATATATTGTATGATACTTAGTATCCTTAATATCTAAGGAGATCTAGAATCTAGGTATTGACCAATACTAAGATACGGACTAAGATATTGTGGTTCAGGGTGAGATATTCACTATAGGTCAAGATATTTTAGGTAATAGGTTAGATATGGGTGATATAAGCTTGAACTTACTAGTATGGACTTAGAAACCTAGGTATAACCTAGTTTTGTCTAGTATTAACTAGTTTTGACCAAAAACCTAGAGTTGACTTAGTAACATCTAGTTAGACCTAGAAATGGCCTAACACCCCATTTCAAATTAGCTAATCACTTTTATTATTCCAAACACCATTTTAACATTGTTATCTTATATATAGGTCATTGTGATTTCACTTTGGACATCGATCCTCACATTTTGCTCAGGACCACAGGCGAGTACATTCTCTGACAGTTTTCATGGTTGATTACTTCTATAAATTGTAGTGTATTACATACTTGATTCCGACACTGTGGATACACGGGTTAGCACCCTAGATCCCCATCATGAGGAGTCGTGATTGGAATCCATCGTGCTAGCTGGGGGATGGGGAACTATTAGTAGATTATGTGATCATATCCAAACATTATATGTACCATAGCTCACCCCACTTCTCACGTCGGGTGCAGCCTGACCATTTATATGCTCCATAGCTGTTATATATGATTAGCCTGACCACTATATGCACCATAGCTAACCATGCGGTTAGCCTGACCTAAAAGAATCATAGCTAATCATATATAACCAGCCTGATCCAGTCCCAAGCCGATCACATAATAAACTGATAATTCAAACACTTAGCTAGATGTCTATTTTATTCTGATTCATTTGTTCTAGCATTCACTATTTATTGCTCATTGCTAGATGCCCTATTGTCTATTTCATTCTCCTGTACTTCTCATTTTCAGCATTTATTTCCATCTTGTATCTCTTACACTGTTTATAGACTTTGTCAATTTAATGAAACTGCTGTTAGTGCTTGTGCTTCGCTCCAATCCTGACTGGATAACAACATTTTCAGAGGACCTAGAGGACTTTTGTCCTACTCATTACGGCCCAGGAATAGAGGGAGATTTCACTCCAGAAATCCCAGAGGAGGTGCCTATCCTAGAGGAGAACTTACCAGCCTGTTCTTAGATTACTTTTTTGCATTATTGTTTTAGACTGAGACTGAGATGTATTTATTTTATTTGTGACTTTGTGAGGTCATTTAGACCCAGGATTTGAGTTGGACTTATTGTGGTTGGTTTTTATTTAGAACTCTTTTCAATTCTCCTCGTGCCATTATGTTTATAGTTGTGATTGAGTATATTATAGAACTGTAGCTATTTATCTTTGTCCTCCGTACGGAGTTGAGACTATTGGCAGGATATGCTATGTTGTGACCTAGACAGCGTTCTACCGCCGATGCTGCGGCGTAGGCTGGACGTACCCACGACTCATGCCCAAATTCCGGGTGCGGGTCGTGATACGTTTTTAGTGGTGGCCCATGCAGGTCTAGTCTGTAGTCTAGTCTTAGATTCAGATTAGAGTGATATCGTAGTGGTGCTCGCTTAGAGTATTACTACGAGCCTGTTTTAGGAAATAGGAATTAGGCCAAGGATATGCTCAATCACAATTAGGAAATTTTTGATTCTTATAATACTACTCTTAATGATTTATTCTTTTAGAAATTTTTACTGTCCTTCCTTGATGATATCGTATCTATTGCCTTAATTGAATCTTTCGATCTGTCTTCAGGATGCCGCCAAGAAGGTCCCAGAGACTCGGAGCAGCAGATTCAGAGAGGTCTGCCACCTCTCGCGCTGCCGGACAGACGTCAGCAGCACCTCCTACATCTTCAGTACATGTGGGAGTGTCTGCAGCATTCGGGGGTCCTCCACCACCAGTTCAGAGGGTCCCCACAGCTACGACGGCACCACCACCACCAGTTCAGCATCCAGGAGGTGTGCCTGCCGATGGGGCACAGATGTTCGCTTTGATTCAGGGCATGGTCGACGCCCAGAGGACGTCGGCAGAGGCCCAGAGAGTGCAGGCTGAGGCACATCAGGCCCAGACAGAGATGATGAGGGTGAACATGGAGAATGCTCACCAAGTGGCTCTCTAGGCTGTGGAGAGGGTCGCTCAACAGCAGCAGCATCCTGGTCAGCAACAACAGAGGCCGGGCACCATTGTGGACTTCAAGAGGATGATGCCTCGGGAGTTCAAGGGGACAGAAGGGATACTCTACGCCGATGATTGGCTAGAGGACATCGAGAGGAACTTGCGTTTGGCGCAGCTTCCAGAGGCGCTTCAGATCGAGGCCGCTGGCAGTCAGATGTTCGACATCGCCTTGACATGGTTTCGTACGGAGCCGAGACTCTTGCGCAGAGGACTCACTTGGGAGGATTTCAGGGAGCTCTTCAAGGAGAAATTCTTTCCTGACGTTGCCCTGGGAGCCTTGGAGAGTCAGTTCCATGACTTAGTCCAGGGGAGCTCGTCCGTCGATGAGTATGCCGCGGAGTTTTGCCGCCTGAGCCGCTTTGCGCCGTCGATGATTAGAGATCCGAGGGACAGGGCCCGGAAGTTCAGAAAGGGGCTGGCAAGGGAGATCAAGTCTCGCACATCGGGATGTCGCACCGCTACTTTTGAGGGCATATTGATGGATGCCCAGATAGCCGAGGACGACTTGGACCTCAGGCCCAAGAGGGGACGCGATGTTTCTGGAGGAGCAAACAGTAGTGCGGGACCAGGCAAGCGTCCACACTTTCAGCAGCAGCAGAGGCCCTTTCAGCAGCAGCACCAGCAGCATCAGGCACCAGCCCGAGGGCAGGTCCAGCAACAACAGCAGCAGAGGCAGACTCAGCCCGCCATCCAGTGTGCGTACTGCGGGAAGATGGGACATACTAGAGAGATCTGCAGGCATAGATTGGGCTCATGTTTGTCCTGCGGATCGACGACACATCAGCTGAGGGATTGCCCTACCATTCGGATTCGTCCAGGTCAGAGTGGAGCAGCCGCCCAGAGAGGACCAGGCAGGGTACCTACCGTACCAGGAGGCCAACAACAGAGGGGACCACTTCCACCGCAAAATCAGAGGTTCGTCCAGCATCAGCAGCAGAGAGGTGCACCCCAGGGGCGAGCGTACGCCATGGCAGTCGAGGAGATCGAGCCAGCGGGAGACTTGATCACAGGTTCGGTTCTTCTCGATTGTATTCCCGTATTTACCTTATTCGATTCTGGCGCTTCCCATAGTTTTGTGTCTGTATCATATGCACTTCGACATCATTTAGAGACAGAACCATTAGCTAGGACTTGCAAGATCATGACTGGTGGAGGTATTATCCTAGTCCGTGATCACTGCAAGGACAGGAGAGTATCAGTAGGAGGCCGAGACTTGAGCGTGAGTTTACTCGTCATGCCACTTCCGGGGTACGATATTGTGCTCGGAATGGACTGGTTGAGTAGACATCATGCTACTATAGATTGTTATAGAGGCAGAGTATTGTTTAGACCACCAGGAGAGCCGGAGTTTGAGGTCGTCAGAGGAGCAGCGGAACAGAGGAGGAGCACATTTTGCGGAGCCAGGACGGAAGAAGAGGAGTTGCCACATCCTCTGATAGCAGAATTCCTGGATGTATTTCCAGAAGAGTTGCCAGGCTTGCCGCCGGACAGAGATGTTGAATTCTCTATAGACTTGGTTCCAGGAGCGGAGCCCATTTTACAACATGTCTATAGAGTCAACAACAGCGAGCTGGCAGAACTGAAGAAGCAAGTTGAGGAGCTGCAGGACAAAGGCTTCATCAAATCCAGTTCATCACCATGGGGAGCTCCGGTATTGTTCGTACCGAAGAAGGACGGCACGGTGCGCATGTGCATTGATTATAGAGCTTTGAACAATATCACTATCAAGAACAAGTACCCGCTGCCGAGGATAGATGATCTTTTCGATCAGTTGAGCGGGGCGAGGGTATTTTTAAAGATAGATTTGAGATCAGGCTATCACCAGGTGAAGGTGAAAAGAGAAGACACGCCGAAGACAGCTTTTTGAACCAGATACGGCCAGTTTGAGTTCATGGTAATGCCATTTGGTTTAACCAATGCACCGACAATATTCATGAACCTGATGAACAAAATATTCCACCAGTACCTTGACAAGTTCGTGGTGGTGTTCATCGACGATATTCTTGTGTATTCCAAGACACCGGAGGAGCACGAAGAGCACCTGAGATTGGTCTTAGACTCTCAGGAGGGAGAAGCTGTACGAAAAACTCTCTAAGTGTGAATTCTTCCTTGACAAGGTCGAATTTCTTGGGCATGTGGTATCGGGTGACGGAATCTCGGTAAACCCAAAGAAGATCGAGGCAGTGGAGTCGTGGGCTACCCCCAGTTCGGTAGCTGAGATCAGGAGTTTTCTCGGGCTAGCAGGATACTACAGGAGGTTTGTACAAGACTTCTCCAAGATTGCAGCGCCAATGACCAGACTGACTAGGAAGGATGTGGATTTTGTGTGGACGGAGGAGTGCCAGGCTGCATTTGATGAGCTGAAGAAGAGGTTGACGACAGCTCCAATTTTGACGTTGCCATCAGGGACAGGTGGTTTTACCATCTACAGTGATGCTTCAGGGAAGGGTTTGGGATGTGTTCTTCAGCAGCACGGGAAGGTAATTGCCTATGCTTCCAGGCAGTTACGCCCTCATGAAAAGAACTACCCCACCCACGATTTAGAGTTGGCAGCAGTTATCTTCGCTCTAAAGCTGTGGAAACATTACCTGTACGGAGAGCGTATGGAGATCTTCACAGACCACAAGAGCTTGAAGTACGTATTCACACAGAAGGAGCTGAACATGAGGCAGAGGAGGTGGTTAGAGTTGATGAAGGACTTTGACATCTCATTGCAGTACCATCCAGGGAAGGCCAACGTAGTCGCCGATGCCTTGAGCAGGTATCCGATGGCTATGTACTTGACGACTGATAGATATTTGTTGGCTGATCTGGAAAGCTTGGAGATTAAGGTGTTAGTTCCCGGTGCTGAGATTCAGATGTGGGGATTGCAGATACAGTCCGAACTGATGGACAGGATCAGAGCTGCGCAGTACGATGATGACACTCTAAGGAGTATCAGAGCACAGGTTCAGATGGGATTATCGGACGACTTTACTATCGCAGATGATGGTTCTTTACGGCACGGCACGAGGATATGTGTGCCTAGCGGGGAGCTGCACGAGGAGGTTTTGCAAGAGGCACACCGCTCTCAGTACTCGATGCATCCCGGTGCCAACAAGATGTATCGAGACTTGAGGGAGCACGTATGGTGGTATGGAATAAAGCGTGAGGTAGCACGCTTCGTATCCCGGTGTCTAGTGTGCCAGCAGGTAAAGGCAGACCGGCAGAGGCCAGGAGGTTTGCTTCAACCTTTATCGATTCCAGAATGGAAATGGGAGCACGTGACCATGGATTTCGTTTCAGGGCTTCCACGCTCTCCAGGAGGGAAAGACGCGATTTGGGTCATCGTGGACAGGTTGACCAAATCAGCCCATTTCTTACCTTTCAAGGTGGGCACGTCGACAGAGAGGCTCGCAGAGATGTACGTGCGACAGATTGTTAGGCTTCATGGAGTTCCAGCGAGCATTGTCTCAGATCGAGATAGTCGTTTCACTTCCCACTTCTGGAGGAGTCTGCAGGCTAGCTTGGGCACTCAGCTCAAGTTCAGTACCGCATATCACCCCCAGACAGACGGGCAGTCTGAGAGGACTATTCAGACTCTCGAGGATATGCTACGCACTTGCGTTCTAGATCTCGGAGGTTCTTGGGAGGATCATCTTCATCTGGTAGAGTTCGCTTACAACAACAGTTACCAGGCCAGCATCGAAATGTCACTGTTTGAGGCTCTTTATGGACGGAGGTGTCGTACACCGCTATCGTGGGACGACGTTGGAGAGAGAGCCTTGCTAGGACCCGAAATGGTCGTGGATGCAGCAGAAAAGGTGAAACTCATCAGAGACAGACTACGAGTGGCGCAGGACAGACAGCGGCATTGGGCCGACAGCCACCGTAGACCCCTTGAGTTTCAGGTATAGATTGTTGTCATTTTGGTTTGTGTTTGTTTGTTTAGACTGCATGTTGAGACTGTTTTGTCTTAGGTTGGCGATCTAATTTTCCTACGAATTTCTCCGACGCGTGGAACGATTCGCTTTGGCAGAGGCGGGAAGCTTAGCCCACGCTACATCGGACCCTTCGGTATTCTTGCAAGGGTAGGTGCAGTGGCGTATAGACTAGACTTGCCGCCTGTATTGGAGGGAGTGCATAATGTATTCCACGTGTCGCAGCTGAGACGGTACGTGGCCGACCCTAGTCACGTACTTGATCACTCGGAGATTGAGGTTGGTCCGACGCTCAGCTACCCTGAGCAGCCCGTAGAGATCTTGGACCGCAGAGAGAAGGTGTTGCGGAACCAAACTATTCCCTTGGTTCGTGTTGCATGGAGACATCACTCTCCAGGGGAGTCGACCTGGGAGAGAGAGGACGAGATGCGCGAGCAATACCCGTACCTCTTCTAGACTTGAGGTATATTTCCTTTTCTGATTTCATTCTTGTTGTAGTTCAGTCCAATTTCGAGGACAAAATTTCTTTTAGGAGGGTAGACTTGTCACTACCACTTTTCCAAATAAGGGCATTTGTGTAATTTAGCTATTTTAAATAATTATGTATTTAATTAATTGCTGAGTTTTGTAACTAATTATATTATTATTAGTAATGTTTGGTTTTAGGTCAAACCCTAGAACTCATTAGGACAGACCCTAGTGAGTTAACCCTAATTTTAAACCCAGTTCTAATGAAACCCTAGAATACAAATTTTAGGGTGAACCCTCAAACCCTAGACTGACTAAACCTTAGTCAATTAGGTTCTACATGACTTAACATAGGGGGTTTAACCTAGGCTATGCATTAGAAACCCTAACTGGGCCTTAATATAAAAGAAACCCTCTCATTCTTCACGTAGAGAAAAAGAAAACCCTAGCCTCCACAAGAGAAACCATCTCCCCACCTAATTTTCGAGATCAAACCCTAGGTTCCATTTTCTCCTCCTCCAAAGCAAAGAGAAGCAAGGAACGTGGGTCAGAAAGCCTTGGAGAAGAAGAACCTCATTGGAGAAACCATCCCTGCAGGTAAAAATCCTATTTCTCTTGATTAAATTCCTGTTTTCAGATGTTAATGGCCTTTAGGAACCCACCCAACTGTGTGTAGTTCGAATTTTAGGGTTTTGATTAGGTTTAAGTGTCCCCAACATTGTTTCCCCAATTATCAGAAACCCTAACCCTAGGTATTCGAAGGTAGATTGATTTCATCCCATGTGTGTTGGTTGAACTCGATTTTTAGGGTTTTGGGTTGGGAATTTATGGGTTTGTATGTATATTTGTTCTTGCACTGCATGTGTTCGATGAAATGTTCATTTAGGGTTCATCCATCTAAGGTAGTTGAATTTATGTATATCTTGGTTTATAGACTATATATATATAACACTATTGCCTGTGTTCTAGTTAATTGTTGGTTTTCTTGTGCTTAGAGGTGAGTTCTGAGCAGTCGAGTTGGGGAAATTCTGGGCACAGTGTGTTTGAGACTCCTGTGCATAGTCGGGTTTGGGGAAAACCTGTGAGCAATATTTGGGGGTCCTGATAGTCGGGTTTTGGGAGGATCAGTAGGTGTAGGTGTAGATGGGGGTGTGTTGCTGTGTCAGTCTCCACAAAACTGTAGGTGTACTAGTTAGATTCTGTGCATATGTGTATGTGAGTAGATGTGTGGTTCAATAGGAGGCTGTGCATGAACCTATCTATATGTACCTGTGTTAATGTGTGAGGGTGTGTCCTTGTTCAGAATTTCTGTGTGTATGTGGCTGTGCATTGGTTGTATATAGATGTGTATCAGATTAGGGAGGGAACCTGTGTGTGTGTAGGTAATTAAGAGGCAGGATTTTATGTTGTGCAGTATATAGATGTATATCAGATTAGGTGGCTGTGCATTCTGTATGTTTCAGTGGCTGTGTATTAGTACTGGAGGTTGTGTCAACCTGGGAATTTATTATCTGTGTGTATATGTGAATATTTATCAGTATACATATTAGAGGGGTGTATACTGTGCAGATTTGGATTGGGTATCAGTGAGTCTGTACTGCAGAAATTTATAGCTATGTTTAAGCAACACTCAGTGTGTAGCAGTAGGTATTTGAGTTATGGTTTTCTAGAGGGTTGATACACATCAATGTATCAGTAGTAGGAAGTTGGGGTTCAGGTTCAAACCTGTACTCGAGATAAGGAAGGACTGTACTGCTATGATGAATAGTAGTTATAGCATCTATTAGATGCACTACAATATTTGGGGGAGGGTACTCAGGTGAGTCTTATGCATTATGTGCGTGTGTGTGTATTAAGGATATTAGTGTTTGAATACCATTGTTTATATGAGTGTCCAGGTCTGTAGGTTAGTTGGGAGAAATGTCAGGATATTTTTGTATTCCTATTTGAGTTGGGAATATTTAGTTGTAACAAGTATAGACCGATACCAAATGGTATAAGTCACTTAGGTGCAGCTCACCCTTGTGCAAACACAGCAAGGTACATGTGTTAGATGGATTTGTGTGTGTATGTTCAGTTGGTAGGACTGTGTAGTTGCCTGTAAAGTATTCTCTGCTCAGTAGTTGAGTGTAGTATAGGTAAGTTAAGTGTGCAATGAGGACTGTTAAGACTCAGGTTCAAAATCATTGAAGGATGTAGGATTTTTGTCTTTTGTTCAGGGAGTACTAGGTAGGCTGGGAGTTTGGGGTACAATAATGGAGTTGGATATAAGTTGGTGGTTTAGTGCTATTTTACAAATATTAGTAGTATGTGTGTGTGTTTTAGCATGTTAGGTATCTGTCAAATGAAGGGAGGCAGAGTAATAATTTAGGGTTTAGTAGGTTCAGTATCAGTTGATGCCAAGGGTAGTGATAAAGTGTATAGGTAATGTGATACTAGTAGTTAAGTTATTGATTATATGTATACCTAACTATATATATTGTATGATACTTAGTATCCTTAATATCTAAGGAGATCTAGAATCTAGGTATTGACCAATACTAAGATACGGACTAAGATATTGTGGTTCAGGGTGAGATATTCACTATAGGTCAAGATATTTTAGGTAATAGGTTAGATATGGGTGATATAAGCTTGAACTTACTAGTATGGACTTAGAAACCTAGGTATAACCTAGTTTTGTCTAGTATTAACTAGTTTTGACCAAAAACCTAGAGTTGACTTAGTAACATCTAGTTAGACCTAGAAATGGCCTAACACCCCATTTCAAATTAGCTAATCACTTTTATTATTCCAAACACCATTTTAACATTGTTATCTTATATATAGGTCATTGTGATTTTACTTTGGACATCGATCCTCACATTTTGCTCAGGACCACAGGCGAGTACATTCTCTGACAGTTTTCATGGTTGATTACTTCTATAAATTGTAGTGTATTACATACTTGATTCCGACACTGTGGATACACGGGTTAGCACCCTAGATCCCCATCATGAGGAGTCGTGATTGGAATCCATCGTGCTAGCTGGGGGATGGGGAACTATTAGTAGATTATGTGATCATATCCAAACATTATATGTACCATAGCTCACCCCACTTCTCACGTCGGGTGCAGCCTGACCATTTATATGCTCCATAGCTGTTATATATGATTAGCCTGACCACTATATGCACCATAGCTAACCATGCGGTTAGCCTGACCTAAAAGAATCATAGCTAATCATATATAACCAGCCTGATCCAGTCCCAAGCCGATCACATAATAAACTGATAATTCAAACACTTAGCTAGATGTCTATTTTATTCTGATTCATTTGTTCTAGCATTCACTATTTATTGCTCATTGCTAGATGCCCTATTGTCTATTTCATTCTCCTGTACTTCTCATTTTCAGCATTTATTTCCATCTTGTATCTCTTACACTGTTTATAGACTTTGTCAATTTAATGAAACTGCTGTTAGTGCTTGTGCTTCGCTCCAATCCTGACTGGATAACAACATTTTCAGAGGACCTGGAGGACTTTTGCCCTACTCATTACGGCCCAGGAATAGAGGGAGATTTCACTCCAAAAATCCCAGAGGAGGTGCCTATCCTAGAGGAGAACTTACCAGCCTGTTCTTAGATTAATTTTCTGTATTATTGTTTTAGACTGAGACTGAGATGTATTTATTTTATTTGTGACTTTGTGAGGTCATTTAGACCCAGGATTTGAGTTGGACTTATTGTGGTTGGTTTTTATTTAGAACTCTTTTCAATTCTCCTCGTGCCATTATGTTTATAGTTGTGATTGAGTATATTATAGAACTGTAGCTATTTATCTTTGTCCTCCGTACGGAGTTGAGACTATTGGCAGGATATGCTATGTTGTGACCTAGACAGCGTTCTACCGCCGATGCTGCGGCGTAGGCTGGATGTACCCACGACTCATGCCCAAATTTCGGGTGCGGGTCGTGACATGCACTATACAGAACTTTTGCTCGGCAAGTATACCTTGCCATAGTATGATTATTTTACATTCCAGTTGATACATGCATGTTTAATTCTGCTTATATAGATCTTTATGTATGTATATTTTAGACCTACTTTATGAGACCACCCCAGTATTATGAAGCATCATTAGGTTCATTGGCCGTGACACAGTTGTTACACGAATTATGAGTCTCATATAGATCACGGGCAGCAGGACAGGGATGGCCTCCTGTACACATGGGTCGTGCGCTAGGGATGAATGATAATATAAACTTGGTATGCTAGTAGACCTGGCAGTTATCTAGGGGTATTATTTGGGTTGTGGATACAACATGCTTAGATCATTGGGTAGGGAGGACGACTAGTAGGCGTATAGGACACCCACTTCTTTATGCAGATTCCACACTTGATTATAGTGCGCCCTTGTCTTGGGGGGCATATGTGGCATATACTAGCCAGTTGTCACGATTGGTGAATTACGTCAGCATATGTCTAGCCTACCTTTTCCCATATACTTCATGTTGTCCTCAAACTGCATTCACTTAGACGGATAGGCGACCCAGTGGATGTTTACTTTTCTGTAATTTATTGGTATGTTATTATGTATCTTGTTACGTCCCTCTGAGGACCTGGTCCCTTTCTAGATATGGACGAGAAAGAGTACCCACAGGAGTATGGACCTGGACCTGACTCTACATATATGACCGAGGAGATCTTACCCTCAGAGTACCTGTGATCTACTGCCACTGTTTAGAGATTTTGTTGCTTTTCAGTATAGTCATTTTGTAGTGGATTTATTTCCACCAGACTACAGACTCGATATCCAGTTATTATTCAGCTCTTGATTCCTACTGATTATTTGTGATGTAGATGAGACATAGATTCTGTGTGACTTGTTATGACAATATAAATTACTACTGATGGATTACATATTCATATACAGCGTACGTGTGTATATAATTTCCATATATTGGAGTTCGTATACATACGACTGGGTTTGTCACGTATTCCTAGTCCTACGTATATTAGGACTAGGGCGCGACATGTTTTTGGTGGTGGCCCATGCAGGTCCTGAATATATTGTCTTGGTTACGTAACTGTACCAAACAAGCCTGTGTGTAGGAATAGAGTATAAGGATCTCATCCACACTTGATTAAATCTCATTCTTCCTTCAGTTTTACGCCAAAAATTATTCACCCTTATTGGCGTAAAAAGCCAACTGACTGTCTTGTTGGCGTAAAAAAGCCAAGCTACGATTACTTACTTAAGCTACAAGAGTTTACCTATTTTACGCTATAGTTATGCCTACTTTACGCTGCAGTTATAACAAACTGCTAAACCCACGTTCAAATAGTATTCCTAATTCCTGCGTATAAGACGACAAGTAAGCCACATAGGCAAATACCCAGCGTAAACCTGATGATTCCTGAACCCAGCGTAAATAGCTTGATCAGGCGTAAATGAAAGGTTGATGAAGTGAGCGTATAATCACAGTCTTAGCTTTAGCTTTCCCAGTCATGACCAATTAAGAACCAAATCTCATGCATTAAATGCAGAGATATGCCTCGAGCCCTGTGCAGAGATAGCTTTTTGACTTAGCTTCTGATTTTGTCTCATCTTGAGCGTAAAAACTCATTTCTGTCCAAATAGGTTAAGCAGCGTATTCAGAAGCCTTAAACCTTCTTTCTCATTGGAAGCGTATAAACGACTTTATATACTAAAAATGTCACTAGATGACAACCCGAGCCTCTGTGCAAATTATCATCACGGTCGTCCTCTCGATTATCGTGCGGTACTTTTGTCAGATGTCAGGTTCACTGAATTATCTGACAAATTCATCCGAGAAATACGAAGAGTTTTCGTACAACTTTACGCTACAAGGTATGCTATACTTTACGCAGACATATTAAACGCTCAGATTTTTACGCACAAGATCTTTCGGGCAAGCTTTACGTAGAAAGTATAACAAGACTTTACAGGCAGACTCTACGCAGCCGATTTTTACGCAGCCTATCTTTTACGAAGACTTTACGCAGTAAAATTTTTACGCATAAACTTTTATGCGGATAAGTTCTGAACCATATTTTACGCCAATGATTTTAAATTTCTACTTTACGCCAAACATCCTTGAAGCTCTGCCTTATGCGGTTAGCTTTGAAGCCATGATTATACGCGGACAACTCTCCAGTGTATTTTATACTTCTACCTTCTATTTAATACTTGTACCCTGTTTGATTCCCATACTTTATCTAAATAATTGTGTACATCAACTTTAGAAGGATGGATATACAGAAAGAATGTACTATCGTTGATGGTGACACAACTCCTGGAGTTAAGGGTCAGACTCAAGGGGGAACCTCAACGAATCCTAGACTCTCAGGACCCAATGGACAGATTCTCAATCCAGTTCCATCTGACTTTTCCATTCCACCTAATGGGAACCTCCCAGCCTCATCAACACCGCAGGATGGTCAGGCTCAATTGTTCCAATTCTTCCAGATGATAATGAAGGAACAGCAACAACAGGTCGCCACATTAGCAGCAGAACAGAGACAAGAGTTCCTAGAAGCACTTGAAAGGATGGCTGCAAGGACTACTGTACCAGCTCAAGCACTAGCTTCAGAACCTCGAGCTAGAGTTGGTTCGATAAAAGACTTTATACAGATGGGTCCAAGACCGTACAAAGGCATCAAGAGTCCAGAGGAAACTACAAACTCGATCACTCATACTCGGAAGTTATTAGAGGCATCGCAGCTACCTGCAGATCTGTGGATGACAGGTGTAAGGACACTTCTAGATGGTAATGCTCATCACTGGTGAGAATCCATGGAGCGCCAGTTGGGTACTTACCAGACTTGGGAGCAGTTCTTGGAGTGCTTTGAAAGAAAGTACTTCCCGGACACTGTCAGAGATGCATTGTACGACCAATTTCTCCACTGGAGCAGGGGAACAGAACAGTTGACAAGTACGATGCTGAGTTTAGTCACCTCAGTAAATATGGCGCTGTCCTGATACCAGATGACTTGGCCAAGGCTAAGAGATTCCATCGTGGACTAACTCAGGAGCTTCAACACTATACTAGCTCCCAGTCCCGAATTTCTTATGCTGAATTACTAACAGAAGCCAGATTACAAGAAACTATCAGTAGGGGAAAGGAAGGACAACTGAGGACACAACAAGGACCAGCAAGGATACAACAGGGATCGGTCAGGACACAACAAGGAGGACCTATCAGACGTCCTTTAGCTCAGCAACAGCAGTACCAACAAAGAGCGGGACCATACCAGATCCCAGAGAAGCCCCTCTGCCATCATTGTGGGAAACATATACATATTATGAGGGACTGTCGAACCCGCCTAAGACAGTGTATGAGATGTGGTTCTGGACAGCATATATTGAAAGACTGTCCTATGCAACAAGCATCAACACTTCCCCCACCAGTACCGAGACTAGCACTTCCATCTCTGAAGCCAGCTCAACAGGTGGCTAGACCAGGAGTACCTTAACCTCCAGCAGCAGGAGGATTCCAGCAAAGACCACCACTACCTACCCATGAGGATCAGTACTTGAGGGCTAGGCATGAACAACCACAGAGGAATGGGCAAGCTTTTGCAATAGAAGTAGATGACATGGACCAGGAGGTTGATGTCATAGCAGGTATCACTCTTGCTTTTACTTTTCTTGCTGTGACATTGTTTGATACGGGAGCCACCCACTCATTCAAATTATCTAGTTTTATTACCAAACACAATATCACCACTACACCTTTACCTAGTTGTGTTAGAATTCTTATCGGAGGAGGGGTTGTACCTATTAGTAGAATTTGTAGATCGTGTCCTATAGTGATACGTGGCAAAGAAATGAATGCCCGACTCTTAGTCCTTCCTATGCCAACTTTTAATATTGTGCTCGGAATGGACTGGCTGAGCAAGTACCACGCTTTCTTTGATTGCTTTGGAGGAAGCATTCTTTTTAAGGTACCAGGCCAGCCTGAACTTGAGTTTGCACGAGGATCCACAGAAATCCTTGATGGTATGCAGCTCATGATGGACGATGTTGTCTACCATCCTATTATTTTAGAATTCCAAGATATCTTTCCAGAAGAATTGCCAGGACTACCCCCAGATAGAAACGTATAATTCTCAATTGAATTAACACCATGAGCAGCACCCATATCATCACATGTTTATAGACTGGCAAAGAAAGAGATGGATGAACTGAAGACACAATTGAAAGAACTAGAAGAGAAAGGTTTCATCTGACTAAGTGCATCACCCTGGGGAGCACCAGTATTATTTGTACCAAAGAAGGATGGGTCAGTACGTATGTGCATTGACTATAGAGCCCTAAATACAGTGACGGTAAAGAATAAATATCCATTGCCATGAATTGATGACTTATTTGATCAGCTTAGTGGAGCCAAGGTATTCTCAAAGATAGATCTAAGATCGGGATATCACCAGGTGAAAGTAAGGAAGGAGGACATTTCGAAGACCACATTTCGAACCAGATATGGGAATTATAAATTTCTGGTCATGCCATTTGGATTGACCAATGCTCCAGCTATCTTTATGGACTTAATGAATCGAGTATTCCATCAGTATTTGGACCAGTTCATGGTCGTCTTCATAGATGATATACTTGTCTATTCAAAGAGCCACGAAGAGCACGAGAAGCACCTGCAAATTGTTTTAGAGATCTTGAGGAGAGAGCAGTTGTATGCAAAGCTCAGTAAATGTGAGTTCTTCTTGGACATAGTCTCATTTCTTGGACATGCTGTCACAGGAGATGGTATTTCTGTTGATCCAGAAAAGATCTCAGCAGTTAAGACATGGTCTGTTCCTAAATCAGCAGCAGAGGTGAGAAGTTTTCTTGGACTTGTGAGATATTACCGACGGTTCATAGAGAACTTCTCAAGGATAGCAACACCTATGACTAGGTTGACTTGCAAAGATCAAGAGATCATATGGACCAACGAGTGTCAAGCTGCTTTTGAGGAGTTGAAGAAGCGACTGACTACGGCACCAGTGTTAACTATTCTATCAGGATCAGGAGACTATGTCATCTACAGTGATGCATCAGGGAAAGGCTTGGGATGCGTATTGATGCAGCATGGCAAGGTGATTGCATATGCATATAGGCAATTACAAGTACATGAGAAGAATTATCCAACTCATGACTTGGAACTTGCAGCCGTTGTATTTGCTCTAAAGTTATGGAGAATTTCTTATATGGGGAACGAGTGGAAATCTATACAGACCACAAAAGTCTCAAGTATGTCTTCACACAAAAAGAATTAAATATGAGGCAACGTCGATGGCTCGAATTAATGAAAGACTTCGAGATAGAGCTATATTATCACCCAGGCAAGGCTAACGTGGTAGCAGACACGTTAAGCCGGAAACCAACAGCTTACTTCTTGACAACATAGAGATAATTATTGGAAGACTTGCAAGATCTTGGCATTGAAGTAATATTACCCGGAGCAGACGGGACTCTAGCCAACTTGCAAGTACAATCATCCCTAGTAGCGAGAATCAAGGGAGCATTGCCTACAGACGCCAGATTCAGAAGATTAAAAGAAAGAACAGAGGCCGAAGATCAAACAGGACTGCACGTTCATGATAATGGGATATTACGATGTAGTGATCGTCTATATGTTCCCAATGGAGAAATTTGATAAGAGCTGATGGCAGAAGCTCATAGTTCGGTATATTCTATTCATCCTGGAGGCACCAAGATGTATCGTGATTTGCGATAACACTTTTGGTGGCATGGAATGAAAAGAGAGATAGCTCGCTTTGTAGCTAAATTCTTGGTATATCAACAAGTAAAGACGGAGCACCAAAGAACAGCAGGATTATTGCAACCACTTCCGATTCCAGAGTGAAAATGGAAACACATCACTATGGACTTTGTCACGGGTTTTCCCAAGAGTCCCAGTGGAAGAGATGCAGTTTGGGTAATAGTAGATCGACTCACAAAGTCAGTCCATTTTTTGCCTTTTAGAGTTGGCCAATCTACAGAAGCTTTGGCTGACTTGTATATGAGGCAGATCGTAAGATTGCATGGCGTACCAGTCAGCATTATATCAGACAGGGACTCGCGCTTTACATCACATTTTTGGAGAAGTATGCAAGAGAGTCTTAGAACTCGTCTAAAATTTAGTACATCTTATCACCTGCAGACAGATGGACAGTCAGAAAATACTATTCAGATATTAGAAGATATGTTGAGGGCTTGTATGTTAGACTTTGGAGGATCATGGGAGGACCACCTACACCTTGTGGAGTTTTCTTACAACAATAGCTATCAGGCAAGCATCCAGATGGCTCCATTTGAAGCATTGTATGGAAGAAAGTGTAGGTCTCCTATGTGTTGGAGTGACGTGGGAGAACGTCAGATTCTGGGACCAGATTTAGTAATCAACACCGTGGGGACAGTTAAAAAGATACAAGGACACTTGCGAGCAGCACAAGACAGGCAGAAATAGTGGACAAACCTTCATCTTCGTCCCTTGGAGTTTAAAGAAGGCGATCATGTCTTCTTAAGAATATCACCTACCAGAGGCACCATTCGATTCGGGGGACGCGGCAAGTTGAGTTCAAGATATATTGGACCATTTGATGTGATAGAGAGAGTGAGAGAAGTAGCATATTGACTTGCGCTACCACCTTCACTTGAGGGAGTACATGACATATTCCATGTGTCATAGCTCAGGCGATATGTGGCAGATAACATTCATATTCTTGACCATTCGGAGATCACTGTTGGGCCGAGCTTGTCATATCAAGAACAACCCGTGAGAATTCTCGATCGTCGAGAGAAAGTATTAAGGAACCAGTATATTCCCCTAGTCCACGTAGCATGGAAGCATGGCTCGCTAGGAGAATCTACTTGAGAGCGCGAGGATGACATGCGCCAATATTTTCCGAACCTATTCGCAGACGAAGGTATAAATTTACTTTGTTAAATTAGATCTTATACCATCCTTGACTTCTACCATGGCTTAATTTTAATTTCGAGGACAAAATTTTTATAAGTTGGGTAGAATGTAAAACCCCTAATTGTGAAATTCATATTATTAATTATTTAATAGTAATTATAAGCTAAATAAAGGAAATAAATTGTATATATATACTTATAAATTCCCTTTTTGGATCAAACCCACTACCCACTGCACCCCACTATTTTTTCTTTTCAACCGCGCATAAAAATCAACCCCGCGTACACTTTTTCCCTCAACGCATAAAATACTCCGTCGCTTCTTATTTCACTGCACGTAAACAGCAGTAACAAACCACCGCCTATATCTTCTTCATGCGTAAAACCAATCCCTGCATAAATTCCTTACATCGTGCGTAAAACTCAAAAGCTCAACCCAATAGAAGAAGAAAATATCAGCAGCAGAAGCAAAATCCAACTTTGCTTTATTTTGCTTTTCCACACGTGTAAGCCTCTCATTCCACCACTCCTTAAAAATCTCCTCAATCGCGCACCTAAACCAATAAATGGAAACAACAGTGAAAATAGTTTCTTAACCATTAAGTAAATCCTACTGCCTCCTTATTCCTATATGTAATTACAAACTCTCAAACCTTAACACACTTCTTACTACACTGTTGAAACATGCACTATACAGAACTTTTGCTCGGCAAGTATACCTTGCCATAGTATGATTATTTTACATTCCAGTTGATACATGTATGTTTAATTCTGCTTATATAGATGTTTATGTATGTATATTTTAGACCTACTTTATGAGACCACCCCAGTATTATGAAGCATCATTAGGTTCATTGGCCGTGACACAGTTGTTACACGAATTATGAGTCTCATATAGATCACGGGCAGCAGGACAGGGATGGCCTCCTGTACACATGGGTCGTGCGTTAGGGATGAATGATAATATAAACTTGGTATGCTAGTAGACCTGGCAGTTATCTAGGGGTATTATTGGATTGTGGATACAACATGCTTAGATCATTGGGTAGGGAGGATGACTAGTAGGCGTATAGGACACCCACTTCTTTATGCAGATTCCACACTTGATTATAGTGCACCCTTGTCTTGGGGGGCATATATGGCATATACTAGCCAGTTGTCACGATTGGTGAATTACGTCAGCATATGTCTAGCCTACTTTTTCCCATATACTTCATGTTGTCCTCAAACTGCATTCACTTAGACGGATAGGCGACCCAGTGGATGTTTACTTTTCTGTAATTTATTGGTATGTTATTATGTATCTTGTTACGTCCCTCTGAGGACTTGGTCCCTTTCCAGATATGGACGAGCAAGAGTACTGTCACGCCCCAGTCCCAAAATGCCGAGGGACTGGACACGTGGCAATGGCCAGCAGCACGTACCGATGGACAACCCAATTTAATGGATCCATCAGGGCATGCTTAAGCTGTAGTCTAGCTGTAATATGTTACAAGTCCCAGGCTTTTCTAATCTAATCCACAGAATAAACACAGATTAATTGCCAGAAATAATACAAATGGAAATAAATAAGCAATATCAAATAAGTGTCTCGAGAAACAATCCGAGAATATGTCTGGTACAACAAATGCAAATAGACAGGATATAATCAACTGGAAATATAGAAATACTGAGTATGTAGAGCCGGTACTCAGGAGAAGTCTTCTGCCACGATCTCGTCCTCAGGTTCCTGTTCTGTTCCGAGAAGTGCTCCTGTTCCGTACACCTCGGGGTAGATCTCTTCGGCTATACCTGGGGACATAGTCCATTCCAGGTCCTCAGGGGACATAACAAGGTACAGAAAATACAAGCCAAAATAAATGCAGTACAGCAATAAATGAAATTATAGGGTAAACTATATAACCAGCTAAGTAATATGCAAGTTGAGAGTTTTAGTCATACTCAGGCTGAGGCTACTATAGGATCAGTGTCGGAGAAGCCCATAGCAGTATTTTCTCGAAGGGCCAGAACTGGTGCCATAGCTCTGTGTCAGAGACTAAGACACATCCAGATGTCAATATATATAATATAATCAGCCTTTGTTATGGTAATACTCTCCCCATCCCATATAATCTTACGTCACAGTTCCAGAATATCTCAGGTACAAGTCACGTAAGATCAAACTAATGCAATGAGTCAGAACCATTTCTAAGCATGTAAACTGTATATGTCATGAATATGTATCCTATACAGAATTACCATGTATATCTCAGGGAAATTCCATCACATAAATAGTGTCAGGTGTCCTGGGTTGAGCAGTTAAACAAGTTTAGTTATTAAGTCTACAAGAACTCAAGTAAGGTGCTATAACAGGAATCACTGCGAATTGGCAAGCTTTACTTGCCCACTGATGTATAATTAAGCCAAGGAAATAAGTAGCAAGCTGCAGGGTTTGGCAAGGTATACTTGCCCACTGATGTATAACTAAGTCAAGGAAATCGGTAGCAAAGCTGCAAGTTTTGGCGAGGTACACTTGCCTGCGGTTCCGGCTCTGATTGCGGCTCCGACTTCGGTTGGATTTGCAGGAGGTACTCCGGTTGCTGAAATAAACATCACCATCAGATTCAAAAAATATCAATCAACTAGAAATGCCTGTCCTTGGGTCCAATTTGGAGACAAGGGCAGAAACGGCAATTTTGGGTCAAAACGGGGTCCACAAGTTAGCCCGCTTTGCACCGAAAAACGTGTCAGGGTCAAAGGTCTCCAAATTCACCAAACTTAGTGTCAACAAGTCAGGAACGATGATACAAACCCAACGGAACTTCCAGAATTGGATTCCGATGAGCCGATCACAAAATCGCCCGTCGAGCGGGGCCTGTGGGGCCCACGACACGCGATTTCGTCAACGTTCTCAGAATCGAACCAAACTTGGGTCACAGGACCAGCGTATCGCTACGAGTCCGATGGCGCAAGTTTTTTCTCGATCCGACATGTGTGCACAAAGTTAGGGTAAAATGCAGAAAAGTCAGATACGGTGCGATGTCCGCGGATATGCGTTGATCTCGGTGTGCACGCACACCCGAATCGACTTCCGCGAAATCCTGCACGTTCGTATCGACGACGCGCACGTATCTGTGAAGACCGCACGCGACCAAGTTGTCCCGTTTGGCGGGGCGTACTCAGTTCCGGGGTGAAATAGGGCGTTGTTTTTCCTGTTTTTGGATCGCGGTGTGCGATCACCACAGGACGCGATGCCACGAGCGGGTTATCCGGGCATCGAGAGGGTCATACAGGCTTCGCAACGCAATTGACGGAATCAAAAACGGGTAAACGATCAGGGAGATACGCGTACCTGAACAGGGTCCGAAAAACCCGAACTCGATCGTGTCCGACACGTGTCCGGATTCGAAGTTAGGGTTAGGGTTAGGGTTAGGGTTTGACCCTGCGGTGGTGGCTGGCGGCTCTCCGGCGGGGGAGGCCGGCCAGGGGCGAGCTGGGGAGCGGAGGCGAGCGTCGGCGACGGCGGTGGCGGCGCGCCAGAGCGGGCGGGGGACGGGCAGAGCCGGCCGGAGGGAGATGCAGCTGCTGTTGGGTCGTGGGGGCCGCCGGGGGACAGGGAAGAAGAAGTAGGAGAAGGAAGGTGGTCGCCGGCGAGGGCGGGCGGCGGTGGCGGCATCGTGGCGGTGGTCTGGGTGGGAGAGGGCGGAGCTGGCACGGTGGGGAGGGGTGGTTCGATGGCCGGAGGGAGGCTCGGGGGGGTTTTTATAGGGCTGGAGAGGGGGAGGGTTGGCCGAGAGAGGCGGAGGACGTGGCGGGGAAGGCGGGGCTCGCAGGGGCGTGGCGTCGAGGCCGAGCGAGGCGCGGGCTGAGCGGCGGGCGGAGAGCCGGGAGACGCGGGGGGGCTGGGGTTCGTGCGGGTGACAGGGGAGCGGGTCGGGCGGCTCGGGTGCGGCGGGTCGGGTTCGGGCAGACCCGACCTGACCCGATAGGGCGAGCGGGTTGGGCTTTGGGCCGGGCTCTGGTGGGCTGGGTCCAGTGGGTTTTATTAATTTATTTAATAACTGAATAAAATAGTTAAATAAATTAATAAATAATTATTTAATAATAAATAATAGTTTTTAGGTGTTTTAAAATAGGTCTGGGGCCCGATAAATTCCAGAAAAATTATCCTACGTCCAGTTTTTCATTTTACACCCAAAAATATTATTTTCATAATATTTTAATATTATTTATTATCATTTAAAAATAATTAAGACCCTATTTTTAATTACAGAAAAATACCAGAAAATTCCAGAAAATTGTGAAAAACCCAAATTTAAAAATTTGAAAAAATCAGGGGGTTTACAAGTAACCACAGGAGTACGGACCTGGACCTGACTCTACGTACCTGACCGAGGAGATCTTACCCTCAGAGTACTTGTGATCTACTACCACTGTTTAGAGATTTTGTTGCTTTTCAGTATAGTCATTTTGTAGTGGATTTGTTTCCACCAGACTACAAACTCGATATCCAGTTATTATTCAGCTCTTGATTCCTACTGATTATTTGTGCTGTGGATGAGACATAGATTCTGTGTGACTTGTTATGACAGTATATATTACCACTGATGGATTGCATATTCATATACAGCGTACGTGTGTATATGATTTCTATATATTGGAGTTCGTATACATACGGCTGGGTGTGTCACGTATTCCTAGTCCTACGTATATTGGGACTGGGGTGTGACAATGCGGCCACAAATATGACTATAAATAGTAGGGTACCAGACCCATGCAAAGGGCGGACTGGCTATCTGCGAATCAACACTCAAAGGAGAGAGAAAAGTTTTTGCACCAGATCATCCACGGAGTAAAGAGAGTTGCTACACTCCTAACCCTCCATCGTCACACCCCAAAAAATAAATTTGAACTTAGATTGTCTCCTAGGATACTTCTTTGTACTTTCTTAGTTTGTTAAATTAAATCCAGTTATCTCAGTTCTCATTTTGATATTATATGGCAAACACGGTGGCGACTCTGCTGGGGACTTCCTTCTCCTCAGTTGAGAAGTCGGTGACGTAGTCCGATGCATCCAAGCTCGGCTTGACATAAAATATGCTGGTGGTCCGTTTTGACCAGCAAGTGTTCGAGGACATGCTCTCCCGGGACAATCCGAGTCCTTCTCCGAGGCAAGCTAAGCTCAGGAAGACCCGTAAGGCGTGGGTGGCCAAGGTCGTTGTGCCTCACCCAAATGTCGAGCATGCACTTCCCATCTCTCTCCCAACTGTATGCGCTCCCTGTCTCTCTCCCAACTACATGGATCTCACATCATGTGGCCACTGTCTGTGCAGCAGCATCTTCTAGCCAAAAGGGTGCTCCCCACTCGAGGACCCACAGAATATGGGTGGCCAAGGCCGCTGACCCCCACCATGTAATGACCCATTACACTTAAGCGGACTGCCGATTCAAACGACAAAAGTGCAACGTCTCGACCCGCTTTGCTTCAGCGAGAATACTCGTTTGAGGAAAGATAATTTTCAGACTTGGCCCTTCTAGAGTACCGGCTAAGGCTTTTAGAGGCTCGCTCGGAGTATCGCTCGACCGAGGCTAATCATCGTAAGGTGGGTGGCTACGATAAACTTGTCTTTGCTTAGCCAGCACATTTAAAATATGGATGTTTCATGCTTGTTGCTAGATGAATCACCCCCTGTATGCTAATAAGAATACAGCGCACATAGCTAAGTGAATAATCCCAACTTATAGAATTGAAACATTGCTTATATTCAGACCCTCGTATGTTACCTTTGCCGTGTGCAACTAGACCCCGCTATGCCTCGAGTAGAACGATATACATAAGCTCTTCGTAGTTCACTGTTTCACTTGCTATACTGCACGACCCTAGATAATGTCGCTCGGAAGTTCCTTTACGGTTTCACTTCTCGGCTTACCTTCGGGCCCGAGCCAAACGTGAATGCTTAATTTTTCTTATAAATGCATGCTTGCCTGCTATATGTTAACTTGTAATGTTGCCTCGATTCAATGCTTGTCACGTAATTGCATGCCAACATCTAGTGAAATGCTATCTTTTCTTATTTTCATCCAAACCACCGGAAGACTATCTAATAGTCGTTCAGAGCCAAGTATAGAACATTGAAAGTATACGAGACTGTTTGGTCGCCAAGGCATTTCCCAAACTAGGTAATTGCATCAATGGACAATTAAACAAAATAACAATCGCCTCAGAGGAATTGATACTCGTTTTATACTCAATCTAACGGCTTAGGAGGACTATCCAAGATAGATCATGCTATGTGATTGTCTCATGCTCGTATTGCCTTAGATTGCATCAAGTCAAGTGAACATTGAACAAGAATCATGTCA
The DNA here is from genome assembly GCA_036927795.1 of Iris macrosiphon. Classification (NCBI taxonomy): domain Eukaryota; kingdom Viridiplantae; phylum Streptophyta; class Magnoliopsida; order Asparagales; family Iridaceae; genus Iris; species Iris macrosiphon. The sequence continues at coordinate 5,671,214 of JAYESA010000003.1, forward strand.
TGTAAGCAAGAAATCATAGCTCGTGGAGCATACTTGTCCTGAACAAAATCGAGATATCCTCTGAACCTGAAACCCAAGACTCGCATGGTTACAGACAACTTGTGCACAAGAGGGATTACAACATCCCATTCCCCGGACGGTCTCGGGGCACTAGGATCGATCCGGTCTAGATGGACTCCATGTTGTTCTCTTCTTGTTTATGGGGATGGTGTGCAATGCCCATGTTATTTTACCGTTCGCACCATTCAGATACCCCATACTCATCGAGAGGCATCTCTACCTGTTCGATGGGATGGCTTGCAAGGCCCTGTTCAAAGCATTTCAAATAATTCGCTAATGAGACATCGTCCATTTTGGCTATGCCAGTGACCCTCCTGTTCATATAAATAATTCATCCTCGCTCAGCGATAATCCACGTGTGAGTCATTGTATCAAAGTCAATAAACTGAATCACTAAAACATTATTTGTAACACTTCTGGATAACCTGTATGCTCGTGCACCCAAAATACAATCTCTCATGAACCACTTGTGTTTGCATATGCTGTTGGCCTTGAAATTCATTGTATATATGCTCATGCTTGAATTAACTTGGTTTGTCTTGGACAGGGAAGGACAAATGATAAGTTGGTAAGTCTCGTCGTATTTCCTCTTATATCGTACGATGCACTGCCATACGACTTAGACTTTTCATATATGCCATGAACTGATCTTAAGGCAATTAGAAAGACAGCATAATAGTTGGTGCACGGAACCTATATTACATGTTTGGATTTGTCGAACGGACGAGTAGCCTCCCTACCAGTGCATTCATGTAATGATAACCCACCAGATTGCTTGTAGGGTGTGGGAGAACCTCGTTCGGTGCGAATGCCTCCTTCGTGCGAGCTAAGACGTGGAGTTCACTCTGGAGCTTTGGAGCGTAGCAATCCAGAACTGAAGCACATATATAAGACATAATATTGGAACATCGCCTATACATTATTCCATAAATATAGCCACTTGGCACGCTTTTACTTTTTTAGAGAGAGAGGCTAGAACGACTTATAATCTTGGCCTAGTGCCGCCTGTAACACTTGTTTATATCAATAAAGAGTTTGTTTTACTACTATTTATGTTATTCAATGCTTCCGCTATTGATGACTTAGTGAACTTGTTACCAATTGCCTCTGTATTTATAATTCTGCTGCACTCGGACAATCTATGCGACTTTGTGGCTTAGACCTTTTTTTGCCAGCCAGAACCACTGCCTTGCACGGGCGCGGCTTACGCTCGTGCGACATCACGCCCAGATGGGTCAAAGCGATCATTCCGTGGGAGCGCTGGCGCGATTATTCTCTCCTAGCGGGGACGGCCGATTAGCCTGTGGGAGATCGGGGCATGACAGATTGGTATCAGAGCTTGGCTATACGCCTTTGGATTTCGTTTTAATTTTCTCAGTTTTAAAAAGCTCGTTCGTGGGTTTTTTGCACACTCTCTCTCAATGTCCTAAACCGAATGTTCCAACAATGAGTCTAAATACTTTCGAAAAGTGCATGTGAATGATGTGATTGCTTGTACAAAATTATGATGTTAGGCCTTTGTGCCGACCTGTGCTATAATCGTGACTTATTTGCAAACCAAAAATACATATACATGTTTGCCCGACTGGTTAGTGCAAAATTGAATATTGCCCGAACGGTTAGCTTCGTACGCAGCCTTTCGGCTTAGTTGTGTAAGTATTGCGCACCAAGATCCTTTGGTGCAAGCTAGTCACAACGAGAATCGAATATCGTTCAGGAATAAGACAAGTCAGACTTAGTATGCCAACCGACAGAACATTCTCGAATTTATCGCTTAGGCGAACATAGAGAATCGTACTCGAATTTAGAGAAATAGCTCGAACGGTATTTTGTATCGGAAGATACAAATCGATTGAGGATTTGATTGGATGACTCAATTTCGAGTGGTGTATGGATCATTTAGAAATGTCCAAACAGATTAATAGATCTCGTGCGATGGTCGGATTGAAATAAATGGATTAAACTTGAATACAATATTGCTTGAATAGAAGTTAGCCCAAAATAAATATTATAGTTCAATAAAAAGATGAACGATAATGGATTTGGCTTGGAGTTCGAAAGAACGATCTTGAAATCTAGTTCAAAATGATAACATTCGAAATCAGTCCCAACGAGAATGATTATCCTGCAGGAGCACCGACGTGGTAATTTCACGCATGGCAGAGATGATCGAACTCACGGAAACATGTTCGGTGATTATTCCAAACGAAATCGATGAATGGAACGTATCAAAATAGAATAGACTTGGGTTTAAATATTTGAAACTAGTTGCTTGAGAAATGATAGAAGTAAAATGGATTTACTGAAAGGTAATATTGAAGTTGGATGATTTTGCTAGACAAATTATAATCACTGCATGAACGAACTTGACTTGATGGATCGTATATATAACTTGAATGGAGGAAAGGGAAATGATAAGGTGTCTCGATCATGCCGAAGAAAATTATAACATTCAAACATTCTTGTCTTGCACGAGCGTAACTCTATGCTCGTACATGCGTCACGCCCAGATTAGGATGATTATCCAGCGGGAGTGTTGACGTGGTGATCTCACGTCCAACGAGGGTGATCGAACTTGCGTGAGATCGAAGCGTGACAACTTGTGGATCGTCTTAACTTTTGGTTCGACACGATAAGACAAATTTAGAAATGCAAGTGAAACAGAAAATATTTCATGGATAAATTAGCCTAGAACCTGGAATAAATCACGCTTGATTATTTCATGAACGGATACACGAATCAGGTTAGACACTTGAGGTTATAAACAAAAGGTTTAGAATTGAATCTTGTCTTGGTGGTCTAGACTTGGAATGGATATGGATTCTATCAAAACATGTTTGGAGAGATAGACTATGCAAATCACTAGGCTTATCCTGCAACTTGGATATATCTTGGATTCTACTGAACGGACTCGAACCCCGTACAAACGAACATGTTATTGAGAGTAGAAAAAAATCTGTGCTCGATGTTTAAAAATCTGAGCGAAACGAGCTTAGGTAGAATACCCCGTGCAAATGAACAATGGTTTGACCCTAAGAATTGGGGAGAGCATCGTGCGACAAATTTGTACGATGACTCGTGTGTTTGAACTTGTACCTATGACCATGTAAGCTGACCTAGCAAATAAGCAGATGACCCTATGCCGAGTGAAATACCGTGTAACTGACTTTACTATATTGCTTGAACAAGCTATATAACTGTCACACCCCGGCCCCCGAGGGGCCGCCCGGACTATCGCTCTGCAACAAAGACACATATTAGCATGCACAGGTTTAAATATACGTGGTGATAACTGGCTTGATGCCATAATGGATGATCTAGTCTTGAACAAGGATGGCATGTAACAAAGATTATAGTCGGCAGCAACATAATGTTTCCTAGCGGTAGGTTCTATTTCTAAGTTTTATGGACAAAACTTCTAATTAGTTGGGTAGGATATGGTGCCCCGTTCTTCATATTCGGGGAGCGCGGCTAAGAAATACAAGACGGTATCGTTCGATCGGGATAGATTGAAACAAGAACTCATTCTCGTTATAGATTTGCTTCTTTGGAATCGATTCCCATATTCAGTGGACCGTGCCCCAGAATTGACTTAGCTACAGAGTCAGGAGGGACCTCTCCGCTGCATCTTTTGTTGCCTAGTTTTTACTGTCGCTTGTTGCTTTTGTGCCTTGAGTTGGTTTTTGGATTTGTTTGGGTTTTCTTGAACGGTTTCGATGGATTTCATTATTTTTGTTCGTTGAACTGTACTTCAATTCCAAGATGGAAAGAGTGGAAGAGGTATTAATCAAGCTGTTCGTGGCAATGCAGGTGAGCGAGCAGTAGACGACGCACGAGCGGAGTCTTGAAGCACCTTCTTCCTTCCAACCAACTTGTGAGTGGCTTATATTCGATTCAGTTGGCCCTTCTTCCAAGTCTTCACATCTAAAATCTTGTATTCTTGCTTGCCCCGATCAAACGATACCAAGTAATAACTAAAGATGTCAAAATAAAAGAAATAGACTTGGATAACTTCATGCTTGTCAAACCAACTTGTGAACGGTTACCTTATCGTATGCTAGTTCGTTTATGATATTCTGCATATGCTTCAATTTTAGTTAGAATGATTACTCTTCTATAAATTGTGCTATGTGTAGAATACACCTTGTTATGCAAACAAACTATTTAGGAGACTATACAAAAATGAATCATGCTATGTCATTTGCCTCAAACTCATATTGCCTCAACTGTATCAAATGATAACTTAGTATGAACGCCGTTTGATCACGGACAACTTGTGCACAAGGTCAATGGTTCCTGCGGACGGTCACTGGGGCACTGGCACCGATACGATCCGACGATAGTCTCCTGCATCTGGACGAGATGGTCTGTAGCCACTACTGAATCGAATATAAGCCACTCATAAGTTGGTTGGAAGGAAGAAGGTGCTTCAGGACTCCGCTCGTGCGTCGTCTACTGCTTGTTCACCTGCATTGCCACGAATAGCTTGATCAATATCTCTTTCACTCTTTTCATCTCAAAATTGAAGTACAGTTCAACGAACGAAAATAATGAAACCCATCGAAACTATTCAAGAAAACCCAAGCAAATCCGAAAACTAACTCAAGGCACAAAAGCAACAAGCGACAGCAAAAACTAGGCAACAAAAGATGCAGTGGAGAGGTCCCTCCTAACTCTGCCACTAAGTCGATCCTAGGGTCACGGTCCATTGAATATGGGAATCAATTATGAAGAAGCAAATCCATAACGAGAATGAGTTCTTGTTTCAATCTATCCCGATCGAACGATACCGTCTTGTATTTCTTAGCCGTGCTCCCCGAATAAGGGGAACAGGGCACCACAATAACTAGGACAGCAAGGCTTAGGATTAGACTTGAAAACGGTAATGTGTGCTATGTTTGACCCGAACGGATGGACGCTAGTCGACAAATCAGATAGATCGTGATTAAAGGTAGTAAAAATACTTAGTTAGAATGGAAACAAAATGACTTGGAATTGGATTGACCCTATCGAAAGTATCCTCGTGATTCAATAAAATGAGACCCTTGAGATTTTTGCAAGTAGCTTGTCCGATTTTACTATCTCTAAGTTTGGTTGAATGCATATGTTTGAGGGATGCCTTAATGTGTGCACGATCCAAGACTCAATGATATGTGAAACTCGAGTGCTAAGAGTTCGCTATCGCTAAGTTGGTTGACATACATATGTTTAAAGGGACGCTTCGAATATGTGCACGATCCAGACTTGGGATATGTTGATCTCGATGCTTGTGCAAGTGAATATCCAGACAAACAAGTATAACGACTTGTATAAGTTTGCCCCAGCCTTCGATCATAAATTATGGTGGATTGAAACGTAACCTGCGTTAAGCAATATTTCCCGCGCTAATGCGCAAATGAGACCTACTCAGCATACACGCGATACGGCATAAGGAACGAGTAGGAGATGGTGTTCAAATGGATTTAGTGGTACCAATTGCTACGTTTGGGATAGAATCCATAATGTGACAGAACGGCATGTGCTCAGTAAGTCTCGAGGACGAGACTTTTTTTGAGTGGTGTATAATGTAACGACTCGTTCCGCTTAAGCGGACTGCCGATTCAAACGGCAAAAGTATAATTTTCTAACCTTCTTTGCTTCAGTAAAATTCTCGTTTGAGGCAAGAGGATTTCCAGACTTGGCCCTTCAGGAGTATCGACTTAGGCTTTGAGAGGCTCACTTGGAGTATCGCTCGACCGAGACGAATCATTGCTAAGGTGGGTGGCTACGATGAACTTGTCTTTGCTTAGCCAGCACACTTAAAATATGGATGTTTCATGCTAGTTGCCAGGTGAATCACCCCCTACATGCTAAAAAGAATATAACACACATAGCTAAAGGAATAATCCCAACTTGTATTGCTTATTTAGAACATGGAATTGAAATATTGTCATGACCCGCACCCGGTATAGGGGCACGAGTGCGCGGGTACATCCAGCCTACGCCGCAGTATCGACGGTAGAACGCTGTCTGGTCACAATGAATACTAATATAACTAAATACCTGTCAATGATATCCATCTCCATAAGGAGAAAAATATACATCTCACAATATCTCATAATGTAAACTCAATCACAATCACTATAAAAGCATAAGGCACGATAAGAGATAAGAAGAATGACATAGTTAAACACCATGTCTCAATATAGATAAATTACAGTCTGGCTGTCCAATATAAAGTCTCCACAAGTCTCAACATAAACTAAGAATAAGTCTAAACATAAACTGAAATAACCTCAATAATTCTCAGTGCATAAGATAAATGCTGACTAGATAGCTGCATGTAATGTCTCTTCTAAAAGAATAGCCTCCTATAAGATCTCTGATGCATAGTCTGCATCTATACCCGGTCCATAATATGTGGTACAGAAATCCCCAAGATCCTCTGGAAAAAATATTCAGTCAGGATTGGAACGAAGTACAAGCACTAACAGCAATTCCACATATATTGACAAAAACTATAACATAGAGTAAAGAAATATAAGACAGATATGAAAAATAGCAATAAAAAATACTGGAATAAGAAATACTAGAATAATGAAGTACTGGAGCATATGTCATCATTAATATACATCTAGCAATGAAATAGAAATACAAGTACACACTAGAACAATGAACTGGTATATATGTGAATGCTAGAACCATGACTAGAACATAAGGAATGCTACATAAATATACTAGAGATACATGTCAAGAACATCTAACTAAGTGTGTGAAACATCAGCATATCATGTGATCGGCTTGGGACTGATCAGGCTTGCTATGTATGACTAGCTATGATTCATGTAAGGTCAGGCTAACCATCCGGATAGCTATGATGCAAGCAATAGTCAGGCTAGTCACACATAACAGGCTATGAGGTATGTAATGGTCAGGCTGTACCGACGTGAGGTGTGGGTGAGCTATAATGCAAGTAGAGTTGGGTATGATCACATAAGCTACTAATATTTCCCCGTTTTCCCCAACTAGCACGATGGATTCTAAATCATGACTCCTCATGACAGGTCTCGATAATGCCAACTCGTGTAATAACAGTGTCAGAGTTATGTACGCTATACAACAAGAGTTATAGAGATAATCAACATAATAGAAACTGTCAGAGAATGTACTCGCCTGTGGTCCTTAGCTGGCAATACGAATATCCTGGTTCCAAAGTATCGTTTGAATGATCCAACAGTCCTATAGACATATCATATAACACAATACTGCATCAGACATTACTCTAACACAAAATCAACACAATGATCTCAGAGACTACGCTAGGGGGGTCACGTCTATAGTTGTTGTGCATAACAGACAATTGATGATACGGGTCTTACCAGTACGTCGATGTAGATATGGCAGTCTGCTAACATACTACATGGTCACAGATCAATGTAACTAAGGGGTATCCGTGGTTACATTCAAGTCATCTAGTATATATAATACATAGTACATAATATGAACTAACTTATTCATAATATCCATTAGTTACAAAATAATAGACATATATATATATACTTTAAATAGAATTAATACTTTATATATATATATATTAAACATATACTAGGGAGATGTATACAATACGTATATATATGTATTTATAATAATTGAGAGATAATATATATATATATATATATGCCAAAATATATTTAAACATATACTAGTACATATACCATACATATACCAATTAGATTTATATACATATAGATATATAATATGCACATACAAACACACCAATCTACCATCATACGATACATGTATACTATCATAGCTAATTATATGCATGCATACAATGAAGAATACGCGTGTGCGTGTACGCGTACACGTACGCGAGAGGGGACTCGAACCTGGGTACGTGGGCGAGTCGTGCGTTGAGGTCGTCGCGGGTGTTCGGTTGAGGGCAGTCGAAGTCGGGTCTTCACAGCAGGTGGTCGGTTGGCAGCAGGTCAGTGGCTCCGGCTTTGAGTCGAGGTGAGTACAGCAGGTTCACGGTGGTGAGATGACGATGATTGCAGCGGGCAAGGTCGTCGCGTAGAGGTGGGTCGTTCGTGGTAGCGTCCCGGCATGGTTAAGGGTGGCTCCGGCGTTCAGTCGTGTGCTCCGGCACTCCAGCGTTCAGTCGTGTGCTCCGAGAATCAGCAGCGGCTCCAAGCGAGCGCTGGATGGGCTCGGTTCGACGGGATGAGGGGAGGAGATGATGGGAAGGAGGTGAACGAACCGGAAGGGGATGAGGGGTTACGGCTGATGCTATTAGCTAGGTTTGAGAAAAAGAAAAACACAAGGAAAAGGACTATTTATATGCAATGGGTTTGGGTTGACCTAGAAGTTGCCTTTGGTCAAAGCCCTCTAGGGAGTGGGCCTTCTCATGGTTATGTCAAGGGCCATGATTTAAATGGATTTAAAATGGAAGGTTAAGATGTATTGGTTCAAGGTTTTGGGGCCATGGTTTAAGGAGGTTGATGTTAAATTACACAATCCTGAAAATTATGGAAAAAATATACATGAAGGGAGAAAATGGGTTATTTACGTTCGTGTCCCAGGGGCGGACACCTTAATGCATTTTTGGAAAAAGTGCCCAATAATTGGAAAATTGCACAACGTGAGATTTATGAATTTAATTTATTTAAATTAAATGCAAGTGGAGTTCTAAAATAAATTACAAGTACAAGGGGATGAATTTAAGTGTGACACAGGTGTCATGAATGAAGTAGACTCAGAATAGAATATTATCCTAATTTGGGTTACTCAAAATGGATCGAGATTGTGTCTTCAATTTTGATTAGAACACACGAGGATACAAGGTTTGATTTATATAGAATTAAGTGTAGTCGATTGCGACGAATTCTGTGCAACTAAGATGAAGCACAACAAGATATGGTTATGAGTCATACAAAGGTCAAAGTAACAGTTTGGCACGTCTAGGACAAGGGTATGAAATTAGTTGGAAGACAATGGCTAGTGTAGTATTCTAATTATCGAAGCAACGATAAAGTGCAACAATCAAATAAAATCATAATTATTTAAATATAATTAATTATCATGCAAATTATTTACACATTAATTACAAAAAGACGAAAATACCCCTAATATGAGATATGGGGGTGACAAACATTGCTTATATTCAGACCCTCGTATGTTACCTTTGATGTGTGCAACTAAACCCCGCTATGCCTCGAGTAGAACGATATACATAAGCTCTTCGTAGTGCACTGTTTTACTTGCTACACTGCACGACCCTAGATAATGTCGCTTAGAAGTTCCTTTACGGTTCCACTTCTCGGCTTACCTTTGGGCCTGAGCCAAACGTGAATGCTTAAGTTTTCTTTTGAATGCATGCTTGCCTGCTACATGTGAACTTGTAATGTTGTCTCGATTCAATGCTTGTCACATAATTGCATGCCAATATCTAGTGAAATGCTATCCTGCCTTATTTTCATCCAAACCACCGAAAGACTATCTAATAGTCGTTCGGAGCCAAGTATAGAACATTGAAAGTATACGGGACCGTTTGGTCGCCATAATATTTTTCGAACAAGGGAATTGCATCAACGGACAGTTAAGCAAGATAACAATCGCCTCAGAGGAATTAATACTCGTCTTGTACTCAATTTAACGGTTGAGGGGGACTATCCAAGATAGATCATGCTATGTGATTGTGTCACGACCCGCACCCGGTATAAGGGTACAAGTCAGAAACAACGCCCAGCCTACGCCGCATAATCGGCGGTAGAACGCTGTCTAGATAATCTATCTAACAATATAATGAACCACCAATAATGATAGTACACTCAATCACAAAACTAAGATAGAAATGAGCACAAATCAGATAAAGAATAGAATAGTCACAATACAACTCATGAGTCTAAAATAATATATCGATGAGTCAGAGGAAAAATACAGAATAAGGTAGAGACAAATCCAGCACAAAAGAATACTATGAAGCTACAACTCCTGGGTCAACTGTCTCAGTTGGGATAAGTCCCTCCTGAGCCAGGGTCTCAGAATCTAAACCCACAACATCCTGGGATCCATAATAGGTAGGGTACCACTCCTCAGTGTCATCTGAAAAAATATATCCAATCAGAAAAGGATCAGAGTACATCTCTAACAGCAGTTCTAATCAATTATAAAAACTATGTAACAGTAAATAGCTTTGGATAAACAAGATACACAATAGATACAAGAGATATATATACAATAAAAAAATACAGGAATAAATACAATAATGAATAATATGCTAATGAAACAAGAATACTAATGACTAAGTGTGTGAGTACTAGCTTAACATGTGATCGGCTTGGGCAAGATGCAATACGGCCTGGCTAATCATACGTGCGATGTATGATCAACACTATTCAGTAATCAGTACTTGATACAATAGGGATATTGATCACATATCTATACTAATACTCCCCACCCCCTACTGGTATAATAGATCCAACCATGGTATGCTATGGCACGAGATTCCCCAAGAAGATAGCGACTCTTCCTAAGAATCAGTGTCTGTACATGTACAAGATAACCAATAAAACAATACTTGCACCATATACACCATATACCAAGGAATAATATCTCATGACGAGATCCGGATATACCAATCCGTGTAACCATAGTGTCAAGAGAATATGGATATCTACACTAGATACAATGAACATAGAGGATATCATAAATAAGAAACTATCAGAGAATGTACTCGCCTGAAGTCAAATGAATAGTCTCACAGATGTCTGACTCGGTGCCTCGAAGACCTAGATATGGAATACAACATCAATAAAAGGTTCCGAAAAGAGAAAAAGTTAAACTAGTCAACTTCTAGGTCAATAAGTCAATTCTAAGTCAAAAGTCAACTATGGTCAACTCTAAGGTCAACTATGGTCAACTATGGTAAAACCAAGGTCAATTATCTATTTCTAGGTTGCACAAGTCTAACACAAAAAATCTTGGGTCAAGATATTAAAATCTAAGTCATAAAAACCACATCTTAAAATATTAGGATACCGTATCTCCGGATACGTAAATTCTAAGGTAAACATCACAATACATATATATCAAACAATTATGTATAATAATATAGAATATTAATTTACACATCAAATAGGTACTATAGTTTTGAACCAACTTGGTATCTCAACAAAAATCATAATCTTGATACCCAAACCCTGTATCTTGAGTATCCCACTTACTTTGGTTTCCACAAGGTAATACTCAATACCTTGATATAATAATTACCCTCATATATAATATATAAATATATACTAATATTATACAAATAAGAAATATAGTAATAATAGTATATTATCTCAATATCAATACATATATATATACATATATATATATATATAAATATAAGTATAAACACATATACATAATAATCTGCCTAACCGTCGCTGAAAACAGTGTTGAAAAAAATACTGATACACTGATACCAAGCTTTTAGTGACAGTTCTGGCTGTCACGGAAGCCGCCGTCGCTGCTGCTGTTGAAATTCTGCACTGTTGTTGCTGCTTTGGTGACGGTTTGCAACCAACACCATTCCCGCTGTCGCCACTGTTGCTATTTCCCGTCGCTGATGCCTCTCATTAATGACAGCGGCTGCTGTCATTAATGGCACCGCCTCTAGCTACAACGGCTGTTGCTGTTCTGTGACAGCGGCTGCTGTCGCCAATCTCCGCCACTGAAAACCTGAATATATATATATATATATATATATATATATATATATATATATATATATAACATATATATATATCACCCAAATAATATAAATATATATATATATCTATATATATAATAATTATACTTACCCTCTCCTATTATTATGTACATATTTAATATAGCAACAACACACACATACAACATATATAATAAATATACATCTATACATATATATAAATAATCATATAATAACTATAAATAATCTAATTACTTAATTAAACATACACATATATTTTATAAAAATATATTCATATATTTATATCCCTAACATATATTATAACATATATACTAATGCATGTAGAAGAAAGCTACATAATATATATTCTATTAGTACATATATAATACATAGATCTATGCTACAATAAACACAATAATAAATACACCATAATACATATAATACATATAATATATATATATATATATATATATATATATATATATATATATATATATATATATATATATATATATATATATATATATAATTTAAGAATTAAAGCACAATTAATTTGATCTACACATAAATACACAACAAATGGAGTGTATCACACCGTATCCCACTAGATCTAGGATACGCATGTGACACGAGTCCACCACACCCCCAATTGCACCCTGAAGGACACAAGCAACTCACATATAATATTTATGAACAAAAAAAGTGTCAAATGTAGATCTATGTGTCCGTGTCAAAATACGACATGTACAAAGTCCCGTGTCGGAGGAAAATCCCCCAAAACAATACGTATCACCAAATTATTGGGATACGACCTACATGTACCCAATTATGGACACGACACTGGCCCCAAACACATAACACATGCCAATTTGATCTATAGGATTAATTGACACACACAACAAATGTCATTCTCAGAATTTCCCAAAAATTGACACAAAAAGCACCATAACTTCCTCAATAGGCCTCCTATGAACACAAAACCAAATCCTATTGGTAGTATATGCATATGGATTGATTTTTCATGATTAAATCTCAGATTTAGAAGCTATTTAAGGGAAAAAACTGAATTATACCTATTGGGAGGTGGATTCCCAATGAAACCTCCAATTGAGATGGAATTGCCTCCAAATTATAGATCCTTGCTCCTCTTTATAGATCCTTGCTTCCTCTTTCTAGATCTTTACTTCTCAAGTCTCTAATGGTAATTTGAGAGGAATTGGAATGAATTTGGTAGGTAAATGAAATGGAAATAAAGAAAATTTGGTAGTGAAAAATTCTAGATCTAGATTTGGAATAAAAAAGAGAAGAGAGAATCCCCCCCTCGTTTTAAATAGGCCGGCCCCTTTTCTCTCCCTCAAGTTATCATGTAATGTCTATTATACCCCTTGGGGCCTCTCATGAAGAAATAATTAAGGAAGGAAGCTTCTTGTCTAATGATTTAATTAATTTAATCTATCTCCTTAATAATGGGCTTTCTAAATGGGCTAAGTTTAACTAATTAATTCATGTTGGTCCATGGGTCCAAACTAAACTAGTTAGGTCCACTAATATAAGTCCAAAATAATTAATTAACATCTAACAACAATTAAATAATACAACAAATAATTATTTATCAAGCACAATAATTAATTAAATAGGAAATTACTAAAATACCCTTTTCTTAAAATGTGGTAGTAACAAGTCTACCCTCCTTAAAATAATTTCGTCCACGAAATTCAAAGATAAAAACTACCCCCAAAAAATAACAGAACAGAACTAAAGAATCACAACTAACTATGGAAGAACATAACAATGAACAGATATGGATAACGCTCCCGCATTTCATCCTCTCTCTCCCAGGTAGACTCCCCTGGAGAGTGATGCCTCCATGCGACGCGCACCAAAGGAATAGTCTGGTTCCTCAGCACCCTCTCTCTCCGATCCAGAATCTCAACTAGCTGCTCTGGATAGCTAAGAGTAGGGCTCACCTCTATCTTCGAGTGATCCAATACATGACTACGTTCTGCCACGTATTATCTCAACTGTGACACGTGAAACACGTTGTGCACTCCCTCCAATGCAGGTGGCAAGTTTAGTTTATAAGCAACTGTACCGACCCTCTCTAGAATAGTGAAAGGTCCGATGAATCGCGGACTAAGCTTTCCGCCTCCACCGAAGCAAATCGTACCTCGTGTCGGAGAAATCCTCAGAAATACCAAACCACCCACCTAGAACAAAATACCACCTTAAGAACTTAATCTATAACAAACAACCAAGAACAAACACAAAACAAAAATCTAAACTATACCTCAAACTCCAAAGGTCTCTGATGGCTATCGGCCCAATGCCGCTGTCTGTCCTGCGCCACTCGAAGTCTATCTCTGATCAACTGAACCTTCTCTGCTACATCCACAACCATCTTTGGCCCAAAAAAAAGTCTCTCTCCGACATCATCCCAAGACAAAGGAGTACGACACCTCCGACCGTACAAAGCTTCAAAATGTGACATCTCTATACTGGCCTGGTAACTGTTATTGTAAGCAAACTCTACCAAATGGAGATGGTCTTCCCAAGAACCCCCAAAATCTAGTACACAAGTGCGTAACGTATCCTCAAGAGTCTGAATAGTCCTCTCTGACTGCCCTTCCGTCTGGGGATGATATGTAGTACTGAATTTGAGCTGAGTGCCCAAACTCTTCTGCAAACTCCTCCAGAAATGAGAAATGAAACAACTATCCCGATCCGAGACTATGCTGACAGGAACTCCATGTATCCTAACGATCTGTCTCACATACACCTCTGCCAGCTTCTCCGTAGACAAACCCACCTTGAAAGGCAAGAAGTGGGCCGACTTGGTCAATCTATCAACGATGACCCAAATCGCGTCTTTCCCTCCTGGAGATCGTGGAAGTCCAGACACAAAATCCATAGTAATGTGTTCCCACTTCCACTCTGGAATGGGTAATGGCTAAAGTAAACCTCCTGGTCTCTGCCTCTCGGCTTTCACCTGCTGGCATACTAAGCATCTGGATACAAACTGTGCCACTTTCCTCTTCATGCCATACCACCACACTCTCTTGCATATCCCGATACATCTTGTTAGCACCTGGATGCATGAAATATTGAGAGCGATGCACTTTTTGTAATACCTCCTCACGCAGCTCCCCACTAGGCACACACAATCTATCTCCATGCCTCAAAGATCTATCCTCAGCAATAGTGAAATCATCCTCCAATCCTGCTCTCACCTGTGCTCTGATACTCCTCAGAGATACATCCTCATACTGTGATGCCTTGATCCTGTCCATCAAATCTGAATGTATCTGCAATCCCCATATTTGTATAGCACAACAAGGAACAACCACCTCAATGCCCAAGCTCTCCAAGTCCTCCAACAAATATCGATCCAGCGTCAAGAACATAGCTACCGGATCCTGCTCAAAACATCGACAACTATATTTGCTTTCCCAGGATGACATTGCAAAGGGATATCAAAATCCTTCATCAGTTCCAACCACCGACGCTGCCTCATGTTCAACTCCTTCTGTGTGAAAACGTACTTCAAGCTTTTGTGGTCTGTGAAGATCTCCACACGCTCTCCGTACAAATAATGTTTCCACAACTTCAGGGCGAATATGACGCATGCCAACTCCAAGTCATGGGTAGGATAGTTCTTTTCATGAGGACGCAATTGCCTGGATGCATAGGCAATCACTTTCCTATGCTGCTGAAGAACACAACCCAAACCCTTCCTCGATACATCACTATAAACAGTAAAACCTCCGGATCCTGATGGCAACGTCAAAATAGGAGCAGACGTCAACCTCTTCTTCAACTCCTCAAAAGCAACCTGGCAATCCTTCATCCAAACAAACTCCACATCCTTCCTTGTGAGTCTGGTCATCGGCTTGGCAATCCTTAAAAATTTTTGCACAAACTTCCTGTAATAGCCTGCCAATCTCAAAAAACTCCTGATCTCTACTACCGAACTCGGGGTCTTCCAGGATTCCACTGTTGAAATCTTCTTCGGATATACTAAAATACCATCACCATTCACAACATGCCCCAAGAATTCTACCTTGCCCAAGAAAAACTCATACTTGGACAACTTCCCATACAACTTCTCCTTCCTTATCACATCCAACACAATCCTCAAATGCTTCTCATGCTCCTCCGGTGTCCTCGAGTATATGAGTATGTCGTCGATGAACACCACCACAAACTTATGAAGGTACTGGTGGAATACCTTGTTCATCAAGTTCATAAATACCGTTAGTGTTAGTCAAACCAAACAGCATCACCATAAACTCGTACTGACCATACCGAGTTCTAAAAGCAGTCTTCGGTATGTCCTCCGGCTTCACCTTCACTTGATGGTAGTCTGATCTCAAATCTATCTTAGAAAACACCTTCGCACCACTCAACTGATCCAACAGATTATCAATCCGTGGCAAAGGATACTTATTCTTGATAGTGAGATTATTCAAAGCCCTGTAATCAATGCACATGTGCACCGATCCATCCTTCTTCGGGACAAACAATACCGGGGCTCCCCATGGTGAAGAACTCGATCTGATAAACTCCTTATCCTGCAATTCGTCCACTTGCTTCTTCAACTCTACCAGCTCGCTATTGTTTACTCTATAGACATGCTGCAAAATTGGTTCTGCACCTGGCACCAAGTCTATAGAAAATTCAACATCTCGATTTGGCGGCAATCCTGGCAATTCCTCAGGAAACACATCAAAGAACTCTACTATCAACGGATGCAGCAACTCCTTGTCTTCCACTATAGCTCCACAAATAATGCCTTCTCCCTGCTCTGCATCTCCTCTAGCAAACTCGAACTCTGGCTCTCCTGGCGGACTAAATAAAACTCTACCTCCTCTACAATCTATGCTAGCACGGTGCCTACTCAACCAATCCATCCCGAGTACAATATCGTAGCTCGGAAGTGGCATTTCAAGTAGACACGCACTCAACTCCCGGCCTCCTAGAGTAACTCTCTGATCCTTGCAAATATCATTAACCAGGATAATGCCTCCCCCGGTCTTGATCTTGCAAGTCCTAAGCAAAGACTCAGCTACCAAACCAAGCTTCAGAGCAAAATAAACAGATACAAAACTATAGGAAGCACCACTATCAAACAAAGCTAAAGCTGGAATGGAATCAAGAAGAATAGAACCTGCGATGACATCTCCGGTGGGTTCATCCTCCTCAATGCTCATAGCAAACGCTCGTCCCTGCCGAGCACCTCCCTGCTGCTGATGCTGGATAAAACGTTGCTGCTGTGTCGAAAGCGGTCCCCTCGGCTGTGCTGCAGGTGGTCTCGTCTGTTCCCTCGAAGCTGAAGCTGCTCCCTGAACTATACGACGATGACACTCCCTCGATTGATGCCCTTCAGTACCACAATACAAACAAACTCCTAACCTCCTCCTGCAAACTTTCTAGATATGGCCGAGGTTCTTGCAGTAGTGGCATAGAGCATGCTGTAACTGTCTCTGCTGCTGAGGTGCCTGGTGAAAAGGTGCTCTAGATGAAGTCTGGTTCTATTGTGGCTGCTAGAAAGGTCTGGACTGGAAATAAGGACGTTTGGCAGATACTGTACTGCCGTTGGCCCCCAGAAAAGAATCACGGTCTCTTTTGGGCTTCAAACCCAACTCCCGCTCAACCTTGCATGCCTCCGCAAGTATCTCTGAGTATGTCTCATAAAAAGATGGAATGAGAATCTTTACTTCCTAGTTTAGACCCTCACGAAAACGAATAGCTCAAACCTCCGACTCCCTCACCAGATACTCTGCAAATTGGCTCAACCTTTCGAACTCCGCAGCGTACTCCTCCACAGACATGCTCCCCTGAATGAGACTCTCAAACTATCTCCACAAGTCTAGCCTGTCTGCCCGAGCGAAAAACTTTTTCTTGAAAAAGTCCTTGAATACCTCCCAAGATTGTCCTGCGTCAACCAGAACCGGCTCATTCCTGAACCAAGTACGAGCAACGTCGAACAATTAAAGTCCTACCGCCTCAACCTTCAGATCCACAGAAAGACGAGACACCCTCATAAGATGCTCAATATCTTCAAGCCAATCATCAGCATAGACGATGCCCTCCGTCCCCTTGAAAACCCTAGGCTCCAGTTTTCTGAAGTCCTGAATGTTGCCTGGCCGAAGCTGAGCAACCTGAGGAACAATCTGCTGCTGGATCAGAACTTCTCTCTCGACTACAACACGAGCAAGCTGATGAGCACTCTCGATGCCCTCCCGTAGAATGTCGGTCTACCTCTGATGTGCCTCTGACTGAGCCCTCTGTGCCTCGAGCATCTCACGAAACAGTGTAAACATCTATGACGCCTCTGCTGGCACAGGAGGCGGAGGTGGAAGCCCCTCAGATACAGCCGGCACAGTCTTCTGTGTAGGTGGTGGACCTCCGAAAGCAACTGACACTCCAATCACCGGAGAAGTGACTGGTGCAGGCCCTCGGGATATCGCAGACCTCTCAGAAGCTTCTTTCTCCTGCTGCGATCTAGTCTTAGGCGGCATCCTGAGACAAAGCGAAAGAAAAAATCAATATGGCACAAGATATAAGACATTCAAGGAAAGGACAAATTAAGATATCGAGTATCAATATCAAAGGAGAAAAGTTGAATCAAAAGAATTGTCCTAGATGTGATTGAGTATCTCAGCCTATATCCTATATCCTATCGCAGGCTCGCAGTAGTACAACTAAATTGTCGCATTACTACGATATCACATACTTTGTGAAGCTAGACCTGCATGGGCCACCACCAAAAATGTGTCACGACCCACACCCGGTGTAAGGGTACAAGTCGGAAACAACGCCCAGCCTACACCGCAGAATTGGCGGTAGAACGCTGTCTAGATAATCTTTCTAACAATATAATGAACCATTAATAATGATAGTATACTCAATCACAGAACTAAGATAAAAATGGGCACGAATCAGATAAAGAATAGAATAGTCACAATACAACTCATGAGTCTAAAATAATACATCGATGAGTCAGAGGAAAAATACAGAATAAGCTGGAGACAAATCCAGTACAAAAGAATACTACGAAGCTACAACTCCTGGGTCAACTGTCTCAGTTGGGATAAGTTCCTCCTGAGCCAGGGTCTTAGAATCTAAACCCACAACATCCTGGGGTCCATAATAGGTAGGGTACCACTCCTCAGTGTCATCTGGAAAAATATATCCAGTCAAGAAAGGAGCATAGTACATCTCTAATAGCAGTTCTAATCAATGATAAAAACTATGTAACAGTAAATAGCTGTGGATAAACAAGATGCACAATAGATACAAGAGATATATATACAATAAGGAAATACTGAAATAAATACAATAATGAACAATATGCTAATAAAACAAGAATACTAATGACTAAGTGTGTGAGTACTAGCTTAACATGTGATCGGCTTGGGCAAGATACAATACGGCCTGGCTAATCATACGTGCGGTGTATGATCAACACTATTCAATAATCAGTACTTGATATAATAGGGATATTGATCGCATATCTATACTAATACTCCCCACCCCCTACTAGTATAATAGATCCAACCATGGTATGCTATTGCATGAGATTCCCTAAGAAGATAGCGACTCTTGCCGAGAATCGGTGTCTATACATGTACAAGATAACCAATAAAACAATAGTTGCACCATATACACCATATACCAAGGAATAGCATCTCATGACGAGATCCGGATATACCAATCCGTGTAACTATAGTGTCAAAAGAACATGGATATCTATACTAGATACAATGAACATATATGATATCATAAATAAGAAACTATCAGAGAATGTACTCGCCTGAAGTCCAATGAATAGTCTCACAGATGTCTGAATCGGTGCCTCGAAGACCTAGATATGGAATACAATATCAATACAAGGTTCCGAAAAGAGAAAAAGTTAAACTAGTCAACTTCTAGGTCAATAAGTCAATTCTAAGTCAAAAGTCAACTATGGTCAACTCTAAGGTCAACTATGGTCAAACCAAGGTCAACTATCTATTTCTAGGTTGCACAAGTCTAACACAAAAATCTTGGGTCAAGATATTAAAATCTAAGTCATAAAAATCACATCTTAAAATATTTGGATACCGTATCTCCGGATACGTAAATTCCAAGGTAAACATCACAATACATATATATCAAACAATTATGTATAATAATATAGAATATTAATTTACACATCAAATAGGTACCATAGTTTTGAACCAACTTGGTATCTCAACAAAAATCACAATCTTGATACCCAAACCCTGTATCTTGAGTATCCCACTTACCTTGGTTTCCATAAGGTAATACTCAATACCTTGATATAATAATTACCCTTATATATAATATATAAATATATACTAATATTATACAAATAAGAAATATAGCAATAATAGTATATTATCTCAATATCAATACATATATATATATATATATATATATATAAGTATAAACATATATACATAATAATCTGCCTAACCGTCGCTGAAAACAGTGTTGAAAAAAATACTGATACACTGATACCAAGCTTTTAGTGACAGTTCTGGCTGTCACGGATGCCGCTGTTGCTGCTGCTGTTGAAATTCTGCACTGCTGCTGCTTTGGTGACGGTTTGCAACCGTCACCATTTCCGCTGTCGCCAATGCTGCTATTTCCCGTTGCTGCTGCCTCTCATTTATGACAGCGGCTGTTGTCATTAATGGCGCCGCCTCTAGCTACAGCGGCTGCTGCTATTCTGTGACAGCGGCTGCTGTCGCCAATCTCCGTCACTGAAAACCTGAATATATATATATATATATATATATATATATATATATATATATATATATATATATATATATATATATATATATATATATATATATATATAACATATACATATATATCACCCAAATAATATATATATATATATATATAATAACTATACATACCCTCTCCTATTATTATGTACATATTTAATATAGCAACAACACACACATACAACATATATAATAAAATACATCTATACATATATATAAATAATCATATAATAACTATAAATAATCTAATTACTTAATTAAACATACACATATATTTTATAAAAACATATTCATATATTTATATCCCTAACATATATTATAACATATATACTAATGCATGTAGAAGAAAGCTACATAATATATATTCTATTAGTACATATATAATATATAGATCTATGCTACAATAAACACTATAATAAATACACCATAATACATATAATATAATATAATATATATATATATATATATATATATAGACAATTATAATTCAAGAATTAAAGCACAATTAATTAGATCTACACATAAATACACAACAAATGGAGTGTATCACACCGTATCCCACTAGATCTAGGATACGCATGTAACACGAGTCCACCACACCCCCAATTGCACCCCGAAGGACACAAGCAACTCACATATAATATTTATGAACAAAACAAAGTGTCAAATGTAGATCTATGTGTCCGTGTCAAAATACGACATGTACAAAGTCCCGTGTCGGAGGAAAACCCCCCAAAACAACACGTATCACCAAATTATTGGGATACGACCTACACGTACCCAATTGTGGATACGACACTAGCCCCAAACACATAAACACATACCAATTTGATCTATAGGATCAATTGAAAAACACAACAAATGTCATTCTCGGAATTTCTCCAAAATTGACACAAAAAGTAGCATAACTTCGTCAATAGGCCTCCTATGAACACAAAACCAAATCCTATGGGTAGTATATGCATATGAATTAATTTTCTATGATTAAATCTCAGATTTAGAAGCTATTTTAAGAGGAAAAACTAAATTTTACCTATTGGGAGATGGATTCCCAATGAAACCTCCAATTGAGATAGAATTACCTCCAAATTGTAGATCCTTGCTCCTCTTTGTAGATCCTTGCTTCCTCCTTCTAGATTCTTGCTTCTCAAGTCTCTAATGGTGATTTGGAAAGAAATTGGAATGAATTTGGTAGGGAAATGAAGTGGGAATGAAGGAAATTTGGTAGTAGAAAATTCTAGATCTAGATTTGGAATAAAAAAAAGGAGAGAGAAATTTCCCCTCTTTTTAAATAGGCCGCCCCCTTTTCTCTCCCTCAAGTTATCATGTAATGTCCATTATACCCCTTGGGGCCTCTTATGAAGAAATAATTAAGGAAGGAAGCTTCTAGTCTAATGATTTAATTAATTTAATCTATCTCCTTAACAATGGGCTTTCTAAATGGGCTACGTTTAACTAATTAATTCATGTTGGTCCATGGGTCCAAACTAAACTAGTTAGGTCCACTAATACAAGTCCAAAATAATTAATTAACATCTAACAACAATTAAATAATACAAAAAATAATTATTTATTAAGCACAGTAATTAATTAAATAGGAAATTACTAAAATACCCTTTCCTAAAAATGTGGTAGTGACAGATTGTCTCATGCTCGTATTGCCTTAGATTGCATCAAGTCAAGTGAACATTGAACAAGAATCATGTCATGTAAGCAAGAAATCACAGCCCGTGGAGCATACTTGTCCTAAAAAAAATCGAGTTATCCTCTGAACTTGAAATCCAAGACTCGCATGGTCACGGACAACTTGTGCATAAGAGGGATTACAGCATCCCATTCCGTGGACGATCTCGGAGCACTGGGACCGATCCGGTCTAGAAAGACTCCATGTTGTTCTCTTCTTGCTTATGGGGACGGTGCGTAATACCAATGTTATTTTACCGTTCGCACCATTCAGATATCCCATACTCATTGAGAGGAGTCTCTACCTGTTCGGCGGGATGGCTTGCAAGGCCCTGTTCAAAGCATTTCAAACAATCCTCTAGTGAGACATCGTCCATTTTGGCTATGCCAGTGACCCTTCTGTTCATATATGTAGTGCCTCAAATCCCGATCCGACCGGGATGTGCACTACGTAATTGGGCTTGTGGCTAGTCTGTCTGAGTCGTAGCTTAGATCTTCGGCATCTTCTTGCCACGGACGAAATACGATGATCCTTTCCAACTCATGGAAAGGCCTCTATTGAAACAAGTCCAATAGTTTTCGTGTTTGGTTGCTTGGTTTTCTTGATTGCCGCTTTGGGTTTTAATTTGGTGTTGCTTTCGATTTGCTTGGTTTTCGCTGCTGGTTTTATCGTTTGGAGCTTTGATTCTTGGGGAGTTCGGCAAGGAAGAATAGGCAAGATTCTAATTGGTGCTCGTGCTGTGCAGGTCCGCGTAACTGACGTTTGATCGTCGCTAGGCGGGAATCTTTGTTTCAGCTACCTTTTCCTTAACCAGTGAGTGGTTTGGACCCTTCTTTCCTACTTCTTCATGCCCACATCTCTAATGTTTCAAACGTTCACTCGATGATGCCCGGTTGGACGCCTAGGAAATCCTTGCCATAATGCATGCCAGCCACTAAGAAAGGAACATGGGATTTGTAGACTAATTTTACTATATGCTTGCACACCTTATAATTTGAGTTGTTTATAAAGGGAATTGGTTGTTGGTGGCGGCCTAGTGCCTCGGACGGAGTTTGGACCTATGAGATACCAAAAATCGGAATACCGCATTGAGAAAATATGAACTGTTACATGAGATATATATTGCTGCTTTACTTCTTTGTTTAATTCGATGCATTGTATGATAAAATGAATTGTTCATGCATTTGCATGGTCTGGGACAACTTGTGCACAAGGTTTGGCATTTCCTCGAAACGGCTTTCCGGGACACTGGAACCGTATCGATCCGGAGGAAAATATTTGATTCGTGCTCGTCACGATACATTGCGGGACCTCCAGCAGGGCTTGCTACCCGGGCTGATAGGACGCGCCGCTAATGCTTGAAATATGTCCCTAAGGTGTCGATCACACCAATGACCGCATAGAATAGAACACATGCTAATTTATTGTCTTGTACAGATGGTAAGTATACTTGTGTTTCGTTGCAGGGAAGGCGTGCATCGGTTGAGTAAGCAATCGATGCACTGGTTTGGTTCAATGCTGTTTTCATTCCTATCAAAACATGCAACTGATATGAATTGAATTCACTTGCTTCTTTATAGAAGTTATCTTAATGCATGCTCGCCCCTAATAAGCTAGTGTCGATTTAGTCGAGTGGGTTCATCCCGCTCACCAGTACAAGTTGAGTACTGACCCACATTGTGGGCAACTATTTCAGGCACTCAGACGGTGCAACACTAGTGGATAGACGAGGAGGCGTTAGGAGTACCTCTATTTTGAAGTATAGTTGGAGTCAGATCATTTTGGAGGCTTGGACTTTCAACCTATACAAGGGCGTAATGTATGAACGACGTGGACTATCTGATGGAGCGCGCCCTGCCTTTTGAGTTATCTTTTTGTAATGCAAATCAAGTAGCCGAGAGGCGCATCAATGTAAACTCTATGTAAATTACTCTGAATTATCAATGGAAAAGCATGTTTCTTCCTGCACTTGTGTTCAAATCTCTGTGAATGTGTTTTCTAAATTGTATTTCAAAATGGGTTCCTATAACTGCAAGTTCTTGCCTTGTACGAGCGCAACTCCAGGCTCGTACGGCATCACGCCCCAAGCGAGGACGAATCGATTCCGTAAAGGATGAAATGGGAGGACGACCGACCCTTTCGGGATCGGGGCGTGACATATTGGTATCAGAGCACGGCTGTATTTTCTCGGGTTTTCAAAAGAATATAAAGGGGTTTGATGCGCCTCTCTATTGAGTTGCGTTCGGCGTCTGCTGCATCCGAAGAGTCGCCTATACAATGAGCCCGTAGCTATAAATCTATCGATTTTGGGGTGTTAACAAGTTACTCTCTTTTGTAGCCATGGCAAGGAAGAATACTGCAACTGCCAGCAGTGCTCAACCCATTCAGAGCGATCCAGCAAGCTCTGGAGAATTCGGAGGAGCGGGTTCAACCGGAATGGCGGAACGGCTTATGCACCTCATGGAGGTGCAGCAACAACAAGCCGTTACGCAACAGGCACAATTTGCTTCCCAGCAGAAGCAAATAGATACAATGATGCAACTGATTGCATCCCTAGTACCAAGCAACGGGGCAACCGTAGCGACGCCTGTCACGCCGCCGGCCATGGCGGTAGAAGACGAGTCAGAAGAGACTCACCCTCCAGCAAGGAACTCCTGCCGTGCGGCAGAGTTCACTAAGATGCATCCGCCAACGTTCAACGGAAGAGCCAAACCGGACGTGGTGATGGGGTGGATTGCTAAGCTGGAAGGACTCTTCAACCTAGTTGGCATCCGGGGATCCAAGCGAGTTGCTTGTGCATCGGTTCAGCTGGAACTGCGTGCGCATAATTGGTGGGAGGCAACGAAGCAAGGGATTTACGATGC
Source organism: Iris macrosiphon (assembly GCA_036927795.1). Taxonomy (NCBI): domain Eukaryota; kingdom Viridiplantae; phylum Streptophyta; class Magnoliopsida; order Asparagales; family Iridaceae; genus Iris; species Iris macrosiphon. The sequence goes on from JAYESA010000003.1 coordinate 5,696,312, forward strand.
CAATCCCAACTGTAAAATTACTTGGGAAATATTCAAATCTGCGTTCATTGAACAGTATATTCCCCGGGCCGTGCGTCAACAGAAGGAAGACGACTTCAGTAATCTAGTGCAAGGAAGTTTGTCTGTGGACGACTACGACTCAATTTTCGCTAAACTGGCCAAGTTTGCAGGGCACTTCTTGCCTAATCAGCAGGCGTGGTGCTACCGGTTTCAGAAGGGTTTGAATGACGATTTGCGTAGGGACGTCATCAACCAAAAATGCCAAACATACAGGGAATGTTACGAAGTGGCGCTGAACAGCGAACGGATCTTTGGGCGCCCTCTCTCAAAGGCTGAGGTGCAAACCCCACGTACTAACAACAATAAGTGTCCTCATGAAACGGGAGTGTCTGGAGCACACAAGCGTTCGTATACGTCTGATAATAGGGGCCAATCCCAATCACTGAGCTACAGCCGGTGCGGCAAGTCAGGGCATAAAGTAAATGAATGTCGGGTACAAGGATGTTTTAAATGTGGTCGTCTGGGCCACAAACAGTTTAACTGCCGAGAAGGCAAGCCGAATCAGAGCAACGGGAATCAAAACAAGGGGCCTCCAGCAAGTGATGCCAATGCTGTGCCAGTCAATCCACAACGCCAGGGTGCTCAAGGCCGAGTCTATGCACTAACTTGGGATGAGGCATCTGTATCTGAAACTGTCGTAACAGGTACTTTACTTTTCAGAGATTTGCCCGCTAGAGTCTTATTCGATTCAGGTGCTACGCATAGTTTCATATCTGCTGATTTTACTGTTGAGCATAAATTAGCTTCTACTCCTTTAAATATGAACCTTTGCGTAAGTACCCCTTCGGGAGTCGATATGCCCGCCCATGCGATCTGTATGGATGGTTACATTTGCATCGGAGGAAGGATGCTTTCCTTAGATGTCATTGTACTAGACATCAAGGATTATGATATTATTCTCGGTATGGACTGGTTGGGTGCTTGCCATGCAACAATCGAGTGCGCGGAGAAGCGAGTCATATTCTGTCTACCCGGCGAGGCAGACTTCTACTATTCGTGCAGCACTGCACCGAAGACGGCAATGGTGATATCAGCAATTTCGGCTAGGCGTATGTTGCATTCGGGCTGTGAAGGGTACTTAGCTTCTGTTCGAGACACCCGGCGGGAATGTGTAGAAGCAGCTCAGGTTGAAGTCATTACAGATTTCCTCGACGTGTTACCAGACGAGCTGCCTAGAATGCCTCCTGATCGTGAGATCAAATTCAGCATTGACACTTTTCCGGATTCGCGACCGATATCAAAGGCACCTTATCGCATGGCCCCAGCAGAGCTTAAGGAACTTAAAGTTCAGTTGCAAGATCTGTTGGACCGAGGATACATTCGTCCAAGCGTTTCTCCGTGGGGCGCTCCGGTGCTGTTCGTGAAAAAGAAGGATGGATCCATGCGGCTGTGTATTGACTACCGAGAGCTGAATAAGGCAACCGTGCGGAATCAGTACCCATTGCCAAGAATAGATGACTTGTTTGATCAGTTGCAAGGTGCAAGAGTTTTCTCTAAAGTTGATCTCAGGTCAGGGTATCACCAGTTGAAAATCAAATCAGAGGATATTCAAAAATCTGCTTTCAGAACCCGTTACGGACACTATGAGTTCCTCGTGATGTCGTTCGGTTTGACGAATGCCCCTGCAGCTTTTATGGATCTGATGAACTGCGTGTTTCGGCCGTTTGTGGATAAGTTTGTAGTCGTGTTCATAGACGACATACTAATCTATTCCAAGAACAAGGCGGAGCACAAGGAACACCTGAAGATCGTGCTGCAGATATTACGAGACCATCAGTTGTTCGCTAAGCTCAGCAAGTGTGAGTTCTGGTTGAACAGCGTGGCGTTCCTTGGTCATGTCATCTCGGCCGAAGGCGTCGCCGTAGACCCGAAGAAAATAGAGGCGGTGGTGGACTGGAAACAACCTACGTCAGCCAGCGAAGTTCGAAGCTTTCTGGGCCTAGCGGGATACTACCGTAGGTTCGTGAAGGATTTTTCTAAACTGGCCTCGCCTATGACTCGCCTTACTCAGAAAGGGATTGCATACGAATGGGGTGATGACTGCGAAGCCAGCTTTCAGGAACTTAAGCGGCGTCTTGTTTCAGCTCCGATTCTTGCACTTCCAGATGGGGTAGAGGAGTTTCAGATATACAGCGACGCTTCAGGACTCGGCTTAGGGTGTGTGCTTATGCAGAGGGACAAGGTAATATCGTACGCCTCCAGGCAACTGAAGCCGCACAAGAAAAACTACCCGACGCATGATCTGGAATTGGCGGCAATTGTGTTTGCTCTGAAGTTGTGGAGGCATTATCTTTATGGTGTTGCTTGCAAAATCTTTACCGATCACAAGAGCCTCAAGTACCTATTCACCCAGCGGGAATTGAACCTCCGGCAGCGGCGTTGGCTAGAACTGATTAAGGACTATGACCTAACGATCGCGTATACACCGGGCAAGGGAAACGTCGTTGCTGATGCTCTGAGTCGGAAGCACGTGGGCTTGTTATCTATAGACAACCGTTTACTTCGAGATCTTGAGGCGATGGGCATCGAATTTCGAGTTCGGCATCAAGGAGTGCAGCTGGCACCATTCCATCTTGAACTGGGTTTACGTGGTAGAATCAAATCAGCTCAGGAGGGCGATCAGTTCTTAGCGAAGGTACGCGGATTGATCTCGACGGGAAAGACGTCTGACTTTGTGGCAGGCGAAGATGGGGCCTTACAGATGAAAGGAAGGCTATGTGTTCCTAGCGACCCAGAACTCCGAAGGGAAATTATGGCGGAAGCACACTACGCGAAGTATTCTTTACATCCGGGGAGCACTAAGATGTACAAGGACTTGCGCGGGACCTTCTGGTGGCACGGTATGAAGCGCGATGTGGCGACCTTTGTGTCACAGTGCATGGCCTGTCAACAGGTTAAAGCTGAACATCAGAGGCCCGGCGGGGAGCTTCAGAACCTCGCTATTCCCGAGTGGAAATGGGACAACATCACTATGGATTTTATTGTGGGATTTTCGAAGACGCCACGGGGGCATGATGCGATTTGGGTCATAGTTGATCGTTTGACCAAATCAGTCCACTTTCTTCCCATAAAAGTTACTTGGAGCGTCGATCGGTTAGTACAAATTTACATAGATGAGATTGTCCGATTACACGGAGTACCTGCCTCAATCGTCTCTGACCGTGACGGACGCTTCTTATCTTATTTCTGGACTAGTCTACAAGCTGCTTTGGGGACCAAGCTACAGTTCAGTACCGCATATCACCCGCAGACTGACGGACAGACAGAGAGGACAAATCAGATACTTGAAGATATGTTACGGCTGTGTGCTATTGATTTAAAGACTAGTTGGGACACGCATCTTCCATTGGCGGAGTTTGCGTACAACAATAGCTACCAATCAAGCATCCAGATGGCACCGTATGAAGCACTATATGGGCGGAAGTGTCGATCTCCAATATGTTGGGACGAAGTCAGCGAGCGGCAGGTACTCGGGCCAGAGCTGGTAGAGCAAGCAGTTGAGAAAGTTCGCTTGATTCGGGAAAGACTCCGCACGGCACAGAGCCGACAGAAAAGTTATGCTGATGCACATAGAAGGCCTTTGGAATTCTTGGTCGGGGATTATGTCTTCTTGAAAGTGACGCCGATGCGAGGTGTGATGCGTTTCGGCGTGAAGGGCAAACTGAGTCCCCGGTTTGTCGGCCCCTTTGAGATACTGGAACGAGTTGCAGCTGTGGCGTACAGGATAGCACTACCTCCCGCCTTGGCAGAAGTGCATGACGTATTCCATGTTTCCTAACTCCGGAAGTATGTGCATGACCTGAGTTATGTGGTTAGCTTTGAGCAGTTGGAACTGCGCACGGACTTGTCGTACTCAGAAGAACCGGCGCAGATCCTGGATCGTAAGGAAAAAGTACTTCGCAACCGTATGATGTCGTTGGTTCGCGTGCTGTGGCGAAACCATTCAGCTGGAGAATCAACTTGGGAATTGGAATCGGAGATGAAGGAGAAGTATCCTTCATTGTTCATTCAGTCGGAGGTAGGGCCTTGTTCTTAAGTTTCGGGTCGGCCTTGTTCTTAAGTTTTGGGTCGAAACTTTTTCTTAGTGGTATGTTATGTAGTGCCTCAAATCCCGATCCGACCGGGATGTGCACTACGTAATTGGGCTTGTGGCTAGTCTGTCTGAGTCGTAGCTTAGATCTTCGGCATCTTCTTGCCACGGACGAAATACGATGATCCTTTCCAACTCATGGAAAGGCCTCTATTGAAACGAGTCCAATAGTTTTCGTGTTTGGTTGCTTGGTTTTCTTGATTGCCGCTTTGGGTTTTGATTTGGTGTTGCTTTCGATTTGCTTGGTTTTTGCTGCTGGTTTTATCGTTTGGAGCTTTGATTCTTGGGGAGTTCGGCAAGGAAGAATAGGCAAGATTCTAATTGGTGCTCGTGCTGTGCAGGTCCGCGTAACTGACGTTTGATCGTCGCTAGGCGGGAATCTTTGTTTCAGCTACCTTTTCCTTAACCAGTGAGTGGTTTGGACCCTTCTTTCCTACTTCTTCACGCCCATATCTCTAATGTTTCAAACGTTCACTCGATGATGCCCGGTTGGACGCCTAGGAAATCCTTGCCATAATGCATGCCAGCCACTAAGAAAGGAACATGGGATTTGTAGACTAATTTTACTATATGCTTGCACACCTTATAATTTGAGTTGTTTATAAAGGGAATTGGTTGTTGGTGGCGGCCTAGTGCCTCGGACGGAGTTTGGACCTATGAGATACCAAAAATCGGAACACCGCATTGAGAAAATATGAACTGTTGCATGAGATATATATTGCTGCTTTACTTTTTTGTTTAATTCGATGCATTATATGATAAAATGAATTGTTCATGCATTTGTATGGTCTGGGACAACTTGTGCACAAGGTTTGGCATTTCCTCGAAACGGCTTTCCGGGGCACGGGAACCGTATCGATCCGGAGAGAAATATTTGATTCGTGCTCGTCACGATGCATTGCGGGACCTCCAGCAGGGCTTGCTACCCGGGCTGATAGGGCGCGCCGCTAATGCTTGAAATATGTCCCTAAGGTGTCGATCACACCAATGACTGCATAGAATAGAACACATGCTAATTTATTGTCTTGTGCAGATGGTAAGTATACTTGTGTTTCGTTGCAGGGAAGGCGTGCATCGGTTGAGTAAGCAATCGATGCACTAGTTTGGTTCAATGCTGTTTTTATTCCTATCAAAATATGCAACTGATATGAATTGAATTCACTTGCTTCTTTATAGAAGTTATCTTAATGCATGCTCGCCCCTAATAAGCTAGTGTCGATTTAGTCGAGTGGGTTCATCCCGCTCACCAGTACAAGTTGAGTACTGACCCACGTTGTGGGCAACTATTTCAGGCACTCAGACGGTGCAACGCTAGTGGATAGACGAGGAGGCGTTAGGAGCACCTCTATTTTGAAGTATAGTTGGAGTCAGATCATTTTGGAGGCTTGGACTTTCAACCTATATAAGGGCATAATGTATGAACGACGTGGACTATCTGATGGAGCGCGCCCTGCCTTTTGAGTTATCTTTTTGTAATGTAAATTAAGTAGCCGAGAGGCGCATCAATGTAAACTCTATATAAATTACTCTGAATTATCAATGAAAAAGCATGTTTCTTCCTGCACTTGTGTTCAAATCTCTGTGAATGTGTTTTCTAAATTGTGTTTCAAAATGGGTTCCTATAACTGCAAGTTCTTGCCTTGTACGAGCGCAACTCCAGGCTCGTACGGCATCACGCCCCAAGCGAGGACGAATCGGTTCCGTAAAGGATCAAGCGAGGACGACCGACCCTTTCGGGATCGGGGCGTGATAATATAGATAAGTCATCCTCGCATAGCGGCAATCCGCGTGCGAGTCATTGCGTCAAAGTCAATAAACTGAATCACTAAAATATCCTCTGTAATACTTCTGGATAACCTGTATGCTCGTGCACCCAAAATACAATCTCGCATGAAACACGTGTTTGCATATATTGTTTCCCTTGAAATTTATTGTATATATGCTCGTGCTTGAATTAACTTGGTTTGCCTTGGACGGGGAAGGATAAATGGTAAGTTGGTAAGTCTTGTCGTATTTTCTCTTATATCGCACGATGCACTGCCAAATGAGTTAGACTTTTCATATATGCCATAAACTGATCCTAAGACAACTAGAAAGATAACATAATAGTTGGTGCACGGAACCTATATTACGTGGTTGGATTTGTCGAGCGGGCGAGTAGCCTCCCCACTAGTGCATTCATGTACTGATAATCCACCAGATTGCTTGCAGGGTACGAGAGAACCTCGTTTGGTGCGTATGCCTCCTTCGTGCGAGCTAAGGTGTGGAGTTCACTCTGGAGCCTTGGAACGTAGCGATCCGGAACTGAAGCAGATATACAAGCATTATATTGGAACATCGCCTATACATCATTCCACAAATATAGCCACTTGGTACGCTTTTACTGTTTTTGAGAGAGAGGATTGAGCGACTTGTAATCTCGGCCTAGCGCCGCCTGTAATACTTGTTTATATCAATAAGGAGTTTGTTTTTCTACTACTTGTGTTATTCAATACTTCCGCTATTGATGACTCAGTGAACTTGTTACCAATCACATATGCATTTATAATTTTGCTGCACTCGGACAATCTGTGCGACTTTGTGGCTTAGACCTCTTACCGCCAGCCAGAACTACGACCTTGCACTGTAACCCCCTAGACCAATTTTTTTTTTAATTAACTAGATAAAGAGATTAGGGTTTTGGTCCTAAATAGAATTTATACAAGTATTAAATATTTGTGCAATGTTTTGATACTTAGGACGCCTTACCGTTGTCCCGATATTTAGGACACTACTCTAGCTGTTACCCTGAAACAAATTCCATACACTTGGCCTAGATATACTAACCTATCATAATAAACCTTGAGCAACCCCCGGATACTGATTTTCGTGCCTAATTTTAGTCGCACAAAAGTTGTTACAAACGTCCGTACATAAATTAAATAAATTACGTATTTACGTTCGTTGTCCGTTCCAATCAAAATTGAGACCCCATCTCAACCCGTTTTGACCAACCCAGATCATGACATTATTGTACCCTGAACCTACTACACTAATGACCATTGTCCAACCTAATTTTGACCACCGGTTATTTTTAATTAATTAAATAACACCTAGTGCATTAATTTTAATTTAATTAATATGGTGACCCAACCTCACTCAAATTAGACCCAACTCCAACCCAAAACCACACCCACACCCACAAGCCTCATATTAAATACCATACACCATTCTAGTCCAATACAAAAACCAAACATGGTATTTTGTCACATCAAATCCTCAATTTCAGCTTTTGTGCAATTTCCTAATTGTTCAGGGGCCTTTATGCAAATTTGCAGTGAGGTGTCCCCTCTCATTGGTCCAACCCCATAAAGAATGAGACCTACATTCCTTGACCGATCCATCATAATTTTCTTCCTATTTTTATGTACCTACACTACTTTTTAGGGACATATCTCCACCCTACATTTTGAACCACTCAATCCTAGCCCTCCCCTCATCATGTTGAAGCCTCCCCAACTCCCCAAAAACAATACCCAACCGGCCCTAATCCCTAGGCAGCCCCTTCTTACGCTCTCTTCTATATATATATATCACATTATATCTTATTTATTGCACACAACCCAAGAAATCCCAAAGAAAAACCCTAATCCCAAAAACCCTCACAAAATACCCTCACACACACAGCCCATAACCCCGACCCCTGCCCTCAGCCCCTACGACCACCACCTCCGCCTAAACTCCGCCACCGGACTCGCCCCTCCCCCAGCTCCCTTTCGGCAGCCGCAGCGCCGCCCTGGCCGCCGCAGCCGCCGCCGGCAGCCCCCGCAACACCCAACCTCCCCTTACTCCACACAGCAGCCCCCACGACCCGATCTCCCCCATCACCGCCTCCGACCACCGTGGTCCACCGCCACCACCCCCAACCGCTCCGCCTCGACGTCCTCTACCGGACCACCACCATCCCGCCGCCCCACGACAACCACCCCGGCCGCCATCTCCCCCGCACCACCCCCGACCCTCACCCGCACCCGCAATACCTCCACCATCCCGACCGCCTCCAACCACCATCGCCGCCACCACTGACCACCGCGACCACCACCGAACTCCTCGCCACGACCCCCTCCGTCGATCCCCCACCCTGCAAAGCCGCCTCCACCATCGCCTGCGCCGCTGCAGCCCCCACAAGTCGCCGCTGCTGCTGTTGCTGCTGACAGCCGCAGCTGCTGTGTCCGCCTTCTCGGCCAGCCACCGACTGCTCCACCGCCGTCCTCCCGCCGGCGACGAGCCCCATGGGTCCCCCACCTGTCAGGTATACCACCCCACCCTCTCTCTACGCATATACTTAGTTATATATATGTATGTATATATGTATATATATATGTATATATGTGTATATTTATATATATATATTATAATATATAATATATAATATATAATTATATTACTGTATATATACAGTATATATATACATTATATAAGTATTATATTATATAAATATGTATTTAGTATATTTTATGCATAAATACATATATGTATATTTATGTATGTGGTATTATATATATTATATATGGTATTTTATATATTTATATATATTATATATAATTATTATTATATATTATTATAGTATATAATATATATTTATATATACTAAATTACTATGTATATATATGTAATTACTATTATATATATATATATATATATATATATATATATATATATATATATATATATGCATATTTGTATATATGTACTTATATATATGTATATAAGTATGTATTATATTAATTATATATATACAGAAATTATTATATTATATATATAATATATATATATAATCATTATATATATACTATTATATTTTATTATATGTACATATATGCATTTACTTTTATTTATATATATATGTATATGAATATATATAGTTATATACATATTATATTACATAAATGTATATATATTATATAAATATATTATGTTTATATATATACTCAGATTTTATATTTATATATATATATTTTTAGCATATATATATAGTATATATGTATGTATATATATGTATATAAATATATTGTATTATATATATATAAGGTATATATGTATATAAGTATATTTATATATATATATGCCTTCATATTTTTTTATATATATGCAATTTATATATATCTATATATATAAAAATATATATTGTTAAGTATGTAAAATATGATATATATATATATATTTTATTATTCTTCTTGCAATTCATATATATATTTATAGCATACTTGTATATATGTATATATTCATATTAAGTATATAAATGCTATATATTATTATGCTCTAAATATGTATATATATATATATATATACTATATAAGTATTAATATATATATATATATATATATGTAATGCCTTTATATATATCTGTATTTGAGTATAATATATACTATACTATATATTATTTAATGTAGATACATGCATAGGTGTTGTGTATGTATACGTACTCTATGTTAGCATAAGTAGTTATGCTAGTACAAATTAGTGATTTATAAATTTGGATTATCTGTTCGTAGGCATCCGAGACGGTGCTACCTTGACTGCTGGTTCCGGAGCATTGCTTGTGCACACCAGAATTCCAGGCAAGTATACCTTGCCTTATTGTTACTGTTTAAATTCAGCTGTTTATCTAGTTGCACATCTTATTGTTTTAATATTAAACTGTGCACGTCCGAGAAGACTCGGGTGCAGTCAACGAAGGCGTTGACGTTAGGACTTGTGTCTGACCTAGTGTCTAGTGGACCCACCTAAAGTTGAGGAGTTATCAATATGACTTCCCAGGCCTTGACACGTATCTTAACACGTCACAGAGTGAGTTCATGTAGGGACGCGTATTTCATGATCGATGGGCCATCAGCATGAGCAGCACGTGTGACGGCATTTAGTTTAGTTGTTTATTTCTGTAGTAACTTGCATCATAGTATGAGGTATCCACGTCGCATTCACGACTTGTACATTGACATTGGGCGGGAAAGACAATTAGTAGGCGTATGGGACAGATATTTGGTCGCCGTAGTTTCAGAGTAAACTGCGGGGCCATGAGCCTCAGTGTTACCCAGTTATGGGCCATGTGTTACCTAGTTATGGGCTCAGGTTCCCGGTTATGGGCATATATGCGTGTCGATACATCCGACAGAGGTTACTAGCTGCGCGCTATCATGATCGGTGATGTAGTCAGCATATATACTCCTGGCATTCAGTTTACAGCTAATGCCAGGTACTTAGCCTCTGGCTCGACGCTATGCTTTATACCTTACACCTACCCATATGTACCAGGGTTGTCTTCAAAGTGCATTTCACTTAGCTGGTTAGATTACCCTTGAGTTTACAAAGTATTTACTTTATGGCATGCATTTTTGTATACTTGTTACGTCCCTCTGAGGACCTGGTTCTCTTCCAGATCCAGACGAGCACTTGTACCCTACCATCTACGGAGCAGGAGTAGAGACAGGATTCCTGATTGAGGACTATGAGGCATTTCCAGGGGAGTTCCCGTGATTTGAGTACGCAGCTACATCGAACTAGAGTTTTCATATCTAGCTAGTTGATACTCTAGTCTAGTTATTTTACTCTTTCTGTACTTTATTTCCATTTCTGTATTTCAGTGGGTTTGTCCCCATTCAGACTATTTCAGATGTATTATGGATATTCAGACTCTTGTATTTTATTTACCAGCATTTATTTCAGTCTTTTTGATATTGTATTCTGTGGATGAGATTAGATATTGCCTGCTATATATTAGCATATTAGACTTGTTAGTATTTTAGGACAGCGTAGCACGCTTCGATAGGATCCATTAAATTAGGATATCCTTCGGAGTCGTGTCAGCTGGCCAATGCCACGTGGCCTGGTTCCATATATTTTGGGACTGGGGCGTGACATGCACGGGCGCGGCTTACGCTCATACGATATCACGTCCAGATGGGTCAAAGCTATCGTTCCTCGGGAGCGTTTGTGCGGTGATTATTTACTAGCGGGGACGGTCGATTAGCCTGCGGGAGATCGGGGCTTGACACACCCCGCTGTGGAGTTGTCACGCCCCAGTCCCAAAATACGTAGGACTAGGGATACGTAACCCGCCCAGCCGTATGTATATGAACTCCAGTATATGGAAACCATATACACACGTACGCTGTATATGAATATTCAATCCATCAGTGGTAATATTCTGTTACAACAAGTCACACAATTTATATCTCATCCAGCACAAGTAATCAGTAGGAAATAAAAGCTGAAATATATAACCGAATATCCAGGAGAAGTATCTAGGCTGATAGTCGGGTGGAAACAAATCTACTACAAAATAACTATACTGAAGTAACAACAAAATCTCTAAACAGGGTAGCAATCACAGATACTCGGAGGGTAAGACCTCCTCAGTCTCGTAGGTAGCATCCGGTCCAGGTCCGTACACCTGATGATACTCCTGCTCATCCATATATGGAAAGGGACCAGGTCCTCAGAGGGACATAACAAGATACATAATAACATGCCAATAAGTACTAAAATATAAACATCCACTGGGTCGCCTAACCGTCTAAGTGTATGCAGTTTGAGAACAACTTTCACCAAGTGGGCTATCTGGCTCAAAATATGGGATTGGCGTGACTCCCTCGGAGAATCAGAGGCCTCAAAGCATGTCGTCTTTTGAACAGCAGAGGCCGCCAGTAATATATAGGGTCATCATCACCCGTTTCTCCGGTGGAGAATCCAGGCGTACAAGAGAAAAGTGCAAAGGAGCACAAATGTCTTACTTGTTGTTCTTCCCACCCCATGCTCTAAGCATGTCATTTAAATGACACGATAAAACCTCTAATAACTGCCGAGTACTAGCATACAAATTTTCTATCAACAGTCCTCCCTAACGCACGGCTCATACGTACAGGCGGCCAACCCAATACGCAGTTCGAGAGCTATATGAGACTCACAACTCGTGTAGCAACTATGTCACGACCAATGAATCTACTGATGCTCCATAATACTAGGGTGGTCTCATAGAGAAGGTCCCAACATTCTACAAAAATAAACATCCATATAAGTAGAATTAATCATGCATGTATCAATCTGGAATATAAATAGTTGTACAGTGGCAAGGAATACTTGCCGAGTAAAAAGTCCTGTAAAGTGCACGTCCAAAGAAATGTTAAGTTGTGGTAAGAAGAAGTGAGGGTTTAGGGTGTATAGTAACTATATATAGGAATAAGGAGGCGGTAGAATTTACTTACTGGTTAAGGAATTACTGCCACTGCTGTTATCCTTTTATTGGTTTAGGTGTGCGGTTGAGAAGATTTTTAAGGAGTGATGGAATGAGAAACTTACACGTGTGGGACAGCAAGCAAAGCAAAATTGAGTTTTGCTTCTGTTGCTGATATTTTCTTATCCTAATGATTATAGTTTGGGTTTTTACTCGCGGTGGAAGGAAGAGTTTACGCGGGATAAAATAAGCGGTAGTTTTGATACTGCTGCTGCTGATATTTTACGCGGGGTGGTTTTTGCTATTGCTGTTGATATTTACGCACGGAGAAGTATACGCGTAGTGAAAGAAAAGATTTTATGCAGGGTGAGCTGCTATTTTCTTACTTTATGCGCAGATATGGTTTAACGGGTTATGGGTTTGGATCTGATAGAAAATTCTATTTTCTATTTCTTTTCTTTTAATAATATCTATATATATGCATAGAAAATTCTGAAATTTATAGGGTACATATGGTTTCAACTGGCAACTGTCCAAAGGGTCTCCTACATGAAATAAATTTGGAAAAATATATAATGGTTTAATAAAATCTATCTCCTCTATTTAACTACTTATAAATAAAATAGGGTTTTCTGGATTTAGGGATCTTATATTCTACCCAACTTATAAAAATTTCGTCCTCGAAATTAAAACTAAGTCACTGTAGAAAGTCAAGAAGGGTATAAGATATAACTTAATCAAAGTAAATTTATACCTTGGTCAATAAATAGGTTCAGAAAATGTTCACGCATGTCATCCTCACGTTACCAAGTAGATTCTCCTGGCGAGCCATGCTTCCATGCCACACGGACCAAGGAAATAGACTGGTTTCTCAATACTTTCTCTCGACGATCAAGGATTCCCATGGGTTGCTCTTGATATGACAAGCTTGGCCCAATGGTGATTTCTGAATGGTCGAGAACATGACTGCTGTCTGCCACATATCGCCTGAGGTGCAACACATGGAATACGTTATGTACTCCCTCAAGTGAAGGTGGTAGCGCAAGTCGATATGCTACTTCTCCCACTTTCTTTAGCACGTCAAATGGTCCAATATACCTTGGACTTAACTTGTTGCGCCCTCCGAATCGAATAGTGCCTCTGGTAGGTGATATCTTTAAGAAGACATGATCTCCCTCTTTGAACTCCAAGGGACGATGATGAAGATTTGCCCACTGCTTCTGTCTGTCTTGCGCTGCTTGCAAGTGTCTTTGTATCTTCTTAACTGTCTACACAGTGTTGACCACTAATTCTGGTCCCAAAATTTGACGTTCTCCCACGTCACTCCAACACACAGGAGACCTACACTTTCTTCCATACAATGCTTTAAATAGAGCCGTCTGGATGCTTGCCTGATAGCTATTATTGTAAGAAAACTCCACAAGATGTAGGTGGTCCTCCCATGATCCCCCGAAGTCTAACATATAAGCCCTTAACATATCTTCTAATGTCTGAATAGTACGTTCTGACTGCCCATCTGTTTGCGGGTGATAAGATGTACTAAATTTTAGACGAGTTCCAAGACTTTCTTGCATACTTCTCCAAAAATATGATGTAAAGTGCGAGTCTCTGTCTGATACAATGTTGACTGGTATGCCGTGCAATCTCACTATCTGTCTCATATATAAGTCAGCCAAAGCTTCTGTAGATTGGCTAACTCTAAAAGGCAAGAAATGTGCTGACTTTGTGAGTCGATCCACTATTACCCACACTGCATCTTTACCACTTGAGTTTTTAGGAAAACCTGTTACGAAGTCCATAGTGATGTGTTCCCACTTCCATTCTGGAAACGAGAGTGGTTGCAATAACACTGCTGTTCTCTGGTGCTTCGCCTTTACTTGCTGACATACCAAGCATTTAGCTACAAAGCGGGCTATCTCTCTTTTCATCCTATGCCACCGGAAATGCTGTCGTAAATCACGATACATCTTGGTGCCTCCAGGATGGATAGAATATATCGAACTATGAGCTTCTGTCATCAGTTTCTGTCAAATTTCTCCATTGGGAACATAAAGATGATTACCACATCGTAATGTCCCATCATCATGGATATGCAATCCTGTCTGCTCTCCGGCCTCGGTCCTTTCCTTTAATCTTCTGAATCTGGCGTCGGTAGGCAATGCTGCCTTGATTCTTTCTACTAGTGATGATTGTACTTGCAAGTTGGCTAGTATCCCGTCTGCTCCAGGTATCATCACTTCAATGCCAAGACTTTGCAAGTCCTTTAATAATTCTTTCTGCATCGTCAAGAAATAAGTTGCTGGTTTCCGGCTTAACGTGTCTGCTACAATGTTAGCCTTGCCTGGGTGATAATGTAGCTCTATCTCAAAATCTTTCATCAATTCGAGCCATTGACGTTGTCTCATATTTAACTCTTTTTGTGTGAAGACATACTTGAGGCTTTTGTGGTATGTATATATTTCCACTCATTCCCTATATAAGTAATGCCTCCATAGTTTCAGAGCAAATAAAACTGCTGCAAGTTCTAAGTCATGAGTTGGATAATTCTTCTCGTGGACTCGTAACTGCCTAGATGCGTATGTAATTATTTTACCATGCTGCATCAACACGTATCCCAAACCTTTCCCTGATGCGTCACTGTAGATCACATAGCCTCCTGATCCTGATGGAATAGTTAATACTGGCGCTGAAGTCAGTCGCTTCTTCAATTCCTCAAGCGGTTTGACACTCGTTGGTCCATATGAACTCTTGATCTTTGCAAGTCAACCGAGTCATAGGTGTTGCTATTCTTGAGAAGTTTTTCACAAACCTTCGATAATATCCCGCAAGTCCAAGGAAACTTCTCACTTCTGCTGCTGATTTAGGAACAGGCCATGTCTCGACTGCCGAGATCTTTCATGAATCAACAGAAATACCATCTCCTGTAATAATATATCCAAAAAATGAGACTTTGTCCAAGAAGAATTCACATTTACTGAGGTTCGCATATAGCTGCTTTCTCCTCAAAGTCTCTAGAATAATTCGCAGGTGTTTCTCGTGCTCCTCATGGCTCTTTGAATAGACAAGTACATCATCTATGAAGACGACCGCGAATTAGTCCAAGTACTGATGGAAGACTTGATGCATTAAGTCCATAAAGATAGCTGGAGCATTGGTCAATCCAAATGGCATGACCAGAAATTCGTAGTGCCCATATCTTGTCCGGAATACGGTCTTCAAAATATTCTCCTTCCTTACTTTCACCTGGTGATATCCCGATCTCAAATCTATCTTTGAGAATACCTTGGCTCCACTAAGCTGATCAAATAGGTCATCAATGCGTGGTAGTGGATATTTATTCTTCACTGTCACTACATTTAAGGCTCTATAGTCAAAGCATATACGCACTGACCCATCCTTCTTTGGTACAAACAACACTGGTGCTATCCAGGGTGATGCACTTGGTCGGATGAAACCTTTCTCTTCTAGTTCCTTCAATTTTGTCTTTAACTCATCCATCTCCTTCTTTGCCAGTCTGTAAACATGTGATGCTATGGGTGCTGCTCCCGATGCTAATTTAATTGAGAAATCTACGTATCTATCTGGAGGTAGCCCAGGTAATTCTTCTGGAAAGACGTCTTAAAATTCTGAAATAATGGAATGATAGACAACATCGTCCATTGCGAGTTGCATACCTGTCATGACCCGCACCCGGTATAGGGGCACGAGAGCGTGGGTACGTCCAGCCTATGCTGCAGTATCGGCGGTAGAACGCTGTCAAGGTCACAGTAATACTAGATAACTAAACACCTGTCAATAATATACATCTCCATAATCTCACAATATAACTCAATCACCACAACTATAAGGTACGATAAAAAAAAAAGGAAATAACATAGTTAAATACCATATCTCAAACATAAAGATACTCACAGTCTAACTGTCCAACACAAGCCTCCAATTAAACTTAACATAAGTCTAAACATAAACTGCAATATCCTTCATAAGTCTCAAGCATAAATAAATACTATCTAAATAGCTGTAGGCAAAGTCTCATCTAGAAGCATAGTCTCTTCTAGGATCTATGGTGCATAGTATGCTTCTATACCTGGTCCTTAGTGCGTAGTACAGAAATCCTCAAGGTTCTCTGGAAAAAATATCCAGTCAGGATTGGAACGAAAATACACCTCTAACAACAGTTCCACATATATTGACAAAAACTATAACACAGTGTAAAGAAATACAAGACAGATATGAATAACTGGAAATAAGATACTGAAATAAGAAATACTGGAATAATACTGGAACATCATCATCAATATGCATCTGACAAGGAATAGAACTACAAGTGTGCGCAAGTACAAAGAACTGGTATATAAGTGTATGTAAGAACAGCAACTAGAACATGTGGAAATACAAGATCAATCTATCAAGATATATGTCAAGAATCATCTAACTAAGTGTGTGAAACATCAGTATATCATGTGATTGGCTTGGGACTATATGACTCATTACATGGATTAGCGATCATCCCCAACAGGTCAGGCTAACCAGTATGTAACAGCGATGAGGCATGTAAGGGTAAGGCTGCACCGACGTGAGATGTGGGTGAGCTAATATTGCATGTAAGGTTGGGTATGATCACATAAACTACTAATATTTCCCCGTTTCTCCTGCTAGCACGATGGATTCCCATCACGACTCCTCGTGACAGGTCTCAATGATGCCAACTCATGTAAAGAACAGTGTCAGAGTCATGTACGCTATACAACAAGAATTATAGAGATAATCAACATAATGGAAACTGTCAGAGAATGTACTCGCCTGTGGTCCTTAGCTGGCAATACCAAAGTCCGGGTTCCAAGGTACCGTCTGAGTGATCCAACAGTCCTATAGATATATCATAAACATAATACTGCATCAGACATCACACTAATACACGATCAACAGAATGATCAAGGATCATACTAGGGGTCGCGTCTGTAATTGCTGTGCATAACAGATAGTCAATGGTACGGTCTTGCCAGTACGTCAGTGTACATATGGCAGTCTACTATCATGCTACATGGTCACAGGTAGATGTAGCTACGGGGTATCCGTGGTCACAATCAAGACATCTTGGACATGTGATACATAGGACTTAATATGAACTAATCTCTCATCATACTAATTAACTACATTTATAATAGATATGTATAAGTGTATTAACCTAATTGAGCATTATACGGTTCGTAGGCATATATATTAACCTACATTAATTATGATTCTAATACACGTATTGATATACTAGGGAATACCTACACATTACTTATACGCAAGTATATAGATATTAGTTGGAAACATTATATAAATACACCAATATACCAATACGTATGCAAATACGTATATACATACGTCCCTAGTTACTTGTATATTATCGCAGGAAATGATGGGAACGTGGATATGAGCTAACCTGCGCTCGGCACGATGACGATTACAAGACGATGGTCACGAACAGGGAAGGCTGGTCGATGTGCAGGGTCGGTCGTCGAACTCCGGTCGTCGAGCAGTCAGTCCGCGCGGGAACTCTCGGTCGGCAGCGTCGGTCTTCGCGGGAACTTCTCGGTCGGCAGCGTCGGTCTCCGCGGGAACTTCTCGGTCGGCTACGTCGGTCTCCGCGGGAACTTCTTGGTCGGCAGCGCTCAGCGCTCGGGGCTCGGCGTTCAGCGCTCGGCACTCGGCGTTCAGCGCTCGGGGCTTGGGGCTCGGCGTTCAGCGCTCGGGGATGTCCGATGAGGAACAGTAAAGTCGGGGGGTTTGAGATGGTCGGCTGGGGGTGTATTAGGTTTTGGTTGAAAAGAATAAGGAAGCTATACTTATGTATATATATGATCATAGTAGACTTTGGGTTGACCTAGAATTAGGTCTGGTCAAGGCCTTCCTGGAATTGGGCTTTCTCATGGGTATTACAATGGTTGAAATTTTAATAAAGAAATTGCTAAAATGTATTGGTTCGATGGTCTGAGGCCATGGTTCAGAAATTTTGATGTTGTATTACACACTCCTAAGAATTTATGGAATTTACACCTAAAGGAGAATTTGGGTTTATATACGTATCGTTCAACGGAAAGGATACCTCAATGTACTCTTGCACCAAGGTGTCTAAACAATGAAAGGTTGTACAAGTTTGACTTATGAATCAATTTAATAAAAGTGAATGCAAGTGGGGTTCAAAATTCAAAACGACGGTGAGGTGCAACAAATTAAAATCATCGAAAATTAAGAATAATCAATTATCATGCAATCATTTACTCATTAATTATGAAAAGACAAAAATACCCTTAATCTAAAAAAGTGGGGGTGACAAGTCTACCCTCCTTAAAGAATTTCGTCCGCGAAATTTTAAAATAACTATCACTAGGACAAGCAATCAATTAATGAATTATACCTCAAGTCTCGAAGAGATATGGATACCGCTCGCGCATTTCGTCCTCTCTCTCCCAAGTTGATTCTCCTAGAGAGTGATTTTTCCATGCAACATGAACCAAGGGAATAGTCTGGTTCCGCAATATCTTCTCTCTACGATCCAAGATCTCCACCGGTTGTTCAGGATAGCTGAGTGTCGGTCCAAATTCGATCTCCGAGTGATCTAATACGTGACTAGGATCTGCCATGTACCATCTCAGCTGCGACACGTGGAACACGTTATGCACTCTATCTAGAGCAGGCGGCAAGTCTAGTCTATAGGCCACTGCACCGACCCTTGCAAGAACACTGAAGGGCCCGATGTATCGTGGACTAAGCTTTCCTCCTCTGCCGAAATGAATCATGCCCCGTGTCAGAGAAATCCATAGGAACACCAAATCGCCAATCTAGAACAACGATCTTAACACGCAATCTAAACAAAACAATCATAAATCAACCCAACAAATCAAAACAATACCTAAAACTCTAGGGGTCTACGGTAACTATCTGCCCAATGCCGCTGTCTGTCCTGCGCCACTCGCAGTCTGTCTCTGATAAGTTTCACCTTTTCTGCTGCATCCACGACCATTTCTGGTCCTAACAAGGCTCTTTCTCCAACATTATCCCAAGATAAAGGTGTACGGCACCGCCGTCCATATAAATTCTCGAATGGTGACATCTCAATGCTGGCCTGGTAGCTGTTGTTATAAGCAAACTCTACCAAGTGTAGATGATCCTCCCAAGAACCTCCGAGATCTAATACGCAAGTGCGTAACATATCTTCTAGAGTCTGAATAGTCCTTTCAGACTGCCCGTCTGTCTGAGGGTGATATGCGGTACTGAACTTGAGCTGAGTGCCCAAGGTAGACTGCAGGCTCCTCCAAAAATGGAAAGTAAAACGACTATCTCAATCTGAGACAATACTCACAGGAACTCTATGTAATCTGACAATCTGCTGTACGTACATCTCTGCTAGCCTGTCCGTCGAAGTACCCACTTTAAAAGGCAAGAAGTGGACTGATTTGGTCAACCTATCCACGATGACCCAAATTGTATCCTTTCCTCCTGGAGAACGAGGAAGCCCTGAAACGAAGTCCATAGTCACGTGCTCCTACTTCCATTCTGGAATTGGTAAAGGTTGAAGCAATCCCCCTGGCCTCTGTCGATCTGCTTTTACCTGTTGGCACACTAAACATCGGGATACGAAGCATACTACTTCGCGCTTCATACCATACCACCATACATGCTTCCTCAAATCTCGATACATCTTGTTGGCTCCGGGATGCATCGAATACTGAGAGCGGTGTGCCTCCTGTAAAACTTCTTCATGCAGCTCTCCACTTGGCACACACATCCTCGTGCCATGTCGTAAGGATCCATCATCCGTAATAGTGAAATCGTCTATCAATCCTGCCTGAACTTGTTCTCTAATATTTCGTAGAGTCTCATCATCAAACTGTGCCGCTCTAATTTTGTCCATCAGTTTTGATTGAATCTGCAGTCCCCACATCTGAATCTTAGCTCCTAGAACTAAGACCTCAATTTCCAAGCTTTTAAGATCAGCTAATAAGTGTCTATCCAAAGTCAAGCACATAGCCATTGGGTACCTGCTCAAGGCATCCGCGACTACGTTGGCTTTCCCTGGATGATACTGTAATGAGATATCAAAGTCTTTCATCAATTCTGACCACCTTCTCTGTCTCATATTCAGCTCATTCTGTGTAAATACGTACTTTAAGCTTTTGTGGTCCGTGAAGATCTCTACACGCTCTCCGTACATATAGTGCTTCCACAGCTTTAGGGCAAAGATAACTGCTGCTAACTCCAGATCGTGAGTGGGGTAGTTCTTTTCATGAGGGAATAATTGTCTCGAAGCATAGGCAATTACTTTCCTGTATTATTGAAGAACGCATCCCAACCCCTTTCCTGAAGCATCACTGTAGATAGTGAATCCACCTGTCCCTGATGGCAACGTCAAAACTGGCGCTGTCGTCAATCTCCTTTTCAGCTCATCGAATACGGCTTGACATTCTTCTGTCCAGACAAATTCCACATCTTTCTTGGTCAGCCTAGTCATTGGCTCTGCAATCTTAGAGAAGTCTTATACAAATCTTCTGTAGTATCCTGCTAGTCCGAGAAAGCTCCTGATTTCAGCTACCGTGCTGGGGGTAGTCCATGACTTCACTGCCTCTATCTTCTTTGGGTTAACTGAAATTCCGTCACCTGTCACCATGTGTCCAAGAAATTCAACCTATTCAAGAAAGAACTCACATTTTGAAAGCTTCCCGTACAATCTCTCTCTTCTGAGAGTTTCTAAGACTATTCTCAGGTGCTCTTCGTGCTCTTCTGGGGTTTTTGAATATACTAGAATGTCGTCAATAAACACCACTACGAACTTGTCAAGGTACTGGTGGAATACCTTGTTCATCAAGTTCATAAATACTGGTGGTGCATTGGTTAAACCAAACGACATTACTGTAAATTCAAACTGGCCATATCTGGTTCGAAAGGCGGTCTTCGGTATGTCTTCTTTCTTCACTTTCACCTGGTGATAGCCTGACCTCAAGTCTATTTTTGAAAACACCTTTTGTAACCTCCGTATCCTAAAATTCGTGCTTAAATATTATTTTTAGGTTAATTTGGGGCTAGTAGAATTTTTTCATAATTTTTTGTTAATTAAAAACTAGTAATCCTAATTTTCTATGACTTTCAAGAATTTATTTTAGGGACAAATATATTTAAAAATATCCCAAACCTTTATTTTAGGTTCTAAATAATAAAATATATTTTCTAGAATTTTTTGGGAATTTTTTGATTATTTTTAGCATTTATTTTGAGTAAATTATGAAAAACTGAATTAAAAACTATTTTTTGAAAAAGAAAACCCAAAAAGTAATTAATTCTGCCCAGTCAGCAGACCACCTGTCAGCCTCCCGTAGCCAACAGTGCGGGGCCCGCCTATCAGCGACCGCGGGTGAAGCCGAGCCGAACCGAGCCGAGCCGCGTCCTAGTCCGAGTCGGACTCAGCTGAGCCGAGCCGCGTCAGTGCCTGACCGTTCGATCTGGGAGGGGAGCCACGGATGGCTGCCACGTGGCAAGCTCCTGAGCCGCGGCTGCTCTTTCTCTCTCCTCTATATATATATATTAGTTTAGTAATTTTCTAGGATTTTTCTTCAGCCGATTTTTGGAGAATTGCCATCTAGGGTTCCTTCATCTTCCCGAAGCCATTGCGCATAGCTTCGGACTCCAAACGAGGCCTAGTTTTTTGTGTTAGAACGATATTGAGGTTAGCTTTCTGATTATATAATTTTTTTTTACGAAATTATGATTATTAAATTCTGGAAAATTTGTAGAACACAACATATCTGAAAATAGATGTGTTTTGATGTTTTCATGATTTCGGGAGAACCAGGAATCAGAATCACGAACCGTTTAAAGTTTCGGAAAGCTAATGTCGAGATAATTAACATATGTTTTTCCCAGAATTTAATTCGAAGTATTTACATACTATTAATTATGTAGAACTTCTAGGTTAGAATTTAACCATCGGTGCACGATACGAAACTTGTATGTGCCATAATTCCCAAACGAATTTGAATTTGGATGAGCCGTAAATTCCAGCATATTTTTGATGCTGAAATCTACAGGGAATCATGTATGAAAGTCAAGTTTGTGTCGATTGACTTTTCGGTCAACAGATCGCCTCGATTTGCGTGCCATGAGTCTCGAGTTGATAAAATTTAGTTCCTTTGGACAAAATTTAGGAATTAACCTAAAAATTAGAATAATAAGATTAAAATAGGATTTTAGAATGATTATTCCAGAATTAAATAAATTAAAATAAATTATCTTTTGACGTGATAAATTTGTAATACATAGGCTATTTGGACTGTGACTTGGACTCTGATTCATACCAGCAGCAGGACCCCAGGCGAGTACATTCTCTGACAGTTTCCATTATGTTAATTATCTCTATAATTCTTGTTGTATAGCGTACATGACTCTGACACTGTTCTTTACACGAGTTGGCATCATCGAGACCTGTCACGAGGAGTCGTGATTGGGATCCATCGTGCTAGCTGGGGAAAATGGGGAAATGCTAGTAGCTTATGTGATCATACCCAACATTACATGCATCATAGCTCACCCACACCTCACGTCGGTGCAGCCTGACCATTACATGCCTCATAGCCTGTTACATGTGATTAGCCTGACTATTGCTCGCATCATAGCTATCCGGATGGTTAGCCTGACCCTACATGAATCATAGATAATCATATGTAACAAGCCTGATCAGTCCCAAGCCGATCACATGATATACTAATGTTTCACACACTTAGTTAGATGATTCTTGACATGTATCTAGTATATTGATCTAGCACCTCCACATATTCTAGTTATTGTTCTTGTACACACTTATATACCAGTTCATTGTTCTTGCGTGTACTTGGATTTCTATTTTATTGCTAGATGTACATTGATGATGACATGCTCCAGTATTTCTTATTCCAGCATTTTCTTTGTTCCGGTATCTGCTATTGCCAGTATTCCTATATGTCTTGTATTTCTTTACACTGTGTTATAGTTTTTGTCAATATATGTGGAACTGCTGTTAGAGGTGTATTTCGTTCCAATCCTGACTGGATACTTTTTTCCAGACTGTGACATTGAGGACTTGTTCCTACATACTTGGAGACTTGGATGTATTGATTGCAGGTTAGACTATTTATTGTTTTTTAGACTTGTCTTGTATTTTATTGCTTGCTTCGATATCTCATCGTGCCTTAGCTTATGTGATTGAGTATATTCTATATTATATGATGATATCTGTGTCTCCTTATGGAGTTGGATATTCATGTGAGAGTGATTAGCTAGTACATGACCTAGACAGCGTTCTACCGCCGAAGCTGCGGCGTAGGCTGGACGTACCCACGCTCTCGTGCCTCTATACCGGGTGCGGGTCGTGACACATTTTTAGTGGTGGCCCATGCAGGTCAGACTTCGTAAGTTGTGCGATGTCGTGGTGGTGCGACGTCTTATTTGTACTACTACGTGCCTGCTATAGAATATAAGACATAGGATACTAGGATGAGAGAGGATACTCAATCACAAAAATTCTTGAGAGATTCCTGGGATGACCCCTTGAGAATCTTATTATAATTTCTAATTTAAATCTTTTTCTTGTTTTCGTCCGCTCTCGCTTGTTGTTATTGAACTTGATTCTTGTTGATCAGCTATTAAATTAAAATCTTGGTATCATTATTGAGTTTGATTCTTGTTGACCAGTTATTGACTTTAATTCTTGGTATCATTGTTGAGTTTTGATTTTATATCGAGATAAATTTTACGGGCTAAAATTTACGGTATCATCTGATGACATATATTGATGAGGACAGTGAGAAAGGTAAAACGTCTACTTTGGTTATGGAACCCAGAGTTTATCGCAGCCATATTAGCTGTCGTGATGAGAACGTAGGAACCTGACTTGGATGTATATACTGTAGTTATAAAACTTAGAGTCTCTCGCAGCCATACCAGTTGGCGTGGCGAAGATTCTAGATGACATGATTATAGAGTTGTATACCTTAGTTACGGAACCTGTCGTTTATCGCATCTATGCTTACTGACGTGACGAGGATTCTGAGTGTCATGATTTCAGACAGACGTGTATGATTATCAGGTTGTATCTTAAATTGGTTCTTAAAGTATCATCTCAAGACTTATCTATTTCTGTTATTCCATGACTATTGTTCCATCGCTTCTTTTCTTTACTAGTAGTAAAGATACCTTCAGTCCTTGATCCAGTTCCTTTTTGAGCTTATTTTCTTTGAGGATTCCTTGTTAGTATGATAATTAGTGACTTACAATTTTGATTATGTCTTATATTAGTTTGACTGAGTGTGACTTATGAGTTTGTAAGTATTTCTTGGTTGGACATGAGAGCAGAAGGTATTAATCTAGAGATACCCATACCGTAGTGCCTTGTAGCAATAGTTCCATGATATGTGTCATTATTATTAGTATTAGTATTATAGGTAGAAGGAGTAAAGAGTATCAGTGATTATTCCAAGAGTAAGTATCAGAGTCAGCATGCCAGTCCTGGATAGTCATGAATTTATGTAATTTGATGATCTATGTAAATAATTAAGTATCAAGGAATTGTGTTAAAGATTAATGGAGCATGATGTTCAATTTGATAATTTATACTGGGTGTATCAAGAGTAAAGAAATATATATGCATAAAGGGTTTTAATGAGATGCCATGAGTAGAAAAATATCAAGATTGGTAATGAAAGTTATGAAATGTATCACATATTAGTTTAACAGGCTGTAAAAGGTTTAAGAGATATACTTATACATCAATCGAGATATGGAACCATATGCCGCCCATGAGAGCAAAGTGAAACATGTGTATTATATAAGTTATAACTAGTACGAATGATCGTGAGTTCTAATAAGTGATGAGATAATCTAATGATGGAACTAGTGTTACCATACCAATAGTGCTAGTGATTCTATATCAAGGATTTATTGAGAATGGTGCTAATAACATTAAGTTCTTCGTGTGATGATAATTAGATTGGTGTATCAATTAATATAGATAGAAAATCATGGGAGAAAATATGTGTAATAATAACTTTAATTATTGGGAGTAATAGTGCAAGTAATCCGGGTAGTGCAAATTTTAGTACACAGTTGAGGTTGTAGATAATTTGTGTATTTGTGTGCACCTTGAGGATTAGAGACTGTGAGTATTATATGTATACTTGTGGATTTAAATTTATAATTTGAAGAGTGGAAATGAATTTCAATTTTTAAGAATTATTGAGGAGTTGAGATTTATGTCATTAAATTTTGAGGATTCGAATTCAATTCAATAAACATAGTCAAGCTATAAAGATTTTTTGGAAGTGATTAAAATCTTATTTCGATATTTGAGCATTTGACTTTTGAGGAAAGTATATGCATTTTATTTTAAAATGTTCGAGAAGTTAAATTTTGATGATAAAATTTTATGGTGGGTAGGAAATACATATTAGTATATGAGTGGTTGATGTGTAAGGATCTATTGGCTTGAGGTGGCACTGCAAACAGACTTGGGTGTCCATCTAGAGTTGTATTAGAAGGATTAGTACTTAGTATGATGTGTTGCACTTGGTGTGCACTTGGGTGATAAGAACAACTAGTATAAACAATTGCAGTAGGTAAGAGAGCTAGCAATGAGTATGCTTGTAGTAGGAACAATAGTACCAAGGGATAGAGGTATCAAACTTTGGATGCATTATTAAACTATGGTTGTGTTAGAGATTCTTGGTATCATATCCAGGTATCAATAGACAGGTGTATACAATGAGGATGTATTCATGGATGTTGTGGACTAATGATTAGTTGGTATGGATATCAGTATATAGAGATAGGAATTAGTGAGTGAATGTGCCAGAGTTAAGTATATATTAGAGGATTAAGATGTCCAAGTAATGGGTTAGAAGGCTATGTTCTGTTGTTTCCTCATATTCCTTTTCCATCTGTTTGTTTGATTGATTGATTCCTTAGTACCATAGCTTGTATCAATAATTTTCTTGTTAGAATATAGTTAGTAGTACACCCTAGCAGAGACTGCAATACCATGACAAAGGAGACCATAACCATGTATGTTTTCTCTAGATTGTATGTTGTGTGACTGTAGATAGGATTCTCTTAGACTTTGACTGTTGAGGGTTTTGACCGTAGTGAAGAATTAATGAAGAGGTTATGATTTGACAAAGAGAGACAATGTGCCTTAAATTTCGAGGATAAATATTTATTTAAATGAAGAGAGTTGAGAATTTAATATGACAGAATTGACGATTTGTTAAATCATAAATTTTTATGAAGATTGTGGTATGATTGAATGTCACTAACATTTGAGAAAATTAAGGAGATTATCATTATATTCATTGGACTGCAAGTTATGAAATTATTTTTGAATGTTGCATTTGAAGATCTTATAAGTATTATATTATTGAGTATTGTATGGAGAAAAGAATCAAGGAATAAGATCGTTAATGGATTAGTGTTTGAATTCAAATTTTTGGGATGAGAATTTAAATTTTATAAATATGCATTGATTGGATTTAAATTAGAGGAGTAAGATCATTAATGGATTAGTGTTTGAATTAAATATTTGGGATGCGATTTTTAAATTTTTATAAATATGCATTGATGGAATTTCAATTAAAGGATTGGATAGTAAATTTTGTATTTAGTGATTTACTCAAAATTTGAGGAGTAAGATGATTAATGGGTTAGTATTTGAATACAAAATTTTTGGACGAGATTTTTAAATTTTATAAATATACATTGAGTGGATTTAGAATTAGAGGATTGAATATTAAGTTTTGTATTTAGTGATTAGCATAAATTTTTGAGGAGATTATGATATGAATGGAATTCAATTTTAAATTTGAAGATTTTAGGAATATGATATCTATAGAATTTTGGAAGTTTTATAGCAATATGGATTTACTTCATGATTATATGGTTTGATGAATTTAATTTTGATTGTAAAATAATATAAATGAATGCATACAACTATTGAGGATTTTAAATTTCGAGGACGAATTTTTTTAAGGTGGGTAGACTTGTAACCTCCGTATCCTAAAATTCGTGCTTAAATATTATTTTTAGGTTAATTTAGGGCTAGTAGAATTTTTCCATAATTTTTTATTAATTAAAAACTAGTAATCCTAATTTTCTATGACTTTCAAGAATTTATTTTAGGGACAAATATATTTAAAAATATCCCAAACCTTTATTTTAGGTTCTAAATAATAAAATACATTTTCTAGAATTTTTTGGGAATTTTCTGATTATTTTTAGCATTTATTTTGAGTTAATTATGAAAAACTGAATTAAAAACTATTTTCTGAAAAAAACCCAAAAAATAATTAATTCTGCCCAGTCAGCAGACAGGGGCCCACTTGTCAGCCTCCCGCAGCCAACAGTGCGGGGCTCGCCTGTCAGCGACCGCGGGTGAAGCCGAGCCGAACCGAGCCGAGCCGCGTCCTAGTCCGAGTCGGACTCAGCTGAGCCGAGCCGCGTTAGTGCCTGACCGTTCGATCTGGGCAGGGAGCCACGGATGGCTGCCACGTGGCAAGCTCCTGAGCCGCGGCTGCTCTTTCTCTCTCCTCTATATATATATTAGTTTAGTAATTTTCTAGGGTTTTTCTTCAGCCGATTTTTGGAGAATTGCCATCTAGGGTTCCTTCATCTTCCAGAAGTCATTGCGCATAGCTCCGGACTCCAAACGAGGCCTAGTTTTTTGTGTTAGAACGATATTGAGGTTAGATTTCTGATTATATAATTTGTTTTACGAAATTATGATTATTAAATTCTAGAAAATTCGTAGAACACAGCATATCCAAAAATAGACGTGTTTTGATGTTTTCGTGATTCCGGGAGAACCAGGAATCAGAATCATAAACCGTTTAAAGTTTCGGAAAGCTAATGTCGAGATCATTGACATATGTTTTTCTCAGAATTTATTTCGAAGAATTTACATACTGTTAATTCTGTAGAACTTCTAGGTTAGAATTTAACCATCGGTGCACGATACGAAACTTGTATGTGCCATAATTCCCAAACAAATTTGAATTTGGACGAGCTATAAATTCTAGCATATTTTTGACGCTGAAATCTACAGGTAATCATGTACAAAAGTCAAGTTTGTGTCGGTTGACTTTTTGGTCAACAGATCGCCTCGATTTGCGTGCCATGAGTCTCGAGTTGATAAAATTCAGTTCCTTTGGACAAAATTTAGGAATTAACCTAAAAATTAGAATAATAAGATTAAAATAGGATTTTAGAGTGATTATTCCAGAATTAAATAAATTAAAATAAATTATCTTTTGACGTGATAAATTTGTAATACATAGGCTATTTGGACTGTGACTTGGACTCTGATTCATACCAGCAGCAGGACCCCAGGCGAGTACATTCTCTGACAGTTTCCATTATGTTGATTATCTCTATAATTCTTGTTGTATAGCGTACATGACTCTGACACCGTTCTTTACACGAGTTGGCATCATCGAGACCTGTCACGAGGAGTCGTGATTGGGATCCATCGTGCTAGCTGGGGAAAATGGGGAAATGCTAGTAGCTTATGTGATTATACCCAATATTACATGCATCATAGCTCACCCACACCTCACGTCGGTGCAGCCTGACCATTACATGCCTCATAGCCTGTTACATGTGATTAGCCTGACTATTGCTCGCATCATAGCTATCCGGATGGTTAGCCTGACCCTACATGAATCATAGATAATCATATATAACAAGCCTGATCAGTCCCAAGCCGATCACATGATATACTAATGTTTCACATACTTAGTTAGATGATTCTTGACATGTATCTAGTATATTGATCTAGCACCTCCACATATTCTAGTTATTGTTCTTGTACACACTTATATACCAGTTCATTGTTCTTGCGTGTACTTGGATTTCTATTTCATTGCTAGATGTACATTGATGATGACATGCTCCAGTATTTCTTATTCCAGCATTTTCTTTGTTCCGGTATCTGCTATTGCCAGTATTCCTATCTGTCTTGTATTTATTTACACTGTGTTATAGTTTTTGTCAATATATGTGGAACTGCTGTTAGAGGTGTATTTCATTCCAATCCTGACTGGATACTTTTTTCCAGACTGTGACATAGAGGACTTGTTCCGACATACTTGGAGACTTGGATGTATTGATTGCAGGTTAGACTATTTGTTGTTGTTTTGACTTGTCTTGTATTTTATTGCTTGCTTCGATATCTCATCGTGCCTTAGCTTATGTGATTGAGTATATTCTATATTATATGATAATATCTGTGTCTCCTTATGGAGTTGGATATTCATGTGAGAGTGATTAGCTAGTACATGACCTAGACAGCGTTCTACCGCCGATGCTGCGGCGTAGGCTGGACGTACCCACGCTCTCGTGCCTCTATACTGGGTGCGGGTCGTGACACCTTTGCTCCGTTCAATTGATCAAAAAGATCATCTATCCTCGACAGCGGGTATTTATAATTGATAGTGAGGTTATTCAAAGCTCTATAATCGATACACATACGTACCGTGCCATCCTTCTTCGGTACAAATAATACCGGTGCTCTCCATGGCGATAAACTGGATCTAATAAAACCTTTGTGTTGCAGCTCCTCAACTTGTTTCTTTAGTTCTACCAATTTATTGTTGTTAACTTTATAGACATGTTGTGAAATAGGCTCCGCTCCTGGTATCAAGTCTATAGAGAACTCAACATCTCTGTCTGGTGGCAAACCTGGCAACTCCTCTGGAAATACATCCAGGAACTCCGCTATAAGTGGATGCGGTAACTCTTCTTCTTCCACCCTGGCTCCGCAAAAAGTGCCTCTGCTTCGCTCCTCTGCTCCTCTGGCAATCTCAAACTCTGGCTCTCCTGGTGGTCGAAATACTACTCTTCCCCCACGACAATCTATATAAGCATGGTGTTTACTCAGCCAGTCCATTCCGAGTACAATATCGTATTCCGGAAGTGGCATGACGAGTAAACTCACGCTCAACTCTCGTCCTTCCAATAACACTCTCCGATCCTTACAATAATCACGGACTAGGATAATACCTCCTCCTGTCGTGATCTTGCAAGTCCTATCTAATAGTTCTGTTTCTAAATAATGTTTAAGGGCATAAGATACAGATACGAAACTATGGGTAGCGCCAGAATCAAATAATGCAAGTGCTGAAGTAGAATCGAGTAAAACTGAACCTAAAATCACGTCTCCAGCTGGCTCGGTCTCCTTAGTGGTCATGGCATAAGCTCGTCCTTGTGGTGCTCCTCTCTGTTGCTGCTGCTGCTGAGAAAACCTCTCCTGCTGCGATGGAAGTGGAGGTCCTCTCTGCTGGCCTCCTGGTACAATAGGTGCTCTGGCTGGTCCTCTCTGAGCGGCTCCTCCTCCTTGGCGATTTTGAATGGTTGGGCAGTCCCTCAACTGATGTGCCCAACCTTTTTATGCAGATGTCTCTTGTATGTCCCTTCTTTCCACAATACGAACATGGGGTAACGAGTTGATTATGTCTTTGTGGTTGCTATTGCTGAGCATGTCCTCGAACTGGTGCCTGTTGCTGGTGTTGCTGCTGGTGTTATTGCTGGTACGGCCTATGTTGTTGTTGAAAGTGCAGGCGCTTGGCTGGTCCTGTGTTACCTCCTGTTGCTCCAGATGTATCGCATTCTCTCTTGGGCCTGAGGTCCAAGTCATCTTCGGCAATCTGGGCATCCATCAGAATACCCTCAAATGTAGCAGTACGTCGTCCCAAAGTACAAGACTTGATCTCCATATTCAATCCTTTTCTGAATTTCTGAGCTCTGTCTCCTGGGTCTTGAATCATCGATGGCGCAAATTGACTCAATCGGCAAAACTCTGCAGCATACTCGTCGACTGACATGCCTCCTTGGACTAAGTCATGAAACTGACTTTCTAAAGCTTCCAAGGCTACGTCAGGAAAGAATTTCTCTTTGAAGAGTTCCTTAAAGTCCTCCCAAGTAAGTCCTTCAGCGACGAGTCTCGGCTCTGTACGATACCACGTCAGTGCGATATCAAACATCTGACTGCCAGCGGCCTCTATCTGAAGAATCTCCGGAATCTGTGATAAGCGAAGATTCCTTTCTATGTCTTCTAACCATTCGTCAGCATATAGTATTCCTTCTGTGCCTTTGAACTTTCGAGGCATCATCCTCTTAAAGTCCACTATGGTACCGGGCCTCTGTTGTTGTTGACCTTGATGTTGCGGTTGTCGTGCTACTCTCTCCACAGCCTGGAGAGTCATCTGATGAGCATTCTCCATGCTCTCTCTCATCAGTTCGGTCTGCGCCTGGTGTGCTTCTGCTTGCATTCTCTGAGCCTCAGCTTGAACACGCTGAGATTCTGCTGTTACTCTCTGGGCCTCTAGCATGCCCTACATCAGTGCGAACATCTGTGCCCCATCAGCGGGCACTCCTCCGGGAATCAGTGTCGGTGGTGGTGGAAGGTTGCCTGTCATAGTTGGGGCAATCCTTTGTATAGGTGGAGGAGGAATCCCGTTAGTTGTAGACACTCCCACACGAACAGGAGATGTAGGAGAATCTCCAGGTATCTGTTCGTCAGGTTGAGAGGTGGCAGTCCTCTCTGAATTAGCTGCTCCCATTCTCATGGATCTAGTATTCGGCGACATCCTGAATACAAATCAAAGAATCAATTAAGGTGATATATATGATATTATCAATAAAGGACACTAAAGCGCTAAAGGAAGCAATCTATTGGAATAGAAATAAGAAGTTCAGAATTTCCTAGTGTGATTGAGCATATTCTCATCCTAGATCCTATTTCCTATATCCTAGCACAGGCTAGCAGCAGTACAACTAAGTTGTCGCACTACCACGATATCGCATAACTTGCGAAACTAGGCACCACTAAAAACGTATCACGACCCGCACCCGGTATAGGGGCACGAGAGCGTGGCTACGTCCAGCCTATACCACAGTATCGGCGGTAGAACGTTGTCAAGGTCACAGTAATACTAAATAACTAAACACCTGTCATTAATATACATCTCCATAATCTCATAATATAACTCAATCACCACAACTATAAGGCACGATAAAAGATAAAAGGAAATGACATAGTTAAACACCATGTCTCAAACATAAAGATAATCATAGTCTAACTGTCCAACACAAGTCTCCAATTAAACTTAACATAAGTCTAAATATAAACTGCAATATCCTCCATAAGTCTCAAGCATAAATAAATACTATCTAAATAGCTGTAGGCAAAGTCTCATCTAGAAGCATAGTCTCTTCTAGGATCTCTGGTGCATAGTCTGCTTCTATACCTGGTCCGTAGTGCGTAGTACAGAAATCCAAAAGGTTCTCTGGAAAAAATATCCAGTCAAGATTGGAACAAAAATACACCTCTAACAGCAGTTCCACATATATTGACAAAAACTATAACACAGTGTAAAGAAATACAAGACAGATATGAATAACTGGAAATAAGATACTGAAATAAGAAATGCTGGAATAATACTGGAACATCATCATCAATATGCATCTGACAAGGAATAGAACTACAAGTGTGCGCAAGTACAAAGAACTGGTATGTAAGTGTATGTAAGAACAACAACTAGAACATGTGGAAATACAAGATCAATCTATCAAGATACATGTCAAGAATCATCTAACTAAGTGTGTGAAACATTAGTATATCATATGATCGTCTTGGGACTATATGACTCATTACATGGATTAGCGATCATCTCCAATAGGTCAGGCTAACCAGAATATAACAACGATGAGGCATGTGAGGGTAAGGCTGCACCAACGTGAGATGTGGGTGAGCTAATGCTGCATGTAAGGTTGGGTATGATCACAAAAACTACTAATATTTCCCCGTTTCCCCTGCTAGCACGATGGATTCCCATCACGACTCCTCGTAACAGGTCTCAATGATGCCAACTCGTGTAAAGAATAGTGTCAGAGTCATGTACGCTATACAACAAGAATTATAGAGATAATCAACATAATAGAAACTGTCAGAGAATGTACTCGCCTGTGGTCCTTAGCTGGCAATACCAAAGTCCGGGTTCCAAGGTACCGTCTGAGTGATCCAACAGTCCTATAGATATATCATAAACACAATACTATATCAGACATCACACTAATACACGATCAACAGAATGATCAAGGATCATACTAGGGGTCGCGTCTGTAATTGTTGTGCATAACAGACAGTCAATGGTACGGTCTTGCCAGTACGTCAGTGTACATATGGCAGTCTACTATCATGCTACATGGTCACAGGTAGATGTAGCTACGGGGTATCCGTGGTCACAATCAAGACATCTTGGACATGTGATACATAGGACTTAATATGAACTAATCTCTCATCATACTAATTAATTACATTTATAATAGATATGTATAAGTGTATTAACCTAATTGAGCATTATACGGTTTGTAGGCATATATATTAACCTACATTAATTATGATTATAATACACGTATTGATATACTAGGGAATACCTAGACATTACTTATACGCAAGTATATAGATATTAGTTGGAAACATTATATATATACACCAATATACCAATACGTATGCAAATACGTATATACATACATTCCTAGTTACTTGTATATCATCGCAGGAAATGATGGGAACGTGGATAGGAGCTAACCTGCGCTTGGCACGATGACGATTACGAGGTGATGGTCACGAACAGGAAAGGCTGGTCGATGTGCAGGGTCGGTCGTCGAACTCCGGTCATCGAGCAGTCAGTCTGTGCGGGAACTCTCGGTCGGCAGCGTCGATCTTAGCGGGAACTTCTCGGTCGGCAGCGTCGGTCTCGCGGGAACTTCTCGGTCGACTGCGTCGATCTCCGTGGGAACTTCTCGGTCGACAGCGCTCAGCGCTCGGGGCTCGGGGCTCGGCGTTCAGCGCTCGGCGCTCGACGTTCAGCGCTTGGGGCTCGGGGCTCGGGGATCAGCGCTCGGCGCTCGGCGCTCGGCGTTCAGCGCTCGGGGATGTCCGATGAGGAACAGTAAAGTCAGGGGGTTTGAGATGGTCGGCTGGGGGTGTATTAGGTTTTGGTTAAAAAGAATAAGGAAGCTATACTTATGTATATATATGATCATAGTAGACTTTGGGTTGACCTAGAATTAGGTCTGGTCAAGGCCTTCCTGGAATTGGGCTTTCTCATGGGTATTACAATGGTTAAAATTTTAATAAAGAAATTGCTAAGATGCATTGGTTCGATGGTCTGAGGCCATGGTTCAGGAATTTTGATGTTGTATTACACACTCCTAAGAATTTATGGAATTTACACCTAAAGGAGAATTTGGGTTTATATACGTATCGTTCAATGGAAAGGATACCTCAATGTACTCTTGCACCAAGGTGTCTAAACAATGAAAGGTTGTACAAGTTCGACTTATGAATTAATTTAATAAAAGTGAATGCAAGTGGGGTTCAAAATTCAAAACGACGGTGAGGTACAACAAATTAAAATCACCGAAAATTGAGAATAATCAATTATCATGCAATCATTTACTCATTAATTACGGAAAGACAAAAATACCCTTAATCCAAAAAAGTGGGTGTGACAATACCATCAAGGATTTCAGTGGATCCATGTGCAAACTCAAGTTCAGGCTGGTCTGGTATCTTAAAAAGAATGCTTCCTCCAAAGCAATCAAAGAAAGCATGGTACTTGCTTAGCCAGTCCATTCCAAGCAAAATATTAAAAGTTGGCATAGGAAGGACTAAGAGTTGAGCATTCATCTCTCTGCCATGTGTAGCGCCCCGTTCTCCCGGTGTGGAGAGCACGGCTAAGAAACACAAGTCGGTATCGTTCGATCGGGATAGATTGAATTAAGAACTCGTCCTCGTTATGGATTTGTTTCTTCGAAATCGATTCCCATATTCAGTGGACTGCGCCCCAAGGATCGACTTAGCGGCAGAGTCAGGAGGGACCTCTCCGCTGCTATCTTTTATTGCCTCGATTTTCGATGTCGCTTGTTGCTTTCGTGCTTTGAGTTGGTTTTGGGATTTACTTGTTTTTCTTGAACGGTTTCGATGGTTTTCATTGTTTTCGTTCATTGACTTGCACTTCTATTCCGAGATTGGAAAGAGAGGAAGAAGTATTAATCGAGTTGTTCGTGTGCAGGTGAATGAGCAGTAGGCGAATTGCGAGCAGAGTCGTGAAGCGCCTCTTTCCTTCTTCTTTCCAAAATCTAAGTGAGTGGCTACCAACCCGATTAGCTAGCCCTGCTTCCAAGCTTTACTCCTTTGCCCCGATCAAACGATACCAAATAATAATAAAAGAAACCAAGATAAAAGAGAATAGACTTGGTTATTACTGCTTGTCAATCAAACTCGTGAACGGTTACCTAC
This sequence comes from Iris macrosiphon, assembly GCA_036927795.1. Classification (NCBI taxonomy): domain Eukaryota; kingdom Viridiplantae; phylum Streptophyta; class Magnoliopsida; order Asparagales; family Iridaceae; genus Iris; species Iris macrosiphon. Next base: position 5,732,039 of record JAYESA010000003.1, read on the forward strand.
TTGCATGCTTGTTCGTTCGGGATATTCATCATATGCATCAATTTTAGTTAGAATATATCTTCTTCTATAATTATGCTATCAATGCATCATATCTATGCATTCCTCGTGTTGCCTCTACTGCGTGAATGGATAACTTAACTAAATATCGTGTGTTCGATCATGGACAACTTGTGCACAAGGGTATAAGTTCTGCGGACGGTCGCTGGGGCACTGGCACCGATCTGATCCGGGCAGAACTTCGTGTGTAGTCATCGTGTGTGGACTGGATGGCTTGTAACGCATCGTGTGTTTATCGTGTATCCATTATGAGCTCTCGTTGCATGCTATCCTAGTCCATGACTAGTCCAAAATGGCTACCAAGCCAGTGATCACCTGTGGCATAGTCATCGTGTGCGGACTGGACGGCTTGCAACGCCTCGTGTGTTTATCGTTGCATCCTATCCTTGTCCATGACTATTTCCGCCTTGTATATTTAAACCTGTTGCAACTAACTTGTGTCTTCGTGGCAGGGAAGGCAGGGTAAGTATTGTGCAGGTAATTCAGACGGTCAGGTAAAAATCTACCTAACGGTGGCATGTTTATTTCAGTAAATTCTATATGCTGCTTACATGTAAATAAACTAAGACAAGATAGAAACCCACAAAATATGCATGCTTCACTAAACAACGTGTTGATTGGTATAGTTCGGCTAGCTCGCCTTCACCAGCATGTTTCGATATGCTGACCATCGTTGAAACAGGTTCTCCGCACCAAGGCGAACCGAGCGAGGAGCCGAAGTCGTCTTCCCGATCCAGTCCAGCTGTTGGCGCATCTTCACCGCGCCCCTTGAAGTCTTTTGAACTAGAAGCTTGCAACTCTTCATACACAAATGCAGCTTCGTGGTAAAGCTGTCCTCCAGCCTGGAGGTCTATATCTTTTGAAGTTTAGTAAAGGGATATAATGTACAGGACTGCTATCTCATTTTGAGTCATCTCTTTTGTAAGCCGTTCGGCATATTAGCTGACTCGTTCAAGAATTTGTAATAGATGTTCATTATCAATAAAGAGAACTTTTTTATGTTTCAAATCTGTGTTTCAATTTATCTGCGTACTCTGAATATGTGCTTGCTATGCAAATCATTAAAGCCTTGTGCAGGCGCAACTCCAGGCCCGCACGGCGGTCACGATTCGGGGGACGCCTCAAACGATTCTACGGAATCGTGTCGTGACATAGTGGTATCAGAGCACAGATTCAAGTTCCTTAGACTTTATGTTAAAAAAGTTTCTTTAACGATCAAATTCCTGTGCGAACTCTTGAACTCGCTAGGCCAAAAAAATGAGATACGTTCATGCAATAAGTCCATAATATATTATGATCCTAATGTAATTTACCTTCTTTTGAAGGAATGGATCCAGCGCAATCTGCAGCACAAGCACAGAACGAAACACAAGAAAGCAGTTCGGGCACTTCGGGAAGCACTCGAAGCCAACGAGGCATGTCTCAAGTCGACCCGCTTGAGCGGGTGCTACAAATGCTAGAAACACAACGACAAAGAGATGATGCTCGCCAAGCCAAGCTCGAGAGCAATTTAGAGACCCGATTCTCAGTCCAACAGAAGCAGGTAGATGCCCTGCAACAAATCGTTCAGACTTTGGCTGCCAACCATTCCGCCGCAACAGCAACGACTCCGGTGGAACAGCCCGTACTTGAAGTGGAGACGCCTCAAATCCCAAGGCCGAGGGACGTAATTGCCTTCAACTTGGGATATTTTAAGAAAGTCTGCAACACCCCATTCAACGGGACTGAGGACCCAGTGGTAGCTCTAGATTGGCTAGCAGAACTAGAAGATCATTTCGCTCTGCTAGAGGTCCCCGAAGAGAAGCGCGTCTCCTGCGCGCAACTACAGCTCCGCCTCAACGCACACGATTGGTGGGACGTGCATCGACGATCTCTCCAATTTGATCACGGAGAGGAGGCGATCTCGTGGACGACCTTTCGTGCCGCGTTCGAAGAGGAGTTTATACCGCCTCCAGTACAACGTCAAATGGAAGATGATTTCGTACAACTGAGGCAGGGCAGTATGACAGTGAAGCAGTACTCCGCCGAATTCAACCGACTCTCCAAATTCGCTAGGGCCTATTTACCTGATGCAGCGAGTCGAGCCAGAAGGTTTGAAGGTGGACTACGCCCTGCCATCCATTCGCACGTGGTCAATAATCAATATGGAACAATACGTGAAGTCATGAATCACGCCCTATCTCTCGAACCGCAGTATCCTCACGTTTCCACCGGCGCTGTGCATACCTACAATCATAAACGCCAAGGCAACGATAGAGGAAACACCGCTGTAAAGCGTCCTAACCACGACGGTCCCCGGAGAGAAATCAAAAATGGTGTAACTTCTGTAAGAAATCTGGGCACACCATTAATCAATGTCGTAAGAGACTTGGGTTATGTCTTGCTTGTGGCAATCTAGGCCATGCCATAAATTCCTGCCCGAACCTTCCTGATCGTCGTCCTCGACGAGATAATCCTTAACGGTAAGCATTGTTCTTAAGTTTTGGGATGAAACTTCCAATTGGTTGGGTAGGATGTAGCGTCCCGTTCTCCAGGTGTGGAGAGCGCGGCTAAGAAACACAAGTCGGTATCGTTCGATCGGGATAGATTGAATTAAGAACTCGTCCTCGTTATGGATTTGTTTCTTCGGAATCGATTCCCATATTCAGTGGACTGCGCCCCAAGGATCGGCTTAGCGGCAGAGTCAGGAGGGACCTCTCCGCTGCTATCTTTTATTGCCTCGGTTTTTGATGTCGCTTGTTGCTTTCGTGCTTTGAGTTGGTTTTGGGATTTGCTTGTTTTCTTTGAACGGTTTTGATGGTTTTCATTGTTTTCGTTCATTGACTTGCACTTCTATTCCGAGATTGGAAAGAGAGGAAGAAGTATTAATCGAGTTGTTCGTGTGCAGGTGAACGAGCAGTCGGCGGATTGCGAGCAGAGTCGTGAAGCGCCTCTTTCCTTCTTCTTTCCAAAATCTAAGTGAGTGGCTACCAACCCGATTAGCTAGCCCTGCTTCCAAGCTTCACTCCTTTGCCCCGATCAAACGATACCAAATAATAATAAAAGAAACCAAGATAAAAGAGAATAGACTTGGTTATTACTGCTTGTCAATCAAACTCGTGAACGGTTACCTACTTGCATGCTTGTTCGTTCGGGATATTCATCATATGCATCAATTTTAGTTAGAATATATCTTCTTCTATAATTGTGCTATCAATGCATCATATCTATGCATTCCTCGTGTTGCCTCTACTGCATGAATGGATAACTTAACTAAACATCGTGTGTTCGATCATGGACAACTTGTGTACAAGGATATAAGTTCTGCGGACGGTCGCTGGGGCACTGGCACCGATCCGATCCGGGCGGAACTTCGTGTGTAGTCATCGTGTGCGGACTGGATGACTTGCAACGCATCGTGTGTTTATCGTGTATCCATTATGAGCTCTCGTTGCATGCTATCCTAGTCCATGACTAGTCCAAAATGGCTACCAAGCCAGTGATCACCTGTGGCATAGTCATCGTGTGCGGACTGGACGGCTTGCAACGCCTCGTGTGTTTATCGTTGCATCCTATCCTTGTCCATGACTATTTTTGCCTTGTATATTTAAACCTGTTGCAACTAACTTGGGTCTTCGTGGCAGGGAAGGCAGGGTAAGTATTGTGCAGGTAATTCAGACGGTCAGGTAAAAATCCATCTAACGGTGGCACGTTTATTTCAGTAAATTCTATATGCTGCTTACTTGTAAATGAACTAAGGCAAGATAGAAACCCACAAAATATGCATGCTTCATTAAACAACGTGTTGATTGGTATAGTTCGGCTAGCTCGCCTTCACCAGCATGTTTCGATATACTGACCCTCGTTGAAACAGGTTCTCCACACCAAGGCGAACCGAGCGAGGAGCCGAAGTCGTCTTCCCGATCCAGTCCAGCTGTTGGCGCATCTTCACCGCGCCCCTTGAAGCCTTTTGAACCAGAAGCTTGCAACTCTTCATACACAAATGCAGCTTCGTGGCAAAGCCGTCCTCCAGCCTGGAGGTCTGTATCTTTTGAAGTTTAGTAAAGGGATATAATGTACAGGACTGCTATCTCATTTTGAGTCATCTCTTTTATAAGTCGTTCGGCATATTAGCTGACTCGTTCAAGAGTTTGTAATAGATGTTCATTATCAATAAAGAGAACTTTTCTATATTTTAAATCTGTGTTTCAATTTATCTGCGTACTCTGAATATGTGCTTGCTATGCAAATCATTAAAGCCTTGTGCGGGCGCAACTCCAGGCCCGCACGGCAGTCACGATTCGGGGGACGCCTCAAACGATTCTACGGAATCGGGTCGTGACACCACGTATCCATATAGAACACGATCTACAAGTTCTACTAATAAGTACAACTCCTCCCCTGGTAAGAATTTTAACACAACTAGGTAAAGGTGTAGTGGTAATATTGTGTTTGGCAATAAAACTAGATGATATGAATGAGTGGGTGGCTCCCGTATCAAATAATGTCACAACAGGAAAAGCAAAAGCAATAGTGATACCTACTATGACATCAATCTCCTAATCCATGTCATCTACTTCCATAGCAAAAGCTTGCCCATTCCTCTGTGGCTGTCCCTGACTAGCCCTCAGGTACTGATCCTCCTGTGTAGGTAGTGGTGGTCATCGCTAAAATCCTCCTGCTGCTGGAGGTCGAGGTGCTCATGGTCTAGCTATCTGTTGAACTGGCCTTGGTGCTGGAAGTGCTAGCCTCTGTGCTGGCGGTAGAAGTGTCAATGTTGGTTGCATAGGAAAGTCCTTCAATATATGCTGTCCAGAACCACATCTCATACACTATCCTAGACGGACTCGACAGTCCCTCAAGATGTGCCCACGTCTCCCACAGTAATTATATTAAGGTTTCTCTGGGATCTGGTATGGTCCTACTTTATTTTGGTACTGCTGTTACTGAGCTAGAGGACGTCTCATAGGTTCTCCTTGTGTTCTCGTTGGTCCTGGTTGTGCCCTCAGCTGACTTTCTTTTCCCTTGCTGATGGTTTCTTGTAATCTGGCTTCAGTCAGTAACTCGGCATAAGAGATTCGGGACTGGGAGCTGGTATAGTGTTGGAGTTCTTTAGTTAGTCCATGATGAAACCTCTTAGCCTTGGCCAAGTCATCTGGTATCAAGGCAGCTCTATATTTGCTAAGGCGGCTAAACTCAGCATCATACTCGTCCACTGTTCGGTTCCCCTACTCCAGGTGAAGAAATTGATCGTATAATGCATCTCTGATAGTGTCCGGAAAGTACTTTTTTCAAAGCATTCCAGGAATTGCTCCCATGTCTGGTATGTGCCCAGCTGGCGCTCCATGGATTCCCACCAGTGGTGAGCATTACCATCTAGAAGCGTTCTTACACCGGTCATCCACAGGTCGGCAGGTAACTGTGATGCTTCTAATAACTTTCGAGTGTGAGTGATCCAGTTAGTAGTTTCTTCTGGACTCTCAGTACCTTTATAGGGCCTTGGACCCATTTGTATAAAGTCCTTTACTGATCCAACTCTAGCTTGAGGTTCTGGAGCTAGTGCTTGAGCTGGTACAGTAGTCTTTGCAGCCATCCTTTCAAGTGCTGTCAAAAATTCTTGCCGTTGCTCGACTGCCTGCTGCCTCTGTTCCTGCATCATCATCTGGAAGAATTGGAATAGTTGGGCCTGGCCATCTTGCGGTGTCGATGAGACTGGAAGGGTCCCATTAGGTGGAATGGGAAAGTCAGATGGAGCTAAATTATGAATCTGTCCATCTGGTCCTGAAAGTCTAGGATTCATTGATGTCTCTCCTTGAGTCTGACCATTGACTCGAGGAATTGTGTCACCATCAATGATAGTACATTTTTTCTGCATATCCATATCTTATGTAGTTTAATGTACACAACCGTTTAGGCCAAGTATGGGAATCAAACAAGGTACAAGTATTAAATACGATGTAGAAGTATGAAATACGCTGGAGGGTTGTCCGCGTATAGCATAGCTTCAGAGCTAGCTGCGTAGAGCAGGGCTCCAAGGATGTTTTGGCATAAAGTAGAGATTAAATCGTCAGCGTAAAACATAGTTCAGAACTTATCTGCGTAAAGGTCTATGTATAAAATCTGCGTAGAATATGTGTAAAGGTTCTGCACATAAAATCTGAGCGTAACTCTGTGTTCGTAAAATATGTCTGCGTAAAGTATAGCATACTTTGTAGTGTAAAGTCGTACAAGAAACTTTTATTTTCCTCAGATGAATTTGTCAGAAAGTTCAGTAACCTGACATCTGACAAAAGTATCGCACGATAATCGAGAGGACGACTGTAATGATGATTTGCACAACGACCCAGGTTGTCGTCTAGTGATATATTTTATACAATTTATTTTTACGTATCCAAAAGAAAGAAAGGTTGAGTCTTTAGTATACACTGCCTACAGAGTTGAGGTTTCTACGCTCAAGATAAGACAGAATCAGACGCCAAGTCAAAAGCTATTTCTGCACAAGGCTCGAAGCATATCTCTGCATTTAATGTGAAATATTTGTTTCTTAAGGGCTAATATAGTGTCAATTACGCTTATCATCCTCCTTATATTGACGCCTGATTAAACTATTTATGCTGGATTTAGGAATCATCAAGTTACGCTGGGAATTTACCTATGTGGCTTACTTGTCGTCTTATACGCAGGTTTTAGGAATACTATAGGATTGGGGGTAGCAGTTTGTTTATAACTGCAGCGTAAGGTAAACCTAACCATAGCGTAAAAATAGGCAATCTCAGGCAGCGTAGAGTAAGCAATCATAGCTTAGCTTTTACGCTTAGCAAGGGTAAAGGATTTTTGGCGTAAAACTAAATGTAGGATAGTTGGAAGGATGAATGAGGTTTTAGTCAAGTATGGATGAGATTTTTAAAAATCTTTTCCTATACACAGGCTTGTTTGGCACAGTTACGTAACCAAGATAATATATTCGAAGACCTGCATGGGCCACCACAAAAAACGTGTCACGTCCTAGTCCCAAAATACGTAGGACTAGGGATACGTAACCCGCCCAGCCGTATGTATATGAACTCCAATATATGGAAACCATATACACACGTACGCTGTATACGAATATTCAATCCATCAATGGTAATATACTGTCACAACAAGTCACACAATCTATATCTCATCCACAACACAAGTAATCAGTAGGAAATAAAAGATGAAATATATAACCGAATATCCAGGAGAAGTATCTAGGCTGATAGTCGGGTGGAAACAAATCCACTACAAAATGACTATACTGAAGTAACAACAAAATCTCTAAACAGGATAGCAATCACAGATACTCGGAGGGTAAGACCTCCTCAGTCTCGTAGGTAGCATCCGGTCCAGGTCTGTACTCCTGAGGATACTCCTGCTCATCCATATCTGGAAAGGGACCAGGTCCTCAGAGGGACATAACAAGATACATAATAACATGTCAATAAGTACTGAAATATAAACATCTACTGGGTGGCCTAACCGTCTAAGTGTATGCAGTTTGAGAACAACTTTCCACCAAGTGGGCTATCTGGCTCAAAATATGGGATTGGCGTGACTCCCTCGGAGAATCAGAGGCCTCAAAGCATGTCTTTTGAACGGTAGAGGCCGCCAGTAATATATAGGGTCATCATCACCCGTTTCTTCGGTAGAGAATCCAGGCGTATAGGAGAAAAGTGCAAATGAGCCCAAATGTCTTAGTTGATGTTCTCCCCACCCCATGCTCTAAGCATGTCATTTACATGACACGATAAAACCTCTTATAACTGCCGAGTCTACTAGCATACAAAGTTTCTATCAGCAGTCCTCCCTAACGCACGGCTCATACGTACAGGCGGCCAACCCAATACGCAGTCCGAGAGCTATATGAGACTCACAACTCGTGTAGCAACTGTGTCACGGCCAATGAATCTACTGATGCTCCATAATACTAGGGTGGTCTCACAGAGAAGGTCCCAACATTCTACAAAAATAAACATCCATATAAGCAGAATTAATCATGCATGTATCAATCTGGAATATAAATAGTTGTACAGTGGCAAGGTATACTTGCCGAGTAAAAAGTCCTGTAAAGTGCACGTCCAAAGAAATGTTAAGTTGTGGTAAGAAGAAGTGAGGGTTTAGGGTGTATAGTAACTATATATAGGAATAAGGAGGCGGTGAAATTTACTTACTGGTTAAGGAATTATTGCCACTGCTGTTATCCTTTTATTGGTTTATGTGTGCGGTTAAAAAGATTTTTAAGGAGTGGTGGAATGAGAAACTTACACGTATGGGACAACAAGCAAAGAAAAATTGAGTTTTGCTTATGTTGCTGATATTTTCTTATCCTAATGATTGTAGTTTGGGTTTTTACGTGCGGTGGAAGAAAGAGTTTACGCGGGGTAAAATAAGCGGTGGTTTTGATACTGCTGCTGCTGATATTTTACGCGAGGTGGTTTTTGCTATTGCTGTTGATATTTACGCGCGGAGAAGTATACGTGTAGTGAAAGAAAAGATTTTACACAGGGTGAGCTGCCATTTTCTTACTTTACGCGCAGATGTGGTTTAACGGGTTGTGGGTTTGGATCTGATAGGAAATTCTATTTTCTATTTCTTTTCTTTTAATAATAAATATATATATATACATAAAAAATTCTAAAATTTATAGGGTGCATATGGTTTCAACTGGCAACTGTCCAAAGGGTCTCCTACATGATATAAATTTGGAAAAATATATAATGGTTTAATAAAATCTATCTCCTCTATTTAACTACTTATAAATAAAATAGGGTTTTTCGGATTTAGGGATCTTACAGGAGCAGACGCTTTCAGCCTCTCACTCTATTGCCAATGGCGGTCATCAGACGAACACCCATAACGTCCATATCTATGCGGCATCCAAGGCTGACGCAGAAACTATTCAGCACCCAGACTCTGGTAGAGGAAAATACTATGATGTCAGACATCCTGGTTCTGAGAAATCTTCTATGCGGCCAAGGGCGAGGCCTCATAAGACTGCCCATGTGGCATCAACTCACAATCGCAGACAGCAGCTCACATGCGGCCCCAATAGCAACAGAACCTCTATTTTCGATCGTATCTCCTGCGGCTCAGATTTTATACGACCCACTGAGAATGGTGAAAACAAAAATCTAGAGTCTTCATACTACGCGCTTGCGATAGCTAAGCTAAAGAAGTCCAGGGCAGTACGAGCCCATCAGGCTCAAGCAACTGCTCATACGATCGACCGCTAATAGGCATCGCTAGTTATTATGTGAGCCTCTGACGGATAGTTGTACAAGACTGACCCATGCGTCCAGCCACAGGGACCAATGAACCGGGCCAATCTCAAAGGTCTTCCACTAGTACCTTGGGGCAAGTTCGTGTACGAACCCCAGGCCAGGGAGCAAAGATAACACATGTGCATCCGTGTGCCCGAGATACACGAACTCATAAAGAGGATGCAAAGGTAAAATACCCTTTGCATGATTTGCATGACATGATTACTCACAAGCGCAAAGCAAAAAAAGTAACTACGGCGTGCGATGTGCCCTCTCTGAGGCACAGCTGCACCAACATCATCATCAACTGCTGCTGTAATAAAACAACAGCACTCACAGACAGACAGACGGCCTTCCAGCGACTACACTGGAAAGCACCTACCCGGCAGTAACCCAGAGATCAGGTACAAATATCAGAGGAGGAGGAGTTGTCCTTTACCTCATGCTACTCGACTGGAAATCTTCCCACCAACAAGGGAAAAAATAGGTCAGATACCTCCAGTTCGGCGCTCTCTACCACGTTATCGCAAAGGCGATTACCTGAAAGGCTGACGACGGCACCCACGGGAGGCGTCTTACAAGGCACCCATTCAAGGAAGAAGCTGTTAGCCCCTGGGGGTAGTTCATCCTTAGAACCCCTTGGGGTGGTCCAAGCTGGGGATAGTGTCCCCCTGGACATACACGATAACCTGGTATTTTGAGGAGACTACGATTCTCAAGGAACGGATTCCGAGATCCCAAAGGATAGCTACTCCCACCAGGATGACACAATCTTCTACGCTGAGGGTGGTATCCCCTCCGAATCAGAGGAAGACATGATGGCTCCTACCCTCCTTAAAGACCACTCACAATAAGGGTATGAAACAGGGAGCACAGCATCCACTGCCCCCTCCATTTCTCCCCGTGTGAGAACAGTGTACATGGCCGAAGACGACCATGAAGGACCCAGTGACTGACAGTGCCTCAAGATGCTCAAAACTATGATACACACAATGAGTGCATCAATGCAATTTTTGACCCAGACAATGCTAGAAATTAAGGCAAATATGGCCTCCCAGTCAGGAAGGGCCGCTGGACAAGAAAACTTGGATCCCGGAACCAACGGGGATTCAAATACGACCGCTCCACCTGTGTTCGACAATCCTCTTCTACCTGGCCCTTCGGCGCCTTCCTTAGGAGATAAAGCTAAGAAAGCAAGGACGGAGGTTCGAGAACTTCAGGCTCACCTAGACTCCATGAGCAATCAGGACTCTCTCCGTGATCTCGAGATATGGCAACCATACCCGATAGAGTAGAGGGATATACAATATCCACCCAAGTACAAGTCCTTCAACATTAATATGTTTGACAGGAAGTCCTTCTCTCGTCGCTTCATGAGCTACTTCGAGATCACCACGAGACACTTATGAAATGACCCGCTTCGCTTAACCCGAAGGGCCGATTCAAACGGCACAAGTGCAATGACCCAATCCGCTTTGCTCAGCGAGAATACTCATTCGATGTAAACGTATTCCAAACTTGGATCTTTAAATGGAGTTTAGACTTAGACTTTCAGAGGCGCGCTTGGGGTACGCTCGGAGTCTCGCTCGACCAATGCGATTCATCGCTAAGGTGGGTGGCCCTGATGAACCTATCCCTACTTATCTACACACTTAAGAAAAGAAATAATACATGCTAGTTTCTAGCGATAACCTTTGCATGCTAATAAAAAGAGATGAATGCACATAGCTAAGGGGATAACCCCGCCTTATCATTGTATAGAACATGGAGATCTTATTTGCTATTTGCATAATCGGGCTATTGAGTTAAAATATAGTAGTTTCTTATATATGCCACAAAAGTAGTTTGAGTTCATACTGAGGTATCACACTGCACGAAATATGACATGGGATAAAGTATAATCATGTTGCATACATAGACGAGGAAGGCTATCAAGTAGTCGTTCCAAGTCAAGAGAAGAAAAAGGAAAGAAAGTACTCGGGATATCCAGATCACCGAGGCAGTCTCAAATTAGGGAGCTGCACAAAGAAGAAAGATCCGAGTGTAATCCTCGACAAGATTGAACTGAGTTATTCTCAGCTAAGATCAAAAGTGGGGGAGTAGTTGTATGGTCATGGACAACTGGTTACGCACCAGGTAGAGATGAGTCCTCGACACGATTGATGAGGCATCCAAATTATGTCGGCCCTGGAGGACAATGCCAGTGTAGTCCTGGTAATACTCTAGCTGAAGCATGAGCAGGCGAGTGCAGGATATCCAGCAAGTCTTGTTACTGACCTGGATGATCGTCGACTAGTCGGATGGTTCGGGACGCCCAATAAAGCTTTCAACCGAGATGGGAAGACATCTGTTCTATCCCAGATCTTGTCCAATATGGCTAACAGAGCCAGTAACCTTCATATAAATAAGTCATCCTTGTATAGCGGCTATCCGTATTCAGAAGAGGAATAATATGAAGGAGTACATTTACATAATACTTTGCATATTTAGACTGGATGCACGGTATATAACATAGTTCGAGTAAAATAGGTCTGAGGCAGAGACACAAATATAACACTTGGATTGCATACATATTCTTCACTATTGAGTAGATCATTGATTATATTGCTGCATATGATAGGGAAGGCCGAATGGTAAGACAAACTAAGTTGTTTATTATTATGACACTCTTGTGCATACATGGGTATTACTTTCAATATATTGCCATAAAACTGATCCTAAGGCAAAGACTAGAAAGAAAACATAATCAGTCGGTGCACATAACTAATGAACATGCTTGTTTTATGGTATTGACGAGAGGCTTCCTCACCAGGGCATTCAATGTACTGATACCCAACAAGATTGTATGCAGGGTACAGGGGGAACTCGTACAGATTTGGAGATCGCTTAACGCATTGAGCCGCTGGACCACACTTGGCATCTTGGAGCATAGCACGCGGACCTGGAGCTCACATATATGAGACGTTATGTCTGGTAACATCATCATTCAGGGTGTTTAATCCAGTTGTAAGCCTAAGGGCATATTCATTTGAGAGAGAGAGAGAGAGAACGAGCGACTTATAATCTCAGTCTAGCGTCGCATGTAATCTTTACTTCATATCAATAAAGAGCTTATTTTGGATTCAATACTTGTGTTTATTCTATGTTTTCGCTAAGTTGACTCTGTGAACTAGTTATCAACGGGCGTTTCGGTATTTGTCTCGCGCGGACGCAACTCCAGGCTCGCATGACATCATGTCCCACTAAAAATGATCATCCCACAGGAGCGCTGGCATGGTGATTCGCGCCTAGCAGGGATGACCGAATCCTGCGCGAGATTGAGGCATGACATTTTGGTATCAGAGCACGGCTTTATGTCCTTGGAATTCATATTGATACTCTCTGTTTTGAACTTGTATATTAAAAAGGTGATAAACGCTCTCTCTCGATGCTTCGATAAACGTTCCATACAATGAGTCTAAATATTTTCAAAAAGTGCATGTGAATGATATGATTGGCTTGTATTGAATTGTTATGCGATGGCCTTTGTGCCAACCTGTGTCAGACTTCATGGGAATAGACTCGAGTTAGAATCAGCAAGTTATATGTGAATTCAAATACCGATACGTGAACACCAAGCAGGTTAGTGTGCGAGATAGAATATCGTTCGGACAGTTGCCTATGTCTAAAGTCTTTCGGCTAAGTTGTGTTGAGTATCGTGCACCAAGACCCTTGGTGCTAGTGAGTTACAAGCGAGATTTGGGTATCATTCCGATAAGAATAAAGTCAGACTTAGAATGGAAATTGATAGAGACGTTATCGGAGTACCGCTAAGGCCAATAATGGAAATCGTGTTTGGATTTTGAGATATAGTTTGGACGGTTATTCATAGCGATAAGTTACGATTCAAAATATAGTTTGTATAGAGGACTATCGATAGAGGTGCATACGAGACTAAGATCGAAGGTAGCAAATAGGGATTATGTTGGAGTTATAAGGAACAAATTGGATATACGAATGAATGATACGAACGCGATTTAGGAGTTAATAGAATGACTCGATTCCTGAGTGGTGTATGCGATAGTGACATGTTCGAATATACGAATTGAGGATAGAATAAGTTATAAAGATTCATAGAGTATAGATCGAACCCTGAGTGGTGTATTGGTTGGCTTAGAAATGTTCGAACGAATCATGGATTTTGGAGTATTAAACGAGTCTAGCAGCAGCTACGCGATTGTGTAAATCCTTAGTATAAATAAATAATGCCTAGCAAGTAAGCGAACTCGAAGGAAATGCATGATTTTATTCAAAAGAGTTAGAATGATTGAATAAGGGATAAGTCTTTCATCGGATAGGAATTCAGAGTACTTGGAATTGATATCATGGTCGGAGAAAACTTAGTGGATCGTACATTCAATTTTGAATTGAATCAAAAGAATTAAAACTTGAGTTGAGATGGAATAATCAGGAATGCGATCAGAGTTAGTGCAATTGGAATAATGGTGCGAACGAATGATAGCGCACATGGAAAATTTGGGTTTGAGTAGGATATCGCTCGATAGAGTTCGGTTTGAATATGAATGCTACGGTTTTAAATTTGGGAGACTTTATATAGTATTGATAGTTGGAAGATAGCATGGATTGATGCAAGTTAACGAAATTATGGATCAAAGATTGAGATAGGCGATTATGGACTTGATCTTGAATTTGAACGGACGATCTTGAATCGAGTTCAAAGGATAACACTCAACATCTGGCCTAGATGAGATCGATTATCCCGCGGGAGTGCTGGCGTAATAATTTTACGTCCGGCAGGAATGATCAAACTCACGAGAACATGTTCGATAATTTTACAAACGAACTCGATAAAATGGAAAGTATCGAAAGTGAATAGACTTGGGTTTAGGATTTGAACTTAGTTATTTGAGGAATGCTAGAAGTAGACTACGAAATGATCAAACGGTAACATTAAATTTGGACAATTGGGTTAGGTGAATTATGATTACGACAAGAACGGTTACTAGATGAACATGACTTGATGGATCAATGTACAACTTGGATGAAAAGAAGAGTGACGATAAGGTATTTGTTCATTCAATGATAACCATAACGTTTGACCTTCTTGTCTTGTGCGAGTGCAACTCCTTACTCGCATATGCGTCACGCCCGGCATAGGACAATTATTTAGCGAAAGCATTGGTATCGTGATCTCACGTCCAACGGGGATGATTGAACATGTGGGAGACTGGAGCGTGACAATTGAAGGATCATTTTGAGTTATGATTCGACATGATAAGACGAGTTTTAGGATACAAGTAAATCAAAGGTATTTTGGGGTTAAGTTAGTCTAGAACATGAAGCAATACGCTCAATGGTTTAGTGAATGAATACGTGAATTTTGATGTACGACTTTGAATTTATGATTGAGATCGATGAGGTAGAAATTGAATCATGACTTGGTGGTATAGACTTAGAAAAGATTGGATATATGGATCCTATTAGGTGCTTAAGGAGGTAGACTATGCAAATCGTTAGGTTGGACATACGACGTGGAGAATACCCCGTACGAAAGAATAATGGTTTGACCTTAGGATATTTTGGGCGAGCTTTGTACAATACGATTGCACGATGAGTCACAAACTCGAACTGTACCTATAATATTGTGAGCTGACCTAGTGGCTAGGCAGATACCTTGAGTTGAACTGGAGTGGCTGACTTCAGAGTATCGTTCGAAAAAATGATAGAACTGGGACAACGAGACTTAGAGTTAGGACTTAAAACTGGGAGTGTATACTAGCGAAGTTGGCATTAAAACGAACGCAATGGGAGATAGGACTTGGGTGATAATTAATTTGGTTGGATAAGCTATGTGACGGTGAGGAATAAGACGATGTTAGAGAATTGTCGTATGGAACTCTTATGATTGGAATTGTTGATATTCGAGATAAACTGGCATAACGAGTTAAATTGTTGCTTGGAAGAGGTATGTTGCTAGTAATTCAATACTTGGATTTGAGTGAGAATGGAGTAGATGATAACTAAATGAACCAGAGTTCAGTTAGTCGAGTAGCAAAATAATCGGCGATTCAAATGATTTTCATAATAGCTTGTCTGACTTAGCTGTCACTAAGCTTGGTTGAAATACATATATTTTGGGGACGCCTTGAATATGGGTACGATTCAGACTTAGCGATATGCATAACTCGAATGCAGCTGCAAATGAAAATATTCGGATTCGCATGGACGAGTATGGCAACTGGAGTAAGTTAGGCTCAACTTAGACTTTCATAAATGAAAGACTGAAACATTCTCTGTGTAATCGAAATAGTTCTGTGCTAAGGCATAGTAAAAGACTAAGCCAGGAATGCAATAATTGAATGATAGAGTCATTCGATAAAGTGGTTAAGCACATGTGCAAAACAGAATAAGAAAACAAAAAGAAAGTTAAGTTCGATTGGACCTAAGACGCAAAGGATAGAACGTAATCCATGTTGGACAATTTAGCTCTGCACTAAGAGGCACAATAAAGACGGAGTTGGAAAACGTAAATAATTGATGCGATAACTTTGGGTGGTAGTAAATTTACTTAGCGAGAATGGACGATGAATCATAAAGATATCGATAAAAATGAGATTGGAAGATTAGTTGAGATACGAGATTTTGGGTTTAGGCGTAACGATGGGTTTCGATAGGCGACGTTAAGTAATCGGTTGGATGTGTTGGGTTCATATGGATAAAATATAACAATTAGGCAATCACTCAAAGCCTGAGTTTTCTAGTGCACATTGAGTTATAGAATATCCCGTGTTTGAGTAATACAGCCCTGCGCTAGACTCAGTAGAGTTTGAGTCAGAGATTGAAACAACTAAATCGGGTATAGTTCGATAGCATTGAATGATAAAGTTGTTCGATGAGATTTGGCTAAGCACGTGCGTAATGCGTGATAAGAAAATAAATGAATGTAGTGTTGAAACAGTCCTTGGAAGTTAGACAAGAAGCATAGCGAGACTTGTTCTGAGTGGTGTATAATATAACGACCCGCTCCACTCAACTCGGAAGGCCGATTCAAACGGTACAAGTGCAATAACTCGACCCACTTTACTCAGGGAGAATACTCGTTCGATGCAAAAGCATTCCAAACTTGGATCTTCAAATGGAGTTCAGACTTAGAATTTCAGAGCCCCATTTAGATTCTCGCTCGACCGATGCGATTCATCGCTAAGGTAGGTGGCCCCAGTGAACCTGTCCCTACTTACCTACACACTTAAGAAAATGAATCATACATGCTAGTTTCCAGCGATAACCTTTGCATGCTAATAAAAAGAGATGAACGCACATAGCTAAGGGGATAACCCCTCCTTATCATTATATAGAACATGGAGATCTTATTTGCTATTTGCATAATCGGGCTATTGAGTTAAAATATAGTAGTTTCTTATATATATACACGCCACAAAAGTAGTTTGAGTTTATACTGAGGCATCACACCACACGGAATATGACACGGAATAGAGTATAATCATGTTGCATACATAGACGAGGAAGGCTATCAAGTAGTCGTTCCAAGTCAAGAGAAGAAAAATAAAAGAAAGTACTCGGGATATCCAGATCACCGAGGGAGTCTCAAATCAGGGAACTGCACAAAGAAGAAAGATCCGAGTGTAGTCCTCGGCAAGATTGAACCGAGTTATTCTCGGCTAGGATCAGAAGTGGGGGAGTAGTTGTCACACCCCGATCTCCCACAGGCTAATCGTCCGTCCCCGCTAGGCGGGAATCACCCTCGCCAGCGCTCCCGCTGGACGATCGCTTCGACGCATCCGGGCGTGATGTCGCACGAGCGTGAATTGCGCCCGTGCAAGGCCATGGTTCATTGGCTGGCGGTAAGAGATCTCAGCCACAGAGTCACACAGATTGTCCGAGTGCTGCGGAATGTATAAACGCATAAGCGAATAGTAACTAGTTCACTGAGTCGACATTAGCGGAAGCAAGATTAAGTACACAAGTATATAAGTAAGGCAACTCTTTTATTCATATTGGAACAAGAGTTACAGGCGGCGTATAGCCGAGATTACAAGTCGCTCGAGCATTCTCTCTCATAAACATAAAAGCGTGCCATGTAGCTACATTTATGGAATGATTAAATAGGCGATGTTCCAACATCATGTCTTATATATGTGCATCAGTTCTGGATACAACGCTCTAAGGCTCCCGAGTCGAACTCCACACCTTACAACGCACGAAGGAGGCATCCATACCGAACGAGGTTCTCCCGTACCCTGCAAGCAATCTGGTGGGTTATCAGTACATGAATGCACTGGTGGGGAGGCTACTCGCCCGCTCGACAAATCCAAACACGTAATATAGGTTACGTGCATCGACTACTTTGTTGTCTTTCTAGTTGTGCCTTAGGATCGGTTTTATGACAATATTGAATAGCTTAACCCGTGTGGCAGTGCGTCGTGCGATATAAAAAGAAATACGGTGAGACTTACCGACTTACCGTTTGTCCTTCCCTGTCCAAGGCAAACCAAGTTATTTGATGCACCAGGATATATAAACATTCAGGCATTAGCATATGCAAACATAAGTGTCTCAAACGAGATTCCATATCGGGTGCACGAGTTCTTCTATTTAATTCATTTAACACGAGCATACTTATTTCTCAGATTCAGGAATGATTCACAGATTCATTGTCTATTACCAGCATACTTGGATTCCTATTCTTAAATGCAATGCAATGACTCGCACAAGGATTGTCGCTAAGCGAGTATTACCATGAATGCATACGAGTCGCTGGCATAGCCATTTATAGATAGTCGCAATAAGACGGTGGTCCCGATGCCCCGGCAACCCGACCAAACTTATCCGTGCTAGGAACAAACTAGCGCGACTATCGGATCTTCCCCCCAGGCCGGTTCGGTCCCGGTGCCCCGATGCCCCGAACCGAGGAGATCAAACTTGTGCACAAGCGTCCGCGACTGAATGAATGAGTTCTTGTTATTCTTTTATTATTCTGAGTAAACGGCAATGGTTGTAGGCACAGGTCATGATCCTTGCTACAAACCATCCTAGGCCGTTCGGGTCAATTGTCATACATTTCACACAAGTTGATATAACAATCCATGATTCATTATTTATATGCAACTTGACTGATGCGCTCTCCAGCTTCGGGGATTGCCTTGGCGACCTAACAGTCCCAAATACTTGAGGCTCATAATGCACAAAAGAAGACTATTTGATAGTCTTCTGGCTAACAAGATGCATTCACGTTGTACAACAGTATTTCACTTCATTAAGGCATGATTTCACATAACAAGCATTAAATCGAGGCAAGAGTATGAGTTTAACATATAGCAGGCAAGCATGCATTTCTTAATGAAACATAAACATTCATATTGGCTCGGGCCCGAAGGTAAGCCGAGGAGTGAAACCGCAAGGAACCATCAAAATGACATGCTCCATGGTCGTGCAGTGAAATAAGTAAACATAGTGTACTTGTATCATCCTACTCGAGGCACAGTGGGGTCGAGGCAACATTACCAGTTAACATATCAAGCAGACAAGCATGCAAACTCAACCAATCACGTTAGCTCGGGCCCGAAGGTAGACCGAGAAGTAAAACCGTTGAGGGACTTAACAAGCGACATTATCTAGAGTCGTGCAATGTAACCAGGTGAATAGTGCACTAAAGAAAAGCAATACACATATCGATCTATCGAGGCATAGCAGGGTCCAGTTGCCCAAGGCAACGGTAGCATACGAGGGTCTGTACATAAGCAATTGTTTTATTTCCATGTTCTATCATAAGCAATACAAAATTAGGATTATTCCCTTAGCTAGGTGCGTTATATTCTTATTAGCATGCAGGGGGTAATTCACCTAGCAACTAGCATAAAACATTTCGAATTTTATGTGTGCTGGCTAAGCAAAGACAAGTTCACCGTAACCACCAACCTTAGCGATGATTCGCCACGGTCGAGTGATACTCCGAGCGAGCCTCTGAAAGCCGAAGCCGGTTCCCTTGAAGGGCCAAGTCAAGGATAATCCTTTGTCTCAATAAGTCGCCTCGTTGAGCAAGGCAGGTAGGGACTTTGAACTTTTATCGTTTGAATCGGCAGTCCGCTTGAGCGGAACGGGGTGTTACATCATACACCACTCAGAAAAAGTCTCGTCCTCGAGACTTACTGAGCGGAGGCCATACTATCGCATCGTGGTAATTTATCCAAGCGTAGCCATCGGTACAACTAAATCCATTAGAACACAATCTCCTACTCGTTTCTTATGCCGTGTCGCGTGTATGCTGAGTCGGTCTCAAATGTGCCTTAGTACGGGACATGTTGCTTAACATAGAGTACGTTTCAATCCCACGGGAACGATGATCTAAGGCTGAGGCAAACTTATACAAGTCATTATGCTTGTTCGGTAGGATATTCACTTGCAATAGCATTCGAGATCAGTATATCGCGAGTCTGGATCGTGCACATATCCGAAGCGTCCTTCAAATACATGCATGTCAACCAACTTGGTGATAGCGAAGTCTGTGCACTCGAATTTCATATCTCATCGAGTCTTGGATCGTGCACACGTTCAAGGCATCCTCCAAACATATGCAGTCAACCATACTTAGAGATAGTGAAATCGGACAAGCTACTTGCAAAATTCTCAAGGGTTCCCATTTATAATTCACAAGGATACTTACGATAGGGTCAATCAAATCCCAAGTAAGTTCTATTCCAACTTTTTTATTCCACTCAATCAAGTATTTGCACTCCCGTTATGCACGATTTATTCGATCCAACCGACTAGCTTCCATCGCTTGGATCAAACATAGGACGCACTTACCGCTCCTAGTCTAACCCTAAGTCTTGTAGCCTAATTTCTTTTGCTTGTTCAAGCAACGATCTAAAGTCGGTTGCGCAGGTTCATTCACTCAGTACAAGGTCGTCTGCCTAATTGCTAGGTCAGTTCACAAGGTTGTAGGTACCGGTTCAAGCATACGATACATCGTACAAATCCGTCGCACGATGCTCGCCCCAAATTCCTAGGGTCAAACCATTGTTCATTTATACGGGGTATTCTACCCAAGTTTGTTTCACTCAACTTCCTAAACATCGAGCACAGATTTTTCCTACTCTCAATAATACGTTCGTTTGCACGGGGGACGAGTTCGTCCAATACAAATTTATAATATCCAATTTGCAGGACCAGCCTATTGATTTACGTAGTCTATCTCTCCAACATATTTTGATAGAATCCATTTCCATTTCAAGTCTAGACCACAAAGCCAAAATTCAATTCTAACCCTTAGACTATATCCCCAAGTCGTTCAATCTGATTTACGTATTCGTTCACAAAACCATCAAGCGTGATTTTATTCCAGGTTCTATGCTAACTTATCCACAAACTCTTTAATTCACTGCATTTCTAGTTTGTCTCATCATGTCGAACCAAAAATCAAGACGATCCATAAGTTGTCATGCCTCGGTCTCCCGCAAGTTCGATCATCCACGTTGGACGTGAGATCATCACGTCAACGCTCCCGCTGGATAATGGTCCTAATCCGGGCGTAACGCATGTGCGGGCATAGAGTTACGATCGTACAAGATAAGAACGTTTGAATGTTATGGCTATCTTCGACACGATCGAGACACCTTATACTTTGAACTTTTAATTTCATCCAACTGTATATCCATCAAGTCAAATTCGTTTATGCAGTGACTATAGTTCATCTTGCAAAATCATCCAACTTCGATATTACCGTTCGACATTTCCACAGTCTACTTATGCCATTCCTTAAGAAACAAGTTTCTATATTCGAGCCCAAGTCGTTTTCATTTCAATACGTTCCATTCATCGAGTCCGTTCAGAATAATCACTGAACACGTTCCCTTAAGTCCGATCATCCCCACCGTACGCGAATCACCACGCCGACGCTCCCGCAGGATAACCGTTCTTGTTGGGACTGATTTCGAGAGTTATCTTTTTAAACTCGATTTTAAGATCGTTCTTACAAACATCAAGCCAAATCCATTATCGTTCATATCTTCCATCGAACCACAGTATTCATTCTCGGGCTAACTTATTTGAGCGATATTATACTCAAGTTCAATCCTTTTGTTTTAATCCGAAATCGCTCGCTCAATTCTCAAGTTTCAGCAAACTCATCTTAACTAAGATGTTGGTTTCATTTTCGAGAATTTCCATATGATACAAGCCTTATCGTTTGTTTCAAGATATCCTACAATCATTCAATCTGACTATCGCACGAGACTTCCGAATCCGTTTGAACATTTCTAAATGTTCCATACACCACTCAGAATCGAGTCATCCTATTAAACCGATATTCGATATTTACATTCATTGTTAGCATATTCACCAAGTCATACCTAAATATTCTTGCACGATATTTAGGTATCGCCTAGTAAAAATCTTAGTCTCGTATCTATTCCGAATTTTTATAGTCATCTAAGCAACTATATCGATTTGTGTCTTCCAACACAAAATATCGTTCAAGCCATTTTCCAAAATTCACACACGATTCTCTTTGTTCGCCTAAGCAATAAATCTTGTACAATTCTATCAGTTGCAGTTTTAAGTCTCACTCGCATTATTCTTGAACGATATCCAAATCTCGTTGCAACTGGCTTGCATCCAAGGGTCTTTGGTGCGCGATACTAAACCCAACACAACTTAGCCGAAAGGCTGTGTGTGTAGCAAACCGTTCAGACGATATTTGATTCCGTACTAACTAGTTGGATAACCAGGTAAGGGCATATAGTTTGGGCATATCACATAAATCTTAGCATGAGTCTGTTCCCCAAAGGATCTAGCACAGGTCGGTACAAAGGCCCACCGAACACAATATCGTACAAGCAATTATACCATTTCACATGCAACTTTGAAAGTATTTAGACTTATTGTTTGGAACATCCCACTGAGGCATTGAGAGAGTGTGTGCACATAACCCATAAATGAGCTTTTGAAACTGAGACATTCGAAATGAAGTCCAAAGGCGTATAAGCCAAGCTCTGATACCACTATATCATGTCCCGATCTCCCGCAGGCTAATCGGCCGTCCCCGCTAGGCGAGAATTACCCTCGCCAGCGCTTTCGCAGGACGATCGCTTCGACCCATCCGGGCGTGATGCCGTACGAGCGTGAATCGCGCCCGTACAAGGCCATGGTTCATTGGCTGGCGGTAAGAGATCTCAGCCACAGAGTCACACAGATTGTCCGAGTGCAGCAGAATGTATAAACACATAAGCGAATGGTAACAAGTTCACTGAGTCAATATTAGCGGAAGCAAGATTAAATACACAAGTATAGAAGTAAGGCAACTCTTTTATTCATATTAGAACAAGAGTTACAGGCGGCGTATAGCCGAGATTACAAGTCGCTCGAGCATTCTCTCTCAGAAACATAAAAGCGTGCCAAGTGGCTACATTTGTGAAATGATTGAATAGACGATATTCCAACATCATGTCTTATATATGTGCATCAGTTCCGGACGCAACGCTCTAAGGCTCCCGAGTCAAACTCCATGCCTTAGCACGCACGAAGGAGACATCAGCACCGAACGAGGTTCTCCCACACCCTGCAAGCAATCTGGTGGGTTATCAGTACATGAATGCACTGGTGGGGAGGCTACTCGTCCGCTCGACAAATCCAAACACGTAATATAGGTTTCGTGCACCGACTACTTTGTTGTCTTTCTAGTTGTGCCTTAGGATCGGTTTTATGGCAATATTGAATAGCCTAACCCGTGTGGCAGTGCACCGTACGATATAAAAGAAAACACGGCGAGACTTACCGACTTACCGTTTGTCCTTCCCTGTCCAAGGCAAACCAAGTTATTTGATGCACCAGGATATATAAATATTCAGGCATTAGCATATCCAAACATAAGTGTCTCAAACGAGATTCCATATCGGGTGCACGAGTTCTTCTATTTAATTAATTTAACACGAGCATACTTATTTCTCAGATTCAGGAATGATTTACAGATTCATTGTCTATTACCAGCATACTAGGATTCATATTCTTAAATGCAATGCAATGACTCGCACATGGATTGCCGCTAAGCGAGTATGACCATGAATGCACACGAGTCGCTGGCATAGCCATTTATGGACATAGTCGCAATAAGACGGTGGTCCCGACGCCCCGGCAACCCGATCGAACTTATCCGTGCTAGGAACAAACTAGCGTGACTACCGGATCTTTCCTCCAGGCCGGTTCGGTCCCGGTGCCCCGATGCCTCGAACCGAGGAGATCAAACTTATGCACAAGAGTCTGCGACTGAATGAATGAGTTCTTGTTGTTCTTTTATTATTCTGAGTAAACGACAATGGTTGTGGGCGCAAGTCATAATCCTTGCTACAAACCATCCTAGGCCGTTCGGGTCAATTGTCATACATTTCACACAAGTTGATATAACAATCCATGATTCATTATTCATATGAAACTTGACTGATGCGCTCCCCAGGTTCTGGGATTGCCTTGGCGACCTAACGGTCCCAAATACTTACGGTTCATATTGCACAAAAAGAGACTATTTGATAGTCTTCTGGCTAACAAGATGCATTCACGTTGTACAATAGTATTTTACTTCATTGAGGCATAATTTCACATAACAAGCATTAAATCGAGGCAAGGGTATGAGTTTAACATATAGCAGGCAAGCATGCATTTCTTAATGAAACTTAAACATTCACATTGGCTCGGTCCCGAAGGTAAGCCGAGGAGTGAAACCGCAAGGAACCATCAAAATGACATGCTCCAGGGTCGTGCAGTGAAATGAGTAAACATAGTGTACTTGTATCATCCTACTCGAGGCACAGCGGGGTCGAGGCAACATTACCAGTTAACATATCAAGCGGACAAGCATGCAAACTCAACCAATCACGTTAGCTCAGGCCCGAAGGTAGACCGAGAAGTAAAAACGTTGAGGGACTTAACAAGCGACATTATCTAGAGTCGTGCAATATAACCAGGTGAATAGTGCAGTAAAGAAAAGCAATACATATATTGATCTATCGAGGCATAGCAGGGTCCAGTTGCCCAAGGCAACGGTAGCATACGAGGGTCTGTACATAAGCAATTATTTTATTTCCATGTTCTATCATAAGCAATACAAAATTGGAATTATTCCCTTAGCTAGGTGCATTATATTCTTATTAGCATACAGGGGGTGATTCACCTCGCGACTAGCATGAAATATTTCAAATTTTATGTGTGTTGGCTAAGCAAAGACAAGTTCACCGTAGCCACCCACCTTAGCGATGATTCACCACGGTCGAGTGGTACTCCGAGCGAGCCTCTAAAAGCCTAAGTCGGTTCCCTTGAAGGGCCAAGTCAAGGATAATCCTTTGCCTCAATGAGTCGCCTCATTGAGCAAGGCAGGTAGGAACGTTGAACTTTTGCCGTTTGAATCGGCAGTCCGCTTGAGCGGAACGGGGTGTTACAGTAGTTACATGGTCACGAACAACTAGTTGCGCACCAGGTAGAGATGAGTCCTCGACACGATTCCTGAGGCATTCGAATTATGTCAGCCCAAAAGGATAATGCCGTTATATTCCTGGTAATATGATAGCTGAAGCCCTAGCGGGAAAGTACGGGGCATCCAGTAAGGCTTGCTATCGTCCTGGATGGTCGCCGACTCGACAGATGGTTTGGGATGCCCCACAAGGCTAGCAATCAAGCTGAGAAGACAACCGTTCTATCCCAGATCTTGTCCAATATGGCTAACAGAGCCAGTGACCTTCATATAGATAAGTCATGCTTGCATAGCTGCTATCTGCATTCAAAAGAGAAGTAACATGAAGGAGTACATTTGCATGGTACTTTTTATATTTAGAATGGATGTACGGTATATAACATAGTTCGAGTAAAATAGGTCTAAGACAGAGACACGAACATAACACTTGGATTGCATACATATTCTTCGTTATTGAGTAGATCATTGATTATATTGTTATATATGACAGGGAAGGCCGAATGGTAAGAAAGGGTAAGGCAACCTCAGTTGTTCATTATTATAATACTTGTGCATACACGGGTATTACTTTTATTATATTGCCATAAAACTGATCCTAAGGCAAAGACTAGAAAGATAACATAATTAGTCGGTGCACATAACTAATGAATATATTTATTTTGTGGAGTAGACGAGAGGCTTCCCTACCAGTACATTCAATGTACTGATACCCAACTAGATTGCATGCAGGGTACAGGGGAAACTCACACAGATTCGAAGATCGCTTAATGCATTGAGGCGCCGGACCGCACTTGGCATCTTGGATCATGGTCCATGGACCTGGAGCTCACATATATGAGACGTAATGTATGGAAACATTATCATTCAGGGTGTTTGATTCAGTTGTAAGCCTAAGGGCATATTCATTTGAGAGAGAGAGAGAGAGAGCACGAGCAACTTGTAATCTCGGCCTAGCGTCGCTTGTAATCTTTACTTCATATCAATAAAGAGCTTATTTTGGATTCAATACTTGTGTTTATTCTATGTTTCTGTTAAGATGACTCAGTAAACTAGTTATCAACAGCCATTTCGATATTTTCCTTGCCCGGGGACAATGATTGAAACGATCGTCCCGCGAGAGCGCTAGCACGGTGATTCGCGCCTAGCGGGGACGATCGATTCTTGCGGGAGATCGGGACGTGACAACTTACCTTGCAATGACGCTATCCTTACCAGGCCCTTCGTCGGATCATTGGCGGGGGTAGCTTTTGATTAGTTCTATATTCTCGAAGATAACTATATCTCTTCATTTGATGGCCCCAAGTGTCTGTTTCTTAGGAGATTCTATGAGGCAGGAAATGATATAACGATATCTTCTCTGATGGACGTCACCCAAGGAGAGAAGGAACTGACGAGAAACTACATCGAGCGGTTCTGACAGGCCATGCTAAGGTTTATTTTGGGTAATCCCGAGGACACACTCATGGAGATGTGTCGGAAGAACATGCTCCCGGTAGTCAGCCTCTGGATGGGCGAGAGCCAGTTTAAGGACTTGACAACGTTCATTATAATTGTTGTCAACACTGAGAAAAAGCTCAAAGATGCTCGACACTTGGGGATCCATATCCCTACTGCTGAGAAAAAGGGCAAGCGTCCCAAAAATAATAATAATAATGGTGGTAATAGCAGCCGCGACAAAAAAAGAAAATAGACTTTGGTCGCTACCTTGACCAAAAAGCCTGAGAAAAAGCCGGCGGAGGCTCCAAAACCAAAGGAGACTTACTCTTTCGAAGATGCTGATGTCAAACCCATCTTCAACATGCTGATACAATAATGTAAAATCTGGCTCCCCGACGTCAGACGTTGTGGTGCCCTGTACCCCTATTCGGGGAGCGTGGCTAAGAAATACAAATCGATATCATTCGATCGGGATAGATTGAATGAAGATCTTATCCTCATTATGGATTTTCTTCTTCAAAATTGATTCCCATATTCAGTGGATCGTGCCCCAAGGATGCACTTAGCGGCAGAGTCAAGAGGGACCTCTCCATTGTAAGTTTTCTTGCCTTAGTTTTCGTTGTCATCTGGTTGCTTTTGTGCTTTTGAGTTGGTTTTTGGATTTGTATTTTCTTGAACGGTTTTGATGAATTTTATTACTTTCGTTCATTGAACTATATTTTATTTCGAGCTTGGAAAGTGTAGAAGAGGTATTGATCATCTGTTCGTGATAATGCAGGTGATCATGCAGTAGACGACGTACGAGCGAAGTCTGTCACGACCCGCCCCCGGTTTAGGGGCACGAGTGCGTGGGTACGTCCAGCCTACGCCGCAGCATCGGCGGTAGAACACTGTCAAGGTCTTGATACTATCTAACTAATGTCACGCAAGCATCAAATCTCCATTAGGAGGCACGGATGACACAAATAAGATGAACATATACTCAATCACAGGATTACAGCACGATAAGATTTCGAATAATAAAACTAAAATTAAACACAACACAAGTCCACAAGAAATAACTTAACTTAACAATATCCAAGAATCATCAAAAGGCCGGAGACAAATCCGGTACCAAATAGTCTACTAAAAGAAAATAAACAGAAACTAATGATTTCCGGCTAGAACTCTGGAATCACAACTAAACTACCAAATCTGCAGCTACTCACCATATGGTCCATAAAGTGTCGGACAGCGG
The DNA here is from genome assembly GCA_036927795.1 of Iris macrosiphon. Classification (NCBI taxonomy): domain Eukaryota; kingdom Viridiplantae; phylum Streptophyta; class Magnoliopsida; order Asparagales; family Iridaceae; genus Iris; species Iris macrosiphon. Next base: position 5,759,508 of record JAYESA010000003.1, read on the forward strand.
TCCTCTAAGGCATAGTCTGGAAAAATGTTTCCAGTCAGGAAGGAGCAAAGCAACAATCTCAAATAACAGTTCCATTAATTGATAATGTCTATAATACAATAAAACATGTCATGCTAGCTACTGAGAAGACAGTGAAATAAATGCAATGGCAATTTCTAAAAGAGACAGGCAATATGATATAGTCAGTGCATGTATGGAAATAAAAAGAACAAGGAACAGTATCATATACGGGTGATGTAGTATATGATTTAAAATAGGGAACTGTAACTATTCTAAGTGGTTTGAGATTGTAGTTTCAAAATGTGATCGGCTTGGGACATGTACAATTGCTACAGTCTGGCTAATCATACGTGGGGTATGATTAACACCAATAATATAAACTTGTACGATAGGTATTTGATCACATTTCTCACTAGCAATTTCCCCGCCCCCAACTAGTACTGTGGATCCAATCATGACACGTCACGAATACACAACATTGTCTAATGTATTATGTACAATGTCTAATGTAAATGTCAATGTAAATATCGTGTATAATGTCAATACGATAATCAAGGTAACATCTCATGACTGCAGATCCAAGCTATACTAGTCCGTGTAGCACAGTGTCAAAGATTCAGTTGTAACATTTCAAGATCATTGAACTTATAGCTATTATCAAGAATTGGAAATTATCAGAGAATGTACTTGCCTTGGTCCTTAGCTGGTATTTATGGATGTCCTGTTCCAGAGTATCCCCTGGGTAAAACCAACAGTCCTATCAACACATTACAATATAACATTGGTAACAGAAGCTATCCTAACACACAATAGAAATACACTGGCCTTAGGGCTACGCTAGGTACGGTAGGGGTCATCTACTAGATAGGCCAACTACATATATATTAATATCCCTTAATTACAATAATAGCTATAAGTATAAATCTATACACTTTAAATAAAACTAATACTTGTATGTACATACAACATATCTCAAATTAAATACAACTACAAAATATACATGTATATATATATTATAAAAATGTACTAAGGGTTTATACAAAATATACCTACACATATATATCTATGTCAATTGAACAATAAAGATATATATATACACACCAAAAATAGTACGTATACTATTATTTTTATATACTAATTTATACCAATTAAACATACCTTGAAAATATGCTAAGTGTTTATATATTAAAAATGCTTATAGTAGAACACGTATTTATATTTATCAAATTAAACACATATACAATGTATACGTATATATTTTAAAAAACATGCCAAGGGTTTATAAAATATATATACACATATATATATATGCCAATACATTATAGATATATTATTAAATACTAAAACACATTTTTAATACATGTTTAACATTTAATGAAAAATAAAATATACATGTACATATATATATAACACACAAAAGAATATATATATGTATACTAATTATATATTTACTAAATTACAATTACCAACATATACTGAAATATATATACTATGCTAATACATTATTTAAACATTTTATTACATGCACAAAATATATTTTTGAAATTATATCAAGTATATATATATATACAAAATATATATATATACCAAACTTAATTATAGAATTTATTTAAGTACCTATTATACTCATATAATTAGATAATAATATATTCATATGCCAATTTCACATTAATTAAATATATAAATACTTTATATTATATATACAGATTAAATTAATTACATATACTAATTACTTATGTATGTATACATTTACCATCATTGAATTAAATAGACAAAATATATTTACAAAATATATATACATTCTAGTGAATACACCCACAATACATTATACAAGGTATTTATATATATATACCATACCAATATATATTAAACATTAATTTAATTTAATACTATACACATTTATTAATATATATACAAAATATACATTGGTTATATATACCTATACTAATTCTCATTACTTAAATATATAACAAACATATATATATACATTATATATATATATATATTTACATATATACATATATACACTATACTATACATTAATAATAAAATAAATAATATACGTATACATATTTTAAATACATACAATATATATTAAACATATACTATACTAAGCACATACATGTATACATTAATTTAAAATTACAATTACATATACAATTTACATGTTAATATATACATATACGTATATATATATAAAGATATATATATATATTTATAAAGATATATATATATATATATATAAAAAGAGAGAGAGGAGACTTACAGAGAGGGGGTTGCCGCCGGCCGCCGGCCGGAGGGGAACTGGCCGGTGGAGGAGCAGCCGCAGCAAGGGAAGGGGAGCAGCCGGACAGGAACTCGGCGCCGGAGCAGCCGCCGGACTGCGGGCAGCGGGTTCAGCCAGAGGGAGGAGCCGCCGGACGCACGGGAAAGCCGCTGGCCGGCCCGCCGGAGAGGGCAGGGACCGCCGGTGCACAGGGAAAGGGTTGGTGAACAGTAAGTTTCCCCCCTTTAACAATTATTTGAATTCAAAATCAAGAAGAAAAGAAGAAGGGAAGAAGAGGAAGAAGAAAGAAAAGAGAAGAAGAAAGGAGAAGGAGAAGATTTAACCTACGTTGGGGAGAGGGGCTTGAGGAATTTTTGGAGGCTTGTGAGGTGGGGGAAAACCTAGGTTTCTAGGGATTAGGGTTGAGGTAGACATGTCATTAAATAGGATGAGAGAGGGTGTGATGGAGGGTTGTGATGGGTCAATTTCAAATGAATGGTTAGGATTGAACATGAGAAAATTATTCATGGGGAATGAGGGTTCTTAATTAAAATTAATAGGCTCCCTCATTGATTAAAATAATTGGGTGAGGCCACAAAATGCCAATTTGCAATTTGGCCCCCTTAAATTTGGGAAATTGCACAAACACATGAAATGACGAAAATTGGGCGGGCGATTCGGGGTCCGATGTTTTGTAGGGTCAGGGGACTCTGTAAGATGGGTATGGGCTGAATTTGCAGGGCACTGGAATTAATTTGGGATTTTAAAATCAGATAAAATGGTATCCTCAAATTAAATAGAAATAAATGCAAGTTGTGTTCGACAATTAATTAGGAGTACTTGGGGTTAAAATCAGATCAAGTCATCAATACCAATATTGAAGAAGACTCAGAACAGAGTATTACCCTAATTTGGGCCGCACGAAAAATAGGTCAAGATGGCCTCCAATTTTCGATTGGAACGCACAACGTTACAAAAATAGGAAATTAAAAATAACGTCCGCGACGATTTTTGTGCGGCCAGAAACAATGCACAAGGAGCAAAATTATGAGTTGCAAAAAATAGCAGAATTGAAGGCGGCATATCTAGAGCAAGATTGTGAAATTTGTTGGAAGACAAAAGTCTGGATAGTGCTCCAAATATCGAAGCAAAGGCAATGCGCAAAAATATTAAATAAAATACAGTAATTAATTACAATCTCCAAATATTAAATTCTAGATAAAATAATAAAATCCAGAACCCTATAATTCCGACAGGTGTTCGTCTACTGGGCTTCTAGGTCTAGTCTGCTAGCTAAAATAAAATAAATAAACACTGCATATAATTATATATTTAATTACACATCGCACAAAATTATTTAAATCAAATACACTATCATGCAATTAATTAATTGTAAATAACATAATATTAAATATTGTAAAAATTCGAAAATACCCCTGTTTTCGGAATGTGGTAGTGACAAGTCTACCCACCTTAAAAGAATTTCGTCCTCAAAATTTAAAATCCTCATACTAGTGTTTAAATCATACACACTATTATTCCCGCAAATTTAAATCCATTAACCATGAAATTAGGTTATAATCCGCAATGTCTTTTCACAAATAAAATTTCTGTAATTATTTCATTCCTCGGAATAAAAATCAAAGTCCATTTGTCAAAATTCCCTTGAAAGTTTTGAGTTAATAATTCAATAGCCGGAATTTAATATCCACTCCTCAAGATACTCAACATTATGATATTTAAGGATTCTCCAATTGTTATATCCAATTATAAAGTTCAAAAATTCATAACTTGCAATTAAATAAATACATTGATAAATCTCCCAAAATTTCCAAATTAATAACCAACTTAAACATGTCATAATCTTTCCTGGAATTAATACATCATAATTTCCGTCATGTTAAATTCTTGACCCTTTATTTAAATCAATGTTTATCCTCGAATTTTTAAATCCTCGATGGTTTTATTTATGTATTTATTCCCATCAAATTAAATTCCTTAAATCATATAATCATGAACTACTCCATATTGTTATTTCACAATAAATTCTTTCAAAAATTCTATAATTATCATATCCCAAAAAAAATCTTCAAAATAAATCAAATCCCATTCTTATCACAATATCCTCCAAAATTTTAAGTTAATAACGAAATACAAGAATTTAATATTCAATCCTCTAATTGAAATCCAGTCAGTGCATATTTCAAAATTGAATCTCGTCCCCAATTTGAATTTAACACTAATCCATTTGTGTTCTTATCCCTCGATTTATATATATATATATATATATATTTTTTTTTCCATAATATGCAACGATGTAATACTTATGGAACCTCCAATACAATATTCAAAATATAAGTTAACAACTTGCAGTCCAACAATATATCGATGGCCTTCTTAAATTCCTCAAATTCAATGATAAATTCCATCATTTCAAAATTTTCAAAAAATCAATGATTTAACAAAACTTCAATTACGCCATATTAAATTCCCAACTCTTTATTTAATTTAATATTTTCCCTCAAAATTTTAGGCACCTTGTCTCTCTTTGTCAAGTCATAACCTCTTCGTTAATCTTTTACTATAGTTAAATCCTCAACAATCAAAGTCTAAGAGAATTCTACCTACACCCATACAACATGCAACTTAAAGGAATTATGTATGATCATGGTGTCTTTTGCCAGGGTATTACAGTCTCTGTAACAGGGGTACTACTAACTACATTATAACAAGAAATTATGCATACAATTATTGTACCAAGGAATCAATCAATTAATCAAGTAGATAGGAACAGAATGAAGGAAAGAACAGAACTTGTTAACACATTACCTGCAGTATCGGTCTCCTCGACCGTCATCGCAAATGCTCGCCCTGCTGGGGTGGTTCCCTTTGCGGGTGCTGAGCAACATGCGGTTCTACAGGTAGCCTAACTGGATCTCTATAATTTGGAGTCGCGCGCTGGTTGGAAGAATAAGGAACTCGAAGACAATCCCTTATTCGATGTCCCGCAGCGCCACAGTGCAAACAAAGTCCCAGCCTCGTTCTACAGCTCTTCCGAAGGTGACCTGGCTTCTTACAGAAATAACAAGTTCGTTGATCCTGCTGTACAGGAACTGGTGCCGGGTACTGCTGTTGATACTGAAATGCCCTCGGCTGCCACTGGCCAGGATACTGCTAGGCAACTCTCTCAACTGTCTGTAGTGCCATCTGGTGAGCGTTCTCCATGCTCTCTCTCATTAGCTCGGTTTGTGCCTGGTGCGCTTCTGCTTGCACCCTCTGAGCCTCAGCTTGAACTCGCTGAGCATCTGCCGCCATTCTCTGGGCCTCTACCATGCCTTGGATCAAGGTGAACATCTGTGCTCCGTCAATGGGCAAACCTCCGGGAATCAGAGTCGGTGGAGGAGGAAGGTCGTCCGTCACAGCTGCGGCAATCTTCTGAACAGGTGGAGGAGGAGGGTCACCTACGTGCATCGGAGATGTAGGAGGAACTACGGCTGTCTGTCCATCAGGTGGAGAGGTGGCAGACCCCTCTAAAGCTGATGTTCCTGCTCTCATAGACCATGTCTGCGGCGACATCCTGAAGACAGATCCCAAAGATTCAATTTAGGCAAAATACGATATCATCAAGGAAGGACAGTACAGTTCTAAGGAACAACATTCAAGATAAAAGATTTGAATAATCCTAGTTGATTGCACAGATCAAAGATGCATCCATGGTTGATACCTCTATCCCCTAGGTACCACAGTTCTTCTTGAAGCATACTCACTGCTAGCTTCCTTACCTACTGCAATCGCTGATACTAGTTATTCTTATCACTCTATGCATATCAATTGCAACACTCTATACTAAGTACTGCACTTTCTAATACAACCCTTGATGAACACCCTAGTCAGTTTGCAGTGAAATCTCAATCACGCTCAAGCCAACCGATCCTTACACATGCATCTTATCTACTTATATACTAATATATCTCTCTCACTATAAGATTTTATCCTCAATTAAAATACCTCAAAATAACTCCTCGAATAAATTTTAAAGTAAAAATGCATACACTTTCCTCAAGGTTAATTATTTAAATACTAAAATGAAACTTAATCACACAAAATCCTTACAGACTTGTCTAGGTTTATTGAATCGAATCTGAATCCTCAAAAATAAAATTTTAATAACCATATTTCAATTCTTAAATTTCAAAATTTTGCAATTCATTGAAATCTTCAAAATAAGATTTTATTAACATAATATCTCAACCTCTCAAAATTTTTAAAATTTGAAATTCATTTTCAATCCTCAAAATTAAAATTAAAATCCACCTTTCGTAGTCCAATAGCCCTAATGTTAATCATTTTCACTGTCCTCATCGACGTGTGTTATCAGATAATATCATAATTCAGTCTGCAAATTCTTTTTAATATGAAATTAACTCTATAATGAAACCCTAAATCCTAACTTAATACCTTAATTAACAACAATCAAAGCAATATCAACAAGGGAGAATGGACAGAACAAGGGAATGATTGTAAATTGGAAGTTTTAACAAAATTCTCAGGGGTCATCCCAGGAATCTCTCAAGGAATTGTGATTGAGTATTTGCTCTCGTCCTAGTATCCTATGTCCTAGATCCTATAGCAGGCACGCAGTAGTATAACAAGGATGTCACACTACTACGACATCGCTCTAATTGCGAAGTCTGACCTGCATGGGCCACCACTAAAAACATGTCACGACCCGCACCCGGTTTAGGGGCACGAGTGCGTGGGTACGTCCAGCCTACGCCGCAGCATCGGCGGTAGAACGCTGTCAAGGTCTTGATACTATCTAACTAATGTCACGCAAGCATCCAATCTCCATTAGGAGGCACGAATGACACAAATAAGATGAACATATACTCAATCACAGGATTACAGCACGATAAGATTTCGAATAATAAAACTAAAATTAAACACAACACAAGTCCACAAGAAATAACTTAACTTAACAATATCCAAGAATCATCAAAAGGCCGGAGACAAATCCGGTACCAAATAGTCTACTAAAAGAAAATAAACAGAAACTAATGATTTCCGGCTAGAACTCTGGAATCACAACTAAACTACCAAATCTGCAGCTACTCACCATATGGTCCATAAAGTGTCGGACAGCGGTCCTCTAAGGCATAGTCTGGAAAAATGTTTCCAGTCAGGAAGGAGCAAAGCAACAATCTCAAATAACAGTTCCATTAATTGATAATGTCTATAATACAATAAAACATGTCATGCTAGCTACTGAGAAGACAGTGAAATAAATGCAATGGCAATTTCTAAGAGAGACAGGCAATATGATATAGTCAGTGCATGTATGGAAATAAAAAGAACAAGGAACAGTATCATATACGGGTGATGTAGTATATGATTTAAAATAGGGAACTGTAACTATTCTAAGTGGTTTGAGATTGTAGTTTCAAAATGTGATCGGCTTGGGACATGTACAATTGCTACAGTCTGGCTAATCATACGTGGGGTATGATTAACACCAATAATATAAACTTGTACGATAGGTATTTGATCACATTTCTCACTAGCAATTTCCCCGCCCCCAACTAGTACTGTGGATCCAATCATGACACGTCACGAATACACAACATTGTCTAATGTATTATGTACAATATCTAATGTAAATGTCAATGTAAATGTCAATGTAAATGTCGTGTATAATGTCAATACGATAATCAAGGTAACATCTCATGATTGCAGATCCAAGCTATACTAGTCCGTGTAGCACAGTGTCAAAGATTCAGTTGTAACATTTCAAGATCATTGAACTTATAGCTATTATCAAGAATTGGAAATTATCAGAGAATGTACTTGCCTTGGTCCTTAGCTGGTATTTATGGATGTCCTGTTCCAGAGTATCCCCTGGGTAAAACCAACAGTCCTATCAACACATTACAATATAACATTGGTAACAGAAGCTATCCTAACACACAATAGAAATACACTGGCCTTAGGGCTACGCTAGGTACGGTAGGGGTCATCTACTAGATAGGCCAACTACATATATATTAATATCCCTTAATTACAATAATAGCTATAAGTATAAATCTATACACTTTAAATAAAACTAATACTTGTATGTACATACAACATATCTCAAATTAAATACAACTACAAAATATACATGTATATATATATTATAAAAATGTACTAAGGGTTTATACAAAATATACCTACACATATATATCTATGTCAATTGAACAATAAAGATATATATATACACACCAAAAATAGTACGTATACTATTATTTTTATATACTAATTTATACCAATTAAACATACCTTGAAAATATGCTAAGTGTTTATATATTAAAAATGCTTATAGTAGAACACGTATTTATATTTATCAAATTAAACACATATACAATGTATACGTATATATTTTAAAAAATATGCCAAGGGTTTATAAAATATATATACACATATATATATATATGCCAATACATTATAGATATATTATTAAATACTAAAACACATTTTTAATACATGTTTAACATTTAATGAAAAATAAAATATACATGTACATATATATATAACACACAAAAGAATATATATATGTATACTAATTATATATTTACTAAATTACAATTACCAACATATACTGAAATATATATACTATGCTAATACATTATTTAAACATTTTATTACATGCACAAAATATATTTTTAAAATTATATCAAGTATATATATATATATACAAAATATATATATATACCAAACTTAATTATAGAATTTATTTAAGTACCTACTATACTCATATAATTAGATAATAATATATTCATATGCCAATTTCACATTAATTAAATATATAAATACTTTACATTATATATACAGATTAAATTAATAACATATACTAATTACTTATGTATGTATACATTTACCATCATTGAATTAAATAGACAAAATATATTTACAAAATATATATACATTCTAGTGAATACACCCACAATACATTATACAAGGTATTTATATATATATACCATACCAATATATATTAAACATTAATTTAATTTAATACTATACACATTTATTAATATATATACAAAATATACATTGGTTATATATACATATACTAATTCTCATTACTTAAATATATAACAAACATATATATATACATTATATATATATATTTACATATATACATATATGCACTATACTATACATTAATAATAAAATAAATAATATACGTATACATATTTTAAATACATACAATATATATTAAACATATACTATACTAAGCACATACATGTATACATTAATTTAAAATTACAATTACATATACAATTTACATGTTAATATATACATATACGTATATATATATAAAGATATATATATATAAAGATATATATATATATATTTATAAAGATATATATATATATATATAAAAAGAGAGAGAGGAGAGGAGAGGAGACTTACAGAGAGGGGGTTGCCGCCGGCCGCCGGCCGGAGGGGAACTGGCCGGTGGAGGAGCAGCCGCAGCAAGGGAAGGGGAGCAGCCGGACAGGAACTCGGCGCCGGAGCAGCCGCCGGACTGCGAGCAGCGGGTTCAATCAGAGGGAGGAGCCGCCGGACGCACGGGAAAGCCGCTGGCCAGCCCGCCGGAGAGGGCAGGGACCGCCGGTGCACAGGGAAAGGGTTGGTGAACAGTAAGTTTCCCCCCTTTAACAATTATTTGAATTCAAAATCAAGAAGAAAAGAAGAAGGGAAGAAGAGGAAGAAGAAAGAAAAGAGAAGAAGAAAGGAGAAGGAGAAGAATTAACCTACGTTGGGGAGAGGGGCTTGAGGAATTTTTGGAGGCTTGTGAGGTGGGGGAAAACCTAGGTTTCTAGGAATTAGGGTTGAGGTAGACATGTCATTAAATAGGATGAGAGAGGGTGTGATGGAGGGTTGTGATGGGTCAATTTCAAATGAATGGTTAGGATTGAACATGAGAAAATTATTCATGGGGAATGAGGGTTCTTAATTAAAATTAATAGGCTCCCTCATTGATTAAAATAATTGGGTGAGGCCACAAAATGCCAATTTGCAATTTGGCCCCCTTAAATTTGGGAAATTGCACAAACACATGAAATGACGAAAATTGGGCGGGCGATTCGGGGTCCGATGTTTTGTAGGGTCAGGGGACTCTGTAAGATGGGTATGGGCTGAATTTGCAGGGCACTGGAATTAATTTGGGATTTTAAAATCAGATAAAATGGTATCCTCAAATTAAATAGAAATAAATGCAAGTTGTGTTCGACAATTAATTAGGAGTACTTGGGGTTAAAATTAGATCAAGTCATCAATACCAATATTGAAGAAGACTCAGAACAGAGTATTACCCTAATTCGGGCCGCACGAAAAATAGGTCAAGATGGCCTCCAATTTTCGATTGGAACGCACAACGATACAAAAATAGGAAATTAAAAATAACGTCCGCGACGATTTTTGTGCGGCCAGAAACAATGCACAAGGAGCAAAATTATGAGTTGCAAAAAATAGCAGAATTGAAGGCGGCATGTCTAGAGCAAGATTGTGAAATTTGTTGGAAGGCAAAAGTCTGGATAGTGCTCCAAATATCGAAGCAAAGGCAATGCGCAAAAATATTAAATAAAATACAGTAATTAATTACAATCTCCAAATATTAAATTCTAGATAAAATAATAAAATCCAGAACCCTATAATTCCGACAGGTGTTCGTCTACTGGGCTTCTAGGTCTAGTCTGCTAGCTAAAATAAAATAAATAAACACTGCATATAATTATATATTTAATTACACATCGCACAAAATTATTTAAATCAAATACACTATCATGCAATTAATTAATTATAAATAACATAATATTAAATATTGTAAAAATTTGAAAATACTCCTATTTTCGGAATATGGTAGTGACAGAGTCTTAGAGCACCTATTCTATTTTCTCTCTTCAACCAACTTGTGAGTATCTATAATTCGATTTAGTTGACCCTTCTTTCAAGTCTTCACATCTAAAACCTTGCTTTTTTTATTATTCCGATCAAACGATACCATAATAACTAAAAGATGTCAAGATAAAAAAGGAATAGACTTGGATTACTTTATGCTTGTCAATCAACTTGTAAACGGTTACCTTGTTGCATGCTAGTTCGTTAGAATGTTTTTTATAATGCTTTAATTTTATTTAGAGTATATATCCTTCTTCTATGAATGTGCTATGTATAGAACACACCTTGCTATGCAATAAACTGATCAGAAAGACTATACAAAATAGATTATGCCAATATAACTCATCTCGTGCTTGTATTGCCTTAAACTGTACCATTTAATAACTTAATATTAGACGCCGTTGGTCACGGATAACTTGTGCACAAGGTTTCTGGATCCTACGGCCGGCCGTCAGGGCACTTGGGCCGATCCCATCCGGACGGAATGGACTGTATAGTCGTATGTATCGACAAAAATGGCATATAGCGGGGGCTCACCACCTGCATTGCATACCCTTCCGTCTTGAGACTATAACTCATACTTTATGGCATCATGCCAGTAATCCCCTCGTATATTTAAACTATACAAGCTAACTATATCTTCGTGGCAGGGATGGTCATGGTAAGTATTTGTGCAGGTGGTTCAGACGGGCAGATAAAAGTCACCGAACGGTGTCATATTTAATTCAGTAAATTTTTATATCAAATGCTTGCTTGTAAAATAAACTAAGGCAAGATAGAAAGACCACAAATAACTTGCATGCTTCATATAAACAACGTGTTGATTGGTATAGTTGGGTTAGCTCGCCTTTACCAGTGCATTTCGATGTACTGACCCTTGTTGAAACAGGTTCCCCACACCAAGGAGATCCTACGAGGAGCTAGAGTGACTTCCCAATTCAGGAGCGAAGTCTGTGCACACAACTCCATGTGCAGGTGGTACAGTCTGTGCACACAACTCTTGGAGCACCTTAGAAGAAGCATTTGGAAGATCCAGGAGCTCGTGCACACAACTTATGCAACTCCATGGAAAGGCGATAGCTTTGCCTGAAGGTACCTTTTCTTTTAAAGTTTAGTAAAAGGATGTAATGTACATGACAGTTATCTTATTTTGCGTCCACTTTTGTAAATCCGTGCGGCAATTATCTGACTTATTCAAGAGTTTGTAAAAGATGGTCATTATCAATAAAGAGAACTTTTTCATATTTTAACTTTGTATTTCAATTATCTGCGTACTCTGAATATGTGCTCGTTATGTAAAAAATACCTTGGCCTTGTGCGTTGTGCAACCTAGGCACGCACAACGTTATGCCCAGGGGACGACTATCGATTCTACAGAATTAGGGCATGACAGATGTCGGCCTGAGGTAGCTAAGATTGCCAACCTGAATTACTGTTACTTCCACCGCTACGTCCATCACCCGACGCAGGAGTGCTATACCCTGAAGCGATATATCCAATGTCTGATAGACACCGAAGCTCTTTCTCTGGACTTTGATGATGTATCAGTAGCCGCCAACATGGTGTCCCTCTAGTTTAGCAACTTTCCACCAACGAAAACCCAAGATGGAGTAGTCTCGGTCCCTAAGGCGACCATGGAAGTGGTCAACCTTCCACCAGCCCGAGACCAGACGACTGGGCTAATACCTCTTGCCATACCATGTGGAGAGGTTATGTGGGTCCATCTCGACCTTGTGTCAGACTTGACACAGCCTGCGATATCCTCCATCGCCAAATCTAAAGGCAGGAAATCCAAGACCTGTTACAAAGTTTCCTTCTCGACTGAAGAGCTGGCAGTAGGTGCAATAAGGTCAGGCGCAATATAACAACCAATACATGGTGATATGCCCTCAGTTTCACACCATATCATTAGGATCCTGGGCCATCTCAGCCCCCACCGGTGGATAAGTCCAAACAGAAGGAGACACGCTTCGATAAATTGTTGCACAAGAATACACCACAAGGGCTGGAGAGGCCCTATAATTTTGACATCTTAGCACAATTAGCCCACACTCCGGCAAAATTCTCACTATTTAAGCTTTTGCAGCTCTCTAAAGACACTCGGGCTGCCCTGAGTGAGGCACTGCAGAACGTCGATATATACCTGGCGCAAGTCAAGCCGTAAACCGAAGATCATGTTGCTTGTCCATATTATAATAATGACATGGATGCGATACCCAATATCGTCTTCTCGCAATATGATATGTAGCTCAAGAATAATAGGCACGATCGACCCCTGTACTATACAGAATATATTTGCGATATCAAGGTGGACCAAAAACATGTTGACCCAGGATCGTCGATCAGCATCATTCCGAGAAGTTTTCTTCGGACCCTAGGGATCCCCATGTATCGTCTAGCGGCTACTAATACTGCCATCAGTGGCTTCAACAAGGGGAAGAGCTACCCTCTAGGCAAAATTTGCCTAAAATTCCATATCAGCGACTTAAAAATAGAGGTCACCTGCTACGTCATAGACGTAGATACTTCCTACAATATCTTGGTAGGACGTCCGTAGATACATGAACATAGGATCGTGCCATCCACACTCCACCCTCCACCAGTGCCTAAAATATATAACGAACACAATTTTGTCAAAACAAAGTTTACTAACATCGATCTGTTTAAGGGTATCGAGATATACTACTCTGACTCGATCCTCTACAAGAAAGTCCGCCAAGATGAAGGTGGCAACAAAGCCGACAATGAAGTCGAGGCCACAACAGCACTCGAGGAGCCAATAAGAATCTGCCTCAAGGCACGCACTCATGATACGGCCGTACATCTCATCGACAAAATGCTCAGGAAGGTACCTGTCATGCCCCAGTTCTAAATATAAGGAACTGAGCCATGTGGCATTGGCCAGCGGATACACTCTGATGGGCATCCCAATCTAATGGACCCGTTGTAGTGCACCTAAGCTGTAAAGTACAATAATATAATCCAATATTTAAATATAAGCAATGTAAATAATCTCATCCACAAATATTAGAATATGAAACATATAGAGAAAATAAGTCTATTAATGTGTAGAAAGAAAATAAGTCTGAAAATAAATCATAATACAAAACAGATAGAGTTACACGGGAACAAACCTACTACTATAAGTACTGAATGAAAGAAAGCAATAAGATAACTATGACCGATATCTGCTAACTAGATAATAATACCGGACCCAAGGTGAAGTCACTATCGGTGATCATGTGAAGTCCTCGGAAAGGATCTCGTCCTCTACTTCAAGTCCTGCTCCTGGATATACACCCGGTTCGTACTCCTCCGGGTAGTTCTCCTCACCTATGTTTGGAAGTGAACCAGGTCCTCAGAGGAACATAACAAGGTACAAAAATAGTATGCCATAGAAAAACAGAAAGAAAATATGTGATACGCTGGTGTAATCTAGAATAACCACCTAAGTGAGACATAACTTGAAGATAATGTTCGACTTGTGGGCTTTCCAAATATAAATTCGTAGCTCTGAGGCACAGAGACACACGGTGCATACCCGTAGCTCCGAGCACAGTGACACACAGTAAGTACTACGACTCCAGATACAGGATCTCTACGTAAATAAGGATATATATATAGTGCATGCAAAGTAGTAGGGCGTCTAGTAACTGTCTTTCCCTCATAATACGATCAACGAGATGCATCCACAGATCACTGAGCCTGAACCTCTATATAAACAGTCTCGTCATACTGAAGTAACTAGCACCAATCACGATCCTATAGTCATTACAGGTTCCAGTCATGTTGACAACATCAGGATACAGAAAGTCTGGCACGATAACAGTGTCTAAATATGTCCTAGGGTTTCGATGTAACCAGGTAAGTGTACTAGACGTTACCGATGAACTTCTACCTGGATCCGAATGCTGAAGGCGGGGCTCCGGTACAACGTCCAAGTCCGAGGATCCAAAAGTACCTATAGATAATATAGAAATTAATTAATAATCTAGCTCGAAACTATCTTAATGAATAGATGACATCATGAACTAACATAGATTTTTGTCTTAGTTACAAAACTCACATCTAAGTTACTAACTAGTGGGTTGACCAAAGTTGACTAGGGAAACGTTACATCAAGTACGAAATCACCAAATCACATAACGTACATAATACTAGTTTTCATCAATTGTTGATTCGATTATCTATAAATAATGTTCATTCTCAATCATACCATCAAGGCTACCTAACCAAAATTTATTTGAACAAAATCCTCACCATTCATGCATTTCACACATATATATAAACCCAAACAATTAATGCTATTAATCTTGGATATAAACTAAACATGGGTATTTGATAAAGTGTTCACAAGTATTGTTCAAGGGAACCTATAACCTAACTAGGGTTTCTTTTAATGAATATGAGAGTTACAAAAATAAATAAAGAAGTAGAAGAAGCAAGGAGTGATACCAGAGGTGGCATTCGGTGGTGGAGGTGGTGTCCTAGCTGTTGCTGTCGTTGGTGGTGGTTGGCTGCGGTGGGCTGCTGTCGTGTGGTGGTGGTAGTGGTGGCTGGTGGTAGTGACAATGGTGGTGGTATTAACGGAATGGTAGAGGTGGTGATAGTAGCTGTGGTGGTAGTGTCAATGGTGGTGGTAGTGGTGATGGTGGTGTCGACGGTGGTGACATGAGTAGTGGTGTCAACGATGGTGACAGTGGTGGCGGTGTTGGCCGTGGTGACAGTGGTGGTGGTATTGGCTGTGGTGACAGTGGTGTTGGTGTTGGCTGTGGTGGCGAGGGTGGTCGAGGTGGTGGTGGTGGTGGTGCTCCGGCTGCTGCTGTGGCAGCTGATGGTGGAGTGGCTCGGTGGTGGTGATGGAAATGGTGATGGCGGCTATGGTGGGGAGGATGGTGCTCGGTGGTGGTGATGGTAGTTGTGCACAGCGATGGTGATGGTAGTGGTGCTCGGCGGTGGTGAGGAAGAAGAAGAAGAATGGGAAGGAGGTTCGGCTGAGAGAGGAAGGGAGGAGAGAGAGTGAGGTGAATAAAAAATGAGTTTCCTAGGGATTAGGGCCGGCCACATGGGGATGGAGGTGTGTGTCTCCTAAAATAGGGGGAATGGGTGGTTGTGATAGGGGGAGGTTTAAATCAAGGGCTAGGATTTAGTATGAGTTGATAAGAATGAATAATGACATGCAAAGAAAGAGAGAGAGAGAGAGAGTGTTGACCGGTCACATGACCCAAAGAGGTTTTTTATTTGGTTTGCACCAATAGGAGGTTGACACCTAGCAACCCTTTTGCATTTGGGTCCCTTAAAGTTTGGAGTTTACAAATAAAGAAAAAAGAGTGAGGATTTGATGTAGAAAAAATGGTATTTTTGTTTTGTAGGATGGAGAGGGTGTTGAGTATTTTGTATGAGCCTCATGATTGGGGGTACGAGTTTAGTTGGGGTTAAATTAAGTCGGTTCTACCAAATTAAATAAATATTGTGTCATTGGTGTTCTTAAATAAAATAGAGTCCATGGGGTCTCAATTGGGAGTGACACAAATGTCATGGACATTGTAGGCTTAGTATTTGTCTTGGGCCCCTTAATTAGTTAGGCGAAATGAGTTGAGTTTGTGTTCCCAAATCGATGAAAATAACATAGATACGAGGCATAGGATTAAAGAATTGATTTTTATGACTGAAAAGTTATACAATTAAAATAGAGCACAATGAAGTATGTTTGTGTATAACAGAAATGTCCAGTGCCTAGGATGGCTTGTCAGGTCAAGAGTGCAAAAATTTGTTAGAAAGTAAAGGCTATTGTTGTTCTCCAAATATTGTAGCAACGGTAGGATGCACCAAGAGTTTAAATTAAAGAACCAGTCTATATAACCCTAATTTCAAATCCTTAGACAACCTGAAGCAAAACCAAAACCCTCACCAAAACTAGTCTCCCTAAAAATTGTTGAGGGGGTTTATATCCTTCCCAACTTAGAAGAGTTTCGTCCCTAAAATTAAAAATAAAGCACGAATAAGAGTTGCGAGAATTAAAAAGTTAACAGGTACTTGAAATGCAATACATAAATTCGTACCTTGGTCCTCAAATAAATAAGGAAAACATTGTCGAATGGAATCCTCACGCACCCAGGTAGACTCTCTGACGAATGATGCTTCCATGCAACCCTGAACAGTCGAGTATCCCTACTGGCTGCTCCACATATAATAAACTGGGCCCAGCTATAATCTCTGAATGATCGAGCATGTGGCTAGGAACTGCCACGTATCTTCTCAACTGTGATATATAAAATATGTCGTGCACGCCTTCTAATGACGGAGGCAATACAAGACGATAAGCCACTTCGCTAACACGCTCCAAGATGTCAAAAGGTATGATGTACCTCAGACTCAGCTTGCCTCTTCTCCTAAATCTGATGGTACCACGAGTAAACGATATCTTCAAAAATACATGATCACCTTCCTTGATTTCAATTGGTCTACAGTGTACATCTGCCCAATTCTTATGCATGTCCTGTGCGGTGCAGAGATGGATCTGAATCTGCTTTACTTTCTCTACTGTCTGAGTCACCAAGTCTGGACCAAGTATCTGGCATTCTCCTATGTCACTCTAACACACCGGAGACATGCACTTTCTACCGTAAAGTGCCTCAAACGATGCCATCTGGATGCTTGCTTGGTAGCTGTTGTTGTAGGAAATTTTTACCAAGTGTAGATGGTCCTCTCAAGATCCTCCAAAGTCGATCATGCAAGCTCTCAGCATATCCTCTAGTATCTGAATCATGCGCTCTGACTGACCATCAGTCTGTGGATGATATACAGTGTTGAACTTGAGGCGAGTTCCTAGACTCTCTTGCATACTCCGCCATAAATATAACATGAATCTGGAATCATGATCCGATACAATACTGACAGGCACTCCATGTAGGCGTACTATCTGCCTCAAGGACATGTCAGCCAATATCTCCGTGGACTGCCCAACTCTGAAGGGCAAAAAATGTGCTGACTTGGTGAGTCAGTCCAGGACAACCCGGACTGCATACTTCCCGCTATGGATCCTAAAAAATTCTGTGACAAAGTCCATGGTAATGTGCTCCCACTTCCATGCAGGAATGAGAAGCGGCTGTAATAGTACTGCAGTCCTCTGATGTTCAGCCTTGACTTGTTGACGGACCAAACATCTTGCCATTAATCTTGCAATCTCCCTATTCATCCCATGCCACCAGTAGTGTTATCTCAAATCTTGGGATGAATAGAATAAATGAACTATGGGCCTCGGTCATCAACTCTTGGCGTAGCTCGCCTCTCGGAACATATAGGCAATCTTCATACCTCAACGTTCTGTCTTCGTGAATCTGGAGTCCCGTCTGCATGCCGACCTTTGTCCTCTCTCGCAGTCGTCGGAATCTCGCATTGGTTGTCAAGGCTACATTAATCCTCTCAGCCAATATAGACTAAACTTTTAGACTGGTCATCTTTCCATCTCTGCCTAACAATACAACCCCTATCCCGAGCTCCTAAAGATCCTCTAATAAATGTCGCTGAGTCGTCAAAAAGTATGCCATGGGCTTTCTTCTTAAGGCATCTTCTACAACATTCGCCTTGCCATGGTGGTACTGCAACTCAATATCATAGTCTGTCATCAACTTTAGCCAACGCCTCTGTCTCATGTTGAGCTTCTTCTGAGTGTAGACATACTTCAGACTTTTGTGATTTATGTAAATCTTAACCCGCTCTCCATAAAGGTAGTGCCACCATAGCTTTAGTACAAATATCATTGCAGCTAGCTCTAGATCATGTTTCTAGTAATTCTTCTCATAAACCCTCAGCTGTCTCGATGCGTAAGCTATCAACTTGTCGTGCTGCATCAGTATACATCCTAGTCCGCTCCTAGATGCATCGCTATACACCAAAAATCCTCCAGATCCAAAAGAAAGTGTCATATCGGTGTTGTCGTCAGATGCTTTTTCATCTCATCGAAAGCCATCTGACACTCCTCAGTCCAGATAAACTCCTTATTTTTATGCGTCAACCGCGTTATAGACACATTAATCCTTGAGAAGTTTTCCATAAACCTCCGATAATATCCGACAAGTCCGAGATAATCGTAACTGATGTAGGCGTAGGCCATGTCTCCACTGTTGCGATCTTCTCCGTGTCAACTGATAGTCCATTTTTAGTGATTATGTGACCAAGTAAAGGTACCCTATCCAAGCAGAACTCATACTTGCTGAGCTTGGCATACAGCCTCTCCTGCCTCAGCGTCTCCAATACGATCCTGAGATGCTTCTCGTGCTCCTCATGGCTCTTGGATATACTAAGATATCGTCGATAAATACCACCATAAACTTATCCAAGTATTGGTGGAAAATATTGTTCATCAGGCTCATAAATATTGCTAGCACATTGGTTAAACCAAATGGCATGACTAGAAACTCATAGTGCCCATACTTCGTCTGAAAAGCGATCTTCGGAATGTCCTCCTTTTTTACCTTGATCTGATGATAGCCATCTGAGATCGGTCTTCAAGAATACACATGCACCACTCAGTTTATCCAATAAATTATCGATGCACGATAAAGGGTACTTATTTTTTATCGTTATAGCATTTAGTACCCTATAATCGATGCACAAACGTACCGTCCCATCCTTCTTTGGCACAAATAAGATGGGTGCTCCCTATGGAGAAATACTAGCCTGAATGAAATCCTTGTCTAAAAGATCATCTACTTGGACATTCAACTCAACCAACTCTTTCGGTGCTAGTCTGTAGATGGGGGAGGTAACTGTCTCAGCTCCGGGAGTCAACTCTATAGTAAACTCTATCTCTCTGTTAGGTGGCAGGTCTGGAAGATCCTCGAAAAATACATCCTCAAACTCTTATATAATACGGGGGTACACTGGTTCACCTTCTGTAATGTGTGATGTGAAGGTAGGTTGGACACCATGCTCTCGGGCTCTCCGAAGAAACTCAAACTCAGGGTAATCCGGTGGTCTAAATATAATGCACCCACTTCGACAATCTAGAGTCGCATGGTATTGGCTCAACCAATTTATGCCTAAGACAATGTCATAGTTTGGCATGGATAAGACTAGAAATCGGGCACGCATCTCTCGCCCGCAAATAACTACTGGACAAGATCTACAAGTGTCGCTAACCGGTACTATTCTACCTCCCGTAAGAATCTTCTTAATCTTCGAAAGTGGTACAGTTGATATGATATGGGTAGCCACGAAACTAGCAGCTACGAAAGAGTATGTGGCACAAGAATGAAATAATACTACTGTTGGTAATGAAGCTACTAAAATAGTACCCGCGATTACCTCTCCAGCGGTCTCTGTCTCCTCAATGGTCATCCCAAAGACCTGGCGTTGTCCCGGTGCTGGTGCCCTCGGTTGCTTTCGAGCCTGCTGAAAACGAACTACCTGTGGGCCAAGGGTGGTCTCCTCTGAATTCCTTCTAGTACTGGTGGTTGCAGCGCTCCAACTCCTGTGTAGGGCAGCCTCGGTCCTTGAAAGACTGGCCAGGGGGGCTGCTGGTAGGGCCTCGGTGCTGGTAAGGCTGGTTGATGAACCATCGGTACTAGAATCCTCTGCTATGGGCAATCCCGAACTGCATGCCGGTCATATCCATATCTCATGCATAATCCCAACCTCCGCCGACAATCCCTCAACATGTGTCCCCTCTTGCCGCAGTAATGGCAAGTGAGAATCACTGGTCCCTACAAGGGTGCTTCTCTTTGCTATTGCGGTTCGCAGGTCCTCCCTGTGGTGATCAAACTGATGATGATGCATATGAGCGCTTCAGACTGGCCTCCATCTTGTTGATATGATCCTGGCATCGCGATGGTAACAAAACATCGGAGTAGGAGGTGGGGGCTATTGATCTAATAAATCTTTGTGTCTCAAAACTCAGGCCTTCGTAGAACTTCTCGGCCTTCTTCTCCTCAGTCGGAATCAAGTACGGGGCAAAATGGCTCAAGCGGAGGAACTCAACATTGTACTCCTCAATGGTCGAACTGCCCTACCTGAGGTTTTGGAATCGGTTCCGAAGTTCCATACTGATAGTAGAAGGAATAAACATCTCCTTGAAGAGCCTAGAGAATGTCATGTCCCGATCCCGAAAGGGTCAATCATCCTTGCTAGATCCTTTGCAGAACCGATCGTCCTCGCTAGGGGCGTAATGCCGTGCGAGCCTAGAGTTGCATTCGCACAAGGCAAGAACGTTCAGTGATAGGAACCTATTTGAAAACACAAGTTAGAAAACACATTCACAGATAGTTGAACACAAGTATAGGAAAAAATATACTTTTTATTGATAATTCAGAGTAATTTACATAGAGTTTACATTTGATGTGCCTCTCGGCTACTTGGTTTGCATTACAAAAGAAAAACTCAAAAGGCAGGGCGCGCTCCATCAGATAGTCCTCGTCATTCATACATTACGCCCTTGTATGGGTTGAAAATCCAAGCCTCCAAAATGGACTAACTTCAACGATACTTCAAAATAAAAGAGCTTCTAAGGCCTTCTCGTCTATCCACTAGCATTGTAATGACCCGTTCTGCTCAAGCGAACTGCCGATTCAAGCGGCAAAAGTGAAATGTCCCGACCCGCTTGGCTTCAACGAGAACACTCGTTTGAGGCAAGAGGATTTTTAGACTTGTCCCTTTAGGAGTTCCGGCTTAGGCTTTCAGAGGCTCGCACGGAGTATCCCTCGACCGAGGCAAATCATCTCTAAGGTGGGTGGCTATGATGAACTTATCTTTGCTTAGCCAGCAAATTTAAAATATGGATGTTATATGCTAGTCACTAGGTGAATCACCCCTGCATGCTAATAAGAATACAATACACCTAGCTAAGAGAATAATTCTAACTTGTATTATTTGTATTAGAATATGGAAATAAAATATTGCTTATGATTAGACCCTTGCATGCTACCTTTGCCTTGTGCAACTAGACCCCACTTTACCTCGAGTAGAACGATATAAACATTACCACCTTCATAGTGCACTACTGTACTTGTTACACAACACGACCCAAGATTATGTTCGCTCAGTAAGTCCCTTTAAGGTTTTACTCCTCGGCTTACCCTTGGGCCCGAAATAACGTAAATGCTTAAGTTTCCTGATGAATGTAATGCTGGCCTGCTTATATGTTAACTTGTACTTGTTGTCTCATTTCAATATTTGCCTTACGAAACTTATGCCACAATCAAGTAACACTATCATGTATCGTGCATGCATCTTGATATCCAGAAGACTATAAAATAGTTTTTCTGTATGATATGAACCTGCAAGTATCCGGGACCGTTAGATCGCTAAGGCAGTCCCCGCACCAGGTGAATGCATCAAGTCAAGTTTAGCTCTGAACAAAAATCATGTTAAGTAAAGCATAAATCACAGCTCATCGAACAATGTTCGTTCAGCAAAAGAATCAGAATTTTTATGTCATATTATGAATCTGGAATGACCCAAGACTTGCATGATCACTGATAACTCATGCACGAGGTATGTGGTTCCTCGGACGATCAGCGGGGCACCGGGATCGTACCGACCTAGGAGGAATGTTTGGTGTATTGTAGGGCAAAGTCGGTTATGGTATGCGATGCCGGCTTTGGTCGGGCAATACATGGTATTCGGGCCTTGGTAGGGCATACTACCTTGGACTGGCCGTCTACCCATGATAGTCGTTTGTATCGACGTGACTGTGTGCAATGGCTCTTCAGTATTCTCTGTTCGCCTATGAGTTGCTCATTTTGTATCAAGCATTGCACCTCGTTCCATCATGAGACTATAGATATTGTCCTTTATGGCTATGCCAGTGACCTTCTGTTCATATAGATAAGTCATCCTCGCTTAGCGGCAATCCGCGTGCGAGTTATTGCATCACATCCAATAAATCTAAAATAGCTAAACGATATGAGTATGAGACACTTGTGAGTAATAGAATCATTTGAACATCCAAAGCAACACCTTCGGATAATCTGTGAAACTCGTGTACCCGAAACACAATCTCTTTCGCTATACTTGTGTTTGCATATGCTATTGCCCCTGCATTTGTCATATATATACTCGTGCTTGAATTTACTTGGTTTGCCTTTGACAGGGAAGGAAATAAATAGTAAGTTGGTAAGTCTCGTCGTATTTCCTTTTGTATCACACGATGCACTGCCACATGAGATAGGCTTTTCATATATGCCATAAAACTGATCCTAAGGCAAAACTAGAAAGATAACTAAATAGATGGTGCATGGAACCTATTGAACATGTTTGGATTTGTCGAACGGGCGAGTAGCCTCCCCACCAGTGCATTCATGTACTGATAATCTACCAGATTGCTTGCAGGATGCGGGAGTACCTCGTTCAGTGCGGATGCCTCCATCGTGCGTGCTAAGGCATGGAGTTCACTCTGAAGCCTTGGAGTGTTGCGTCCGGAACTGAAACACATATATAAGACATAATATTGGAACATCGCCTGTACATCATTCCACAAATATAGCCACTTGGCACGCTTTTACTATTTCGGAGAGAGAGGCTTGAGCGTCTTGTAATCTCGGCCTAGCACCGCCTATAATACTTATTCAATATCAACAAAGAGTTTGTCTTACTCTATCCTTGTGTTATTCAATGCTTCTGCTATCGACGACTCAGTAAACTTCTCACCAATAGCCTATGCATTTATAATTCTGATGCACTCGGATAATCTGTGTGATTACGTGGCTTAGATCTCTTACCGCTAGCCAGAACTACGGGCTTGCAAGGGCGCGACTCACTCTCGTACGGCATCACGCCCAGATAGGTCAAAGTGATCATCCCACGGGAGCGCTGGCGCAGTAATTCTCGCCTAGCAGGGATGGCCGTTTAGTCTTGCGGGAGATCGGGGCGTGACATATTGGTATCAGAGCTTGGCTATACACCTTTGGACTTTGTTTCAATTTTCTCAGTTTTGAAAGCTCGTTCGTGGGTTATGTGCACACTCTCTCAACGCCCCAACAAAATATTCCAAACAATAAGTCTAAATACTTTCAAAAAGATGTATTTGAATAATGTGATTGCTTGTACAATATTGTGATGTTAAGGCCTCTGTGTCGACCTGTGCTAGACCCTTTGAGAATAGACTCGTGCTAGAATCGCGACTTATGTACGAACCCGATATGCATATACATGTTTGCCCAATTAGTTAGTGTACGGAATCGAATATTCTCCCGAACGATTAGCTATGCATACAGCCTTTAGGCTAAGTTGTGTTGAGTACTGCATGCCAAGACCCTTTGGTGCAAGCTAAGTTATAACGAGATTGGGATATCGTTCAGGAATAAGACAAGTCAGACTTAGAATGCCAACCGATGGAAACCTTACTGGATATATTGCATAGGCGAATATAGATAAATCATGCTCAGATTTTGGGAAATAGTTCAAACGGTATTTGTGTCGGAAGATACAAATCGAATATGGCTTGCTTGGATGACTATAAATGGGATATATAAATACGAGACTAAGATTTATCAGGCGATACTTAAGAATGATGCAGAAATTCTAAAAAAAACTCGACGAATACGCTAGTGATTAATGCAAACATTGATTGAGCATTTGATTGGGTGACTCAATTCCGAGTGGTATATGGATCATTTAGAAATATCCAAACGGATTCATAGGTCTCGTACGATAGTTGGATCGAACGATTTGGAGAATGACTCGAATAAATGATAAGGCTTATATCGAATTAGGATTTCCGAAAATGGAAATCGATATCTTGGTTAAGGAAACTTGTTAGAAACTTGAGGATTGTGCGAGCAATTATGGATTGAATCAAACGGATCAAACTTGAATACAATATCGCTCGAATAGAAGTTAGCCAAAAATGAATATTGTGGTTCAATAAAAGAGAAAAACGATAATGAATTTGGATTGGAGTTTGAAAGAACGATCTTGAAATCTAGTTCAAAAAGATAACCTTCAAAATCAGTCCCAACGAGAACGGTTATCCTGCGGGAGCACCAGCATGGTGATTTCACGTATGGCGGGAATGATCAAACTCTCGGAAATGTGTTCGGTGATTATTCCAAAACGAACTCAATGAAAGGAACGTGTCAAAGATAAAATAGACTTGGGTTTGAATATTTGAAACTTAGTTTCTTGAGGAATGTTGGAAGTAAGACTATGGATTTATTGAACGGTAACAATAAAGTTGGATAATTTTGCTAGATAAATAATAATTACTGTATGATAAATAACAATCACTGTATGAACGGACTTGACTCGATGGATTTTATAACTTGGATAAAGCAAAACAAAATAATAAGGTGCCTCGATCGTGCCGAAGAAAACCATAACGTTCAAACATTCTTGTCTTGTGTGAGCATAACTCTATGCTCATGCCTGCGTCATGCCCAGATTAGAACGGTTATCTTGCGGGAGACCGATGTGTGACAACTAATGGATCATCTTGACTTTTGGTTCGACACGATAAGACAAATTTAAATACAACTGATCAAATATTTTTTGAGGATAAGTTAGCCTAGAACCTGAAATAAATAACGTTTGATGATTTCATGAACAAATACATGAATCAGGTTGGATGACTTGAAAATTAAAATCTAAAGGTTTAAAAATTGACTCTTGGCTTGGGGTCTAGACTTGGAATGGATATGGATTCTATCAAATATACTTGAGGAGATAGACTATGCAAATCACTAGGCATGTCCTGCAACTTGGATATATTATGGATTTTACTGAACGGACTCGTCCCCCTTACAAACGAATTTGTTATTGATAGTAGGAAACAATTGTGCTCAATGTTTAAAAATTTGAGTGAAATAATCTAGGGCAGAATACCCCGTGCAAATGAACAATGGTTTGACCCTAGGAATTGGGGCGACCATCGTATGATGAATCTTCACGATGTATCGCATGCTTGAACTTGTACCTATGACCTTGTAAGATGACCTAGCAATTAGACAGACGACCCTGTGCCGAGTGAATGAACCTATATTACCGACTTTATTATATTGCTTGAACAAGCTATAGAACTGGGGTAGCAAGACTTAGGATTAGACTGGGAACGATAACATGTGTTGTGTTTGACCCGAACGGATGGATGCTAGTCGAAAAACTGAATAGATCATGCTTAACGATAGTGCAAATCTTAAATTAAATTGGAATGGAAGATGACTTGGATTTGATTGACCCTATCGGAAGTATCCTTATGATTCATAAAATGAGACCCTTGAGATTTTTGCAAGTAGCTTGTCTGATTTTACTATCATTAAGTTTAGTTGAATGCATATGTTTGAGGGATTTCTTGAACGTGTGCACGATCCAAGACTCAATGAGATATAAAACTCAAGTAATAAGACTTCTCTATCGCTGAGTTGGTTGACATGTATATGTTTGAGGGGTACTTCGAATCTGTGCACGATCCAGACTCGCGATATGCTGATCTCGATGCTACTACAAGTGAATGTCTGCATGAACAAGTATAACAACTTGTATAAGTTTGCCTCAGCCGTAGATAATTCATGATGGATTTTAACATACCCCGTGTTAAGCAACATATCCCGCGCTAAGGCACAAATAAGCCTGATCCAGCATACACGCAATACTGTATAAGGTTGAGTAGGAGATTGTGTTCAAATGGATCTAGTGGTACCGATTGCTACGCTTAAAATTGATTCGATACGTTAGGATAACCTGTGCTTAGTAAGTCTCAAGGACGAGACTTTTTCTGAGTGGTGTGTAATATAATGACCCATTTCGCTCAAGCGGACTGCCGATTCAAATGGCAAAAGTGTAACGTCCTGACCCGCTTGGCTTCAGTGAGAATACTCGTTTGAGGCAAGAGGATTTCCAGACTTGTCCTTTCAGGAGTTTCGGCTTAGGCTTTCAGAGGCTCGCTTGGAGTATCCCTCGACCGAGGTGAATCATCACTAAGGTGGGTGGCTACGATAAACTTGTCTTTGCTTATCCAGCACACTTAAAATATGGATGTTTAATGCTAGTCGCTAGGTGAATCACCCCCTGTATGCTAATAAGAATACATCGCACCTAATTAAGGCAATAATCCCAACTTGTATTATTTGTGTTAGAATATGGAAATAAAATATTGCTTATGATTAGACCCTTGCATGCTACCTTTGCCTTGTGAAACTAGACCCCGCTATGCCTCGAGTAGAATGATATGAACATTACACCCTTCGTAGTGTGCTCCTGTACTTACTACATAGCATGACCCTAGATTATGTTCGCTCAGTAAGCCCTTTACGCTTTCACTCCTCGGCTTACCCTTGGGCCCGAGCCAACGTAAATGCTTAAGTTTTCCTATGAATGCAATGCTGGCCTACTTATATGTTAACTTGTACTTGTTGCCATATTTCATTATTTGCCTTACGAAACTTATGCCACAATCAAGTAATACTATTGCGTACCAAGCATGCATCTTGTTAGCCAGAAGACTATCAAATAGTTCTTCTATGTGATATGAACCTGTAAGTATTCAGGACCGTTAGGTCGCTAAGGTAGTCCCCGCACCAGGGGAATGCATCAAGTCAAGTTTAGCTCTAAACGGGAATCATGTTAAGTAAAGCATAAATCACAGCTCGTGGAGAAATGTTCGTTCAGCAAAAGAATCAGAATTTTTATGTCATATTGTGAATCTGGAATGACCCCAGACTTGCATAGTCACGGACAACTCGAGCACGAGGTATGTGGTTTCTGGGACGATCAGCGGGGCACCGGATCGTACCGGCCTAGGAGGAATGTTTGGTGTATTACAGGGCAAAGTCGGTTATGGTATGCGATGCTGGCTTTGGTCAGACAATACATGGTATTCGGGCCTTGGTAGGGCATACTACCTTGGACTAGCCGTCTACCCATGATAGTCATTTGTATCGGCGGGACGACGTACAATGGCTCTTCGGTATTCTCTGTTCGCCTATGAGTTGCATGTTTTGTATCAAGCGTTGCCCCCCGTTCTGTCATAAGACTATAGATCTTGTCCTTTATAGCTATGCCAGTGACCTTCTGTTCATATAGATAAGTCATCCTCGCTTAGCGGCAATCCGCATGCGAGTCGTTGCATCGCATCCAATAAATCTGAAATAACTGAACAATATGAGTATGAGACACTTGTGAGTAATAGAATCATTTAAGCATCCAAAGCAACAACTTTGGATAATCTATGAAACTCGTGCACCCGAAACACAATCTCGTTTACTACACTTGTGTTTGCATATGTTATTGCCCCTGCATTTGTCATGTATATGGTCGTGCTTGAATTTACTTGGTTTGCCTTGGACAGGGAAGGAAAAAAATGATAAGTTGGTAATGTCACGCCCCGGACCCGCCCGGGCCGCCGCTCCGCCCTGCCTCGCCCCGTACGGCCGGGATTTGAGCGAACCGGGCACGAATCACCGTGCCTCGGCGCGCCGGACGCGAATCACCGTGCCCGTCCCGCGGGTGCGAGGGAGGAAGGGAGCCAAGCAAATGGCCCGTTCGAGCTTTCGGGGGACGTGATGCCGCACGGGCCTGGGGTTGCGCCCGTGCAAGGCCAATCGTTTAAGTTGATAGTTGGCTATCATCGCATCAATCGAGTAAGCAGCGGAAAGGGACTTGTTGCAATGCAATGCATTAGCCAACTGAGTGTTCGGGACAATCGAGGCAACTTGGGTTTCCTTTAACAAAGGCACTCGTTCGTTCCATACATTATGCCCCCTTATACGATAGCATTCTCGGGGCAACAATCGAAACCAGGATTCCAGGTCTTCGGGACTGTGGCACGCCTATCGCTCCCTCGGACGATCCAGTACCTGCAAGCAAGTAAACTGTTGGTGGGTCAGCACTTTATACAAGTACTGGTGAGATAAATCAACTGAACAGAAACAAGCATTCACTCAAATAGGCACTAAGTAATCATGTTATAAAACATTACATTACTAGTGATCTTTCTAGTTTTACCTAGGTTCGTTTCATGCAGTTCTAGCAGAGTCGATTTACTTGTTTAGAAACATGTTTGGAAACAGAGTTTCATATACTAAGCAGGCAAGCAAACCGATCATGTTCCAGGGTGTGCGCAGCGTGTCTCGTGCGACTCCAGGGTCAGATGCAAAGCTAGACACACAATGCACATTCTTAGGGGCAGTCATCTATCCAAGCTAACACAATGACTTATCTATATGCTTGGCGGTCCCCGAGTATCTCAGGATCGGCAGCGGTTAGTCCAGCATACCAATGACTCTTTTATCTGATGCTAATGGCAGCTGTGACTCATGGTTGCTTTCCACTATCTCTGTAGCAGCCGTGACACATGCAGTTCAGCTCTGCACCAAAAGCTATTGTCCGACCGCGTGCGAATGCATGGATCACTATCAAATAAACTCTAGTATGCAGACGAGACGAACCATCATAACGCAAATCCTTGTTGCGGGGCAAATCCGACTTATCGCTTGAACACATTCAGGCACAGTATGGTTCTCTCGAAGCATAGACGATAGTGAACATGTTCATGCACTCTAAGCAAGCGATCTGGATTCTCGTTTAGCAGACTTATTGATTCAAGACAAGCTAGGTGAGTTCGTTCATTAACATGCCAGGCAGGTTCTATCATTCTCTTAAGAAAACATTGCAAGCAAAAACTCAGGTTATTTATTTAGGGCGTGCAAGAATCAGAGAACGAAGTTCTGCCCACTCACCTTGATACATAACGCCGGCGCGGAGCGGGGCGTTACATACTTACCCACCAACAAAAAGTTTCGTCCTCGAAACTTCAAGGATAAACTTCTCGATATTCCGAGTAGCGATAGTGCCGTCCCTCGCCGTACTCAACCAAAACAATCAAGCAATTCAAGTTCAGGAAACATTTTGCACTTTGAGAATATCTATGGACTTATTGTATGGAACGCACTTTGCAAAACCATATCGATCTCAGAGTCATAGCCAGAAGATCGATTCTGCTCTGATACCATTCTGTCACGCCCCGGACCCGCCCGGGCCGCCGCTCCGCCCTGCCTCGCCCCGTACGGCCGGGATTTGAGCGAACCGGGCACGAATCACCGTGCCTCGGCGCGCCGGACGCGAATCACCGCGCCCGTCCCGCGGGTGCGAGGGAGGAAGGGAGCCAAGCAAATGGCCCGTTCGAGCTTTCGGGGGACGTGATGCCGCACGGGCCTGGGGTTGCGCCCGTGCAAGGCCAATCGTTTAAGTTGATAGTTGGCTATCATCGCATCAATCGAGTAAGCAGCGGAAAGGGACTTGTTGCAATGCAATGCATTAGCCAACTGAGTGTTCGGGACAATCGAGGCAACTTGGGTTTCCTTTAACAAAGGCACTCGTTCGTTCCATACATTATGCCCCCTTATACGATAGCATTCTCGGGGCAACAATCGAAACCAGGATTCCAGGTCTTCGGGACTGTGGCACGCCTATCGCTCCCTCGGACGATCCAGTACCTGCAAGCAAGTAAACTGTTGGTGGGTCAGCACTTTATACAAGTACTGGTGAGATAAATCAACTGAACAGAAACAAGCATTCACTCAAACAGGCACTAAGTAATCATGTTATAAAACATTACATTACTAGTGATCTTTCTAGTTTTACCTAGGTTCGTTTCATGCAGTTCTAGCAGAGTCGATTTACTTGTTTAGAAACATGTTTGGAAACAGAGTTTCATATACTAAGCAGGCAAGCAAACCGATCATGTTCCAGGGTGTGCGCAGCGTGTCTCGTGCGACTCCAGGGTCAGATGCAAAGCTAGACACACAATGCACATTCTTAGGGGCAGTCATCTATCCAAGCCAACACAATGACTTATCTATATGCTTGGCGGTCCCCGAGTATCTCAGGATCGGCAGCGGTTAGTCCAGCATACCAATGACTCTTTTATCTGATGCTAATGGCAGCTGTGACTCATGGTTGCTTTCCACTATCTCTGTAGCAGCCGTGACACATGCAGTTCAGCTCTGCACCAAAAGCCATTGTCCGACCGCGTGCGAATGCATGGATCACTATCAAATAAACTCTAGTATGCAGATGAGACGAACCATCATAACGCAAATCCTTGTTGCGGGGCAAATCCGACTTATCGCTTGAACACATTCAGGCACAGTATGGTTCTCTCGAAGCATAGACGATAGTGAACATGTTCATGCACTCTAAGCAAGCGATCTGGATTCTCGTTTAGCAGACTTATTGATTCAAGATAAGCTAGGTGAGTTCGTTCATTAACATGCCAGGCAGGTTCTATCATTCTCTTAAGAAAACATTACAAGCAAAAACTCAGGTTATTTATTTAGGGCGTGCAAGAATCAGAGAACGAAGTTCTGCCCACTCACCTTGATACATAACGCCGGCGCGGAGCGGGGCGTTACAGGTAAGTCTCGCTGTATTTCCTCTTATATCACATAGTGCACTGCCACACGAGATAGGCTTTTCATATATGCCATAAAACTGATCCTAAGGCAAAACTAGAAAGACAACTAAATAGATGGTGCACGGAACCTATTGAACGTATTTGGATTTGTCGAACGGGCAAGTAGCCTCCCCACCAATGTATTCATGTACTGATAATCCACCAGATTGCTTGCAGAGTGCGGGTGTACCTCATTCGGAGTGGATGCCTCATTCGTGCATGCTAAGGCATGGAGTTCACTCTGAAGCCTTGGAGTGTTACGTCCGAAACTGAAGCACATATATAAGACATAATATTGGAATATCGCATGTACATCATTTCACAAATGTAGCCACTTGGCACACTTTTACTGTTTCAGAGAGAGGCCTGAGCGACTTATAATCTCGGCCTAGCTCCGCCTGTAATACTTATTCAATATCAATAAAGAGTTTATCTTACTCTATCCTTGTGTTATTCAATACTTCCGCTATTGACGACTTAGTGGACTTGTCACCAATTGCCTATGCATTTATAATTCTGCTACACTCGAACAATTTGTGCGATTCTGTGGCTTAGATCCCTTATCAACAGTCAGAACTATGGCATTGTACGGGCGCGGCTTACGCTCATGCGGTATCACGCCCAGATAGGTTGAAGCGATCATCCCATGGGAGCGTTGGCGTAGTGATTATCGCCTAGTAGGGATGACCGTTTAGTCTTGTGGAAGATCAGGGTGTGACAAGCATTGCACCGCCTGAGTGCCTGAAATAGTTGCCCATAACGTAGGTCAGTACTCAGTTGTACTGGTGAACGGGATGAACCCACTCGCCTAAATCAATACTTGCTTATTAGGGACGAGCATGCATTAAAATAATCTTTCTATAGAGAACTAAGTGAATTCAGTTCATATCAGTTGTATGTTTTTAGAGGAACAAAAATAACATTGAATCCATCAAGTACATCGGTTGCTTACTCAACCGATGCACGCCTTCCCTGCAACAAAACACAAGTATACTTACCATATACATAAGACAATACATTAGTATATGTTCTATTCTATGCGGTCATTGGTGTGATCGACACCATGGGGACTTATCCAAGGCATTACGACGCACCCTGTCAGCCCGGGTAGCAAGTGTCACGCCCCGATCTCCCGCGGGCTAATCGGCCGTCCCCGCTAGGCGGGAATTACCCTCGCCAGCGCTTCCACGGAACGATCGCTTAACCCATTCGGGTGTGATGCCGCACGAGCGTGAACCGCGCCCGTGCAAGGCCATGATTCATTGGCTGACGGTAAGAGTTCTAAGCTACAGAGTCGCACAGATTGTTCGAGTACAGCGGAGTCATGAACGCATAGCGATCCGGTAACAAGTTCTCTGAGTTGACAAATATAGCGGAAGCATTGAAACACAAGTTAAAGTAAAGCAAGCTCTTTTATTGATATGAATAAGTGTTACAGGCGGCGTGTAGCCGAGATTACAAGTCGCTCAAGCCTCTCCCTCTAAAACAGTAAAGGCGTGCCAAGTGGCTACAATTATGGAATGATTGTACAGGCGATGATCAGGCGATGTTCACAACTTATGTCTTCTATATGTGCTTCAGTTCCGGATGCGCCGTTGCTTCAGAGTGATCTCTACACCTTAGCACGTACGAAGGAGGCATCCGCACCGAACGAGGTTCTCCCGTACCCTGCAGACAAACTGGTGGATTATCAGTACATTGAATGCACTGGTGGGAAAGCTACTCGCCCGCTCGACAAATCCAAACACGTAATGCAGGTTCCTTGCACAACTATTAAGTTGTCTTTCTAGTTGTCTTTCTAGTTGCCTTAGGATCAGTTTCATGCAAGATTTGAATAGCCTAACGTGTCGGGCAGTGCGCCGTGCGATGCTTGAGGAAACACGGCGAGACTTATCATCTCCTTCCCTGTCCAAGGCAAACATTATTAATTCAAGCACGGGCAAGTATAAGCATTCAGGAGGCATAGAATATGCAAACATGAGGGTCATTTTATCATGATCGTTCAGGTGTTCATTTGATGCGATGCAATGACTCGCACAAGGATAGCCGCTAAGCGAGGATGACTTATCTATATGAACAGGAGTCGCTGGCATAGCCATAAAGGACAGGTGTAGCACATGAAAGAAAATGAAAAGCAATGCACGGATCAGGAGCGCTACAAGTCATTCCTTCCGAGTCAGGCGGCTACTTAGTCTGTGAGCAAGAATGGCGTGAAGGATAAGTTCACAGGCACTACACGCCATTCTGCCCGAAGCAGGCAGACTAACAGGTGTTCCTGTCCGGATCGGATCGGCCCGGTGCCCCGAAGACCGTCCGGAGGAACAGAGATCAGGAGAATCTCACTTGAAACAAGTTGTCCGCGACATGCAGGTCAGGATCAGGTTCAGGAACAAGTTCAAGGCAGGATATATATATATATATATATATATGAACAAGTTATATGGAACGAGTTCAAGTCAGGATATATATATATGGAACTTGTTGAGGTAGGATCGTTGATTCAGTAGTTTGATCCACGAGCTGTGATTCAATATTTTATTCATTCAGGGTGCACATTCCCTAGTTCGGGAATTGCCTTGGTGACCTAACGGTCCCGGACACTTTCAGGTTCTTCCATGCGCGGAACGACTACTTAGTAGTCTCCCGGGGTTTGGATGAAAACAATGGCAACATTCAAGCAGACAAGCATGCATTTCTAAGGAACATAAGTAAACACGTTTGCTCGGACCCGAAGGTAAGCCGAGAGATAAAACCGTTAGGGACTTAGCATGCGAGGGTCTGAATATAAGCAGTATTTCTATTTTCCATGTTCTAGCATAAGCAATACAAGTTGGGATTATTCCCTTAGCTAGGTGCGTTTGTAACCTCCGATTTCCAATTTCCAAAATAATTAGATTTTAATTTATTTTAAAATATCAAGTTTTATAAAATATTTCTCCTTGAAAATTTTTATTTGATTTTGAACGAAGTCTGATTTTAGAAGGTAATTTAAAAATCTTTATAAAAATCATTTTCCTAAATGACGATGTATTACAAAATAAATAAATAAATAATAATATATATTTCTAGTTTCAAATAATTATTGGCTTGAGTCATAAAATTATTGTTTTGACTAAATAGTTATTTAAAAGACTAGTTGATAAAATAAAATAGATTTTATTGGGATAGTAAATAAATGAATTACATACTTCCTAATATTTTGAAAAATGAGTTTAATTAGTAGCTAATCAAAAGCTCTTAAAAACATTTTTCTTAAATTTCTTTTCTATTTAATTTATCGTTTTCCGTCTCCCATTCACGCCCCATTCTTCCCACCTGAAAAGCCCCTTTTTATTTAATTCTGGGCCATTCATCATTGGGCCAACCCGCAACCCTTTATCCCACACCCTTCTCCCTATTTAAGTTCTCATTTTTCACATCTCCCTAGAAACCCTAATCTCCTAATTATTAGCTAGCCTCCACAATTCCCAAGCCATCACCATCATCTTGTGTGCTCGTGTCCGTGTGTCCAGCATCACCGTGTCAGCCGTGATGGCCTCGGGTCCGACCCCGGGTGTCCCACCGTATCCATTTCATTTCATGTGTCCAGATTTACATATTACAACAAATTTCCGTGTCCGACACACCCGGACACAACCCCCACGCCCACAGTACATCAGATCCGTGTCCAACACCGGACACGTCTACAGTGCACCCCGCCGTGTCCAGCCCCGGACACGACCCCCTGACACGCCCAAACCCTAACCCTAACCTAGAAGAGCCGCCGAGTGATTGCCGGAGCCGCCGCCCGGAGTCGTCGTCGTCGTCGTCGTCGCCGCTGAAGCCGGTGGCCCGCCGCTGGAACGAAGCCGCCGTCGCCGCCCTGTCGCTGCCCTGGGTTGAACCGCCTGGGATCCGTCGACCGAGCTTCGCTGCCACCACCGCTGGAGCCGCCTCGGACCGCCTCACCATCGAGCCCGCCTCCTCGACCAGACGCCGCCGTCGTCGAGATCCCGCGCCGACGTCTCCTCGAAGCCGCTGCCCTCGAGCGCCGAGCCGCCCCCTCGAGCGCCGAGCCCGCTGCCTCGAGCTCCACGTCGAACCGCCGCGCCGACGCCCTGGCCGGCCGACCTCGCCGGAAACCTAGGTGAGCCTCTTCTTCCCTTTCCCCTTTCCTTTCTTTACGGTTCAGAGAGAAAAAAAAAAAAAGAGAAATGAATTAAGAATTTTAATAGTTAATTAATATAGGTAATAGCTTAATTAATATATGTAATAGTTTAATTAATGTATGTAATAAGCAATAGTTAATTAAATTATAATAGTTTAATTAAATTATAATTTGTTTAATTAATTTATTATTAGTTGAATTAATTTATAGAATTAGTTAAGTTCAATAAATAGTTAATGTATTGTAATAGCTAAATTGTAATTAGTTAATTAAATTATATAATCTGTTAGTATATATGATTAGTTATTTTATATAATTAGTTAATTAAAATTATAATTAGTCTAGTGAATTAATGTAATTAGTATAGAAATTTCATGTAATTAGGGTAGCTAATTATTCTTAATTAGTTATAATTAATCAATTAGTTTAATTATATTAGTTATAATTATTCAGTAATTAAGTTTTAATAAATTATTAATCAGTAATTAATTATTGATTAGTTAGTAACTATTAATTAATTAGTTAGTATTTTCATATAATTAGTTTAGTGATTTCATGTAATTAGTTCATTTTTACGTATTAAATTAAAGGGTTTTTGATTATGTTAAATATAATAAATCTTGGGTTTTATATTATTATTAAAAATATAGTTTCGATAATAAAATGAGTTCAAGAATTTGTTTATTGGATCGGTGACCGATTTTACCATAAATGAAAAATATTGGCTTTTACATAAATTCTAGTTTTTATAAATAAACTTTTATTTGAAATTATTGTTCAAAATAAGTTCGAAATAATTTATATACGTAAATACGTATTTCTAGTATATGTAATCAATTTAGCATTTATATATATATATTTTTTAAAAAGGTATTTTAGCATATGTATGAGTATACATATATAATGTTCAACTAGTATAAATCAAATATGTATTTAAAAGATATATATATATATATATATTGTAAATACATTTAAATTGGTGCATGTATAAATATTATAAGTATATAAGTGTAATGTATATTATATACGTGTCCCTACTAGATGACCCTAGTTGACTAGTGCCCTGCCTGACATGGCCCTGAGACCAGTATTTTTGACTGTGTTAGTATAGCATCTGATGCGAATGTGGTTTGCTTGTGTTATGTTTATAGGACTGTTGGTTTACCCAGGGGATACTCTGGAACAGGACATTGGTTTTACCAGCTAAGGACCCAAGGCAAGTACATTCTCTGATTAGTTTCTAATTTATGATATCTCCTATGTTCACTGTATCTAGTGTAAATATACATGTTCTCGACACGTTGGTTACACGGATTGGTATACGCGGATCTCGTCATGAGATGTTATTCCTTATTCATGGTGTAGCTTGTACAAGACTTGTTTTCCTTGTTATCTTGTGCGTGTACAGACACTGATTCCCGGGGAGATTTGCTACCTTCCTAGGGAATCCCGTGCCATAGCGTACCATGATTGGATCTACTATACCAGTCGGGGGTTTGGGGAGTATTTTAGTGTAGATATGTGATCATACCCAACTATCCATGCATCATAGCTCACCCCACATCTCACGTCGGGTGCGGCCTGACCATCTCCATGCCTCATAGCTGTTACGTGTGATTAGCCTGACCTCTCCCTGCATCATAGCTAACCAACGGTTAGCCTGACCTTCCATGAATCATAGCTAATCACATGTAACCAGCCTGATCAAGATCCCAAGCCGATCACATGTTAAAGCTAGTACTCACACACTTAGTCATAGTATCTCTTGCTCTTTGACATATGTTTCTTTTCCTGCATTTACTTACAGTATTTTTAGTATTCTCTCATTGTACATTTCTCGTACTTATACATGCATCTGGTATGTTTCCATCTAGAACTGCTACATAGTTTATGTCATTTATATAGAACTGCTATTTAGAGATGTACTTTGCTCCTTCCTGACTGGAAAATATTTTTCCAGACTGTGACATTAGTAGACTGGTTCCGACACACTTGGGGATTGGAAGTTAATGATTGCAGGTATGATTTTGTTGTCTTTAGACTTGTGCTGTATTCTTTTATTTCTTCATTTCCTATCGTGCTGTAGTTGTGATTGAGTATGTTGTGAATAATTTTATAGTATTATCCGAATCTCCTTATGGAGTTGGATACTAGCGTGAGATTGTTAGATAGTACTTGACCTAGACAGCGTTCTACCGCCGGTGCTGCGGCGTAGGCTGGACGTACCCACGCTCTCGTGCCCCTAAGCCGGGTGCGGGTCGTGACAGCGTTGGATTCTTATTAGCATGCAGTGGGTGAATCACCTAGCGACTAGCATAAACATTCCAGATTTTATGTGTGCTGGCTAAGCAAAGACAAGTTCACCGTAGCCACCCACCTTAGCGATGATTCGCCTCGGTAGAGCGATACGTCAAGCGAGCCTCTGAAAGCCTAAGCTGAATTTCTGTAGGGACAAGTCTGGATATCCTTTGCTTCTCTTTTGAGACAAAGCGGGTCGGGACAACTGCACTATAGCCATTTTAAACGGAAGTCCGCTTGAGAGAACGGGGTGTTACAGCAAGCCCTGTTGAAGGTCCCGCAATGCATCATGACTAGCATGATCAAATATTCCCTCCGGGTTGATACAGTTCCAGTGCCCCAGAATACCGTTTCGAGGAAATGACAAACCTTGTGCACAAGTTATCCTAGACCATGCAAATGCGTGAATAGTTCAAATATCAAACAATGCATGAAATAAAACAGAAGAAGTAAAGCAGCAATATATATACTTATGCAAAAGTTTATATTTTCTCAAAGTTGTGTTTCGATTTTGGTGTCCCATGGGTCCAAACTCTTCGAGGCACCAGGATGCAACCAATAACCCAATTCCTTTATATTGAAGCTCGTGTTTATGAATACAAGCTAGTCTAAAATTCCCATGTTCCTTTCTTAGTGGCTGGTATGCATTGTGGCTAAGGATTTTCTAGTCATTCAGCCGCGCATCATCGATTGAACATTTAAAATATTTAAGATATGGACGTAAAGAAGTAGAAAAGAAGGGTCTGAACCACTCACTGGTTAAGGGAAAGTGCTGAAAGAAGGAGTCCCGCCAAGCGATGATCAAACGTCAGTTACGTGGACCTGTATTAGCACGAGCACCGAGTTAGAATTCTTTGCCTGCCCTTCCTTTCGAACTCCCCAAGAATCAAAGCTCCAAGAGAGAAAGCCAATAAAGAAAACCAAGCAAATCGAAAGCAACACCAAATCAAAATCCCAAAGTGACATCAAGAAAACCAAGCAATAAAGCACGAAAACTATTGGACTCATTTCAATAGAGGCATATCCATGAGTTGGAAAGGATCATCGTATTTCGTCTGTGGCAAGAAGATGTCGAAGATCGAAACACCAAACTATAACTCATATAGACTAGCCACAAGCTTAATTATATAGTGCGCATCCCGATCAGATCAGAATTTGAGGCACTATATAATATACCACTAAGAAAAGTTTTGTCCCGAAACTTAAGAACATGGTCTTACCTCCGACCGAACAAACAATGAAGGATACTTCTCCTTCATCTCTGACTATATATCCCAAATTGATTCCTTAACTGAATGTTTCTACCACAATATGCGAACCAAGGACATGGTATGGTTCCATAACACCTTCTCCTTCTTATCAAAAATCTGTACAGGCTCTTCTGAGTACGATAAGTCCGTGCGCATTTTCAATTGCTCGAAGCTAACCACATAACTCGGGTCATGTACATACTTTTGAATTTGGGTGACATAGAAAATATTATGAACTTCAGCCAGGGCAGGCGGTAGTACAATTCGATATGCCACAGTTGCCACTCGATCCAGTATTTCAAAAGGGCCAACAAACTTGGGACTTAATTTGCCCTTAATATCGAAGCGCATTACTCCTCGCATTGGTGTCACTTTCAAGAAGACATGATCCTCAACCATAAACTCCAAAGGTCTATGATGGCATCGACATAGCTCTTTTATCGGCTATGCGCAGTGCAGAGTCTTTCTCAAATCAAACAAACTTTCTCAACTGCCTGCTCCACAAACTCTGGCCCGAGTACCTGCCGTTCACCGACTTTGTCCCAACAGATTGGAGATCGACACTTTCGCCCATAGAGCGCTTCATACGGTGTCATTTGGATGCTCGATTGATAACTGTTGTTGTACGCGAACTCCGCCAACGGAAGGTGCATGTCCCAACTAGCCTTTAGATCGATTGTGCACAGTCGTAACATATCTTCAAGTATTTGATTCGTCCTTTCCGTCTGGCTGTCAGTTTGGGGGTGATAAGCGGTACTGAACTTTAACTTGGTGTCCAAAGCAGATTGTAGGCTAGTCCAAAAATGAGATAAGAAACATCCGTCTTGGTCCGAGATGATTGAGGCAGGTACTCCATGTAGTCGGATAATTTCGTCAATATAAATCTGTGCTAACCGATCGACGCTCCACGTAACTCTGATAGGGAGAAAGTGGGCAGACTTGGTTAAACAATCAACTATAACCCAAATCGCATCATGCCCCCGTGGCATTTTTCGGAAGCCCACAATAAATTCTATAGCGATGTTATCCCATTTCTACTCGGGAATAGCGAGGTTCTGCAGCTCTCCGCCGGAGCTCTGATGTTCAGCTTTCACCTGTTGACAGGACATACACTGTGACACAAAGTTTGCCATATCCCGCTTCATACCGTACCACCAGAAGGTCCTGCCCAAGTCCATATAAATATTGGTGCTCCCTGGATGTAAGGAATACTTTGTATAGTGTGCCTCTGTCACAATTTACCTTTAGAGTACTTGGTCGCTAGGAACGCATAATCTTTCTTTCATCTGTAAGGTCCCATTTTCGCCTTCCACAAAGTTGGACATCTTTTCTGCCGAGATCAGCCTACGTACCTTCGTTAGAAAATGATCGTCTGTCTTAGCATATTTGATTCTATCACGCAAATTCGCTCAAGATGGAGTGGTGCTAGCTGCCTTCCTCTATGTCGAACTCGAAACTCGATGCTCATCGCCTCTAGATCCTGAAGTAAATAGTTGTTTATGGATAGCGAGCCCACGTACTTTCGACTTAGAGCATCAACAACGACATTTTCCTTGCCCAGCATATATGCGATCGTCAGGTCGTAGTCCTTTATTAGTTATAGCCAACATCACTGCCGGAGGTTCAGTTCCCATTGGGTGAATAGGTACTTGAGGATCTTGTGGTCTGTATAGATTTTGCAAGCAACACCATAAAGATAATGCTGCCACAACTTCAGTGCAAATACAATTACCGTCAGTTCTAAGTCATATATTGGGTAGTTTTTCTCGTGCGGCTTCAGTTTTCTGGAGGCGTACGATATTACCTTATCCCTCTATATGAGAACACACCCTAAGCCGAGTCCCAAAGCATCGCTGTATATTTGAAACTAATCTACTCCATCCGAAAGTACAAGAATTGTAGCTGAAATGAGCCGTTGCTTTAGCTTCTGAAAGCTAGCTATGCAGTCATCACTCCATTTGACCGCAATCCCTTTATGAGTAAGGCGAGTAAAAGGCAAGGCTAATTTAGAAAAATCTTTCATGAACCTACAGTAGTATCCC
This sequence comes from Iris macrosiphon, assembly GCA_036927795.1. Lineage (NCBI taxonomy): Eukaryota > Viridiplantae > Streptophyta > Magnoliopsida > Asparagales > Iridaceae > Iris > Iris macrosiphon. The sequence goes on from JAYESA010000003.1 coordinate 5,800,837, forward strand.
GCTAAACCCAGAAAGCTACGAACTTCACTGGCTGACGTAGGTTGCTTCCAGTCCAACACCGCCTCTATCTTCTTTGGGTCTACAGCGACGCCTTCTGCTGAGATGACATATCCAAGGAATTCTACGCTGTTCAACCAGAACTCATACTTCCTGAGCTTTACGAACAACTGATGCTCCTGCAATGTCTGCAACACGATCTTCAGGTGTTCCTTGCGCTCCATCTTATTCTTGGAATAAATTAGTATGTTATCAATAAACACGACCATAAACTTGACCACAAATAGCCGAAACACGTGGCTCATCATATCCATAAAAGCTGCTGGGGCATCGTCAAGCCGAACGACATGACAAGGAATTCATAGTGTCCATATCGGGTTCGGAATGCTGACTTGGGGACATCATCGGATTTAATTTTTAACTAGTGATAGCCTGATCTGAGATCAATTTTAGAGAAAACTGTTGCATCTTGCAGTTGATCAAATAGGTCATCTATCCTCGGCAATGGGTACTTGTTCTACACGGTAGCCTTATTCAGTTCTCGGTAGTCTATGCACAGCCGCATGGATCTATCCTTTTTTTTTACGAATAGCACCGGTGCCCCCCCATAGAGAAACTCTTGGACGAATATATTCTCGGTCCAACAGATCTTGCAACTGTACCTTTAATTCCTTTAGCTCTGATGGGGCCATTCAATAGGGTGCCTTTGATATCGATCGCGAATTCAAAAATGTGTCAATGGAGAATTCGATCTCTCGATCAGGAGGCATTCCAGGCAGCTCGTCTGGGAACACATTGAGGAAATCTGTTATGACATCAGCCTGGGCTGCATTTGCACCTTCCGGTCGGGTGTCTCGAATAGAGGCTAAGTACCCTTAATAGCCCGAATACAACATACGCCTAGCCGAAATTGCTTATATCACCATCGTCGTCTTCGGTGCAGCGCTGCATGAATAATAGAAGTCTGCCTCGCCGGGTAGACAAAATACGACTCGCTTCTCAGCGCACTCGATTATTTCATGGCAAGCACCCAACCAGTCCATCTCGAGAATAATATCATAATCCTTAATGTCTAGCACAATGACATCTAAGGAAAGCTTCTTTCCTCCGATGTAAATATAACCGTCCCTACAGATAGCATTGGTGGGCATGTCGACTCCCGAAGGGGTACTCAAGCAAAGGTTCATACTTAATGGAGTAGAAGCTATTTTATTCTCAATAATAAAATTAGCAAATACTAAATTATGTGTAGCACCTGAATCGAATAAGACTCTAGCAGGCAATTCTTGAAAAATTAAGGTACCTGTCACAACAGTGTCGGAGACAGATGCCTCATCCCGAGTCAATGCATAGACTCGGCCTTGGAAACCCTGGCGTTGTGGGTTCACTGGTATAACATTGGTGCCGTGTGCTGGAGGCCCCTTGTTCTGGTTTGGCTGCTGTCTGACGATTGGCCTGGGGTCTCGACATTCAAAAACTTTATGGTCCAAACAGCCATATTTGAAGCATCCAACGACTCGTTACTCATTTACCCGATGCCCCATCTTGCTGCACCTATGGCAATACGGTCCATGAGGCGGACCCCTGTGCTCAGATATGTTCGAACGCTTTGGTGTTCCAGACCCTCCCGTTTTATGAGGTCGCTTATTAAAATTGGTACGGGGAGTCTGCACATTGACCTTTTATGATTTGCGTCCAAAGAATCGTTCGTTATTAAGGGCAGCTTCGTAACATTTCCGGTAGGTCTGGCACTTCTACTTTATGACATCCCTATGCAGTTCGTCATTCAAACCCTTCTGAAAATGGTAGCACCACGGCTGCTGGTTAGGCAAGAAGTATCTGACAAACTTGGCGAGTCTAGCGAACACTGTATCATAGTCATCAACAGACATACTTTCTTGTACCAGATTACTGAAGTCGTCTTCTTTTTGTTACCGCATGGCCCGTGGGATATATTGTTCAATAAAGGTAGATTTGAATATCTCCCAGGTGATCTTGCAATTAGGATTGGCATCATAAATCTCTTGCTTGGTCGCTTTCCACTAATCATGCGCCCGTAGTTCCAGTTGCACCGATGCACAAGCCACTCGTTTGGACCCCTTAATGCTAACCAGGTTAAAGAGTCCCTCTAGTTTTGTAATCCATCACATCACCACGTCCGGTTCTGCTCGTCCGTTGAATGTTGGTGGGTGCATTTTTGTGAACTCCGTCGCTCTGCAGGTATTCCGAGTGGGAGGTTGTGTTTCCTCGAATTCGTCTTCTATCACCACTGCTGCGGCGTGACAGGCATCACCATGGCTCCGCCGTTGCTGGGTACCCAGGATGCGATTAATTGCATCATGGTATCCATATGCTTCTGTTGAGCAGTGAACTGCGCCTGAATTTGCGCTTGTTGAGTGGTAGCTTGCTGTTGCTGCACCTCCATTAGGTACATGAGCCTTTCGGTCATATCGATTGAATCCGCTCCTCCGGATTCTCCAGAACTTGTCGGATCACTCTGGATGGGCTGAGCACTACTTGCAGCGACAGTATTTTTCTTAGTGATTGCTATAAAAGAGAATAGCTTGTCAATACTCCAAAAACAAAAAATTCTTATCTGTGGGCTCATTGTATAGGGCGATCTATCTCATGCAGCGGACGACGAATGCAATTTAATCGAGAGGCGCATCAAATTTCTAGAATATCTTTTTGAAACCCAAGGAAGTGAAGCCGTGCTCTGATACCAATATGTGAAGCCTCGATCCTGAAAGGGTCAATTGTCCTTGCTGGATCCTTTACAGAACCGATTGTCCTCGCTAGGGGCATGATGTCGTGCGAGCCTGGAGTTGCGCTCGCACAAGGCAAGAAAGTACAGTGATAGGAACCCATTTGAAAACACAAGTTAGAAAATACATTCACAGATAGTTGAACACAAGTATAGGAAGAAACATATTTTTTATTGATAATTCAGAGCAATTTATATAGAGTTTATATTTGATGCGCCTCTCGGCTACTTGGTTTGTATTACAAAATAAAAACTCAGAAGGTAGGGCGTGCTCCATCAGATAGTCCTCATCGTTCATACATTACGCCCTTGTATATGTTAAAAATCTAAGCCTCCAAAATGAACTGACTTCAACTATGCTTTAAAATAGAATAGCTTCTAACGCCTTCTCATCTATCCACTAGCATTGCACCGCCTGAGTGCCTGAAATAGTTGCCCACAACGTAGGTCAGTACTCAACTGTACTGGTGAACGGGACGAACCCACACGCCTAAATCAATACTTTCTTATTAGGGGCGAGCATGCGTTAAAATAATCTTTCTATAGAGAACTAAGTGAATGCAGTTCATATCAGTTGCATGTTTTTAGAGGAACAAAAATAATAATGAATCCATCAAGTACATCGGTTGCTTACTCAACCGATGCACGCCTTCCCTAGAACGAAACACAAGTATACTTACCATCTGCACAAGACAATAAATTAGCATGTGTTCTATTCTATGCGGTCATTGGTATGATCGACATCATGGGGACTTATCCAAGGCATACTGAAGGTCCCGCAATGCATCACGACTAGCACGATCAAATATTCCCTAGAATACCGTTTCGAGGAAATGACAAACCTTGTGCACAAGTTGTCCCAGACTATGCAAATGCGTGAACAGTTCAAATATCAAATAATGCATGAAATAAAACAGAAGAAGTAAAGCAGCAATATATAAAATTTTGCAATAATTCATATTTTCTCAAAGTCGTGTTCCAATTTTGGTGTCCTATGGGTCCAAACTCTTTGAGGCACCAGGCAGCAACTGTCACGACCCAATTCCGTAGAATCAATTGAGGCGTCCCCCGAATCGTGACCGCCGTGCGGGCCTTGGGTTGCGCCCGCACAAGACTTTAATGATTTGCATAGCAAGCACATATTCAGAGTACGCAGATAAATTGAAACACAGATTTGAAATGGAAAAGTTCTCTTTATTGATAATGAACATCTATTACAAACTCTTGAACGAGTCAGCTAATATGCCAAACGGCTTACAAAAGAGATGACTCAAAATGAGATAGCAGTCCTGTATATTACATCCCTTTATAAACTCAAAATAATAAAGACCTCCAGGCTGGAGGATAGCTTTGCCATGAAGCTGCATTTGTGTATGAAGAGTTGTGAGCTCCGGTCTTCAAAATGCTTCTAGGGCAGGGTGAAGGTGCGCTAACAGCTGGACTGGATCGGGAAGACGACTTTGGCTCCTCACTCGGTTCGCCTTAGTGCGGAGAACCTGTTTCAATGAGGGTCAGCATATCGAAACATGCTGGTGAAGGCGAGCTAGCCAAACTATACCAATCAACACGTTGTTTTAATGAAGCATGCATATTTGTGGGTTTCTATCTTGTCTTAGTTCATTTACAAGTAAGCAGCATATAGAATTTACTGAAATGAATGTGCCACCGTTCGGTGGATTTTACCTGACCGTCTGAATTACCTGCACAATACTTACCATGCCTTCCCTGCCACGAAGACACAAGTTAGTTTGCAACAGGTTTAAATATATAATAGATCACTAGCGTTGCCATAAAGGACACTAGTCATAGACGAGAATAGGTTGCAGCGAAAGTACAGTGGGTGCTACAAGCCATTCCGTCTAGTACAGTTTACTATTCAGTAGGGTTTCATCCGGACCGGATCGGTGCCAGTGCCCCAGCGACCATCCGCAGGAACCAGTTACCTTGTGCACAAGTTGTCCGTGATTGAACAGTACGTTGCTAAGTTAACAGTTCATGCAGTTGAGGCAAACAGTAGTACGGGACAGTCGGTATTGCATGATTTATTTAACATAGCCTCATTGAACAGTTTAGCGCATACAAGGTAGTCCATACTTAGCACGATTCATAGAACAGTTATAAATGAACTAGCATACAGTATGAAAATAGTTCACATATTTGATTGACAAGCATAAGAACCAAGTCTATTCTCTTTTATCTTGGTTTCTTTTATTATTACTTGGTATCGTTTGATCGGGGCATAGAAGATTGCAAATTATTAGATGTGAAGCTTGGAAGCAGGGTTAGCTAATCGGGTTGGTAGCCACTCACTTAGATAGTTGGAAGGAGAAGGAAAGAAGCGCTTCACGACTCCGCTCGCAAGCCTCCTACTGCTCGTTCACCTACACACGAACAACTCGATTAATACTCCTTTCTTTCTTTCCAATCTCGGAATAGAAGTGCAAGTCAATGAACGAAAACAATGAAAACCATCAAAACCGTTCAAGGAAAACAAGCAAATCCTAAAACAAACTCAAAGCACGAAAGCAACAAGCGATATCGAAAACTGAGACAATAAAAGATAGCAGCAGAGAGGTCCCTCCTGACTCTGCCGCTAAGCCGAACCTTGGGGCGCGGTCCACTGAATATGGGAATCAATTCCGAAGAAACAAATCCATAACGAGGATGAGTTCTTAATTCAATCTATCCCGATCGAACGATACCGTCTGGTATTTCTTAGCCGCGCTCTCCGCACCGGGAGAACGGGGCGCTACAGCAACCAATAACCCAATTCCTTTATATTAAAGATTGTGTTTATAAATACATGCTAGTCTATAATTTCCATGTTCCTTTCTTAGTGGCTGGTATACATTATGTCTAAGGATTTCCTAGGCGTTCAGTTGGACATCATCGATTAAACATTTGAAACATTAGAGATGTGGATGTGAAGAACTAGGAAAGAAGGGTCTGAACCACTCACTGGTTAAGGAAAAGTACTGAAAGAATGAGTCCCGCCTAGTGACGATCAAACGTAAGTTACGCAGAACTACATTAGCACAAGCACCGATTTAGAATCCTTTGCCTATCCTTCCTTCTGAACTCCCCAAGAATCAAATCTCCAAGCGAGAAAGCCAACAGCAAAAACCAAGCAAATCGAAAGTAATACCAAATCAAAATTCCAAAGCGACATCAAGAAAACCAAGCAATAAAGAATAAAAACTATTGGACTCATTTTAATAGAGGCCTATCCATGAGTTAGAAAGGATCATCGTATTTCGTCCATGGCAAGAGGATGCCAAATATCTAAACACCAAACTATGACTCAGACAGACTAGCCACAAGCCCAATTATATAGTGTGCATCCCGATCGGATCAGAATTTTAGGCACTACAGAGAACTCCTCCCAAGTGACCCGATCGGGCCCTAAATGCTTCTCCTTTGAAAGCCACCAGTGATGAGCATTGCCAGTAACCTATATCCTGACAGTGGTCATCTATCTATGTCTTGGAAGATCGGTAGCCTCCAACTGGTGAATATTGGTAAGCCATGCATGTACCTCCGTCGGCTCCTCCGTGCCAGCAAATGAAAGTGGTATTATTTGACGAAAGTTTATGACAGACCCCATCGTCGACTGGCGAGCTGGTGTTGGCGCCTGTCCCAAAGCTGTCATAATACTCTCTCTCTCAAAGACTCAGCCTAGCGTTGTTGGGCCTGCTACTGAGCTTGCTACTGGACTTGCTGCTAGGCCTGCATCATAGCGTAGATCATCTAGAACATCTGTAGCCTGTCCATGGGTTACCCTAGTGGGAAAGGCATATATGGCATCTGTGGGGGAATTGGAGGTGTTGGGGGCAACACTTGCTCCTCCTGTCTTGCGGTCCACTGGCCCTCATGATCTGCCTGGTGCGAAGACTAGTGCCCGTCGGGAGGCACCTCTGGCTGCCCGGATGAATGTCCCTGGGGAGCTAGGGTCAACAGAAGAACCTATCCCAGTACCAATTCCCGAGATGACCCGGTGTCATGGAGGATATCGTCCGACTGTGCGACACGTCCTCTACAGAGATTCATAACTCTGAAAAGAAATCATGTTTAAGATCAGCGTTTAGAAATTAAACAGGATGCCAATTGGCAAAATAAAATTAAAATAAAGGTGTTATGTGAAGTACTTAAGCATATATATGATATCCTAATATCTATTCCTAATTGCAGGCTTGCTTGGCATAGTCAAGTAACCAAGACGATTTAAATTGACCTGCATGGGCCACCACAAAAATCATGTCACACTCCAGTTATAAATATAAAAAACTGAGCCACGTGGCATTGGCCAACAGGTACACTCCGATGGGTATCCCAATCTAATAGATCCGTTAGAGTGCACCTAAGCTATAAATTACAATGATATAATCCAATATTTAAATATAAGCAATATAACTAATCTCATCCACAGACTTAAGAATATGAAATACATAGAAGAAATAAGTCTACTAATGTGTAGAAAGAAAATAAGTCTGAAAATATATTATAATACAAAACAGATAGATTCATACCCGTTGGAGTGCACCTAAGTCTGGCATAATCTAGAATAACTACCTAAGTGAGATACAACTTGAAGACAATGTTCGACACATGGACTATTCAAATATAAATCTATAGCTCTCAGGCACAGAGACACACGGTGCTTACCCGTAGCTCCAAGCACAGAGACACACATTAAGTACTACGACTTCGAATACAAGATCTCTACGAAAATAAGGATATATATATATATATATAGTGCATGCAAAGTAGCCTAAGCATCTAGTAATTGTCTTTTCCTCCCAATGCGGTTAATGAGACACATCCGCAGCTCGCTGAGCCTGAACCTCTATCTAAACAGTCTCATCATACTGAAGTAACTAGCACCAATCACGATTATATAGTCATCACATGTTCCGATCATGGTGACACCATCAGGATACAGGAAGTATAGCATGATGACAGTATCTGAATGTGTCCTAGGGTTCTGATGTAACCAAGTAGGCACGTAAAGGTATCGAGAAATATCTAACAATCGATACTAGACGTTACCGACTAACGTCTGTACCCAGATATGATCCGGACGCTAAGTAAAATTTTTGAACTAAAGTGCACACAATGTATAGACAAAATAAATAAGTAAAACTGGAACTGAGTTACAAAATGGCAAGGTACACTTCCCTGGATTCGGATGCTGAAGGCGGCGCTTCGGTACAACGTCCAAGTCCGAGGATCCCAAAGTACCTAGAGATGATATAAAAATTAATTAATAATCTAGCTCGAAACTATCTTAATGAAGAGATGACATCATGAACTAACATAGGTTTTTGTCTTAGTTACAAAACTCACGTCTAAGGTACTAACTAGAGGGTTGACCAAAGTTAACTAGAAAAACGTTACATCAAGTACAAAATTACCAAATCGTATAACGTCCACAATACTAGTTTTCATTAATTATTTATTTGGTTATCTATAAATAATATTCATCCTCAATCATACCATCAAGGCTACCTAACCAAAATTTATTTAAACGATATTCTCATCATTCATGCATTTCACACACACACATATATATATATATATATATATATATATATATATATATATATATATATATATATATATATATATATATATATATATATAAACCCAAACAATGAATGCTATTAATCTTGGATATAAACTAAACATGGGTATTTGATAAAGTGTTCACAAGTATTGCTCAAGGGAACCTATAACCTAACTAGGGTTTCTTTTAACGAATAAGAGAGTTGCAAAAATAAATGAAGAAGGAGAAGAAGCAAGGAGTGATACCAGAGGTGGCATTCGGTGGTGGAGGTGGTGTCCTAGCTGCTGTTATCGTTGGTAGTGGTTGGCTGCGGTTGTCTGCTGTCGTGAGGTGTTGGCAGTGGCAGTTGATAGTAGTAGAAATGGTAGTGGTGTTGACGGAATGGTAGAGGTGGTGATGGTTGCTGTGGTGGTGGTGTCGACGTTGTTGACAATAGTGGTGGTATCGACGGTGGTGACAGGGGTGGTGGTATCAACGGTATTGATAGTGATGGCGGTGGTAGCTGTGGTGATAGTGGTGGTAGTGTTGGCTGTGGTGACAGTGGTGGTGGTGTTAGCTGTACTGGTGAGGGTGGTCGAGGTGGTGGTCGTACTCCGGCTGCTGCTGTGGAAGCTGATGGTGGAGCGGCTCGGTGGTGGTGATGGGAATAATGATGGCGACTATGGTGATGGTAGTGGTGCTCGACGGTGGTGATGGTAGTGGTTCTCGGTGGTGGTGATGGTAGTGGTGCTCGACGGTGGTGAGGAAGAAGAAGAAGAAGAAGAAGAAGAAAAATATAGAAGTGAAGAAGAAGAAGAATGGAGAATGGGAAAGAGAAATAAGAAGAAGAATAATAGAGAATGGGAAGGAGGTTCGGCTGAGAGAGGGAGGGGAGGAGAGAGAGTGAGGTGAGTGAAGAATGAGTTTCCTAGGGATTAGGGCCGACCACATGGGGATGGGGGTGTGTGTGTATCCTAAAATAGGTGGAATGGGTGATTGTGATAAGGGGAGGTTTAAATCAAGGGCTAGGATTTAGTACGAGTTGATAAGAATGAATAGTGACATTCAAAAATAGAGGGAGAGAGAGAGAGAGTGTGTGTGTGTGTTGACCGATCGCATGACCCAAAGAGGTTCTTTATTTGGTTTACACCAATAGGAGGTTGACATGTAAACTCCCTCGACCAGAAATTAGGGCTAATTAAATTCAAATAACCTAATTAGGGTTAACTGGAATTAATTATGATTTATTATATGGTGTTATGATACTTGTACAATGATTTGATTATTTGGGTTGATACCATAGCTGCTACCCTAAAGCTAATGCTACATATTTGACCTAGACCTGTAAACCCATTATATTGAACCTAGAACAAACCTCGGATACCAATTTTCGTGCCTAATTTTAGTCGCACAAAAGTCGTTACAAACGTCCGTGCGCAAATTATTAAATTTACGTAATTACGTTCGTTGTCCGTTCCAATCGAAATTGAGACCCCACCTCAACCAGTTTTGACCAACCCAGATCACGATAATATTGTACACTGAGCCTACTACACCAATGACCCTTGTCCAACCCAATTTAGACTCCCGGTTTTTAATTAAATTAAATTAGAAACACCATTACATTAATTACGAATTAATTAATGTGGAGACCTAACCTAAATTAAATTAGACCCAAATCCAACCCAAACCCACATGCACACCCACAAGCCTCATACAAAACACCAAACACCATCATGGTCCAATGAGGAACACCAAACATGGTGTTTGGTCACATTAAATCCCTTATGCAAATTAATTGTGCAAATACCAAATTGTCAAGGGCCTAATTGCAAAATTGCAATGAGGTGCCCCCCTCTCATTGGCCTAAACCATCATGGAGAAAAGTAATGGTCATGACCAACCATGAGCATTTAATTTCCCCCCATTTTCATGTCCTTACATCACCTTTTTGGGAACCCATCATGACCCTACAATTTGAATGGCCTATTCCTAGCCCTCCACTCATCTTGATAAACAACCCCACTCCCCAAAAATATTGGTCCAGCCGGCCCTAATCCCTAGGCATCCCCCCCCTCACTCTTTCTCCTACATATACATGTTTATTTACTCATTAAAGGAGAGAAAAACCTAAACCCAAATACTAAAACCCTAAGTCTCCCAACCAAGCTCAACCACCCAGCCGACCCCAACCCCTCATCCCCGAGCTCCACCACAGCCACCAGCCACCACCAGTCGCCACCACCCTAACCCGACCCCTTCGTCGGACCCTCCCCTACCCACGGCCACCGCCACCCGGCCACGACGCCACCGGCAGCCACCCCCCAGCTGCCCGTACCGATCCTAACTCTCCCTGCCCGCACAGCACAGCCGAACACCCCTCGACTTCGTGCTCCGCCACCACCGCAACTCCGACTGCCATACTTAGCCGAACCCTTCCCCGTCCAGTCCTCCACCACCCCACAAAATCTCAGCCGCCGTCGCCGCCGCATCGAGGTGAAATCGGACCCGCAGCAAGGACCTATACCCAACTGCTACTGCTGCCCGCGACCTCCCCGAGTCTCGTCGGAGTGTCGTCCGGCCACCCCCGCCGGCGACGACCGACCAGCTCGACCCCCTCGACCTGTCGAGCAATAAGGTACAATATTTTATGTGTAATTATTAAGATTTATACATGTAATTACAGTTGCGAGTTTATATATATGTGAGTCTCTTATATATCATATTTTTATACGTATTCTATACTATATAATATATTTTATGTATTTAACAGTATTTATATTTATTATATTCCTGTATAAATTCCATATTATATATTATAATCATTTCTTTTTAATTTATATTATATATGTATGTATGTATGTATGTATGTAAGTATGTATGTATGTATGTATGTTATTTTTAAAATACAAAGAATATAAAATAATCTAATATCTATAATATTAAATACATTTTGGAAATCAAGTATTATTTTTGTGTATATACTGTATTTCTATTTTTGGTATATTTTGTATATAATATAAATATATAAGTACGTATTTTTATAAATAAAAAATGTATGTATATACATATTATATATATACATGAGTTTAAAACCCTATTTTTATTTGAATACCTAATATGTATATATATTAATATATATGTATATAAATGTATATATTTTGAGTTACCATACTATATATGAATATGTATAACTAAATGATGTTATGGATATTATCTATTATATACATATATATGTATTTATTGAATATAACATAATTACCAGTGTATTGCTAAATAATACATAAATATTATTTTTGTACTAATAAACAAATACATTATTTAATATATTTAAATATGCTTTAGTGTATATATAAATAATAGTGTTAGCTATATATACATACAGCCCCGACCCTGTGTCAGTTGTAGATACGGACAGTGTGTCCTAGTCGTGCTATTGTAGCGACTAATTTGGATATTACTATACCCTATATAGGATTGCTGGATACTACTGCCGAGGCATCAGGAGCAGGGCTTTAGATTTCGCAGCTACCCGGGACAGGCAAGTATACCTTGCCTTGTTGTACTGTTTAAATTCAATTATTGTTGGTTACATATTTATTCATTATATAAATATGTGCGTCCGAGCAGACTCGGGTGCAGTCAATGAAGGCGTTGACGTTAGGAGTAGTATCTGACTTAGTGTCTAGTAGACCCACCTAAAGTTATGAAGTTATTGATATAACTTCCCAGGCCTTGACACGTATCATTACACGTCACAGAGTGAGTTCATGTAGGGATGCGTGCCTCATGCGCGACTGGCCATCAGTATGAGCAACACGTGTAGCGTTATGTAGCTCAGTTATTTATTTCATAGAGACTTGCATCATAGTATGAGATGTCCACGTCGTTTTTACGATTTGTACATCTACATTGGACGGGAAAGACATCTAGTAGGCGTATGGGATACCCCCCCTGATATATACTCAAGTTACCATGCTCTTCAGAGATAAGGATTACAGCATATATAGCGAATTACCATGCTCTTCGGAGATGGGGATTATAGCGAGTTACCATGCTCTTCGGAGATGGGGATTATAGCGAGTTACCATGCTCTTCGGAGATGGGGATTATAGCGAGTTACCATGCTCTTCGGAGATGGGGATAGCATCAATGCCCTTAAACGGGGGCATATGTGGCATATACTAGCCAGTCCCGATGATTGGTGAATTACGTCAGCATATGTCTGAGCCTACACATTCTCATGCGTACTACCAGGTCTTTAAATTTGCATTCACTTAGATGGTTAGCACACCCCCCTTTATTTACTCAGTACTTACTTTATGGCATATATTTTTTTGTATCTTGTTACGTCCCTCTAAGGACCTGGTTCCCTTCCAGGTTGCTTGTGCGGTTGCAGGATACTTGATCTGATAGAGTGTGGACATCATTGCAGGTATATTTACATTTCCAGCTATTTCAGTCTTGTATTCCTTTCATTTTATTCTGCTTATATAGCCTAGTGTTTATAGACCTATATTGTTCTTCTGGTCTATTCGAACGGATGTGTTATTGGGCTGCAGACTGATGATGCGTATCGTTCTTTCTTGAGATTACTTACCCTGGATTGAGATTTAGAATTAGTTGTTGTATATTAGAAATAGATTGTTACTTGGATCACTTGACCATGGACAGCGTAAGTGCACTTCGTCGGGTCCATTAAATTGGAAAGCCCTACGGAGTCGTACCAGCTGGCCATTGCCACGTGTCTCTCATAGATTTTGGGACTGGGGCGTGACATGGTTTTAGTGGTGGCCCATGCAGGTCTCTGAGCAAATCGTTTCGGTTACGTTACTGTACCGAACGAGCCTGCAACTTAGAATTAATGTGAATAAGATCTCAATCCATAACCAATTTTAAAACTCCTCTGGTATGTGATTATCGCCCTTGGACTTCCAATTTACATTCGTTCAATCTTCGTCAATATCGCCATCCTTGTTCCTCGTCCCCTATTATTCGGGGAGACGAATGCTCGTGACTGATGACTTCCCTCCAGAAGAAGATCGAAGACCAGACGACAGGAGACAGAATTCGTATATCTTTCTATGAGAAGAATGTTACCCTATCAGGATAGATTGAAGGGTTCTTTGGATTCTAGAACTAGTATGAAAGGGTAGCAAGAGAGTTGGACCCAGTAGTACCCTACCCGTGCTTGAGGTAGCAGTGATCTTGGAAGTACTAAGAGCTGGGAGGATTATTGATCATGGCCTAGAATAGTCTAAGGAAATGCATAGCCCGATGCTAGAAACTAGTGGTTGCATATTATAGCAATATCAGGAATGATATTATGGACTAGAGAAGATAAAATTTCAGGCTCTCAATTGGAAGATAATGATCTGATTTCAAGAAATATGCTTGAGTGATACCATTATTGCACTTTGTGACTTGGAGAGATGAATAACGAAAAGAAGAAATTCGAGGAATAGAATTTTAGGGAAAACTTTGAGGGGAAGATAATTATACCTTAGGCACGGAAATTGTTCTTTTGAGGATTGATGTTGGAAACAGAACGGGAGAAATTATTTTGAGGTTTAAGACTAGACTATAACATTATCCTAGACAAGGATTGGTTGAACCAATACCACGCAATGCTTGATTGCCGTCGTGGTTGTGTCATCCTTAGACCTCCGGATTACCCTGAGTTTGAGTTTCTTCAGAGAGCCTGGGAGTATGGTGCCCATCTACCTTAGGGGTATACAACGAAGGAGGTGAACCGGTATACCACCATATTATATCAGAGTTGAGGATGTTTTTTTTTTGGAGGATCTTCCAGGACTGCCACCTGACAGAGAGATTGAATTCACTATAGAGTTGACTCCAGGAGCCGAGCCAGTTACTTCCCCCATTTGCAGACTAGCACCGATGGAGTTGGTTGAGCTGAAGGTTCAAGTAGATGATCTCTTAGAAAAGGGTTTCATACGGGCTAGTATATCTCCATGGGGAGCACCCATTCTGTTCGTACCGAAGAAGGACGGGACGGTACGCTTGTGTATCAATTACAGGGCGCTAAATGCTGTAACGATAAAGAACAAGTATCCACTGTCGCGCATCGATGATTTGTTTGATCAACTTGGCGGTGCATGTGTATTCTCGAAGATCGACCTTAGATCCGGATATCATCAGATCAAGGTACGGAAAGAGAACATCCAGAAAGCGGCCTTTCGGACGAAGTATGGCCACTATGAGTTTTTAGTCATGACGTTTGGTTTAACCAAGCGCCAACAGTATTTGTGAGCCAAATGAGCAATGTCTTCCACCAGTACTTGGATAAGTTCATGGTGGTATTTATAGACTACATCTGGACATGTTCCAAGAGCCAGGAGGAGCCTGAGAGGCATCTCAGAATCGTGTTGGAGACACTGAGACATGAAAGGCTGTACGCCAAACTCAGCAAATGTGAGTTTTGCTTGGATAGAGTACCATTTCTGGGACACATAATCACCGGAGATGGACTAGCAGTTGATCCGGAGAAGATAGCTGCAGTAGAGACCTGGCCTACCCCTACATCAGTTACAGAGGTTAGGAGTTTCCTCGGACTTGCCGGATATTACCGGAGGTTCGTGGAAAAACTTTTCGAGGATAGCTGCGCCTATGACGCGACTGACGCGTAAAGGCGAAGAGTTTATCTGGACCGACGAGTGTCAGGCGGCTTTCGATGAGCTGAGGAAGCGTCTGACATCAGCAACGATTTTGACACTACCCTCAGGATCAGGAGGATTTGTAGTGTACAGTGATGCATCAGGGAGCAGATTGGGATGTGTGCTGATGCAACACGGCAAGGTGATAGCCTATGCATCAAGACAGTTGAGAGTTCATGAAAAGAACTATCCGACGCGCGACTTGGAGCTAGCTGCGGTGATATTTGCACTAAAGCTATGGAGACATTACCTTTAGGGTGAGCGTGTTGAGATTATACAGATCATAAAAGCCTGAAGTACGTCTACATGCAGAAGAAGCTCAACATGAGGCAGAGACGTTGGCTAGAGTTGATGACCGATCATGACATTGAGTTGCAGTACAACCCTGGCAAGGAGAATGTCGTAGCAGATGCCTTAAGCAGGAAGCCCATGGCATACTTTTTGATGACGCAGCGACGGTTGCTAGAGGATCTCCAGAAGCTTGGGATAGAGATCATATTGCCAAGCATGGATGGACAGATGGCCAGCCTCGAGGTCCAGTCTACCCTGATTGAGAGGATCAGGGCAGCCCTGCCAACAAAATACGAGATTTTGACATCTACGAGAGAGGACAGAGGCCGGCATGCAGACGGGACTCAGGATTCGCGAAGACGAAATATTGAGGTGTGGAGATCGCCTATACGATCCGAGAGGCGACCTACACCAAGAGTTGATGGCCGAGGCTCATTGCTCGATTTAATCTACTCATCCCGGGGGTACGAAGATGTACCGATACTTAAGGCAACATTACTGGTAGCAAGGGATGAAGAGAGAGATTGAGAGATTCGTGGCAAGATGCTTGGTATGTCAGCAAGACAAGGCTGGATAACAGAGAACTGCAGGACTAAGGCAGTTGTTTCCCAATTCCCGAGTGAAAGTGGGAACACATCACCATGGACTTCGTCACGGGTTTCCCGAGGAGTCCTAGTGGTCGCAATATCGTATGGGTAATCGTAGATAGACTCACCAAGTCTGCCCACTTTTTACCCTTCAGGGTTGGGCAATCTACGGAAGTCTTGGCAGACCTGCACATGAGGGAGATAGTACGATTGCATGGAGTGCCCGTCAGTATCGTGTCTGACCGGGATACGAGGTTTACATCGTACTTTTGGAGGAGTATACAAGAGAGTCTTGGTACCCGCCTTAAGTTCAGTACTTCCTACCACCCGCAGACAGATGGAAAATCCGAGCGCACCATTCAGACGCTGGAGGACATGTTAAAGGCATGCATGCTTGACTTCAGCGGTTCATGGGAGGACCACTTGCACTTGGTCAAATTTTCCTACAATAATAGCTATCAGGCGAGCATTCAGATGGCTTCCTATGAGGCATTGTATGGTAGGAAGTGTCGATCCCCAGTATGTTGGAGCAATGTAGGCGAGAGGCAGATTCTAGGACCATAGTTGATCGTCCATACAGTGGAGAAGGTGAAGAAGATCCAGGGGCATCTACGAGCAGCACAGGACAGGCAGAAGCATTGGGCTAATGTGCATCGACGATCCCTAGAGTTCCAGGTGGGAGAACATGTGTTCCTGAAGATTTCACCTACCAGAGGAACCATCAGATTTGGAGGCAGAGGGAAGCTGAGTCCGAGGTATATCGGACCCTTCGATATGCTAGAGCGCGTCGGAGAAGTTGCTTACAGATTGGCCTTGCCGCAGACGCTGGAAGGAGTTCACGACGTCTTCCATGTATCTCACCTGAGGAGGTACATAACGGATCCAAGTCATGTGCTTGACCACTCGGAGATCACCGTTGGTCCAAGCTTATCATACCAGGAGGAGCCGGTAGAGATCCTAGATCAAAGCGAGAAGGTACTGCGAGGCCAGACTATCCCTCTAGTTCGTGTCGCATGGAGGCATTACGCACCAGGTGAATCAACCTGGGAACGAGAGGACGATATTCAGCAACGTTTTCCCTATCTCTTCAAAGGCCTAGGTATGTGATAGTATTTATTTCATTCAATAGTTTTGTTATATGTCTGTTTTAATTTCGAGGACGAAATGCTCTAAGGAGGGTATGTTGTAAACCCCCTCGACCAGAAATTAGGGCTAATTAAATTCAAATAACCTAATTAGGGTTAACTGGAATTAATTATGATTTATTATATGGTGTTATGATACTTGTACAATAATTTAATTATTTGGGTTGATACCATAGCTGTTACCCTAAAGCTAATGCTACATATTTGACCTAGACCTGTAAACCCATTATATTAAACCTAGAACAAACCCCGGATACCGATTTTCGTGCCTGATTTTAGTCGCACAAAAGTCGTTACAAACGTCCGTGCGCAAATTATTAAATTTGCGTAATTACGTTCGTTGTCCGTTCCAATCAAAATTGAGACCCCACCTCAACCAGTTTTGACCAACCCAGATCACGATAATATTGTACACTGAGCCTACTACACCAATGACCCTTGTCCAACCCAATTTAGACTCCCGGTTTTTAATTAAATTAAATTAGAAACACCGTTACATTAATTACGAATTAATTAATGTGGAGACCTAACCTAAATTAAATTGGACCCAAATCCAACCCAAACCCACATGCACACCCACAAGCCTCATACAAAACACCAAACACCATCATGGTCCAATAAGGAACACCAAACATGGTGTTTGGTCACATTAAATCCCTTATGCAAATTAATTGTACAAATACCAAATTGTCAGGGGCCTAATTGCAAAATTGTAATGAGGTGCCCCCCTCTCATTGGCCCAAACCATCATGGAGAAAAGTAATGGTCATGACCAACCATGAGCATTTAATTTCCCCCTATTTTCATGTCCTTACATCACCTTTTTGGGAACCCATCATGACCCTACAATTTGAATGGCCTATTCCTAGCCCTCCACTCATCTTGATGAACAACCCCACTCCCCAAAAATGTTGGTCCAGCCGGCCTTAATCCCTAGGCAGCCCCCCCTCACTCTCTCTCCTACATATACATGTTTATTTACTGATTAAAGGAGAGAAAAACCCAAACCCAAATACTAAAACCCTAAGTCTCCCAACCAAGCTCAACCACCCAGCCGACCCCAACCCCTCATCCCCGAGCTCCACCACAGCCACCAGCCACCACCAGTCGCCACCACCCTAACCCGACCCCTTCATCGGACCCTCCCCTACCCACGGCCACCGCCACCCGGCCACGACGCCATCGGCAGCCACCCCCAGCTACCCGTACCGATCCTAACTCTCCCTGCCCGCACAGCACAGCCGAACACCCCTCGACTTCGTGCTCCGCCACCACCGCAACTCCGACCGCCGTACTTGGCTGAACCCTTCCCCGTCCAGTCCTCCACCACCCCACAAAATCTCAGCTGCCGCCGCCGCCGCATCGAGGTGAAATCGGACCCGCAACAAGGACCTATACCCAACTGCTGCTGCTGCCCGCGACCTCCCCGAGCCTCGCCGGAGCGCCGTCCGGCCACCCCCGCCGGCGACGACCGACCAGCTCGACCCCCTCGACCTGTCGAGCAATAAGGTACAATATTTTATATGTAATTATTAAGATTTATACATGTAATTACAGTTGCGAGTTTATATATATGTGAGTCTCTTATATATCGTATTTTTATACGTATTCTATACTATATAATATATTTTATGTATTTAACAGTATTTATATTTATTATATTCCTGTATAAATTCCATATTATATATTATAATCATTTCTTTTTAATTTATATTATATATGTATGTATGTATGTATGTATGTATGTATGTATGTATGTATGTATGTATGTATGTATGTATGTAAGTATGTAAGTATGTATGTATGTATGTTATTTTTAAAATACAAAGAATATAAAATAATCTAATATCTATAATATTAAATACATTTTGGAAATCAAGTATTATTTTTGTGTATATACTGTATTTCTATTTTTGGTATATTTTATATATAATATAAATATATAAGTACGTATTTTTATAAATAAAAAATGTATGTATATACATAGTATATATATACATGAGTTTAAATACCCTATTTTTATTTGAATACCTAATATGTATATATATTAATATATATGTATATAAATGTATATATTTCGAGTTACCATACTATATATGAATATGTATAAATAAATGATGTTAAGGATATTATCTATTATATACATATATATGTATTTATTGAATATAACATAATTACCAGTGTATTGCTAAATAATACATAAATATTATTTTTGTACTAATAAACAAATATATTATTTAATATATTTAAATATGCTTTAGTGTATATATAAATAATAGTGTTAGCTATATATACATACAACCCCGACCCTGTGTCAGTTGTAGATACGGACAGTGTGTCCTAGTCGTGCTATTGTAGCGACTAATTTGGACATTACTATATCCTATATAGGATTGCTGGACACTACTGCCGAGGCATCAGGAGCAGGGCTTTGGATTTCGCAGCTACCCGGGACAGGCAAGTATACCTTGCCTTGTTGTACTGTTTAAATTCAATTATTGTTGGTTACATATTTATTCATTATATAAATGTGCGCGTCCGAGCAGACTCGGGTGCAGTCAATGAAGGCATTGACGTTAGGAGTAGTATCTGACTTAGTGTCTAGTAGACCCACCTAAAGTTGTGAAGTTATTGATATAACTTCCCAGGCCTTGACACATATCATTACACGTCACAGAGTGAGTTCATGTAGGGACGCGTGCCTCATGCGCGACTGGCCATCAGTATGAGCAACACGTGTAGCGGTATGTAGCTCAGTTGTTTATTTCATAGAGACTTGCATCATAGTATGAGATGTCCACGTCATTTTCATGATTTGTACATCTACATTGGGCGGGAAAGACATCTAGTAGGCGTATGGGATACCCTCCCTGATATATACTCGAGTTACCATGCTCTTCGGAGATGGGGATTACAGTATATATAGCGAGTTACCATGCTCTTCGGAGATGGGGATTATAGCGAGTTACCATGCTCTTCGGAGATGGGGATAGCATCAATGCCCTTAAACGGGGGCATATGTGGCATATACTAGCCAGTCCCGACGATTGGTGAATTACGTCAGCATATGTCTGAGCCTACACATTCCCATGCGTACTACCAGGTCTTTAAATTTGCATTCACTTAGATGGTTAGCACACCCCCCTTTATTTACTCAGTACTTACTTTATGGCATGTATTTTTTTGTATCTTGTTACGTCCCTCTGAGGACCTGGTTCCCTTCCAGGTTGCTTGTGCGGTTGCAGGATACTTGATCTGATAGAGTGTGGACATCATTGCAGGTATATTTATATTTCCAGCTATTTCAGTCTTGTATTCCTTCTATTTTATTCTGCTTATATAGCCTAGTGTTTATAGACCTATATTGTTCTTCTGGTCTATTCGAACGGATGTGTTATTGGGCTGCAGACTGATGATGCGTATCGTTCTTTCTTGAGATTACTTACCCTGGAATTAGATTTAGAATTAGTTGTTGTATATTAGAAATAGATTGTTACTTGGATCACTTGACCATGGACGGCGTAAGTGCACTTCGTCGGGTCCATTAAATTGGAAAGCCCTACGGAGTTGTACCAGCTGGCCATTGCCACGTGTCTGGTCTCATAGATTTTGGGACTGGGGCATGACATGACACCTAGCAACCCTTTTGCATTGTTTGGGATTTACAAATGAAAGAAAAAGAGTGAGGATTTGATATGGGAAAATTGGTGTTTATTGTTTTGTAGGATGGAGAGGGTGTAGAGTATTTTGTATGAGCCTCATGATTGGGTGTGAGGATTTAGTTGGGGTTAAGTTAAGTTGGTTCCACTAAATTAAATAAATATTGTGTCATAGGTGTTTTTAAATAAAATGGGAGTACATGGGGTCTCAATTGGGAGTGACACAAACTTCATGGACGTTGTAGGCTTGGTATTAGTCTTGGGCCCCTTAATTGGTTAGGCAAAATGGGATGAGTTTGTTTTCCCAAATCGATGGCAACGACATAGGTACAAGGTATAGGATTAAAGAATTAATTTTTGTGACTGGAAAGTTGTGCAATTAAAATAGAGCACAAGGGAGTATGTTTGTGAGTGACAGAAATATTCAGTGCCTAGGTTGGCTTGTCAGGTCAAGAGTGCAAAGATTTGGTGGAAAGTAAAGGCTATTGTTGTGCTTCAAATATTGTAACAACGGTAAGGTGCACCAAGAGTTTAAATTAAAGAACCAGTCTACATAACTCTAATTTCTAATCCTTAGACAACCTGAAGCAAAACCAAAATTCTCACCAAAACTAGTCTACCTAAAAATTATTGAGGGGGTTTACATCACCTGAATCTCCGGTACCTTCAGCATCGCCAAAACCAATGGTCGCCCACCTTCGAAGGCCGAATTGACCACCAAGAGAAGATTCTGACCTATCTATACCTTCCGAACCAATGGTCGTTCATCTTTACAGGTTGAGTCGACCGCAAAGGGAGACCCGATCATGGCTACAACCTCCGGACCTTTGGTGATAAAATTACCCAGAAAACTATCAAAGCCTTCGCTTACGCTGGGGGTAGCCGAGGAGAAGGATGTGCTGGAGGAATATATATTCGCCAATGTAAACATTCCTTCCACTGATAATATAATCCCGCCGGAAGAGATACCTTATTTCCTCAATAAAGGACTATCTTTGAACTACTCAGAGCGTATGCATATAAGTACACTCTACTCCCTGGAGCACGGTCTAGCCTTCATCTGCACACACAAGTGACCACTACCTGCATCTTACACCGGCTTTGCACTAACCAAGATTCTTATTTCTTAGTCCCACCCAGGAAGCAGGGAGATAAGATCATCATCTTCGGCAGAGTGGAATACCCCCGTTCCTTTAACCTATAAGAAGAAGAACCAGAATCCGAGATAGGTATAATGTTACTCTGTCGGTATGGCACGCAATCCTGACATCTTATCCAAACGATGGGATACAATCTGGAGGTCACCAAAGGATTAAACTACGGCAAAGGCCGAAGGGCGCCTTTACGACTCCCCTCCCCTGCGGACAAGCACGAGGGTTACTACCATAAGACTAAGCATGGCTTAGGATATGTAATACCTATGACAACCCCCGAGGGCTCAGATAAAGAAGACGAAGAGAGCTCGCACTCTTCAGAATTGTCAGCCCATGACTCCGATGTCAGCATTAGGAACATGCACAGACAAACACTGTCCTCCAACATGGAGTCTGCCAACATTGAGGAAGACAACAAGAATCCACCCGAGCTCTTTGAGATGAAACCTTGGGCCCAACACCTGGGTTCACCATGGGAGATGCGATTTGAGCAGCAAGAAACTCCTACCGAGGACGAAGTTGTTCAAGTCGATCTAGGTGACGAGACCTCCCCAAAGTTTATCTTCCTCTGCAAAAGTTTGCCCAACGAAGATCGGGAATCTCTATTATATCTCGTCGGGGAATACATCGATATTTTTTCCTGGAGTTACGAAGACATGCCAGGACTGGACCCCCAAATCGCGGTCCACAAACTTAACATTCGGCCAGACGCCAAACCACTCAAGCAACAACAGCGACAGTTCCAGCCCGACGTGATGGATTCTATCAAAGCTGAAGTCAACAAGCTGATAGCTAGCGGCTTCATTCGCGAAGAAAAATACCCCGATTGGTTAGCCAATGTCATGCCTATCGTTAAGAAGAATGATAAGATCCGAGTCTGCATGCATTATGTCCCAAAGACGAATTTTCTCTTCTAATCACCAACGTAATGATCGACATCACTTGTGGCTTCGAGCGTATGTCCTTCATGGATGGCTTCTCAGGCTACAACCAAATCAAGATGTTTCCCAACAATGAGAAACATACGTCATTCCAGACCCCGATAGGCGTATACTGCTATACGGTCATGTCTTTCGGCCTGAAGAACGCAGGTGCTACATATCAACGAGCCATGAGAAGTATTTTTTGTGTGCATCTGCGCAAGATAGTAGAATGCTACGTCGACGCATCGCTATCAAGAGTTTCTCCAAAGATGATCACCTCCAAGATCTGAGGACTATATTTGACTTAATACGCGCACACAGCCTCAAGATAAACCATACAAAGTCCTTCTTGGGAGTCTCCAGCGATAAATTCCTCGGTTTCGTCATCACTTTCCGGGGTATTCACATAGACCCCAACAAAACCATACCCATCCTGGAGATGCACCCTCCAAGGAACCTCCAGAAACTCTGTGGCCTTCAAGGGAGGTTAGCATACATCAGGAGGTTCAAATAAAAACTCTCTGGATGTTGCCGACCATTCACACAGCTCATGAAGAAAGGTGTCTCCTTTCTTTGGAATAAAGAATGCCAACGAGTGTTTAACAATATCAAAGAATACCTATAAAACCCACCTATGCTGGTAGCCCCGGTCATGGGAAAGTTATTCATGCTCTATATACGCACAAAGGATCACTCTCTCTGTGTCCTGTTAGCCTAAAATAGTGATTTAGGTCACGAGCAGGACATATACTACCTCAGCCGGATGATAGTCGTCCCATAGCATAGATATACCACCGTCAAGAAAGATTGCCTTGCGTTGGTATTCGTCATCCAAAAAACTCGACACTACGTGGCTGGATAGACTATTCATATAATCTCGTGAGTCAACCCCTCAAGGTCCTCATGACCAAACCTGGGGTACTCAGTTCCCGCTTAGCTACATGGGCAATACTATTATCTTCATATGATATGGTATTCGTCCCACAGAAGGCCGTCAAGGGTCGGGCATTGGCCAACTTTCTGGCAGCCCATCCGAGGTCAGAAACATCAAAGCCCTATGAAAAGATTCTAGACGAAGTGGCAGACGCCAATGTCACTTCACACGAAACAGTTTGGCAAATATTCTTTGACGGTGCTTCAAGAGCAGGGCCCAAAGGCAAGATCATCGCTGGGTCGGGATAGTACTGGTCTTCCCATATGGCCTCATCATTAATCAGGCATACTCTCTCATGGATCCATGCTCCAATAATGTGGCAGAGTACAACACCCTAATCATCGGACTCCATCTCGCCAAACAAGTTGGGGTAGAGTACTTGGAAGCCTACAAAGATTATCAGCTAATCGTCAATCAAGGTCGGGGAATATATGAAGTCTGAAACAAAGACTTGATCCCCTACCACCAAGCATACAATATTATTGCAACGTTCGAGATATTCTTTATTGAGCATGTCCCTCGGTTATAAAATATTGAGGCGGATGCTTTAGCCGGCCTCGCTGCTTCCTTGGCAGTCCCATACAATATCTATCAGTTAATCACAGTAATCGGTCAAGAGCTGGTCTGTTTCAAAAGCAACCTATACTTATGCCTCAACTATGCAGTGGAAGTCGACACCGATACTCAAGATTGGAGGCTTCCATTCATCCACTATACAGTCGATAAAATTCTTTCTGAATACCCAAAGGAAGCTACTTTAACCAGAAGATGCTTCCTCCATTTCTATTACGACACGGAGACCAAAATATTGTACCGTCGGTCCTACGACGGCCTTATGCTCTGATGCTTTTCGAACGCAGAGGCAAAACAAGTCCTATACGAAGCTCACGATGGCGTCTGCGGGACACATCAACCTGGTCCAAAGCTACATGACTGTCTTCGAAGAATGGGCTACTATTGGTCGACAATGGTAGCAGATGCGGTCAATTATGCAAGAAAGTGCCAAGCATGTCAAATTCACGTGAACTTTATCAACTAGCCATCTAAGTTCCTACACCCAACGATATCATCTTGGTCATTTGAGGTATAGGAAATGGACATCATTGGGCCAATTAGCCCGCCTTCATCAAAGGGGCATCGGTTCATCCTGGCAATCATCAACTACTTCTCCAAATAGGCGAAAGCTATTTCGCTCGCTGAAGTCAAGACAACCAACGTGATTAACTTTATCAAGCATCACGTCATATATCACTTCGGCTTACCACATAGGATCGTCCATGACAATGGTCCACAGTTCACAAGTCATGCCTTATATCAATTTTATGATAAGAACTGAATCCAAAATATAGCCTCTACGGTATACAACCCTGCCGCAAATGGTCTGGCGAAAGCATTCAACAAAACCATCATCAAGCTCCTCAAGAAATTTGTATCTTCCAACAAATACGACTGGAACGAGAAGATGGATGAATGTCTCTGGGCCTACTGAACAATAGTCCGGACAGCTACTGGGAACATACCATTCTCTTTGGTATATGAAAGTGAGGCGGTACTCCCGCTTGAGATCCAAATCCCTTCACTACGGGTAGCTCTCTTCAACAAACTAACCACGGACGACAACTACCTCCTACTGTTACAAGAGTTAGAAGCACTCAACGAAAAATAGCTCTTAACCCAACAACCCATAGAGCTGTATCAAGTACGTCTCTCTGGAACCTTCAACAAGCAGGTAAAACAGAGAACATTTTAAGTGGGTGAAATGGTCCTAACAGTAAGAAGGCCGATGGTTATGACTCACAATACGGTCAACAGATTCTAACCTAAATGGGAAGGCACATTCATTATGGAAACTATATTTTCTAACGACGCGTAATGGCTAGCAAAACCCAATGGTGACTTGCTCCTGATGCCTATCAACAGCAAGTTCCTCAAAAAGTACTATATCCAAATTGGACTAGTACTCCTCTATTACCAGCTATATTGTATCTTCTTGGGCATTGGTTCATGTCCACAGGGTCTCTGTACTACCGCTCTAATACACTACCCCGGCGGAGTCTACCATGTCCATATTACCTTTGAACAAACTTTTTGGCCTTGACCATCGATTATCACGTCCATATTACCTCTGATATCGATTGTCTTCCAACTTATCACCCGTACCCAACCCGGAGTATATCTGCGGTATTAAGTCCATAAAAACTGTTATATCCATATTACCTCTGGCAGGGCTTGTCTTACACCTATTACTTGCACTAACGTATGCAAAAAGTAATGGGTCTACAAAACCTATCACGTCCATATTACCTCTGATAGGGTTTATTTTGAATCTATTACTCGCACCACAAGTGTGCAAAAGGGTAATAGATCTACCAAAATCCTCTAGCGGGATGTCCTTAAAATCCACAAAAACTGCCACATGCATAATACCTTTGTAAGGGCTTGTCTCAAACCTATTACTTGCACTAACGTGCGTAAAAAGTAATGGGTCCACAAAATCTATCACGTCTATATTACCTCTGATAGGGTTTGTTTTGAATCTATTACTCGCACCACAAGTGCACAAAAGTGTAATAGATCTACCAAAATCCCCCCCAGCGAGATGTCCTTAAAATCTATAAAAACTGCCACGTCCATATTACCTCTGGCAGGGCTTGTCTCAAACCTATTACTTGTACTAATGTACACAAAAATAATAGGTCCACAAAATCTATCACGTTCATATTACCTCTGATAGGGTTTGTTTTGAATCTATTACTCACACCACAAGTACACAAAAGGGTAATAGATCCACCAAAATTCTCCAGCGGGATATCCTTAAAATATACAAAAACTGTCACATCCATATTATATCTGGCAGAGCTTGTCTCAAACCTATTATTTGTACTAACATGTGCAAAAAGTAATGGGTCTACAAAATCTATCACGTCCATATTACCTCTGATAGAATTTGTTTCGAATTTATTACTCGTACCCCAAAGTACGCAAAAGAGTAATAGGTCTACTAAAATCTTCCAGTAGAATATCCTTAAAAGGCTACTGTATGGTACTACATCATCCAGTATAATTCCCAAAAGTTTACAACATACAAAAATTCTAAAAAAGGAGAGACTTCATTAATCAATATTCAAGATCATGGGTACATATGATGGAAATCTATTTCATTCAAGGGTTCTCATTAGTATTCAAGGTCATGAGTACATATAATGGAAACCTATTTTAAAGGGTTTTCCATGAAGTCTTGCTGATACAAAACTTTTTTTATTAGAAGAGCCCCTCTGTTTTGTCGTAGCTCCTGACACAAGTTGAGCCCGCATCAAAACTCAATGCTTTTTGGCTCACTACTCCACAGTACAAATCTCAGTATATGGAAAATCCACACTAATGGATAGCAAGGAAAGAGCAGGACCAGACGCTCTACAACCATGCGGGAAGACCAATGACAGGAATGATAATTAATCCAAATCCTATCATCGATCCCGCAGTCTCCCAACCGATAGACATAAAAGAAAGAAAAGCAGCTGACGCGCTGCATGAACAAAGGTAGCTCAGTGTATGATGCAGGATGTTCATCCTCGTCTCCTGGATTAGTTTTTGCCAAATTTACCACGTCTCCTGGAGAAACATCTCATAAGGTTGGTTTTTATCCCGAACAACGGGTGTTATGATATCCTTCCATGCCCCATCATAAGCAATACGAGCAAAGATAAAACCTGCATAAAAAAGATGCATCAGTCTCGGCGAAGATTATAAAAAGGTATTATCGCCGCATATCGCTGTCAGGCCACAACCATGGGCAGTTAAGTCTCTACGGACGAGCAAGATGAGACCTCACCCATTCAGCCAAGCCACATATAGGATCTGCACCCATAAAATTGATGATTCCTTATCCATGCAACCTCGCCAAAGCTCGGAGCATATGTCAGACAGGTTCTGCACACATGCCATGAAGGAGTGCTCACCCACACGGCAGAGCTCTGTAAGGAGGTCTGTATATGTCCGAGGGGAGCCTTCATCCATGCGACAGAACTTTGCTAAGGCTCAACTCATGAGAGACATAGTATCCCCTTACCTCAGAGCCTTCAACCACGGATCAATCTTGCTCTCGACCGTCTCCTCAGCGAAAGAGACAGCAACATCCAGCATCTTCACGAAGGATGAGGAACGAAAAACAAAAGTTCTCTCTCTCTCCCCCTAACTGCCTATTTATAGGCTCTAAAATTACGTAAAGGGATCAATGCAGTAAACCGAGTAGTTAATAAGATAAACCTGATACCTCAATCCACATGATCCTCTTTAATCTCCTCAAAAACTGATGCCTCGAGCCCCGTGTCAGGAGACGGTGCAGAATCTCAACAGATCCGAGCAAAGATCTAACCAAATCTCCTCACTCATAGTTGACAACCTGGCACTGTTCGTCCATGCGGCTCAATGACCATGTGGCCCCGAACATACCCCATCCATGATTCTTATTCAAAGTATTTCAAACGTAACAGTTTAAAAACTTTAAATGGGGTCTTATAGAAGCATAGAAAAGATGCAACCATACGACCGACGTCCATGTACCCCCCAAATAAAAAAACTCAGCAGATGGATCGCTCGAACACCATATAACCCAAAAAAGGAACACCCATGCGGTCCAAACAAGCATCCTAACAACTGGCTGCATGTCGACCTGATATGACATCCTGACAACAAAGATGGCGCCTGACACATAATCCTGACAAAAATGATTTTTTTGATCACCTCGAAGGACGAGAACACACTAAGAGACAGAAGTTCCAAGGATGGTATAGAGCTACGTGGACAACACGACAAAAAGAAGTCGTGCGGCTCTGGCCCATGTGTCCTAAACTCTATACGGTCCATGCATCTCTGGCCTACGGATCCCATACTCAATGCGTCCCATGCGAATCTGGCCCATGCGTCCCAGACTTTATGTGGTCTATGCGTCTCTGTCCCCGTATGTTCCATACTCTGTGCGTCTTTGGCCACATGTGTCCCAGAATTTATGTTAACCAAGTCTTGTTGTTACAACTGAGTGGTCCTCTCCAACTAAATAACGACCACGTGTCCATTTAACCAAATCGTGCCTACACTGTAACGACCATTTCCGTTCAAGCGGAGTGCCGATTCAAACGGCGTAAGTGCAACGGCCTAACCCGCTTTGCTCAGCGATATGACTCGTTTGAGGCAAAGGATCCCAGACTTGGCCCTTCAGCAGTTCAGACTTAGACTTTCAAAGGCTCGCTCAAAGTATCGCTCGCCCGAGGCAAATCATCACTAAGGTGGGTGGCTACGATGAACTTGTCTTTGCTTAGCCAGTACACTTAAAATATGGACGATACATGCTAGTCGCTAGGTGAATCACCCCTTGCATGCTAATAAAGAATACAACATACCTAGCAAAGGGAATAATCCTATCTTGTATTGCTTGTGTGAAAATAAAACTTGGCTTAAAGTTGGACCCTCGCATGCTACCTTAGCTTCATGCAAGTTGACCCAGCTTTACCTCGAGTAGATCGATATATATATATATATATATATATATATATATATATATATATATATATATATATATATATATATATACTTTTTATAGTGCAATGCTTCACATGTTACACTACTTTCCTTAAGATCTATGTCGCTTGATATGTCCCAGTACGATTTCACTCATCGCATTACCTTTTAGACCCGTGTTAACGTGAAGGCTTATGTTCTAAGGTAGACTACACAATATGCTTCCTTATGCTTAAGTTTCCAATATTGCATTCTTGTCTGCTTATATTATAACTTATACTCGATGCATCATTTTAATGCTTGTCACTTATATATATGCCACAAATTATCATACTTCACTATCTGTGATTCACTCAGTTGAGGCAGAAAGGCTATCAAGATAGTCGTTCCAAGCCAAGTATAGAATATTGAAAATATTCGGGACCGTAAGGTCGCCAAGGCATTTTTCAAACTAGGGGACTATATCAAGGACAATTAAGCAAGATAAAATCACAATATCTTTGAAAATTAATACTCGTCCTGTACGGAATCTGACGGCTCGGAGAGTCAATACTGTACCTGATAGATCTTGACTTGAACCCATACATGTACCCAAATCTATAACTGTACCTGTACCTGCGAGAATCTAAAATACTTGAGGATATATGCGATCACGGACAACTTGTGCACAAGGTGGATTTTTGAATCTAGTTTTACGAACGGTCGTTTGGTATTGGGGCCGATCCGATCTATACAGAGCCGTATGGTAGTCGTCTGTTATTGGCGGGATGGGTACAATGCCACATGTATCTTGCTTGCACACCATCTTTATCTGGATGGGTGCAATGCCACATGGGTGCAATGCCACATGTCTACACATAGGGGGAATGGGCACCACATCCTAACCAACTAATAGGAAGTTTTGTCCACAAAACTTAGGAATAGAACCTACCAATATGAAACAATGAAGGAAACCTTTCTTTTATCTCATACTCAAGCTCCCAAGTTGATTCTTCGACCAAATGATTTCTCTAAAGCACGCCCACGAGAGGAACCGAACGACTTCGAAGCAGCTTCTCCTTGTAATCCATGATCCGCATATGATGTTCAACATAAGTCAAGTCTGCCATTAAGTCCAGTTGATCAAGATCTACCACATGACTTGGGTCATACACGTACTTCCTAAGC
This sequence comes from Iris macrosiphon, assembly GCA_036927795.1. Lineage (NCBI taxonomy): Eukaryota > Viridiplantae > Streptophyta > Magnoliopsida > Asparagales > Iridaceae > Iris > Iris macrosiphon. The sequence goes on from JAYESA010000003.1 coordinate 5,831,194, forward strand.
TGTGAAATATGGAAGATATCGTGCACTTCAGATAGTGATGGTGGTAGGGCAATCTGATATGCGACTGGGGTGACTCTCTTTAGTATCTCGAATGGGCCGACGAATCTTAGACTTAGCTTGCCCTTTGCTCTAAATCTGGTAACTCCTCGCATGGGAGAGACTTTAAAAAATACTCGATCACCTAATAAGAACTCCAGAGGTCGTCGGTACGTGTCTGAGTAGCTTTTCTGATGACTCTGTGCTAGCTTCAGCCGTTCACAGATCAAGCAAATCTTCTGGACGGTTTGCTCCACGAGTTCCGAGCCAAGAATTTGTCGTTCACCAACTTTATCCCAACAGACTGGGGATCTGCACTTCCGTCCATATAATTCCTCATATGGCGCTATCTGAATGCTGAATTGATAGCTATTGTTGTATGCAAATTTGGCTAACGGTAGATGCATGTCCCAACTAGTCTTCAAGTCCAAGGCTCAAAGTCGTAGCATGTCTTCGAGGATTTGGTTGACCCATTCTATTTGGCCGTCTATCTGAGGATGGTAGGTGGAGCTAAACTTCAACTTCGTCCCTATTGCTGATTGAAGGCTCTCCCAGAAGCATGATAAGAATCACCCATCTCAATCGAAGACAATGGATACGGGCATGCCGTAGAGTCGAACTATCTCGTTGAGGTAGATCTGGGCCAGACGGTCGACACTCCAAGTAGATTTAATAGGCAGAAAGTGAGCTGACTTGGTGAGTCGATCAACGATGACCCAGATGACATTATTCCTACATTGCGTCTTTGGAAAACCAACAATAAAGTCCATCATTATGTGCTCCCACTTCCACTCCGGTATAGCTAGGTTCTGCATATGTCCGCCCGACTTCTGGTGCTCGACCTTTACACTCTGACAATCTATGCATTGTGACACAAACAGCGCCACATCCTTTTTCATGTCGAGCCACCAAAATATCGTACGATGGTCTTGATACATCTTTGTGCTTCCTGGATGTGAAGTGTAACTCGCATAGTGGGCTTCAGTGAGTATCTCTTTTCTGAGGTTTCCATCGTTAGAAACACACAATCTTTCCTTCATCCACATTATTCCATCCGTGCTTACCATAAAGCCGGTTGCCCTTCCTGCTGAGATAAGACTTCGCATCTTTTCCAGGAATAGGTCATCATTCTGAGCGGACTTAAATTTTTCTAATAAGTCTGGTTTGAACCATTTGTGCCCTTTTTTGTATCTGATTCAGAGTGTAATGCCCAAACATTCAATATTCTATTGCAGTCTGTGATCAATAGCCAAGATCCCAACGAATACTCGACTCAGCGAATCAGCTACAATGTTACCCTTGTCCGGTGTGTATCTGATCATCAAGTCAAAGTCGTTAAGGAGTTCAAGCCAACGTCGTTGCCGTAGATTCAAATCTTTTTGAGTATAAAGAAATTTTAGACTTTTATGATCCATATAGATCTCGTACGGCACACCATAGAGGTAATGCCTCCACAACTTCAAAACGAACACCACTACAGCGAGCTTCAGGTCATGGGTTGGATAGTTCCTTTCGTGAGGCTTTAAATGCCTTGACTTAAAGGCTATCACTTTGTCCCTCTTCATAAGGACACATCCCAAACCCTTTCCTGAGACGTCGCTATAAATCTTAAAATCATCTGGTTCATCCGGAAGGGTAAGAATTGGTGCTGAGATAAGTCGTTGCTTTAACTCCATAAATAAAGCTTCACAGTCGTCCGTCCAAGCGAACATTACTCCCTTCCGAGTGAGATGAGTTAGAGGTGAGGCGATCCTTGCAAAATCTGTTATAAATCACCTATAGTAGCCTGCTAGACGAAGGAAGCTCTGAATATCGTTGGCTGACTCAGGTCGCTTCCACTTTACGATGGCTTCTACTTTCTTCAGGTCAACCGAGATGCCCTCTGCGTAAATAATGTACCCAAGGAAAGATATGTTGTCCGACCAGAACTCACACTTGCTCAGCTTTCCGTATAACTTATTGTCTCGAAGAGTTTGAAGCATTATCCGCAAGTATCCTTCGTGTTCATCCTTATTCTTCAAGTACACTAAGATATCGTCTATAAATACTACCACAAACTTGTCAAAAAATGGTCAAAACACATGGTTCATCAAATCCATGAATATGGCAGGAGTATTCATCAATCCGAATGGCATAACAGAAAACTCGTAATGACCATAGCGGGTTCAAAATGCTGACTTCGGCATCTCCTCTGGCCTAATCTTTAATTGGTGGTAGCTAGAGCGAAGATCTATTTTCGAAAACACTGACGCTCCTTGCAGCTAATCGAAAAGATCGTCGATCCTGGGCAGGGGATACTTGTTTCTGATAGTGACCTTGTTTAGCTTCCGATAGTCTATGCAGAGTCACAATGTCCCATCCTTCTTCTTTACAAAGAGTACCGGTATGCCCCAAGGAGACACGCTCGGACGAATATATCCACGGTCTAGCAGTTCTTGAATTTGGCACTTTAACTTCTTTAGTTCAGCATGGGTACGGGGCTTTGGAAATCGGTTGAGTATTTAGGAATGTATCGATGGTGAACTCGATCTCTCGATCAGGTGGCATGCCGGGTAGTTCGCTCGAAAATATATCAGGGAACTCTGCCACAATAGAAAAAGACTCAACGTTTGTGTAATCCAGCTACGTGTCCTGAACCGACGCTAGATACCCTTCGCATCCAGAGTGTAGCATTCGCCTAACAGATATCACAAAAATTACCATGCAGGCCCTTGATGCATCTGTTGCTGGACTACTTGTGTAGCAGAATTCGGTCTCTCAGGTAGACGAAAGATGACTAATTTCTCTGCAAATTCGATAGTTTTCGACCATGCGCTGAGCCAATCCATCCCCAAAATGATGTTGTAATCTCGAACATCTTGGACTAACACATCGAGTGAGAGTTTCCTTCCCCCAATACAGACGTGACCACCCTGACCTACTAAACGGACTGGTATTTTTGTGCCCAACGGGGAGCTAACACTAAGGTCTAAATATAATTGTGTCATTTTAATCATATTTTTTACGGCAAAATTTGTGTATATAAATCTATACATTGCACAAGAATCAAATAGCACATGTGCAGGAATGTTATTGAAAAGCAATATACCTGACACAAAGGTGTCCGATGCCAGGACTTTTTCCCATGTCATAGTGTACACCCATCCTTGAGCTTGATGACGTCCTTATTGCAGCACAACTTGATTGGCTTGGGGTGCTATGGCAAAATTTGGATGTTGAGAGCGAAGCTTGGTGGGGAGCGGACAGTCTTTAGATACGTGGCCTGCGCCACTAAGTTGAAGCATAACTTATTTTTGAAGTGACAGTCATCGATGGTGTGCCCTGGCTTGTTACAGTGTTCACAACGTGCCCTTGCATTTCCTTTTTGTCGACCACCATTATTTGAACACTTTGGAGCGGTATTTCTTCCCGCGTTTCTATAGCGCTTGTGATTGGAAGTATGCATAGTGTCGGCAGCAACTGAAGGATACTGCGGTTCGAGGGAAAGGACATGGTTGAGAACTTTCTGCATAGTTAGATATTGGAGAACGACCACGTGCACATGGATGGCAGGTCGTAGGCCGCCATCAAATCGTCTAGCACGACTTACCATATTAGGTAAATATGAGCTTGCAAATTTGGCGAGCCGGTTGAATTCGGTAGAGTACTATTTCACTGTCATATTGCCCTGTCGAAGCTATACGAACTCGTTATCCTTTTGCCGACATACGGGAGGGGGTATGAACTCCTCTTCGAATGTGCCACAAAAAGTGGCCCACGAGATCGTCTCCTCATCATCGTCAACTGGAAGAGATCTTCGATGCACGTCCCACCAATCGTACGCGTTCAGACGGAGTTGTAGTTGGGCACACGCCATACACTTTTTTTCAGGTACCTCTAGTAATTTGAAGTGATCCTCAAGCTCTGCATGTCAATCTAGAGCTATGATCGGATCCTCAGTCCTCTTAAACGGCGTGTTGCAGACCTTCTTGAAGTCGGCAAAGTCTAAGGTAGTCACATCATTCTTCCTTGGAGTTTGAGATATTTTGACTATAGGCGCGGGTTGCTCCATCGGTGTCCCTGCTGTTGTAGCGGAATGGTTGGAGGCCAAGGTCTGAATAATCTGTTGCAGGATATCTACCTGGTTCTATTGGACTGCAAATCGGGCTTCTAGATTACCTTCAAACTTGTTCTGTCATTCTTTCGCGCGCTTTTTGGCTCATTCATAACGAGCCTCATCCTTCTGTTGACTTTCTTCCAGCATTCTCATCATCTGTTGAATTGGATCAACACGGGACATGGCTCGCTGGCTTCTAGAACTTCTCGATGTGCTGGAACTACTTTCTTGGTCTTGTACCTCACCCGGTGCTAATGCTGAGGCTTGCGCTTGAGTCATTCCTTCAAAAGAAGGTAACTTATATCATGATCATAATGTATTATGGACTCATTGTATGAAACGTATCTCATTTGGCCTAACGATTTCAAGAGTTCGTGTAGGGATTAGATCGTTAAAGAAACTTTTCCGATACGAGGGTCAAAGGAACTTGAAGTTGTGCTCTGATACCAATATGTCAGGCCCCGATTCTGTAGAATCGATAGTCGTCCCCCGGGCATGAAGCCGTGAGTACCTAGGTTGCGTATCGCACAAGGCCAAGATATTTTTGCATAACAAGCACATATTCAGAGTACGCAAATATTTGAAATACAAAGTTAAAATATATAAAAGTTCTTTTTATTGATAATGAACATCTTTTACAAACTCTTGAACGAGTCGGATAATTGCCGCACGGGCTTACAAAAGTAGACTCAAAATAAGATAGTCATCCTGTATATTACATCCTCTTACTAAAGCTTCAAAAGAAGAGACCTCCAGACGGGGCTATCGACTTTCTACGGAGATGCATGAATTAAGTGTGCGAGCTCCTGGATCTTCAAAATGCTTCTACTAAGGCACAATCATGACATGAAGGTTGGTAGACTAGATGGGAAGTAGCTTCAGCTCCACGCAGGATCTCCTTGGTGCGGGGAACTTGTTTCAACGAGGGTCAGTACATTGAAATGTACTGGTGAAGACGAGCTAACCCAACTATACCAATCAACATATTGTTTATATGAAGCATGCAAGTTATTTGTGGTCTTTCTATCTTATCTTAGTTTATTTTACAAGCAAGCATTAGATATATAAATTTACTAAAATAAATATGCCACCGTTCGGTGAGTAGCTTACCTGCCCATCTGTTGCCATCTGTACAATACTTACCATGTCCTTCCCTGCCATGAAGACACAAGTTATCTTGCATAGGTTTTAAATATACGAGGGGATCACTGGCATAATGCCATAAAGGATAGGTTATAGTATCGAGACGATAACGATATGTAACGCAGGTGGCGAGCCCCACTACATAACATTCCATCCATAACAGAAGACTATACAAATCATTCCATCCGGATCAGATCGGTCCCAGTGCCCTGGCGACCGTCCGTGAAAACCAGAAACCTTGTGCACAAGTTGTTCGAGACCAACGACGTCCAATATTTAGTTATCAAACAGTATATTTTAAGGAAATACAAGCACAAGATGAGTTATATGGCATAAACTGTTTTGCATAGTCTCCCTGATTAGTTTGTTGCATTGCAAGGTGTGTTCTATACATAGCACAATCAAAGATAAAGTATATACATTCTAACTAAAATTGAAATATGACGAAGAACATTCTAACGAACTAGCATGAAACAAGGTAACCGTTCAAAAGTTTATTGACAAAGCATAAAATAATCCAAGTATATTTTTTTATCTTGACATCTTTTAGTTATTATGGTATCGTTTGATCAGAACAAGCAAGAAGGCAAGATTTTAGATTTGCAGACTTAGAAGAAGGGTCAACTGAATCGAATATAGCCACTCACAAGTTGGTTGAAGAGGGAAAAGGAAAGAGGTGCTTCAAGACTCCGCTCGCATGACGTCTACTGCACGATCACCTGCATTGCCACGAACAGCTGATCAATAACTCTTCAACTCTTTCCAAGATCAAAATGGAATACAATTCAATGAACGAAAGTAATGAAATTCATCGAAACAATTCAAGAAAACTCAAATCCAAAAACCAACTCAAAAGCACGAAAGCAACATGGCGACAACGAAAACTAGGCAAGAAAACTTGCAGTGGAGAGGCCCCACTTGACTCTGCCGCTAAGTCTATCCTCGGGGCACGGTCTACTGAATATGGGAATCAATTCCGAAGAATCAAATCCATAACGATAATAAGATCTTGATTCAATTTATCCTGATTGAATGATTCCGATTATTATTTCTTAGCCGCGCTCTCCGAATAGGAGAAACGGGGCACCACACTAGGCACGTACGATATCACGTCAGGGAGATGACTATCGATTCTACTAAATTGGGGCATAACAGATGTTATGAACCAAGAGTGAACATTGTACATATAGGCTTTTGAGGCGGCGGTACAGAATGAGCAGTTCACACCGCAAAATGCTCAAGAAAAGGCATCGGCTCCTCGGAATCAGGCAAAAAGATACCGCGATGGCGAGAAGAAGATCGATACATATGATAACCCTGGAAAGGTGTACAGTTTCTACGGCCGTCACGATCATACTAAAGAAGCTTGTCGTTTCCTCAATAGGTTGTGCTTCAAATATGGACAACCAAGCTATGAACTCTGAAATTGTACGACTATGAGGTCTGCACCACAGAATCGAAATAACAATGTAGAACGTGGGCAGAATCAGAATTTTGCCCCAGCTCAAGCTAATAAGAAGACTAATCAGACGGAAAGGGCTAGAGTGTATCAGCTGAATATTGAGCGTGATATGAGCGGGCATGATGTTGGTGAGTCTGATTCCTTTGACCTCTTGATGCCTTGATCTTCGACTCCTTGATCTTTTAAATTTTGAGGACGAAACTTCTTCTCAATGGGGTATTATGTAATGCCCTGCTCCTAATGGGTTACTTAAGGAACACTTGTAACTTTGACTCGGTTGAGATTCGAGTCTCGGGAAAACCGTACCGCTAAATCAACACGGACAAAATACAATAAACCCTTCAAACTGATGGAACGGCTTCTATTAAAATAAGTCCAAGAGTTTTTTTTGGTTATTTTGTTTCTTAATTTTGTGTTGCTTTGTGTTTTGTCTTGCTTTCGATGACTCAGTTTTCAGGATTCACTTTTCTCGTTTGCACTTTTTTTGAATCATAAGAGAAAGAGATCGAAGGATAAAACCAAGTATTATTACAATTTTAGGACGCATAACCAAGAAGTGATCATTGCATAAGGCTTATCCATCCTCTCGTTGATTCATTCGGTGAGTGTCTTCGGCCCTTCGATGAATCCTTTAGTCTGTATGTCTAATAAAATAATTGCTAGTCTACTCAGTTGCATGCTCCTTTGTTCGATGTTAATTCACTACAAGATATGCTAAAAGAAATGAACTGTATGCAAAAATATATAGAGTTACTGCTTTACTTTAGTTAATATTTTGTCCCTTACTCACCTGCTGCGCCACTAGATCATGTATTGAACCTTTTATGGTTAGTGATTGTGTCCCGTATAAAAGATTGAAAGAGAAGAGACTAGTAGCCCGACCTATTTTTTGATCTTACGGGATCTAGGTGGTGTGGCTATTAGATAGTGAAATGATTGTTCATATTTAGTGCATCATAATAGTTTTTATCTGATAGATATTGCTTGTCATACATTGGTCTCAGACAACTTGTGCACGAGGTAAATAGTCTCTCGAACGATTCTTGGGGCAATGGAAATTGATCGGTCAAGAGGAGATTGTGAGAGCACCCTGATATTCCGGTCCTACAAGATATAGGGGGTATTATTGTCCATCAGTAGGGCAACTCATGGGCCATCATGTAGTTAGGTCGTATGCAAGGTTTACCTTCTTGCATACCTAATACTTGATGCCACGATTGATTCATAAGTTAGATACATATATACAAATTGTTGCTAACTTGTGTGTCTGCTGCAGGGATAACCACTCGACCATGGGTAAGAAATTATCATATACATGGCTCTATCTATCATTTATGTTTCTTGTATGAATTGTTAAAAAGAAACTAGACAACTAGAAAGATCATCTAATAATGTTACCTTCAAATATTTACTTAGTGTGGATTTCTATGTGAGTTTGGCCACGGTCACTCGCCAATACATGTTGTAGTATTGACCTACATTTGTAGGCATATCCAGGTTCTGGTAGTGAGAGCTTGGCGAGCATTTTGAACCAGTACTAGTGCATCCATCCAGCAAAACCGTGCTCATGCTCCTTCCTTAGCTTTCCTCTCCTGTGTGCAAGCCTTTCTTCCGCTAGTTGTTTTGATTTTTGGTCCTACTACAAGGACATGATGAATGAGCGTTGTGGCTAGTTATGGGTTTATAAAAAGGAATGTAGCAATCTATCGCATATTTGGAAGTCAGCCAAGCAAGTACTTTATAATCCAATCTTTAAGTATTCAATAAAGAAAGTATTTTGTGTTCCTATAAAATTTGTTCAACTTTGGTTCTCTGTATTTAAATTTTGTGTCTATATATGTATATTTTTGTCTAACTTGTGTCTTGTGTAGGTACTAAGCCTAGTGCAAGCGCACCTTAGGCTTGCACGATATTGCGCCCAATAGAGGATGATCGGTTCCGTAGGGACCAAGCGAGGACGATCGGCCTTTACGGGAACGGGGCATGACAGGTGGTATCAAAGCACCGGCTCCACTTTCACTCTCCACCCTCGCCCCCCTTCATACCCCGTGTTTGCCCCCCTCCCTCCCCTGATGTCGACCCCCACACTCCCCGCTACCGCTTCCTCCTTCCCGCACTTGCCCCCTAGTCGTCGACCCCTACTCCACACAACCGACCCCCCCTCCCCGCCAAATGGGTAGCAGCAGCCTCCACCTCCCCGCTCCCCCCCTCCACACACCGCACTCGCCCCTACCTCCCCGGGCTTACCCCCCTTCCTTCCCCGACGTTGACCCCCACCCTCCCCGGGCTCACCCCCTTCCCTTTCTCGTCGTCGACCCCCCTCCCCGTAACCGACCACCCCTCCCTGCCCCCGCGGGTAACAGCAGCTGCAACAATAATAATTGCGACGGCGAGGGGGGAGGGGTCGACGACGGGGGAGGGATGGGGGGCGAGAGGGGGAGGGAGGGGTTATGGGTCGACGACGGGGGAGGGAGGGGGGAGCGCGATAATAGGGGCGAGCTTGGGGTGAGAGTAGGGAAGGGGAGGTGGCGGCTAGGGGGGAGGTTCGACAGAGGTCAAAGCAGAGCGGCCCGCAGTTGGGGGAAGGGAGGAGGAGGTTGATAGGGAAGAAGACATTAAGGGGCATTTCCAAGTCGTCCAACAAGATTTATGTATCCGTTCATGAAACCATCCAGCCCGATTTACTCCAAGTTCGAGACTAACTTATCCGTGAAATACTTCCAATCACTTGCATTTCCAAATTTGTCTTATCGTGTCGAACCACAAGTCAAGACGATCCATCAGTTGTCATGCTCCGATCTCCCATAAGTTCGATCATCCTTGTTGGATGTGAGATCACCACACCAACGCTCCATCTGGATAATCGTCATAATCCGAGCGTGACGCATGTACGAGCATAGAGTTACGCTCGCACAAGACAAGAACGTCATATAATATGGTTATCTTCAAAATGATCGAGATACCTTATCAATTCACTTTGCTCCATCCAAGTTATATTTATAAAATCCATCAAGTCATGTCCGTTCATGCCGATATCATAATTCATCTAGCAAAATTATCCAACTTTAATGTTACCGTTTGATAAATTCATAGTCTACTTTCGGCATTTCCTAAACAACTAAGTTCAATACTCAAGCCAAGTCTATCCACTTTTGATACATTTCATTCATCGAGTTTATTTGGAATAATCTCCGAACATATTCCCGTGAGTTCGATTATCCCTGCCATACGTGAAATCACCACGCCGGTGCTCCCGCAGGATAATCGTTCTCATTAGGACTGATTTTGAAGGTTATCTTTTTGAACTAGATTCAAAATCATTCTTCTAAACTCCAAGTCAAATCAGTTATCGCTTATCTCTTTTATCGAACTAAAATATTTCTTTCTCGGGCTAACTTCTATTCAAGCGATATTTTATTCAAGTTCCAATCCGTTTGTTTCAATCCAAAATTGCTTGCAAAATCCTTCAAGTTGTCACGCCCCGATTTCGTGGAATCGATAGTCATCCCCCGGGCGTGATGCCATGCGGGCCTAGGTTGCACACCGCACAAGGCTAAGATATTTTGCATCGCGAGCACATATTCAGAGTACACAGATAAATTAAAACACAAAGTTAAAACATGGAAATTTTCTCTTTATTGATAATGAACATCTATTACAAACTCATGAATGAGTCATAAGGGTTGTCGCACGGGCTTACAAAGTTGACACAAAATGAGATAGTTGTCCTGTACATTACATCCTTTACTAAAACTTAAAATAAGGGACCTCCAAGCGGGATGATGGCATTCCCATGGAGCTGCATCGAGTTTAGTTTGATAGCTCCTTGCTTCAAAATGCTTCAAAAGATGGCACGATCGGGACGCGCCGACAGCTTGACTGGATTGGGAAAAATGACTTTAGCTCCTTGCTTGGATATCCTTAGTATGGGAAACCTGTTTCAACGAGGGTCAGTACATCAAAACGTACTAGTGAAGGCGAGATAACCCAACTATATTAATCAACACGTTATTTATATAAAGCATGCATATTATTTGTGGTCTTTTTATCTTGTCTTAGTTCATTTTACAAGCAAGCAATATATATATAGAGAGTTTACTGAAATAGACTTGCCACTGTTCGGTAACTTTTACCTGCCCGTCAACCAGCTACATAATACTTACCATGTCCTTCCCTGCCACGAAGATACAAGTAAGCTTTGCACAGTTATAAATATACGAGGGGATCACTGGCATATTGCCATAATGGACGGTTCTAGTCTCAGTACGTAATGTCATGCAACGCATAGTTCAGGGCATTATAGGCCATTCCGTCTAATAACAGGTGACTATCAGTAGTTCCATCCGGATTAGATCGGTGCCAGTACCCCAGCGACCGTCCATAGGAACTAAGACCTTGTGCACAAGTTGTCCGTGATCAAACGTAGTACACTAAGTTAGCAATTGAGGCAATTTAGGGCAATATCAGGCACAGGACAGTAACAGGGCAAGATCTACTTTTGTATAGTCTTCATATTCAGTTTATTGCATGACAGGATGAGTTCTATACAAAGCACAATTTAAAGAAGAAGTATACATTCTAACTTATATTTATGTATATGATGAACATTCCAAATGAACAAGCATGCAAATAAGTAACCGTTCATAAGTTGATTGACAAGCATCATAATCAAAGTTTATTCCATTTTATCTTAACATCCTTTAGTTATTACTTGGTATCGTTTGATCAGGGCAAGCAAGAATACAAGATTTTAGTTTTGAAGACTTGAAAGAAGGGTCAACTGAATCGAATATAAGCCACTCATAAGTTTGTTGGAAGGAAAGGAAAGAGGTGCTTCAGGACTCCGCTCGGGCGTTGCCTACTGCTCGTTCACCTGCATTGCCACGAACAGCTGATCAATACCACTTCTACTCTTTCCAATCTCGAAATTAAAGTACAATTCAACGAATAAAAATAATGAAATCCATCGAAACCGTTCAAGAAAATGCAAGCAAATCTGAAAACCAACTCAAAGCACGAAAGCAACAAAGCGACAGCAAAAACTGAGGCAAGGAAAACTTGCAGCGGAGAGGTCCCTCCTGACTCTGCCGCTAAGTCGATCCTGGGGGCACGGTCCACTGAATATGGAAATCGATTCCGAAGAAGCGAATCCATAACGAGGATGAGTTCTTGATTCAATCTATCCCGATCGAATGATACCGTCTTGTATTTTTTAGTCGCGCTCCCCGAATAGGGAGAACGGGGCACCACATCCTACCCAACTAATTGGAAGTTTCATCCAAGAAACTTAGGAATAGAACCTACCATAGTAAACAATGAAGGTAACATTTCCCTCATTTCTGATTCAAGCTCCCAAGTGGATTCTTCGACCGAGTGATTTTGCCAAAGCACGTGCAGAAGAGGAACCGAACGACTTCGAAGCTGCTTCTCCTTACGATCCAAAATTTGCACAGGTTGTTCGACATTAGTCAAGTCTGCCTTAAGATCCAGTTGATCAAGATATACCACATGACTCGGGTCATACATGTACTTCCTAAGCTGTGAAACATGGAAGACATCCTGCACTTCGGATAGTGACGGTGGTAGGACAATCTGATATGCAACTGAGGCAACTCATTTCAGTATCTCAAACGGACCGACGAATCTTGGACTTAGCTTTCCCTTTGCTCCAAATCTGGTGACTCCTCGCATGGATGAAACTCTGAGAAATATTCGATCACCTTCTAAGAACTCAAGGGGTCGTCGATGCGTATTTGCATAGCTTTTTTGACGACTATGAGCTACCTTTAGTCTTTCCCGGATCAAACGAATCTTTTGGACGGTTTGCTCCACGAGCTCCGGGCCAAGAATTTGCTGTTCTTCAACTTCTACCTAACAGATCGGGGATCTGCACTTTCGCCCATACAATGCCTCATACGGCGCCATCTGAATGCTGGATTAAAAGCTATTGTTGCATGCAAATTCAGCTAACGGTAGATACAAGTCCCAACTTGTCTTCAAGTCCAAAGCGCAGAGTCCTAGCATATCTTCGAGGATTTGGTTAACATATTCTGTTTGACAGTCTGTCAGTGGATGGTAGGCAGAGCTGAACTTCAACTTCGTCTCCATTGCTGACTGCAGGCTTTCCTAGAAATGCGATATGAATCGACCATCTCGATCGGAGAAAATAGATACGGGCATGCCGTAGAGCCGAACAATTTCATTGAGGTATATCTGAGCCAAGCCGTCGGCACTCCAAGTACTCTTGATAGGCAAAAAGTGACCTGACTTGGTGAATCGATCAACAATAACCCAAACAACATCATTTTTCTGTTGCATCTTTGGCAAACCAACAATAAAATCTATTGTTATATGTTTCCATTTCTACTCCGGTATAACAAATTTCTGCATCTCTCCGCCCGGCTTCTGGTGCTCGGCCTTTACCCTCTGTCAAGCCATACAATACGACATGAATAGCCCCATATCTCATTTTAAGTTGTGCTACAAAAATGTCATATGAAGATCTCGATACATTTTTGTGCTACCCGGATGAGAAGTATAACTAGCATAATGAGCTTCCGTGAGTATCTCTTTTCTGAGGGCTACATCGTTTGGAACACACAATCTTTCCTTCACTCGGATTATCCCGTTCGTGCCTACCGCAAAGTCAGTTGCCTTTCCTGCTGAGATAAGACCTGGCATCTTTTGCAGGAATATGTCATCCTTCTGAGCAGACTTGACCTTTTCTAATAAGTAAGGTTCGAGGAGCAGTTGAGCCACTAGCGCCCCCTTTTTGTATCTGATTATAAGTGTAATGCCTAAAGATACAAGATCTCAACGCAGCTTATCATCAATAACCAAACTCCCAATGAATACTCGACTTAGTACATCAGCTATAATATTTTCCTTGCCAGGCGTATATCTGATCATCAGGTCAAAGTTGCTAAGGAGTTCAAGCCAGCGCCGTTGACGAAGATTCAAATTCTTTTGTGTGTAGAGATATTTTAGGCTCTTATGATCCGTATAGATCTTGCACGATACACCATAAAGGTAGTGGTGCCACAGGTTCAGAGCGAATACCACCGCTGCTAGTTCAAGATCATGTATTGGGTAATTCTTCTCGTGAGGCTTTAACTGCCTCAACGCGAAGGCTATCACTTTGTCCCATTGTATAAGGACACATCCAAATCCTTTGCCTGAGGCATCACTGTATATCTTGAAGTCATCAGGCCCGTCAAAAAGGGTAAGAATTGGTGCCGAGATGAGGCGCTACTTTAACTCTATAAACGAAGCTTCACAGTTGTCCGTCCACGCGTACGTTACTCCCTTCCGAGTGAGTTGAGTCAGAGGCAAGGCAATATTTGCAAAATCTTGTATAAATCTATGGTAATAGCCCGATAGACCAAGAAAACTCTTAATGTTGCTAGCTAACTCCGGCCGTTTCGACTGTACGACGGCTTCTATTTTCTTTGGGTCAACTGAGATGCCTTGTGCAGAAATAATGTGCCCTAGAAAGGATATGATGTCCAACAGAACTCGTATTTACTTAGCTTGGCATATAGCTTATTGTCTCGAAGGCTCTGAAGCACCATCCGCAGGTGTCCTACGTGTTCATCCCTATTTTTCGAGTACATTAAGATGTCGTATATAAAAACGACCATAAATTTATTGAGAAAGGGTCGGAACACTCGATTCATCAAATCCATAAAGGCAGCAGGGGTGTTTATCAGACCAAACGGCATGACGGAAAACTCGTAGTACCCATAACGTGTTCGAAATACAGTCTTGGGCATGTCCTCTGGCTTAATCTTCAGCAGGTGATAGCCCAAGCGAAGATCAATTTTGAGAACACCGTTGCCCTTTGCAACTGATGAAAGAGGTCATCTATCCTTGGCAGAGGATACTTGTTTCTGATGGTGACCTTATTCAGCTCTCGATAATCAATACAGAGATGTAGCATTCCGTCTTTCTTCTTTACGAAGAGCACGAGTGTGCCCCAAGGAGACACGCTCGGACGGATGAACCCACGATCCAGCAGCTCTTGCAGTTGGCACTTTAACTCCTTCAGTTTAGCAGGGGCCATTCTGTATGGAGGCTTAGAAATTGGCTGATTATTCGAGAATGTGTCGATGGTGAACTCGATCTATCGGTCAGATGGCATGCCGGGTAGTTTGCTCGGAAATACATCAGGGAAGTCCGCCTCAACGGAAGAAGACTCAATGTTTGCGTAATCCAGTTGTGTGTCCCGAACCAACACTAGGTATCCCTCGCAGCCTGAGTGTATCATTCGTCGAGCAGATATCACAGAAATCACCATGCAGGCCCTAGTCGCATCAGTTGCTGGACTACTCGTGTAGAAAAATTTGGCTTCTCCATGCAGGCGGATGACGACTCATTTTTCTGCACATTCAATAGTTGCCGAGCAGGTGCCGAGCCAATCCATCCCCAAAATGATATCATAGTCCTGAACATCTAGAACTAAAACATCTAGCGATATCTTCCTTCCTCCAATATAGACGTAACCACCTTGGTATACTGAACGGACATGTATTTTCGTGCCCGAGGGGGTGCTAACACTAAGGTCTAGATACAACGGAGTCATTTCTATATTATTTTCCACTGTAAAATTTATGGATATAAAACTATGCATTGCACCATAATCAAATAGCACACGTATAGGTATGTTATTAAAAAGCAATATACCTGACACAACGGTGTCTGAGGCCAGAGCTTCTTTTCTTGTCATCGTGTAGACCCGACCTTGAGCTTGGCGACGCTCTTGCTGAGGTGCAGCTCGGTTGACCTAGGGTGCAGGGCAGGATTTGGATATGGATGGCGACGATTTGAGGAAATCGGACATACATCAATCAGATGGGTCGGATCACCACAACAGAGGCATATCCCAAGCTTCTTACGACAATCATTTCCGGTATGCCCAGGCTTCCTACAAAAGTTGCAGGTTGGGTATGAATCTCCTTTCTGCTGACCACCATTGTTTCGACGCTTTGAAGCATTATTTCCTCTTTCGTTGCTATGGCGTTTGTAATTGAAGGTAGGCACAGCGCCGGCAGGAACGTGAGGATACTGCGGTTCAAAAGAAAGAGCATGATTCAGGACTTCCCTCATCGTCTGGTACTGAGGAACAACCACGTGCACATGGATGGCAGGATGCAGACCGCCTTCAAATCACCTGGTATGACTCACTGTATCAGATAAATAGGAGTCGGTAAACTTGGCGAGCCAGTTGAATTTGGCGGAATACGGCTTTACTGTCATGCTACCTTGGCGTAGTTGCACGAACTCGTTCTCTTTCTGACGACGTACGGGAGGGAGTATGAACTCCTCTTCAAATGCACCACGGAAGGTAGCCCATGCAATCGTCTCTTCATCATCATCAATTGGAAGATATCTTCAATGCACGTCCCACCAATCGTGCACGTTCAAGCGAAGCTGGAGTTGGCACACGCTTCTGCTTGGGTACCTCTAGGAGTTTGAAGTGATCCTCCAGTTCGGCCAACCAATCTAGAGCCATGATTGGATCCTCAGTCCCTTTAAACGGTGTATTGCAGACTTTCTTGAAGTTGCCAAAGTCGAAAGTAGTCACGTCCTTCTTTCTTGGAGTCTGAGGTGTCTCGACTTCAAGCGCGGGTTGCTCCACCGGTGTCGCCGTTGTTGCCGCGGACTGGTTGGAGGCCAAAGTCTGCACAATCTGCTGTAGGGTATCTACCTGCTTTTGTTGGACTGAGAATTAGGCTTCTATATGGTCTTGGAACTGGTTTTGCCTCTCTTCTGCTCCCTTCTCGGCCCGTTCATAGCGAGCCTCCTCCCTCTGTTGGTTTGCCTCCAACATCCGCATCATTTACTGAATGGGGTCAACACGAGACATAGCTCTCTGGCTCCGAGAACTTTCTGAAGTGTCGAAACTGCTTTCTTGAGCTTGTGTCTCGCCCGGTGCTAGAGCTGATGATTGTAATTGTGCCATTCCTTCAAAAGAAGGTAAATTACATTAGGATCATAATATATTATGGACTCATTGTATAAACGTATCATATTTTGGTCTAACGAGTTCAAGAGTTCGCACAGGGATTTGATCGTTAAAGAAACTTTTCCAATACGAGGGTCAAAGAAACTTGAAGCTGTGCTCTGATACCAATATGTCACACCCCGATTCTGTGGAATTAATAGTCGTCCCTCAGGCGTGACGCTGTGCGGTCCTAGGTTGCGCATAGCACAAGGCTAAGGTATTTTATATAGCAAGCACATATTCAGAGTACGCAGATAAATTGAAACACAAAGTTGAAATATGGAAAAGTTCTCTTTATTGATAATGAACATCTATTACAAACTCTTGAACGAGTCATAAGAGTTGTCGCACGAGCTTACAAAGTTGACAAAAAATGAGATAGTTGTCCTGTACATTACATCCTTTATTAAAACTCAAAATAAGGGACCTTCAGGCGGGATGACGGCTTTCCCACGGAGCTGCATCAAGTTTAGTTTGCTAGCTCCTTGCTTCAAAATGCTTCAAAAGATGGCACGGTCGGAACGCGCCGACAGTTGGACTGGATTGGAAAAAATGACTTCAGCTCCTCGCTTGGATCTCCTTAGTGCGGGGAACCTGTTTCAACGAGGGTCAGTACATCAAAACATACTGGTGAAGGCAAGCTAACTAACTATACCAATCAACACGTTGTTTATATGAAGCATGCATATTATTTGTGGTCTTTCTATCTTATCTTAGTTTATTTTACAAGCAAGCAGTATATATATATAGTTAGTTGAAATAGACTTGCCACCGTTCGGTAGCTTTACCTGCCCGTCTGAACCACCTGCACAATACTTACCATGTCCTTCCCTGCCACGAAGACACAAGTTAGCTTTGCGCAGGTTTAAATATACGAGGGGATCACTGGCACATTTCCATAATGGACGGTTCTAGTCTCAGTATAAAATATCGTACAATGCATAGCTCAGGGTGTCACATGCCATTTCGTCCTATAGCGGGCGACTATCAGGTGTTTCGTCCGGATCAGATCGGTGCCAGTGCCCCAACAACCGTCCACAGGAACTAAGACCTTATACACAAGTTGTCCTTGATCAAACATAGTACACTAAGTTAGCAATTGAGGCAATTCAGGACAATATCAGGCACATGACAGTAACAGGGCAAGATCTACTTTTGTATAGTCCTCATGTTTAATTTATAGCATGGCAGGATGAGTTCTATACATAGCACCATTTAAAGAAGAAGTATACATTCTAACTTGTATTTATGCATATGATGAACATTCCAAACGAACAAGCAAGCAAATGAGTAACCGTTCACAAGTTGATTGACAAGCATCATAATCCAAGTCTATTCTATTTTATCTTAACATCCTTTAGTTATTACTTGGTATCGTTTGATCGAGGCAAGTGTCACTACCATATTCTAAAATAGGGAAAATTTGTCATTTTATATATTATAAGTGTTGTGTGTATTTATTTTAAATAATTGCATGATATGTGTATATAAATATTATATATAGTGTTCTTAATGCATGAGTTAGTAGATCAGACCTGGAGGCCCACTAGATGAAGCCCTATCCAAATTATAGGATCATCGATTTTAATTAGCATTTTTGGGATTTAATTATGGAGGTTGTAATTTATTATTGTGATTTTATTTTATTGTTGTGCCTTACCGTTGCTTCGATATTGGAGCGCTACACTAGCTTTTGCCTTCCAACAAACTCTATATCCCTTGTCCTAGACGTGCATGTCCTCCATTATGACCTTTGTATAACTCATAAATATGTCCTCTTGTGCTTTATTTTAGTCGCACAATATTCGTTGCGGACGTTTATATTTTAATTCCAAATAAATACAACTTTGTATCCTTGTGCGTTCCAATCAAAATTGGAGATATAATCTCGACCCATTTTGTGCAACCCAAATTATGACAATATTCTACTCTGAGTTCTCTGCGTCCATGACACTTGTGTTCCACCAAATTTTAGCACCATGTACTTCCAATTAATTTAAGAACACCTTTTACATTAATTTTAATTAAATTGATGTAAGTACCCAACTTGACCCAAAACTAGATCCAACACCAAACCAAACCCCCACTCACACTCTCAAGATTCATACTAAACACCACATACCCTTTTTAGCCACTACATCACACCAAATATGGTGTTTTTCCTCATTAAATTCTAAAACCCACTTTCTGTGCAATTTTCTAATTGTTGGGGACTTTTATATAAAAGTGCAATGATGTGTCACCATCCTATTGGTCAAGCACATGAAGAAATCACCCCATCCCCCTTTGACCGGTCCTCCCTCTCTCTCTCTCTCTCTCTCTCTCTCTCTCTTTCTTCCTTTTTATTGTGTATTTTCCTCCATGTTTAATCATGGCCATCCATTTTAAATGGAGCAACATCCTCACCACACAACACCCTCTCATATATATATATATATATATATATATATATATATATATATAATAACTCATCCTAACCCCTTTCCCAATGCCAACCCCATCCCAAGGCACAGCCGGTCCTAATCCCTAGGTAGTCATCTTCTTCTTCCTTATGCAAAACTCCTCCATTATTTTTCATCCCTCTTCAAAACTCAAAACCCTAACAACCACCCTCTTCTTCCCTCCACCTGAACTCCGGTGATCATTCGCCTTCCCCGTCTGGTGCACCGCCTACACCCCGACCTCTGGCACACTGTCTCCCTCGACGCCGGCATCAACTTCATCCCCGCCTGAGCCCCGGCCAGACGACCCGACTGCCAGACCACTCCACAACAATCGACATCGAGCCTTCCCTCGCCTGAACCAACCACCACCTCTCCACCCTCTTCTTCTTCCTCCTCTTCTCGGCCATTAATCCCGACCGTCAACACCACCACTCCCCATCGGAGTCGACAGCAGCCACCCCGTTCCACGTCTTACCCAGTCGACTGAACCACCGATATTTTCACCCTCGTCCCGACCTACATCCTGTCGGACCCCGACTTCACAGCAGTCCCCGACCCGAGCTAGCCGCCTGAGCACCTCCTTCCCTCGCCTAAACATCTCCCCAGCCTGAGTTCTTTCCCTCGACTCCTCTCCCACAGTCCAACGACCCGTCGGACCCCTCTGCAACACCACCACCTCTCCTCCCTGCTCTCTCCACCTCCATCATCGGCCCACGTCACCACCTCCTTCCCGACCTCAATGAGCTCACCACCAGCATGACCTCGCCTGAGATCCGACTTCAGCAGCCTCCGACAATCATCACCATCATCACAATCATCACCATCACCATCATCATCATCATCATCATCACCATCACCATCACCATCACCATCATCATCATCATCATCGTTGTCATCGTCGTCATTGTCATCATCGTTGACCCTGTGCGTGCATGCCAAGGTTCGACTGCCCTCCTTCATGATTTTATGTGTGTGCATGTGTGAATAGTGTAGGGTTAACATATTGCTTCATGACAGATTTAGTTGGTTGATTTCAGACCAGTGTCAGTGAACCCAATGACTAGTGTGCTCGTACGTATGTGTGCGTATGCATATAATATTAGTTGATATATATATAAAGATATAAATATATATATTTAAGTAATTAAATACTAATACTAGTTATGACTATATATGTATCTATGCGGTGTGGCCATAAATGTTAGTAGTAGGTATCCCGTATTTATATTTGACTGTAATATATATATGTATGATGTATGACCCTAGGCATTAACTGTGTATATCCCGTAGTTGCATGAGCCATGAGTGTTAATTATGGGTACCCTATGTTGCATATGACCATGTGATCCTGAATATTAGTAAATTGTCTGCCTTTGTACACCGACGTACTGGCTTAGACACGTGTTAGTGATTGACTGTTTGACTATGCACATCAATCAAAGACATGACACCCATGCATTTAGATGCACACTTGACCCTGCTAGTTGACTAGTTGTCACCCTTGCGTAGTTTCGAGCATAGTATAATTATGGTTGTGCTAGTGTAATAACTGATGCTATATTGTATTATATTATATGTATATAGGACCATTGGATTGTTCTGCGAGACTACAGGAGCGGGACATTGGTATTGCCCGCTAAGGACCCCAGGAGAGTACATTATCTGATAGTTTCTTGTTTATGATATCCTCTATATTCATTGTATTTAGTGTAGATATCCATATTTCTTGTCACGATGGTTACACGGATTGGTATATTCGGATCTCGTTATGTGATGTTATTCCTTGTATATGGTGTATCTTGTGCAAGTCTTGTTTTATTGATTATCTTGTACATATACAGACACTGATTCTCGGGAAGACTAGCTATCTTCTTGGGGAATCCCGTGCCATAGCGTACCATGGTTGGATCTACTATACCAGTCGGGGTGGGGAGTATTTTAGTGTAGATATATGATCATACCCTTCATGTACAAGTCTTATTTTCATGTTAGTGTTGGTCATACACCGCATGTATGACTAACAAGGCCATTATTCATGTACAAGTTCCCAAGCCGATCACATGTTAAAGCTAATACTCACACACTTAGTCATTAGTATTCTTGTTCATTGTCATGTTATTCATTCTTGTATTTATTTCCAATATTTCCTTTATTGTGTATCTCTTGTACATGTATATGCATCTTGTATATTTAGATCTATTTACTGCTACATAGTTTATATCATTGATTTAGAACTGTTGTTAGAGATGTACTTCATTCCATCCTGATTGGAAATATTTTTCCAGACTGCAACTTAGAGGACTGGTGTCTGACATTTTATAGACCACAGGGAGAGTAGCTGCAGCCTTGGATCTTGTAGTTCAATTATGATTCCATGAGGTCTAGCCAGGATTACTAGTTATTCACTTAGTTTCTTTTAGTAGTTTTTGGTACCAGATTTGTTTCCGGCATACTTTCAGACTTTGATGTTATTGTTTGAGTTAGTTTATTTTGTTTAGACTTGTGTTGCTTTTTGATTATTTATTTTCTTCGATATCTTATCGTGCTTTAGTTATGTGGTTGAGTATTTTTATATTATATTATGATATCTTTGTCTCCTTATGGAGTTGGATATTCGTGTGAGATTGATTAGATAGCATTGTGACCTAGACAGCGTTCTACTGCCGATGCTGCGGCATAGGCTGGACGTACCTACGTACTTGTGCCCTAATTTTTGGGTGCGGGTCGTGACAGCAAGCAAGAATACAATATTTTAGATGTGAAGACTTGGAAGAAGGGTCAACTTAATCGAATATAATCTACTCATAAGTTGGTTGGAAGGAAAGGAAAGAGGTACTTCAGGACTCCGCTCACGCGTCGCCTACTGCTCGTTCACCTGCATTGCCACGAACAGCTAATCAATACCTCTTCTACTCTTTCCAATCTCGAAATTGAAGTGCAATTCAACGAACAAAAACAATAAAATCCATCAAAACCGTTCAAGAAAATGCAAAAAAAATTCAAAACTAACTCAAAGCACGAAAGCAACAAAGCGACAGCAAAAATTGAGGAAAGAAAAACTTGCAGCGGAGAGGTTCCTCATGACTCTGCCGCTAAGTCGATCCTGGGGGCACGGTCCACTGAATATGGGAATCGATTCCAAAGAAACAAATCCATAACAAGGATGAGTTCTTGATTCAATCTATCCCGATCGAACGATATTGTCTTGTATTTCTTAGTCGCGCTCCCCGAATAGGGGGAACGGGGCACCACACAAGTTTTCAACAAGTTTTCTTTAACCAAGATATTGATTTCTATTTTCTTGAATTCCTATTCGATATAAGACTTATTACTTGTTCAAGACATTCTCCAATCGTTCAATCCAACTATCGCAACCTATGAATTCATTTAAATATTTCCAAAATAAACCATACACCACTCAGGAATCGAGTCACCCAATTAAATCCTCAAATGGTGTTCGCATCAATCGCTAGCATATTCACCAAGTCATTCCATAGAATTCTTGCACGATACCTAAGCATCGTCTGATAAATATTAGTATCATATTTATCCTGTTGATAGTCATCCAAGTCGACCATATCTGATTTGTATCTTCCGATATGAAATATCATCCGAGCTATTTCCCAAAATCCAAGCACGATTCTCTATATTCGCCTAAGTGATAAATCTGATAATGGTTCTATCGGTTGCGATTCTAAGTCTGACTTATCCTTTTCTGAACGATATTCAAATCTCGTTTGCAACTTAGCTTGCACCAAAAGGGTCTTGGCACACGATACTCAACATAACTTAGCCAAAAGGCTGTGTGCATAGCTAACCGTTTGAACAATATTCTATTCCGTATACTAACCAGTTGGGTAATCATGTATGTAACGCCCGCAACCGCTCGGAGCGTTACGCTGAGTCGGACTGAATGAATCAAATGCTGGTTACATTTGAAATGTCGGATTTTAGGAAAAAGGATTAATCGAGTTGGTTTCAATGTGCAGATGGCTAGCGGGTTCGATGGAAATCAGGTGTTCGTTCCGAACAGTACCGAATAGCTGAATGGAAATGATAATGCCATCTTCCTTAGTCTGATCGGTCGGATGATTTGTAGAGCACGGCCTGCTCGCACGGTCATACCAGTTGAGTAGATCGCGCTTGCATCGGACCACGGGTTCAAGGGATTGGCCGTATCGGCAGGACAGGATGCCTAACGGATTCGAACATTGTGAGTGGGCTCTTTCCCTTCTCCTCTACTCCTTCATGCCTAATAATATAGAAAACACGTAAAGGCTTGAACACTTGGGCTGAAACATCGGGAAGCACTACACTGAGGCGTGCATAGAGTGTGCGTCGTTGGCTTGGTAGGATTGTGGCTTGAATGGTTTACGCGTTGGATAGTTGGATAGTTGGATACGATAGCTGGATTATACCTTTGAGGCGATTGGTTGGATTACTTGGGATTATGCTTGGACGGTTGGAAATATACAAGTTGGAATGATATAATTGAGGCAATGGAAATATCGGGATTCGGGCGAGCGAACGTGCATCTGTGCGCGTGTATCACAAGGATGCTTTGTCTTGCAAAGCAGGCAGTTGTGGTTCGAAACCGAACAACTGTATCGGCGAGGGCGTTGTGTCGTTTGATGGGGCATCGTGCCACGAATGTGACATTGTGCCACTGAAACGGTATTGTGCCATAGGTTTTGCTTCGAGCATAGGTGTTGCACCAATTTGGATTGTGTTGAGAAGAGGCTTCGTGCCTATGAAACACTTGATATTTTGATGCCTCGGGCTATGTTTTGAGGTCGAGATTTGGGTTCCTTGGAAGAACATGTTGGAAGAATGGTTATGGATATTTCGGTTGGATATTGATGGAACGAGTCTAGGATCGCTTGGTGGGGCGAGAATGTTCGATCCTCTCGTCATACCTACGTGTCTGCATAGTCACGGACAACCTGGGTGGCACAGGGTTTGGTTTCCTCGAACGGGTGCTCCGGAGCACCGGGACCGTTCGGCCATAGAGGAGACAATTGGGTAACGCGTCTTGGGCACGGTACCAACGGTTGGATGCGATTCAGGTGGGTTAGCTACTTAGCGCTGTTTCGAATAGAACCGCATTGATCTGTCCAATCAACGTCCTTTATGGCCTTTGGCCAGTGACTTCATATAAGAATAGATGTTGGCTTGCTTTACTTTGGTTGGTTTGTGCATCGTGTAGGCGCGGCCACCTTGCCTTGGCAAGAGTGTGCACTCGAGAGTGGGATATATAAACTTTGGTTGAAAATGGATATTGAGGCGAGACTGATGGTTCGATATGTTATCGTGCAAGCGATGACATTGAGTTAGACGGGTCGGCTTTATATAAACTGCTTGTCGTTTGGTTTGAGAATGAATGCTTGCATGCTTAAACTGCTTTACTGCTTTCCTTAACATGTCATCCATATGCCATGAAATGAATCTAGGATTCAACTAGAAAGATCACCATATAACTGTTTGCATTCACTATTTTACTTAGTGTCGGCTTGGGCGAGTGGGTTACCCCGCTCACCAGTATGGTTGTGTACTGACCCACGTTTGTGGGCAATATTTCAGGTACACAGACGTAGTGGCGCTGCTTGGATATACGGGACAAGATGTATGAACTGTAAGTACCTTTGTGGGCTAGAGAAAGAGCAAGAGTTATTTCATCGTCTCCGTGGCATCGCCTTTGTGGCATTGACTCGGGGCATCTCATTTGGACCCTATCGTGAGCTTCGCTGTGTATACTCTGATTGTGTGCTTGGTACACAATACTTGACTTCCGCTGCAACTTGGTTGTTTCAATGATAACATTTGGTGTTTGACAACATCGCCTTGTACGACCGCAACTCCAGGCTCGTACGGCATCACGTCCCGATGAGAATGATTGTCCTGCGGGAGAGCTGTAAACGTGGTGATTCACGTTCAGCGGGGACTATCGAGCTTGCGGGAGATTGGGGCGTGACAAATTGGTATCAGAGCGCCTGGTTCATTTCTTCGGACTTGGTCCTTCGCTTCATCACAAACTCTAAATAGCTTCCGCGTGTCGTCTAGCTCTTGACTCTACTCGGTGCCGCATCGGATGTTTCATGCAATAAGTCTATTTATTGCTGGTTTCGGCTGCATTTTATTTCTTGGTTGGGTTGCCTTGGTTGGTTTTCGTAGGATCGCTTAGTCTCGTTAGGCGTTGTTGCATTCGTGCAGCAAGTTGGTTGGCGTTGTTGCATTTGTGCAACAAGTGTGGGCTTTCGTTGGGTTGGCTTGGCTTATCTTTTGGGAGTTCTGATTGCCTCAATGGATCAGTTGGTTGGCTATCGAGATTTGGTTATGCGGCATGTTTTGAGTAGAAATATTCGAAGAGAATAGATCCTTGAACGAGTTACTCGTCAAGCGATTGTGTTGGATAGAAGTTGGAATTTTGGCTGTGGCGCATCGGTTGAGCAGGTTTGAGTTTGGCTCGGGAATATATGGATAAGTTGGTACGAGTTGCTCGTACAACAAAAGTGTGAAACCGTTGGGTATTAGGTTGGACTATTTAGAAGACAATCATTGCACGATTGCTCGTGTTGAGAAGGTATCAGACGGATTGAGAAACAGTTGGATAATTCAAGCATTGTCTGAGTTTTGGTGTCAGACTTGAGCTGGAAAAGGCATGATTATGCATAAGGGATGGTTCGAACGGATCTTGGATCTGTGAAGGAAATCGTAATGTGAGTAGCGACTCGATTCGGAGTGGTATATGGGATACCACATATTGAGCAAGGCACTGAAAATATTTTGGTTTGGACATCAATGGGAATTGCCTGAAAGGACTCGGATATTTGGAAATATAATTTGGTTGGTGTACGTTGGTTGAGTTGGGAAGAATAAAAATGGAGCAAGTGAATATTGAGTTGAGCATGAGGAACAAACAGATGGGATACGCTTGAGCGAAGCGATGGGTGAATCGAATGATAGCGAGCAAGGACTACGATTTTGGGCGACACTTTTGAGCTGTTGGTTGAGCAAAGAAACACGATATTGGTCTGGAGGGACAATGAGATGGATTCACACAAACTTGAAAGATTTTGGATGTTGCTGCTTGTGAAGTTGACTCAGGTTTAGCGGAAATAGAATTTTGGGCAAGATGGTGCAACGATAGTAAACAGATTCTCTGGAAAGACGTGGACGGATTGTGGCCACAACGGAAAGGCAAAGATATTGGCGGACAGACTTTGAAGATAGCTAAATGTGATAGCAACGTCGGAACATATCACTGTGTTGCTCGAGTAAGTTGGACGTGCATCGTGGAACATGGAAATTTGGAAATTTGATGGATTCAGGACAGAACGGCGGATTGATGGAATAAGGTTTCAACGAGCGCGGTTCTCGGATTCGAAAACTTCGCTCGGATGAATGGTTGGATTTTGAGTCAGATTTTTAGATGAGATATAGCATGGTTTATAGTAACTGTCCATCGTGATGATTACAATTATCAAGCGTAGCTTCGGGACAGCTGACCCTAAGCGACCTTGCCCGATGAATCGGATATGAATATGGTAGACCCATAGAACGACCCTTGAGGCGGCGTATTTAGGAATGCGTCGAGGGCAGATGTGAGCAATGTGATTTGGCTTATTGACTGAGTGTTGGATTTGAGAGATCCTTGGGATAGCCTTCAGCTGAAGATACAGCCGGAAGATCGAAGCAATGGTGGAAGTAGCCAAGTCAACTGATGAGATTCAGAGTCGCAGATTTTTATCGATGGCATCGCCTCTGACTCATCGTGCCCTGGAAGGGAATAGCATTCATATGAATTGACGACTGTGAAACTAGCTCGTGAAGTTAAAGCAGCGGCTCATTCAGATCAAATCCTTACGAATACTGGAAGGGACAGATTTGCCTCAGATTTACAAGATGTCTCGGAACTTAGTCTGGGAAGCGTGCTCATTCGGAAGGCGAAGGTGATATTCTATGCTTCGAGGCAGTGGAAGCAGCGCGAAGAACTATTTTATGTGCAACCTAAGAATTGTGGCGAGTGTGTCCACGTTGAAATCATGGCGACACAAATCCCTTTGGCGTGGCGGCGAGATCTTCGTGGATCACACGAACCTCAATATAGATGTTCACCCTGTGAGATATTGAGATGGCAGGAAATGTGTTGGACTGAGCTGATCTAAGCAAGTTGATATTTGGGTAAGTCGCATAGCTGGGGTAGATCAGTTGTGAGAATCGTTCGGTGCACGAGATAATATTTGGAGATGTTGCTAGTACTGATTTCAGAAATAGTGGGATGGATTGAGTTGGAACACGAACTGATTGAGTCGATAGAAAATTTGCATATTTGAGAATAGTTCTCGAGCGAATGTGTTGGAATGGAAATCGTGATTTGGTTCATTTGGGAGCAAAGCAAATGGACGCCTCGGACATAAAGATACCCTTGTAACTTGTCCAAATTCGCTATCGCAAAGCTCGGCTGAAATGCATGTATTTTAGGGATGCCTTAAATATGTGTACGATCCAAAACTAAGCGATACGAAGAATTCGTATTGAGCTGCAAGAAGGATGTGGGAATTTGGAACTTGTACGAGCGTTCAGCAGAACAAGATGTTGTGTCAGGAATAGTGAATATGAGAGTTGTATAGAGCAGATCTATAGAATTGGATTGTGGCATGCTAGTAAGGAATGAGTACCAGCACGGTTCGTGGACGAACCTGATTCTAAGTGGTATATTATGTAACGCCCGCAACCGCTCGGAGCGTTACGCTGAGTCGGACTGAATGAATCAAATGCTGGTTACATTTAAAATATCGGATTTTGGGAAGAAGGATTAATCGAGTTGGTTTCAATGTGCAGATGGCTAGCGGGTTCGATGGAAATCAGGTGTTCGTTCCGAACAGTACCGAATAGCTGAATGAAAATGATAATGCCATCTTCCTTAGTCTGATCGGTCGGATGATTTGTAGAGCACGGCCTGCTCGCACGGTCATACCAGTTGAGTAGATCGCGCTTGCATCGGACCACGGGTTCAAGGGATTGGCCGTATCGGCAGGACAGGATGCCTAACGGATTCGAACATTGTGAGTGGGCTCTTTCCCTTCTCCTCTACTCCTTCATGCCTAATAATATGGAAAACACGTAAAGGCTTGAACACTTGGGCTGAAACATCGGGAAGCACTACACTGAGGCATGCATAGAGTGTGCGTCATTGGCTTGGTAGGATTGTGGCTTGAATGGTTTACGCGTTGGATAGTTGGATAGTTGGATAAGATAGCTGGATTATACCTTTGAGGCGATTGGTTGGATTACTTGGGATTATGCTTGGACGGTTGGAAATATACAAGTTGGAATGATACAATTGAGGCAATAGAAATATCGGGATTCGGGCGAGCGAACGTGCATCTGTGCGCGTGTATCACAAGGATGTTTTGTCTTGCAAAGCAGGCAGTTGTGGTTCGAAACCGAACAACTGTATCGGCGAGGGCGTTGTGTCATTTGATGGGGCATCGTGCCACGAATGTGACATTGTGCCACTGAAACGGCATTGTGCCATGGGTTTTGCTTCGAGCATAGGTGTTGCACCAATTTGGATTGTATTGAGAAGAGGCTTCGTGCCTATGAAACACTTGATATTTTGATGCCTCGGGCTATGTTTTGAGGTCGAGATTTGGGTTCCTTGGAAGAACATGTTGGAAGAATGGTTATGGATATTTCGGTTGGATATTGATGGAACGAGTCTAGGATCGCTTGGTGGGGCGAGAATATTCGATCCTCTCGTCATACCTACGTGTCTGCATAGTCACGGACAACCTGGGTGGCACAAGATTTGGTTTCCTCGAACGGGTGCTCCGGGGCACCGGGACCGTTCGGCCATGGAGGAGACAATTGGGTAACGCGTCTTGGGCGCGGTACCAGCGGTTGGATGCGATTCAGGTGGGTTAGCTACTTAGCGCTGTTTCGAATAGAACCGCATTGATCTGTCCGATCAACGTCCTTTATGGCCTTTGGCCAGTGACTTCATATAAGAATAGATGTTGGTTTGTGCATCGTGTAGGCGCGGCCACCTTGCCTCGGCAAGAGTGTGCACTCGAGAGTGGGATATATAAACTTTGGTTGAAAATGGATATTGAGGCGAGACTGATGGTTTGATATGTTATCGTGCAAGCGATGACATTGAGTTAGACGGGTCGGCTTTATATAAACTGCTTGTCGTTTGGTTTGAGAATGAATGCTTGCATGCTTAAACTGCTTTACCGCTTTCCTTAACATGTCATCCATATGCCATGAAATGAATCTAGGATTCAACTAGAAAGATCACCATATAACTGTTTGCATTCACTATTTTACTTAGTGTCGGCTTAGGCGAGTGGGTTACCCCGCTCACCAGTACGGTTGTGTACTGACCCACGTTTGTGGGCAATATTTCAGGTACACAGACGTAGTGGCGCTGCTTGGATATACGGGACAAGATGTATGAACTGTAAGTACCTTTGTGGGCTAGAGAAAGAGCAAGAGTTATTTCATCGTCTCCGTGGCATCGCCTTTGTGGCATTGACTCGGGGCATCTCATTTGGACCCTATCGTGAGCTTCGCTGTGTATACTCTGATTGTGTGCTTGGTACACAATACTTGACTTCCGCTGCAACTTGGTTGTTTCAATGATAACATTTGGTGTTTGACAACATCGCCTTGTACGACCGCAACTCCAGGCTCGTACGGCATCACGTCCCGATGAGAACGATTGTCCTGCGGGAGAGCTGTAAACGTGGTGATTCACGTTCAGCGGGGACTATCGAGCTTGCGGGAGATTGGGTCGTGACAATGTATAGGTATTCGAGTTTGCATATAACATACAAATTTTAGCACGATTCTAATCCCACAAAGCCTAACACATATCGGCACAAAGGCCTTCGCATTACATTTTGTACAAGCAATCACATCATTCACATGCACTTTTTAAAATTATTTAGACTCATTGTTGGAATATCCCATCGGGTCAACGAGAGAGAGTGTATGTACATAACCATGAACGAGCTTTCGAAACTGAGAAAATTGAAACAAAATCCAAAGGCGTAAAGCCATGCTCTGATACCAATATGTCACGTCCCGATCTCCTACAAGCAATCGGCCATTCCCGTTGGGCACGAATCACTGCACCAGCGCTCCAGCGGGACGATCGCTTGACCCATCTGGGTATGATACAATACGAGCGTAAGCCGCGCCCATGCAAGGCCATGATCCGAACATACGATAAGTGGTCTAAGCCACAGAGTCGCACAGATAGTCTGAGTGCAGTGCAGCGGAATAAGAAACACGCAGGCGATTGGTAACAAGTTCACAGAGTCGTCAGTAGCGGAAGCATTGAATAACACAAGTATAGAAGTAAAACAAGCTCTTTATTAATGTTGAACAAGTGTTACAAACGGCGCTAGGCCGAGATTATAAGTCGCTTATGCCTCTCTCTCTGAAATAGTAAAAGTGTGCTAAGTGGCTACATTTGTGGAATGATACATAGGCGATGTTCCAACATTATGTCTTGTATATATGCTTTAGTTCTTGATGCAACGCTCCAAGGCTTCAGAGTGAACTCCACACCTTAGTACTCACGAAGGAGGCATCCGCACCAAACAAGATTTTTTTCGCACCTTGCAAGCAATCTGGTGGGTTATTAGTACATAAATGCACTGGTAGGGAGGCTTCTCGCCCACTCGACAAATTTAAACAGGTTATAAATGTCCCCTGCAACATCTATTAAGTTGTGCACCATCTATTAAGTTATCTTTCTATTCTTTCATTAGGTTCAGTTTTATGGCAATAATGAAAAGCCTAGCTCGTGCGGCAGTGTGCCGTGCGATATAAGGAACACGAGAAGACTTACCAATTTACCATCCGTCCTTTCCAGTCCAAGGAAAACCAAATTAAATCAAGCATGAGCATTTATAATAAAAACTAGGGGCAATAGCATATGCAAACACAAGTGTCGTGAACGAGACTATGTTTCATGTGCACGAGTATACAGGTTATCCAGAAGTATTGCAGAGGATGTTCAAGTGTTCAAATATGTACGAGTGTGTTATAATCATATCCGTTCAAGTGTTTCAATTTATTGGATGTGATGCAATGGCTCGCACGCGGATTACCGCTAAGCGAGGATGTCTTATCTATATGAACAGGAGTCGCTGGCATAGCCATAAAGGCCGGCGTAGCCTTAGGCGGAATAGTGTGCAAGCAGGAACATGGGGCATTGCACACATCTCGCCCGTAGCAGGCGACTACAGTTCATGAGTTCCGTTTAGAACAGATCGGTCCTAGTGCCCTGAGACTGTAACCTCCGTATCCTAAAATTCTAGCTTAAATATTATTTTTAGGATAATTTGGGCTAGTGGGATTTTTTCATAATTTTTAGTTAATTAAAAACTAGTAACACTAATTTTCTAGGACTTTCAATAATTTATTTTAGGTTCAAACTTAATTAAAAGTACCCCAAACTTTTATTTTAGGTTCTAAATAATAAAATATATTTTCTAGAATTTTTTGAGAATTTTTTGATTATTTTTAGCATTTATTTTGAGTTAATTAGGAAAAACTGAATTAAAAACTAATTTCTGAAAAAGAAAACCCAAAAAGTAATTATTTCTGCCCAGTCAGCAAACCGGGGCCCACATGTCAGCCTCCTGCAGCGAACTGGGCGGGGCCCACCTGTCAGTCATCGCGGGTTGGGTGTGGGTGAAGCCGAGCCGACCTCGAGCCGAGCCGAGTCAGAGCTCGACTCGGACTCAGCTGAGCCGAGCCGCGTGAATCCCTGACCGTCCGATTTGGGTGGGGCAGTGACGGATGGCTGCCACATGGCAGACTCCGAGCCACGGCTGCTCTCTCTCTCTCCTCTATATATAATAGTTTAGTTATTTATTTCTAGGGTTTTCTTTGAGCCAAATTTTGGAGAATTGTTATCTAGGGTTCCATCATCTTCCAGAAGCCATTGCGCATAGCTCCGGACTCCAAACGAGGCCCAGTTTCTTGCGTTAGAACGATATTGAGGTTAGATTTCTGAATAAATAAATTTTTTTACGAAATTATGAGTATTAAATTCTAAAAAATTCATAGAGAACAGCATGTCCGAAAATAGACATGTTTTAATATTTTTGCGATTTCGGGAGAACCAGGAATCAGAATCATGAAGCGTTTAAAGTTTCTGAAAGCTAATGTCGAGATAATTGACATATATTTTTCCCAGAATTTAATTCGAAGTATTTATATTATAAACCCCCTCAACCAGAAATTAGGGTTAATTAATTTCATTAACCTAATTAGGGTTAATTTGAATTAATTAAGATTTATTATATAGTATTATAATACTTGTACAATGATTTGATTATTTGGGATGATACCCTAGCTGTTGCCCTAAAAAAAATTCTACATATTTGACCTAGACCAGCCAACCCATCATATTGAACCTAGAACAAACCCCGGATATTGATTTTCGTGCCTGATTTTAGTCGCACAAAAGTCGTTACAAACGTCCGTACGCAATTTAAATAAATTACGTAATTACGTTCGTTGTCCGTTCCAATCAAAATTGAGACCCCACCTCGATCCGTCTTGACCAACCCAGATCATGACATTATTGTACACTGAGCTTACCACACTAATGAACCTTGTCCAACCAAATTTAGACCCACGGATTTTTATTAAATTAAATTAGAAACACCGGTGCATTAATTACGAATTAATTAATGTGGTGACCTAACCTCAATTGAATTAGACCCAACTCCAACCCAAACCCACATCCACACCCACAAGCCTCATACAAAACACCATACACCATCCTAGCCCAATGAGGAACACCAAACATGGCGTTTGTTTATATTAAATCCCCAATTTCAGGAATTGTGCAAATACCAAATTGTTCAGGGACCTATTTGCAAAATTGCAATGAGGTGTCCCCCTCTCATTGGCCAAGCATCATGGAGAAGAGAATTGGTCATGCCCTAACCGTATCCATTTATTTTCCCCCCATTCCTTTGTACTTACATTACTTTATGTAGGGCACATCATGGCCCTACATTTGAAATGTCCCATTCCTAGCCCTCCACTCATCTTGATGGACATCCCCAACTCCCCAAAAAATTAGGTCCAGCTGGCCCTAATCCCAAGGCAGCCCCCCCACTCTCTCACCTACATAAAGGGTGTATTACATCACTTATATTGCACACAAACCTAGGAGACCCTAACTAAACCCTATTTCCTCAAAACCCTCCAACCGAGCTCTACCCCTGCCTTCCCTCACCCGCCGCCCAACTCCGGCCGGCCACCGCTTCCGGCCACCCCCACACTAACCCGACCACCCTCGCCGACCACTCCCCTACCCTCGGCCACCGCCACCCGCCGTCTGGCCACCGGCAGCCCCCTCCAGCAACTCCACACACCAACTCGAGCCTCCCCTCCCGCACACACAACCGACCACCCGACCTCCCCGTACTCTGCCACCACTGCACCGCCGACCGCCCAACTCAGCCCCACTCTTTCCCGGCCAGTCCTCTCCCTCCCCGTCGACTTTCAGTGGCGGAAGACGACGACCCTGGCCGTGCTCGCCCCCGCAGCGCCATCGAATCCAGACCCGCGGCTGTAGCCGACGAACCTCCCGAGCCCCGCCTGAGCTCCGTCCGACCACCCCCGCCGGCGACGGACCGCCACCGTGACCCCCTCGACCTGAGCTACAGTACGGTACATTATTTTATGTAAAATTGTTAGTATTTATGCATGTATTTTAGGTTGCAAGTTTATATATATAGATCCCGTATTTCAGTATTTAAATACGTATTTTGTATATTGTATATATACCCCTGTATAAACTGAATTCTATATATATATATACTGTATTTTGTATACTTTATATAGACTAATAAATATACGTATAAGATATACTAAATAGTGTATTAAATACTTAAGTATTTAAATACCTATTATGTATATAGATATGTATAATTACATGTATTAAATCTAGTATTTTATATGTATTATAATGTATATTTTATTTTCTGTATTTTGTAGTATTTATGTATATGTATATATACTGTGTTAATATATTCTGAGCATAATTTATAAATGATAAAAATATATAAGTAAGTATTTACAAATATAATGTATATATATACATAATAAATATATATATATACTAGAAGCTTAAATACTTTATATATATTTAATTAAATACCAAAAGTATATGTTTAATAAAAGTATTCAGATTTAAATACTTAATAATTGTTTTTATTACATAATAAATTATATGTACATATGTATAATGTATATTTATGTACATTTGAAATATTATATCACTAATATACATGGTATATATACTATGTATTATTCTATATTATATGTTATTGTTATAATTATTTTAGTTTGTAAATATAAGTATATATATATATATATATATATATATATATACTTCATGTACTTAGTATATTAGTGGAATGCATATATATGTATATGTATATATGTATAATAATTTATGTACTTAAGATATTTATAAAAGGTATGTTGGTATGTATATATTTAAATATAAATAAATGTATGTGTATTGTTACTTATGTACAAAAATTATTATCTAAATATATATATGTATAAATATATGAATTTATGATATTACCAAATATGTATACATATTTACTGTGTGTATTATTAGTATATACTAATTAATACATAAGTACTATTTTTGTACTATTAAACAAATATATTATTTTAATATAATTAAATATGATTTAGTGTATATGTATATACTTGTATTAGCTATATATATATACAGTCCCGACCCTGTGTCAGTTGTAGATACAAGCAGTGTGTCTTAGTCGTGCTATTGTAGCGACTAATTTGGTCATTACTATATCCTATATAGGATTGCTGGACAGTACCGCCGAGGCATCAGGAGCAGGACTTTGGATTTCGCAGCTACCCGGGACAGGCAAGTATACCTTGCTGATTTACTTCTTAAAATTTAAGATGATAAATGTTGCAAATATGCATAGAACTGTGCGCGTCCGAGATTGACTCGGGTGCAGTCGACAATGCGTCGATGAATAGTGTACATGTCCTAGTTGCTAGTTGACTCACCTTCTACTGTGAGGATATTTTGATATCTTCCTTGACCATGGCACTATACACGTATCACAATGGTACATTCATATTGGGATGCGGGTCCGCGTACCCAATTCGCTATCGGTATGTACGACATGCATCATGGACTAGCATGTATTCTAGAGTAATATAGTTAATTGAGACTTGACATCTAGATAAGGTACACTCAAGTCGTACATTTGACTTGCGTATCTACATTGGGCGGGAAGGACAACTGATAAACGTATGGGATACACCCATCGGACTTCGTGGTATCCAGAGGAACCACAGACCCGGTGACTCACTATATTCAGACACCGCGCTCTACGGAGTATTACGGACGTATATATATTGCAGATACCACGTCCCTTAGAGTGTGGATGATATATATATATACAGATACCTCATTCTTCGGAATGATGGACGTTGCAGATACCACACTCTAGAGGACGTTGGACGTTATGCCTACACCTACCTATACGTTCCGAGGTTGTCCTTACATTGCATGCACTTAGATGGTTAGCACACGCCTTTTTTCTTTTATTCAGTACTATATCTGGCATGCATATTGTATCTTATTACGTCCCTCTGAGGACCTGGTTGTCTTCCAGATCTGGACGAGGCCTATTATCCTACAGTTTATGGGCCAGGTGTGGAGACGAGGTTTGCTCTTGACGAGGATCTAGAGGTCCTTTCATCAGAGTACCCCTGATCAGATTGGTAGGCCTTCCGTCTATGACTGGAGCTCCTTACCTAGTTAGCAGTTGTTCCAGTCACTCTTATTTTCAGTACTTTATTTTCGGACTATCAGTACTTTATCTCCAACATTTGTAGTGGGTTTGTTCCCACCAGACATATTTTAGTTTTATTATGTCATTCGACTATGTCCTTATATTCCAGTCTTTTATTTCAGTATTTTACTTGTTATTTGTGGATAAGATTAGACACTGCCTGTTGTTTATATTAGACTTGTTAGATTTAGGACAGCGTAGCACGCTTTGCCAGGATCTATTAAATTGGGATATCCTCGGAGACGTGTCAGCTGGCCAATGCCACGTGGCCTGGTTCTATATATTTTGGGACTGGGCGTGACATAGTTTTAGTGGTAGCCCATGCAGGTCTGAAACACCAAATACTTATCGCTTGTGGTATGGTAACGTGCCCAGCGAGCCTGCAATAGGATAGAAATTACTAGGTCTCATCCACTTGATTACGCCTTTGAACCTCTTCCGAATTGTAATATATTTGCATCCTGTTTGATTTATTCCGTACTCTCTCTAATGAAGTTCTATCTCTTACAGCGAGATGAACCTTCGTAGCCGACGTGAGATACTTGGTGCCATAGTGCCACCTGCAGCACCGAGGGAGGATATGACTCGGGGACCACCCAGAGAGCAGCCTCAGCCAGAGGCACAGGTGATCCCTCAGGCCCCGATGATGCACTGGCATCAGGTCTCTCCCGACGAAGGGACGCAGCAGCCAGAGGGCCAGACATCGCAGACGATCCCGAGGTAGTACTTCGAGGGGCAGACCTTGAGGGCGACACCGATGCCGCAGTACGAGAGGCCGGCACCCGAGGTGTCACGTCCCAGTCCCAAAATATCGAGGGACTGGACACGTGGCAATGGCCAGCAGCACGGACCGATGGTCTACCCAATTTAATGGAACCATCAGGGCGCACTTAAGCTGTAAGAAGGTATACTACAACAAGTCACACTAATCTCATCCATAAAAGATAAATAAATAAATTGTATAATGAAATAGAAATAAGCAACAAATCTCAACAAGTCGGTCGGAGAAACAATCTGACATATGTCTGGATACTCTGGCTCAGTAGGCCAGGAACAAAAGAGATAAACATAAAGTAAATACTGAGTATGGGATCAGGTACTCAGGAGAAGTCTTCGGCAGTCACCTCGTCTTCAGGGTTCAATTCTGCTCCAGTATCAAGTCCAGTAATAGCTTCAGCTCCTGTCCCGTATATCTCGGGGTACTGCTCCTCAGCTAAACCTGGGGATATAATCCATTCCAGGTCCTCAGGGGACATAGCAAGGTACAGAAAATATAAGCCAAATAAATAAGCAGTGCAGCAATAAGTAAATAATGGGGTAGAGTATGTAACCAACTAAGTGATATATAATATGAGAGCAGCACTAAAACTCAGGCTGAGACCGCTACAAGCTCTGTGTCGGGGAGCCGGTAGCAGTAATAACAGGTAAAGGGTCTAGCTCTGCTGGAGAGTCTACAACCTCACAATAGTAGTAGATATATATATAAAACAGCCTGTAGCCTGTGTGTCTCTCCCCACCCAATGTAATCACGCATATCATGACCATAATGTCTCATGTCCATGTCAGCGGGATTATAGCTAATGCAACAAGTCATATTGTCTATAAATAAAATATCTCTGTCAAGTCCTGTATCCTATACAGAATCACCACGAATATCTCGGGAAGATCCTGTCTCATGAATATTATCAAGTGTCCTGGATTATGATGTACTTGATAAGACAAGTATGAGAAAGTAAAGGGTCCAAAATTTCCATCTCTAGGTGACGTACCCAACACCGCATACGGGGTTGGCACCCGACTGATAATCGGACGCTAAGTACGTCACACGGTCCTAGGTTAAGCATGTCCAACAGTTATAAATAAAACAAGGAAATATGCAACAAGACTGTAAAGTTGGCAAGGTATACTTGCCCTCTGATGTATAACTAAGCCAAGGAATATTTAGCAAAGACTGCAAGTTTTGGCGAGGTACACTTGCCTGATGTTTGGATTCCACTACGGTTCTGTTCTCGAAAAATTTCCAGAGATGTCTTCGAATGCTGAAATAAATATTACCATCATGCTCAAAAGGTATTAATTAGCTAAAAACGCCTGTCCTTGAGTCTGATTTGGAGTCAAGGGCAAAAACGACAATTTCGGGCCAAAACGGGGTCCACCGGTGGGCCCGCTTTGCACCGAAAAATGTGTCAGGGTCAACGGTCTCCAATTTCACCAAACTTAGTGTCAACAGGTCAGGAACGCTGATACGAATCTAACAAAACTTTCAAAATTGAATTCCGATGAGCCGATCACAAAATCGCCCGTCGAGTGGGGCCTGTGGGGCCCACGACACGCTATTTCGTCAACGTTCTCAGAATCGAACCAAACTTGACCCACAGGACCAGCGTATTGCTACGAGTCCGATGGCGTAAGTTTCGTCTCGATCTGACGTGTGTACACAAAATTAGGATAAATTGCAGAAAAGTCAGATACGGGGCGATGTCCGCGGATACTTGTTGATTCCGGTGTGCACGCACACCCGAATCAGCTTTCGCGAAATTCCACACGTCCGTCTCGATGATGCGCACGAATCTGTGAATACCGCACGCGACCAAGTCGTCCCGTTTGGCGGGGCATACTCAGTTCCGGGGTGAAACAGGGTCTGGTTTTTCCTGTTTTTGGATCGCGGTGTGCGATCACCACAGGACGCGATGCCCCGAGCGGTTTATCCGGGCACCGAGAGGGTCATACAGGCTACGCGTTGCAATTTACGGAATTGAAATCGGAGATACGGGGTGCGAGATACGAGTACCTGAACTGGCCCTTCGAAACTGGGGTTTTCCCTGTCCGATACGCGTCCCGTGTCCAGGACGTGTCCACGTGTCCGCGAGCTGCTGTGTCCGGTCGGACGTGTCCGGCCTAGGGCTGAGGTTGTGCTGAACTGCGGTGGCCGGAGGGAGGCTGGGTGGCGTCGCCGGGCTCGGGTGAGGGCGGTGCCGGCCGTAGGGGACGTCGGTCGGAGGCGGCTACGGCGAGGGTGGCGGAGATGGGGAGAAGGCGCTGGAGGGTTCTGGAGAGGGGGTGAGGCGGTGGGTAGAGGTGAGGGCCGCCGGAGTCTGGTCGCCGGAGGTCGGGGTGAGGGCCGCCGGAGTCTAGGTTAGGGTTAGGGGAAGTGAGGCGGAGGAGAAGAAGAGTGGGGAATTTTATAGGGGGTGCCGGGGGCGGACGTAGCCGGGTTAGGCGGGCCGAGGGGAGGTCGTGGAGACGTGGGGGTGAGGCCGGGCGGTTCTCCGGCGACGTGGCCGGAGAACGCGGCGGAACCGCGGGGGGTCTACGTGGGGAAGATGGGGGTCCGGGTCGGGTCGGGCGGCGGGCTCCCGGTGGGCGGACCCGCCCGACCCGCTAGGGTGGCTGGGTGGGCTACTGGGCTCGGCCCACTAGGCCGGGCCGGGCCTAAACTAAAGAATAATAATAATAATAACAAAAATAATAACAATAATAACAATAGTAATTATTAAATAGTTTAATTAGTTTTTGGGTATTTAAAAATAGGTCTGAGGCCCAATAAAATTCAGAAAAATTACCCTAAGTCCAGTTTTCTATTTTACACCATAAAATCATATTTTTATTACATTTTATATTAGTTATTATCAATTAAAAAATTACATAATCACCACAACACCTCTGTTAATTCCTGAAAAATTGCAGAAAATTCCCAAAAATTGATTTTAAATAACTGAAAATTTTAGGGTGATTACAATCTACCCCCTTAAGAGGATTGCGTCCTCACAATAGAAGGGTAAACTACAAAGGCACGAACTACGAAAGTAAAAGAATGCTTAGGTTTTACCTGCATCAGCAAATAAGTGTGGATAACGCTGGCGCATGATATCCTCTCGTTCCCAGGTCGATTCGTCAGGAGAGTGTTGTTTTCAAGCTACCCGAACCAGTCTGATTGTCTGCCCTCGCAGTGTCTTCTCACTGGTGTCGAGTATACCCAATGGTTGTTCCTCATATCTCAGGCTAGGGCCCACCGAAATCTCAGAATGATCAACTATGTGACTTGGGTCAGTCACGTATCGTCTCAGCTGTGAGACGTGGAATACATCATGCACTCCCTCTAAGGATGGAGGTAATGCAAGACGATAAGTCACCTCACCATGGCGCTCCAAGATATCAAATGGCCTAATATACCTTGGGCTTAACTTGCCTCTACTGCCAAATCTGATAGTACCTCGAGTGGGCGAGATCCTCAAAAATACGTGCTCTCCTTCCTTGAACTCCAGGGGTCGTCTGTGCGCATCGGCCCAATGCTTCTGTCTATCCTGGGCTGCATGGAGATGATTCTGAATCTGCTTTACTTTCTCCACTGTCTCCGTTACTAATTCTGGACCCAGTAATTGACGTTCGCCAATGTCACTCCAGCATATCGGCGATCTGCACTTCCTTCCGTACAATGCCTCGAAAGGTGATATCTGAATGCTTGCCTGATAGCTGTTGTTGTAGGAGAACTCCACTAAGTGTAGATGATCTTCCTAAGATCCTCCAAAGTTCAGTATACATGATCTCAGCATATCCTCCAGGATCTGAATTGTACGTTCTGATTGACCATCTGTCTGTGGATGATAGGCAGTACTGAATTTGAGTCTAGTGTCGAGACTCTCTTGCATGCTACACCAGAAGTGAGATGTAAATCTCGAGTCTCGATCTGATACAATACTAACCGGCACTCCATGTAATTTTACGATCTGTCGCATATACATGTCGGCTAGTACTTCCGTGGATTATCCGACTCTAAATGGCAAGAAGTGTGCCGACTTAGTGAGCCGATCCACGATAACCCATACCGCATCCTTTCCACTAGGGATTCTTGGAAATCCAGTAACGAAGTCCATGGTAATATGCTCCCACTTCCATTCAGGTATAGGAAGTGGCTGCAACATACCTGCAGTCCTTTGGTGCTCGGCCTTCACCTGCTGGCAGACTAAACATTTTGCCACAAATTGGGCAATCTCCCTTTTCATTCCATGCCACCAATAATACTGTCTTAAATCCCGGTATATCTTGGTTCCTCCTGGATGAACAGAGTATATGGAGCTATGTGCTTCCGTCATCAATTCCTGCCTTAATTCTCCATTTGGAACATATAGGCGATTTTCGCACCTTAATGTCCCGTCCTCGTGGATGCGAAGTTCCGTCTGTATGCCTACTTCTGTTCTCTCTTTCAGCCTTCGGAATCTAGCATCAGTAGGCAAAGCTTCTTTGATCCTCTCCACAAGCGATGACTTAACTTCGAGGTTAGCTAGCAAGCCATTTTGTCCAGGTAAAACAACCTCTATCTGGAGATCTTGTAAGTCTTATAATAGCTGAGGCTGCTCCGTTAAGAAATAAGTCGTAGATTTCCTGCTGAGGGCGTCGGCTACAACATTTGCTTTCCCCGGGTGGTACTGCAGATCTATGTCAAAGTCCATCATTAACTCAAGCCAACACCTTTGCCTCATGTTGAGCTCCTTCTGAGTATATACATATTTCAAGCTCTTATGATCAGTGAATATTTTAACCTTCTCTCCATACAGATAGTGCCTCCAGATCTTCAGTACAAAAATTACCGCAGCTAGCTCCAGGTCGTATGTTGGGTAGTTCTTCTCGTGGAACATCAACTGCCTCGATGCATAAGCGATAACCTTACCATGTTGCATCAAGACACAACCTAGTCCACTACCGGATGCATCACTATAAACAACAAAATCTCCTGACCCTGAGGGAAGAGTCAAGACTGGTGCTGTTGTTAGACGCCTATTCAATTCTTCAAAGGCATTATGGCATCCTTCCGTCCATATGAACTCCTGATTCTTCCATGTCAGCTTCGTCATCGGCTCTGCGATCCTTAAAAAATTTTCTACGAACCGCCGGTAATACCCAGCAAGTCTAAGAAAACTTCTCACTTCTGCAACAGAGGTAGGGGTAGGCCAAGTTTTTATTGCAGTGACCTTCTCTGGGTCCACAGACAGTCCTTCTCCCGAGATGATATGTCCCAAGAATGGCACCTTGTCCATACAGAACTCACATTTGCTGAGTTTGGCATACAACTTCTCCCTTCTCAATGTCTCTAGCACAATTCTGAGGTGTTCCTCGTGCTCTTCGTGGTCCTTGGAGTAGACTAGAATATCATCAATGAATACTACCACGAACTTATCCAAGTACTGATGGAAGACTCCGTTCATCAAACTCATAAATACGGCGGGCGCATTGGTTAAACCAAACGGCATTACTAGGAATTCATAATGTCCATACTTAGTCCTGAAGGCCGTCTTTGGGATATCTTCCTTCTTCACCCTAATCTGGTGATAACCGGATCTAAGGTCAATCTTTGATAATACCCTAGCACCACTCAATTGGTCAACCAAGTCATCAATACGTGGTAAGGGGTACCGGTTCTTAACAGTTACAGCATTAAGGGCTCTGTAGTCAATGCACAAGCGTACAGTTCTGTCCTTCTTTGGTACAAAAAGTATGGGCGCTCCCCAAGGTGAAATACTAGGCCGGATGAATCCTTTCTCCAGAAGATCGTCAACTTGCGCTTTCAACTCCTTAGGTGCTAGCCGATATACCGATGAAGTGATAGGTTCGGCTCCTGGAGTTAGGTCTATTGTGAATTCTATCTCCCGATCAGGTGGTAAACCTGGAAGGTCGTCGGGAAATACATCCATAAATTCCGATATGACTCTTGGGTAACCTGACTCCTCCTCTACAGATAATACCCTAAGAGTTGGCTGGACACCTTGCTCTACAGCTCCCCGAAGGAATTCAAACTCAGGATGGCTAGGGGGTCTAAATATCACCTTTCCAAGCCGGCAATCCAGTGTCGCATGGTACTGACTTAACCAGTCCATACCAAGTACAACATCATAGTCAGGCATAGAAAAGATCAGAAATTGGGCTCGCATCTCTCGGCCATAGACTACTACCGAACAGGATCTACAGATATCACTAACCGGGATAATTCCACCTCCCATAAGAATTCTCTTCATCTTCGAGAGAGGTGCGGTAGCTACTCTATGTGTGGCTACGAAGCTAGCAGCAATAAATGAATGCGAGGCTCCAGAATTAAATAAAGCTACAACAGGAATTGAAGCTACTAATATGGTACCTGCTATCACTTTGCCTGCAGTAGCTTCCTCTGTGACTGCTAGTGCATATGCCTGACCTCGTCCCTGAGCGGGACCCCTTTACTGACGAGACTGCTGGAACAAAGCTGCCTGAGGTGGTAGTGGTGGCCTGGCTCCTCCAGGCCCTGTCTGTGTTGCTCCCCCAGCTGGAAGAGCTGGCCTAGGTGCAGATGGAGCTGGTCGATTCGGAACTCCCTCTCGACGTTCCGAGCAGTCCTTTGAGAAGTGTTATCCGGATTCACAAACCAGGCAGAGTACCAGCTTGCTTCTACATTCTCTTTCAATATGACCTACTTTGTCATAGTAATGACAAGTAGGTAGGTTCTTTGATGCTGCTTTCTGAGACAGGTTCTTCTGGGGCCGTTTGGCAGAATCCCCAGGTGATAACTTGGATGGTGCTGAGGAGAATGGACATTTCAGGCTTGACTCTCTCCGAGTAACGCGCTCCATACGACGCAATGCAGCAAGGACATCGGTGTATGATGTGGGCACGACAGATCCGATTAACTTCTGGAGCTCGAACCTGAGTCCATCAAAGAACTTCTCCGCCTTCTCTTCTTCGGTAGGAATTAGAGAAGGGGCAAAGCGGCTTAGGCAAATAAATTTGGCGTTATATTCCTCCACCGACATATTTCCCTAGATCAGGCGGTTGAATTTGTTTCGGAGTTCTGACCGAGCAACAGCAGGGATGTATATTTCCTGGAATAGTCTGGAGAACTCCTCCCAGGTGACTTGATCATGTCCGAGCCTCCTTTCTTCGGACAGCCACCAATGGTGTGCATTGTCCGTCAGTTGCATCCTGACGGTAATCATCCACTTGTCCCTTGGGAGTTCAGCGGCCTCCAACTGATGTTGCGTTTTCGTAAGCCATTCATGAACTTCAGTTGGTCCTTCCTTGCTTGAGAAGGTACGAGGTTTGAGTTGACGAAAATCTATGATAGATCCCGTCGCTGGTCGCCTATTTGGTGGATTTATATATTCCAATGCTGCGACTATGTTGTTCCTTAGGTTCTCGACCTCATGACATTGGGCCTCCTGTTGGATCT
The DNA here is from genome assembly GCA_036927795.1 of Iris macrosiphon. Classification (NCBI taxonomy): domain Eukaryota; kingdom Viridiplantae; phylum Streptophyta; class Magnoliopsida; order Asparagales; family Iridaceae; genus Iris; species Iris macrosiphon. Next base: position 5,875,461 of record JAYESA010000003.1, read on the forward strand.
GTTGTTGTGCATGCATCATGGCATAGAACATCTGGAATATTTGTTGTCCGTCCATTGCTTGCCCTGGAGGAAAGACAGGCATCGTAGGAGGGAACTGGGGTGGAGGCGGGATGTCATCACGCCTGAACCTGGAACTGGGTTGACCAGATTGATTGCTCTGAGAGGATTGTCCTCTGGTATTTGGCATCGTTCCAGCTTCACAGGTAACCACAGCTTCAGGCGGTGTACCCAAGGGGTTCTCGTCACCGCTTTTGGGATCCATTACTCTGCATCAAAAGGAAACAATGAGAACGCACAGAGGAATCAAAACAGGATGCAATTCAAGCAATTAAATTGAATTCGACATAGAGTCCAAAAATGATTCAATCAATGGATGAGATCCTATAACTTATCCTATCTTATTGCAGGCCTATTCGGTCCCTAAGTTGAAACCGAACAATTTAGTTTGAACCTGCATGGGCCACCAGAAAAACCATGTCACGCCCCAGTCCCAAAATATCGAGGGACTGGACACGTGGCAATGGCCAGCAGCACGCACCGATGGTCAACCCAATTTAATGGAACCATCAGGGCGCACTTAAGCTGTAAGAAGGTCTACTACAACAAGTCACACTAATCTCATCCATAAAAGATAAATAAATAAACTGCATAATAAAATGGAAATAAGTAGCAACAAATCTCAACAAGTCGGTCGGAGAAACAATTTGACATATGTCTGAATACTCTAGCTCAGTAGGCCAGGAACAAAAGAGATAAACATAAAGTAAATACTGAGTACGGGATCAGGTACTCAGGAGAAGTCTTCGGCAGTCACCTCGTCTTCAGGGTTCAGTTCTGCTCTAGTATTAAGTCCAGTAATAGCTTCAGCTCCTGTCCCATATATCTCGGGGTACTGCTCCTCAGCTAAACCTGGGGACATAATCCATTCCAGGTCCTCAGGGGACATAGCAAGGTACAAAAAATACAAGCCAAATAAATAAGCAGTACAGCAATAAGTAAATAATGGGGTAGACTATGTAACCAACTAAGTGATATGCAATATGAGAGCAGCACTAAAACTCAGGCTGAGACCGCTACAAGCTCTGTGTCGGGGAGCCGGTAGCAGTAATAACAGGTAAAGGGTCTAGCTCTGCTGGAGAGTCTACAACCTCACAATAGTAGTGGATATATATATAAAATAGCCTGTAGCCTGTTTGTCTCTTCCCATCCAATGTAATCACGTATATCATGACCATAACGTCTCATGTCCATGTCAGCGGGATTATAGCTAATGCAACAAGTCATATTGTCTATAAATAAAATATCTCTGTCAAGTCCTGTATCCTATACAGAATCACCACGAATATCTCGGGAAGATCCTGTCTCATGAATAGTGTCAAGTGTCCTGGGTTATGATGTACTTGATAAGACAAGTATGAGAAAGTAAAGGGTCCAAAATGTCCATGTCACGACCCGTACCCAAAATTTGGGCATGAGTCGTGGGTACGTCCAGCCTACGCCGCAGCATCGGCGGTAGAACGCTGTCTAGGTCTCAACACAATATATATCCTGTCAATCGTCTCAACTCCGTACGGAGGACAATGATAATAATCCACAGTTCTATAAATATACTCAATTACAAGCTATAAGAATAATGGCCCGAAGAGAATGGAAAAGTTCTATATAAACCAATCACAAAAGTGCAACACAAGTCCTGGGTCTAGATGACCTCACACAATCACAAAATAATAAATACAACTCAGTCTCAGTCTAAAATAATAATGCAGAAAAATAATCTAAGAACAGGCAGGTAAGATCTCCTCTAGAATAGGCAACTCCTCTGGAATTTCCGGAGTGAAATCTCCCTCTAATCCTGGGCCGTAATGAGTAGGGCAAAAGTTCTCCAGGTCCTCTAAAAAATGTTATCCAGTCAGGATTGGAGCGAAGCACAAGCACTAACAGCAGTTTTATTAAATTGACAAAAACTATAAACAGTGTAAGAATACAAGATGAGAAGAAATACAGGAAATGTAAAGTACTGGAGAAATAAAATAGGCAATAGAGCATCTAGCAATGAACAATAAACAGTGAATGCTAGAACAAGTGAATCTGAAATAAAGAATAGACATCTAGCTAAGTGTTTGAATTATCAGTATATTATGTGATCGGCTTGGGACTAGATCAGGCTGGTTATATATGATTAACTATGATTCATGTAGGTCAGGCTAACCATATGGTTAACTATGATGCATGTAGTGGTCAGGCTAATCATATATAACAGCTATGAAGCATGTAAATGGTCAGGCCGCACCCGACGTGAGAAGTGGGGCGAGCTATGATGCATGTAAATATTTGGATATGATCACATAATCTACTAATAGTTCCCCATCCCCCAGCTAGCACGATGAATTCCAATCACGACTCCTCATGATGGGGATCTAGGGTGCTAACTCGTGTATCCATAATGTCGGAATCAAGTATGTAATAAAACTAGATTATAGAAGTAATCAACAAAATAAAAACAGTCAGAGAATGTACTCGCCTGTGGTCCTGAGCAAAGGGTGAGGATCGATGCCCAAAGTGGGATCACAATGACCTATGTGTGGAATATAAATGTCAGAGACTGAATTAAAGGAATAATATGTTAACTAAATTAAATATGAGGCCTCTAGGTCATACTAAAACCTACTGGTCAATACTAGGTTAACTTGTTACTCTAGGCTTCATATTAATACTAAACAATATTTACATACTAGGCATTTAGTATAGATATAACTCCTATTTAGGTTCTAAGGTATTATTAAATCTATTTAACCCTTACCTAAACTAGTATTCCAAATGCAACCCTTAACTCATAACTAAACTCCCTTACTGAAATTAACTGCTCACCACTCACTGCTCACACACAGGTACTTATACAAGTTCTCACACATGTATTCACTGCTCACTGATACACACACCTACAGTCACAGGAATATACACACTGGTGTTTACACAGACACTCACTGAGAATACACCGGTACACACACAACTCACTGCTAACTCATACAGCACACACATATTTCACATAGGAACACTCTCAAACTGACTGATACTAAGCTGCACAAGTTCTGGATACATGAATACACACACACTACACTACACAAGACACAAGGACTCCCACAGACACAGTTACTGATACAAGACACACAGTTTCATATTAACCTTAGGTAAATTATCACTCACACTCACACTCACACTGATCTACACCAAGTTCTAACTGATACACATACAGATTTCTGAGATAAAACACCCACTGAACTCACTCCCTGAGTTCTCACTGACCTCACACTGGTACTGAACTATACCTCAAACACACATGTTACTTCTCCCTGAGACACACACACACATATAAACCCCTCACTGAGACACCCCTAACACACTGCTCCACAGAAATTTAACTGACACAGACACTTATCCTCCCTGCACTTAATATCCTACTGGACATCTTCACACCCAGGCATTGTCACTCGAGTTCACAAGGACTGAACCCAAACACCCCTACTTGCAACCAAAGTTACTGCAACTCATTGTTTTCAGGGAACAATCCCCTTCTCACTGCAGCTCCTATCTAGACTGAACATACCCAGGTTCCTGCAACCCAACTATCCCCTTATAGTATCCACACCTAATAACTTCTAACTTACCCTCACTCACAGGCATATAACTGATACACCCACAGTGAAAGTTTACTGATACATAACACAACACATCAGTAAAATATATATACTGTGTCAGGCCTCAACAAGTATCAATGCTCACTGATATTGTCACTGTATGAGATACCCCCAAACCAATACCCCCATACCTGATACACACAGACACAAGTTCCCTCACACAGAATTTACACTACACAGTCACATATTTAACACATGGGTATCTCACTGCACAGGTAATTAACTGACTGAGACACAGGTAACACTAGGACACTGACACATACAATTCCTAGACACAAAGATAACCCAACACAGACTCTGAACTGAACTTCTCATAATTCTCAGTGATACCCAGGTACTCTAAAACTAACACAGGTTACATATGATTAAATTACTGATACAATACAACACAACCTACCTATTAACACATACACATTGTTCTCCCCTAATTCGAATGTGCACCATGAAGACCCAAAATACACAGCACACACAGAACTCTAAAACCCGACTATACAGTGGGATATCCTTTCCCCCAATCTGCTACTGAACACTGAACCCTAACTCAGTTCAAAACCTGACTGAACAGAATCCTCCCTGGCTGTGCACAGTGAATCCCCACAGTGCATTCTCCCTAAAACACACAACTCATTCAATACATATGCAATATATGTGTGTATATATATATTTATATATTAAAACTTGCAATATCAGAAAGAATTAGATAGGTAAATCCTTAAGGGCATTTCTACAAACATCTAGGGGGCTGAAATCGGATTCACACAAGTACCCATGAATCCTAAATTCGAAAACCTAAGGATCGAGATCTAAACTCATATGTAGGAGGTGAAATCCTGTCTACATAAAATCCCTAGGTTTAGGGTTCCTGAATTGGGGAAAACCAACGTATGGACACCAAAACCCCTAGAATTTCTTAGGTCTTCATGTAGGATCTTAGAAATCGAGATCTACACAACAAGGGGTTTCCTATTGGGCAATAATCAACAGAAAACAGAATATAATTGAATAAAAATAGGGTTTTACCTAGGGAGATGGCTTCTTCAAAGGAGGTTCTCCTTCTCCAAGTATTCTTGACCCAAGCTCCTTGTTTCCCTTGCTTTGAAAGAGGAAAATGGAATCCTAGGGTTGATTCAGAATTTTGGGGTGAGGGAAAAAATGGTTTTTCTTATGGGGCTAGGGTTTCTTTCTTCATGAAGGAAAAGAGGGTTGAGGGTGGCTCCCTTTTATAATAAAGCTAGGTTTTAGGGTTTTTCTAATGCAAAAGGGTTAAGCTAATCCTTTATGTTAAGTCATGAAAAACTTAATTAACTAAGGTTGGCTAATTCTAGGGTTTTAACTTCCTAATTCAAAGTGTGGTTTAGGGTTTAGCCATTAGGGTTAGTCCTAATGAGTTCTAGGGTTTGACCTAAACCAAACACAACTAACAACATATAAATAGTTTATAAAACCCAGTAGATTAATTTAATACATAATTATCCAGAATAGTGAAATTACATAAATGCCCTTATCTTGAAATGTGGTAGTGACAGTCCATCTATAGGTGACGTACCCAACACCGCGTACGGGGTTGGCACCCGACTGATAATCGGACGCTAAGTACGTCACACGGTCCTAGGTTAAGCATGTCCAACAGTTATAAATAAAACAAGGAAATATGCAACAAGACTGTAAAGTTGGCAAGGTATACTTGCCCTCTGATGTATAACTAAGCCAAGGAATATTTAGCAAAGACTGCAAGTTTTGGCGAGGTACACTTGCTTGATGTTTGGATTCCACTACGGTTCTGTTCTCAGGAAATTTCCAAAGATGTCCCCGAATACTGAAATAAATATTACCATCATGCTCAGAAGGTGTCAATTAGCTAAAAATGCCTGTCCTTGAGTCCGATTTAGAGTCAAGGGCAAAAATAACAATTTCGGGTCAAAACGGGGTCCACCGGTGGGCCCGCTTTGCACCAAAAAATGTGTCAGAGTCAACGGTCTCCAATTTTATCAAACTTAGTGTCAACAGGTCAGGAACGCTGATACGAACCCACGAAACTTTTAAAATTGAATTCTGATGAGCCGAACACAAAATCGCCCGTCGAGTGGGGCCTATGGGGCCCACGACACGCGATTTCGTCAACGTTCTCAGAATCGAACCAAACTTGACCCACAGGACCAGCGTATTGCTACGAGTCTGATGGCGCAAGTTTCATCTCGATCTGACGTGTGTACACAAAATTAGGGTAAATTACAGAAAAGTCGGATAAGGGGCGATGTCCGCAGATACGCGTTGATTCCGGTGTGCACGCACACCCGAATCAGCTTTCGCGAAATCCCACACGTCCGTATCGACGATGCGCACGAATCTGTGAAGACCGCACGCAACCAAGTCGTCCCGTTTGGCGGGGCGTACTCAGTTCCGGGGTAAAATAGGGTCTGGTTTTTCCTATTTTTGGATCGCGGTGTGCGATCACCACAGGATGCGATGCCCCGAGCGGTTTATCCGGGCACCGAGAGGGTCATACAGGCTACTCGTTGCAATTTACGGAATTGAAATCTGAGATACGGGGTGCGAGATACGAGTACCTGAACTGGCCCTTCGAAACTGGGGTTTTTCGTGTCCGATACGCGTCCCGTGTCCAGGACGTGTCCACGTGTCCGCGAGCTGCTGTGTCCGGTCGGTCGTATCCGGCCTAGGGCTGAGGTCGTGCTGAACTGCGGTGGCCGGAGGGAGGCTGGGTGGCGTCGCCGGGCTCGGGTGAGGGCGGTGCCGGCCGTGGGGGACGTCGGTCGGAGGCGGCTACGGCGAGGGTGGCGGAGATGGGGAGGAGGCGCTGGAGGGTTCTGGAGAGGGAGAGGCATCGGGTTAGGTGCTGGAGGGTGGTGGACGGCGGGTAGAGGTGAGGGCCGCCGGAGTCTGGTCACCGGAGGTCGGGGTGAGGGCCGCCGGAGTCTAGGTTAGGGTTAGGGGAAGTGAGGCGGAGGAGAAGAAGAGGGGGAAATTTTATAGGGGGTGCCGGGGGCGGACGTGGCCGGGTTAGGCGGGCCGAGGGGAGGTCGTGGAGACGTGGGGATGAGGCCGGGCGGTTCTCCGGCGACGTGGCCGGAGAACGCGGCGGAAACCGCGGGGGGTCTGCGTGGGGAAGATGGGGGTCCGGGTCGGGTCGGGCGGCGGGCTCCGGGTGGGCGGACCCACCCGACCCGCTAGGGTGGCTGGGCTGGGCTACTGGGCTCGGCCCACTAGGCCGGGCCGGGCCTAAACTAAAGAATAATAATAATAATAACAAAAATAATAACAATAGTAATTATTAAATAGTTTAATTAGTTTTTGGGTATTTAAAAATAGGTCTGAGGCCCAATAAAATCCAGAAAAATTACCCTAAGTCCAGTTTTCTATTTTACACCATAAAATCATATTTTTATTATATTTTATATTAGTTATTAGTAATTAAAAAATTATATAATCACCACAGCACCTCTGTTAATTCCTAAAAATTGCAGAAAATTCCCAAAAATTGATTTTAAATAACTGAAAATTTTAGGGTGATTACACGAGGAGACACCAAGGAGACAGCCGGAGGTACCGCTTCCACCACCTCCACCGTTTCCACCTCAGATGCCACCAGCGGAGGGACAGCCCCAGATGATGCAGTTCTTCCAGATGATGATGCAGGCCCAGTGGCAGCAGACGGAGACTCTGAGACAGGGTCTGATGGCAGTACTGGAGAGGGTACCTGTCCAAGCAGTAGCACCAGCACCTGCACCTGTCCAGCAAGCAGGCACTGTACGAGGCTTCAGACAGATGGGCCCGGGAACCTTCTCGGGCAAGGAGACGGCTGAGGAGATCTCAGATTGGGTCTCCAACACTGAGATGCTGTTAGAGGGTTCGCAGCTACACCCCGACCTCTGGATGACCGCGGTGAGGGCCCAACTCACAGGCAACGCCCATCACTGGTGGGACTCTATGGAGCGCAGCATCGGTAGACAGCAGACTTGGGAGGAATTTCTGGAACACTTCAACGCGAAGTATTTCCCAGCTACGGTGAGGAACGCCCTGTAATCTCAGTTCCTGCACATGGAGCAAGGAAACCTGACTGTGGACGCCTACGACGGAGAGTTCAGCAGACCCAGCCGATTTGGTGCAGCCCTGATCCCCAACGACCTGGAGAAGGCCAGGAGATTCCACCATGGCCTCTCTCACGAGCTGCAGAGGTACACTACTACCCAGGCGAGGATCTCTTATAAAGAGGTCCTATCAGTGGCGAGGATCTAGGAGGTTATAGGAGGAGGAGTGAGACGTTACAGCGCGAACGTACCAGCCAGGACCCAGCAAGGAGCAGGAGGACCGATCCGCCGTCCAGGAGCGCAGGCACAGCAGAGGACAGCGCCGTACCAACAGAAGGAGCTTCCGACCTGTCACTTCTGTGGCAAGAGGGGATACGTCATCAGAGACTGCCGAAAGAAGCTCAGGCTCTGTATGGTTTATGGAGCCAGCCAACACCTTGCTAGAGACTGCCCCCAGCACAGAGATGGAGCACCCCAGACTGAACAGAGACCACCAGCAGCATCACTGAGGATACTACCCCCAGCAGGAGGCCAGCGTCCACCAGCTACCGGAGGATAGCAGAGAGGACCACCCTTGGTCCCACAGGAGGCACACTTCAACCAGGCCCGACAGCAGGCAGGAGGGCAGAGGCGCGGGCAAGCCTTTGCTTTAGCATCTATCGAGGAGGAACCAGAGGGAGAGGCTATAGCAGGTACAATTCTAGTTGCATCATTACCTACAACTGTACTGTTTGATTCTGGAGCTACATTGTCATTTATATCTAGTAGCTTCGTAGCAATGCATAGAGTAGCAACCTCCCCCTTACCTAAGAGTTGGAAGATACTTACCGGAGGAGGCATCGTACCGGTTACCAGCACCATTAGAACGTGCTCGATAGTAGTTTGTGGTAGGGAGATGAGAGCGCGATTATTGGTACTCCCAATGCCAGCTTTCGACGTTGTTCTGGGCATGGACTGGTTAAGCCAGTATAATGCCGTACTAGATTGCCGGAAGGGTAGCGTTACTTTTAGACCGACAGGACACCCGGAGTTCAAATTCATGCGAGGCACCATCGAGCGAGGAGTAGGACACGCAGCTGGAGCTTATATGGCGATGGAGACGGCACCCCCAAAAATTGTTACAGAGTTCGAGGACGTTTTCCCAGAGGAGTTGCCAGGCCTACCGCCTGATAGAGAGGTGGAGTTCACCATTGAGCTAGTACCTGGAGCAGCACCGGTATCATCAAATGTGTACCGGTTGGCGAAGAAGGAGCTTGACGAGCTGAAGCTATAGCTAGAGGAGTTGCAGATCAAGGGATTCGTTCATCCTAGTACATCACCCTGGGAAGCACCAGTGCTGTTTGTACCAAAGAAGGACGGGACGTTCCGGATGTGCATTGATTACAGAGCCCTTAATGCTCTGACTATCAAGAACAAGTACCCTCTACCGCGAATCGACGATCTGTTCGACCAGCTGACAGGAGCAGTGGTGTTCACGAAGATCGACTTAAGATCGGGCTACCATCAGGTGAAGGTACGAAGGGAGGACATTCCAAAGACAGCATTTAGAACTCGCTATGGTCACTATGAGTTCTTAGTGATGCCTTTCGGATTGACAAATGTGCCTGCTGTGTTTATGAACCTGATGAACCGAGTCTTCCATGAGTATCTGGACCAGTTCGTGGTAGTCTTCATCGACGACATATTGGTGTATTCGAAGAGCCACGAGGAGCACGGGGAGCACTTGAGGCTAGTGCTAGAGACGCTGAGACGATAGAGGCTTTATGCCAAGCTGAGCAAGTACGAGTTTCTTGTAGATCATGTCACATTTCTTGGATACATTATCTCAGGAGATGGCATCTCAGTAGATCCTGCGAAGATTTCATCAGTAGAGACGTGGCCGACCCCTACCAACGTCACGGAGGTGAGGAGTTTCCTAAGACTTGCCGGATATTACCGGAGGTTCGTAGAGAACTTCGCAAGGATCGCAGAGCCGATGACCCGCTTGACCCATAAGGATCAGGAGTTCACCTGGACGGAGGAGTGTCAGACGGCATTCGATGAGCTGAAGAAGCGTCTGACTACAGCACCCATCTTGACCATACCTTCTGGACCCGGAGGATTCGTGATCTATAGCGATGCGTCCGAGAAAGGATTAGGATGCGTCTTAATGCAGCATGGGAAGGTTGTGGCCTATGCCTCTAGGCAGTTGAGGACCCATGAGAAGAACTATCCTACCCACGACTTGGAGCTTGCCGCAGTGATCTTTGCTTTGAAGCTTTGGAGGCACTACCTGTATGGAGAGCGAGTGGAGATATTCACTGATCACAAGAGCCTGAAATACGTCTACACCCAGAAGGACCTGAACCAGAGGCAGAGACGATAGCTCTAAGTGATGGCGGACTTCGAGATTGAGCTGCAGTACCATCCGGGAAAGGCTAATGTGGTAGTCGATGCTTTAAGCAGGAAGCCCATAGCATTTTTCCTGACTACCCAACAATATTTGTTGAGAGATCTAGAACAGTTAGGTATCGAAGTCGTCATGCCCGGAGTAGACGGCCAGATGTCGAGTTTCTAGGTGCAATCGACATTGGTGGAGAGAATCAAGACTGCTTTGCCGACAGACGCCAGATTTCAGAGGCTTTGACAGAGGACAGAGGCTGGAATACAGACAGGACTGCGTATACACGAGGATGGAACTTTGAGATATGGAGATCGTCTCTATGTTCCGAATAGAGATCTACGCCAGGAGCTGATGACGAAGGCGCACAGTTCGACCTATTCTATTCATCCAGGAGGCACGAAGATGTACCGAGACCTGAGGCAGTATTACTGGTGGCACGGGATGAAGAGAGAGATAGCCCGCTTTGTGGCTAAGTATCTGGTGTGTCAGCAAGTCAAGGCTGAGCATCAGAGGTCTGCCGGTTTACTTCAACCGCTCCCGATACCGAAGTGGAAATGGGAGCACATCACTATGGACTTCGTCACGGGTTTCCCGAGGATTCCTAGTGGTCGCAATGCGGTATGGGTAATCGTAGATAGACTCACCAAGTCTGTCCACTTTTTACCCTTCAGGGTTGGGCAATCTACGGAAGTCTTGGCAGACATGTACATGAGGGAGATTGTACGATTGCATGGAGTGCCAGTCAGTATCGTGTCTGACCGGGATACGAGGTTCATATCGTACTTTTGGAGGAGTATGTAAGAGAGTCTTGGTACCCGTCTTAAGTTTAGTACTTTGTACCACCCGCAGACAGATGGACAATCCGAGCTCACCATTCAGACGCTGGAGGACATGTTGAGGGCATGCATGCTTGACTTCAGCGGTTCATGGGAGGACCACTTGCACTTGGTCCAATTTTCCTACAATAATAGCTATCAGGCGAGCATTCAGATGGTTCCCTATAAGGTATTATATGGTAGGGAGTGCCGATCCCCAGTATGTTGGAGCGATGTAGGCGAGAGACAGATTTTAGGGCCAGAGTTGATCGTCCATACAGTAGAGAAGGTGAAAAAGATCCAGGGGCATCTACGAGCAGCACAGGACAGGCAGAAGCATTGGGCTAATGTGCATCGACGACCCCTAGAGTTCCAGGTAGGAGAACATGTGTTCCTGAAGATCTCACCTACCAGAGGAACCATCAGATTTGGAGGCAGAGGGAAGCTGAGTCCGAGGTACATCGGACCCTTCGATGTGCTAGAGCACGTTGGAGAAGTTGCTTACAGATTGGCCTTGCCGCATACACTGGAAGGAGTTCACGACGTCTTCCATGTATCTCAGCTGAGAAGGTACATACCGGATCCGAGCTATGTACTTAACCACTCGAAGATTACCGTTGGTCCAAGCTTGTCATACCAAGAGGAGCCGGTAGAGATCCTAGACCGAAGCGAGAAGGTACTGCGAGGCCAGACTATCCCTCTAGTTCGTGTCGCATGGAGGAATCATGCACCAAGTGAATCAATCTGGGAACGAGAGGACGATATTCGGCAACGTTTTCCCCATCTCTTCGAAGGCCTAGGTATGTGATAGTATTTATTTCATTCAACAGTTTTTCTATATGTCTGTTTTAATTTCGAGGACGAAATGCTCTAAGGAGGGTATGTTGTAAACCCCCTCGACCAGAAATTAGGGTTAATTAATTTCATTAACCTAATTAGGGTTAACTTGAATTAATTAAGATTTATTATATAGTATTATAATACTTGTACAATGATTTGATTATTTAGGATGATACCCTAGCTGTTGCCCTAAAACAAATTCCATATATTTGACCTAGACCAGCCAACCCATCATATTGAACCTAGAACAAACCCCGGATATTGATTTTCGTGCCTGATTTTAGTCGCACAAAAGTCGTTACAAACGTCCGTACACAATTTAAATAAATTGCGTAATTACGTTCGTTGTCCGTTCCAATCGAAATTGAGACCCCACATCGATCCGTCTTGACCAACCCAGATCATGACATTATTGTACACTGAGCTTACCATACTAATGAACCTTGTCCAACGAAATTTAGACCCCCAGATTTTTATTAAATTAAATTAGAAACACCGGTGCATTAATTACGAATTAATTAATGTGGTGACCTAACCTCAATTGAATTAGACCCAACTCCAACCCAAACCCACATCCACACCCACAAGCCTCATACAAAACACCATACACCATCCTATCCCAATGAGGAACACCAAACATGGCATTTGTTTACATTAAATCCCCAATTTCAGGAATTGTGCAAATACCAAATTGTTCAGGGACCTATTTACAAAATTGCAATGAGGTGTCCCCCTCTCATTGGCCAAGCATCATGGAGAAGAGAATTGGTCATGCCCTAACCGTATCCATTTATTTTCCCCCCATTCCTTTGTACTTACATTACTTTATGTAGGGCACATCATGGCCCTACATTTGAAATGCCCCATTCCTAGCCCTCCACTCATCTTGATGGACATCCCCAACTCCCCAAAAAAATAGGTCCAGCCGGCCCTAATCCCAAGGCAGCCCCCCCACTCTCTCACCTACATAAAGGATGTATTACATCACTTATATTGCACACAAACCTAGGAGACCCTAACTAAACCCTATTTCCTCAAAACCCTCCAACCGAGCTCTACCCCTGCCTTCCCTCACCCGCCGCCCAACTCCGGCCGGCCACCGCTTTCGGCCACCCCCACACTGACCCGACCACCCTCGCCGACCACTCCCCTATCCTCGGCCACCGCCACCCGCCGTCTGGCCGCCGGAAGCCCCCTCCAGCAACTCCACACACCAACTCGAGCCTCCCCTCCCATACACGCAACCGACCACCCGACCTCCCCGTACTCCGCCATCACTGCACCGCCGACCGCCCAACTCAGCCCCACTCTTCCCCGGCCAGTCCTCTCCCTCCCCGTCGACTTTCAGCGGGGGAAGACGACGACCCTGGCCGTTCTCACCCCCGCAGCGCCATCGAATCCAGACCCGCGGCTGTAGCCGCCGAACCTCCCGAGCCCCGTCGGAGCTCCGTCCGACCACCCCCGCCGGTGACGGACCGCCACCGTGACCCCCTCGACCTGAGCTACAGTACGGTACATTATTTTATGTAAAATTGTTAGTATTTATGCATGTATTTTAGGTTGCAAGCTTATATATATAGATCCCGTATTTCAGTATTTAAATACGTATTTTGTATATTGTATATATACCCTTGTATAAACTAAATTCTATATATATATATATATATATTGTATTGTGTATACTTTATATAGACTAATAAATATACGTATAAGATATACTAAATAGTGTATTAAATACTTAAGTATTTAAATACCTATTATGTATATAGATATGTATAATTACATGTATTAAATCTAGTATTTTATATGTATTCTAATGTATATTTTATTTTTTGTATTTTGTAGTATTTATGTATATGTATATATACAGTGTTAATATATTCTGAGTATAATTTATAAATGATAAAAATATATAAGTAAGTATTTACAAATATAATGTATATATATACATAATAAATATATATATACTAGAAGCTTAAATACTTTATATATATTTAATTAAATACCAAAAGTATATGTTTAATAAAAGTATTCAGATTTAAATACTTAATAATTGTTTTTATTACATAATAAATTATATGTACATATGTATAATGTATATTTATGTACATTTGAAATATTATATCACTAATATACATGGTATATATACTATGTATTATTCTATATTATATGTTATTGTTATAATTATTTTAGTTTGTAAATATAAGTATATATATATATATATATATATATATATATATATATATATATATACTTCATGTACTTAGTATATTAGTGGAATGCATATATATGTAAATGTATATATGTATAATAATTTATGTACTTAAGGTATTTATAAAAGGTATGTTGGTATGTATATATTTAAATATAAATAAATGTATGTGTATTGTTACTTATGTACAAAAATTATTATCTAAATATATATATGTATAAATATATGAATTTATGATATTACCAAATATGTATACATATTTACTGTGTGTATTATTAGTATATACTAATTAATACATAAGTACTATTTTTGTACTATTAAACAAATATATTATTTTAATATAATTAAATATGATTTAGTGTATATGTATATACTTGTATTAGCTATATATATATACAGTCCCGACCCTGTGTCAGTTGTAGATACAAGCAGTGTGTCTTAGTCATGCTATTGTAGCGACTAATTTGGTCATTACTATATCCTATATAGGATTGCTGGACAGTACCGCCGAGGCATCAGGAGCAGGACTTTGGATTTCGCAGCTACCCGGACAGGCAAGTATACCTTGCTGATTTACTTCTTAAAATTTAAGATGATAAATGTTGCAAATATGCATAGAACTGTGCGCGTCCGAGATTGACTCGGGTGCAGTCGACAATGCATCGATGAATAGTGTACATGTCCTAGTTGCTAGTTGACTCACCTTCTACTGTGAGGATATTTTGATATCTTCCTTGACCATGGCACTATACACGTATCACAATGGTACATTCATATTGGGATGCGGGTCCGCGTACCCAATTCTCTATCGGTACGTACGACATGCATCACAGACTAGCATGTATTCTAGAGTAATATAGTTAATTAAGACTTGACATCTAGATACGGTACACTCAAGTCGTGTATTCGACTTGCGTATCTACATTGGGCGGGAAGGACAACTGATAAACGTATGGGATACACCCATCGGACTCTATGGTATCCAGAGGAACCACAGACCCGGTGACTCCCTATATTCAGATACCGCGCTCTACGGAGTGTTACGGACGTATATACATTGCAGATACCACATCCCTTAGAGTGTGGACGATATATATATATACAGATACCTCATTATTCAGAATGATGGATGTTGCAGATACCATACTCTAGAGGATGTTGGACGTTATGCCTACACCTACCTATACGTTCCGAGGTTGTCCTTACATTGTATGCACTTAGATGGTTAGCACACCCCTCTTTACTTTTATTCAGTACTATATCTGGCATGCATATTGTATCTTGTTACGTCCCTCTGAGGACCTGGTTGTCTTCCAGATCTGGACGAGGCCTATTATCCCACAGTTTACGGGCCAGGTGTGGAGACGAGGTTTGCTCTTGACGAGGAGCTAGAGGTCCTTCCATCAGAGTACCCCTGATCAGATTGGTAGGCCTTCCGCCTATGACTGGAGCTCCTTACCAAGTTAGCAGTTGTTCCAGTCACTCTTATTTTCAGTACTTTATTTTCGGACTATCAGTACTTTATCTCCAATATTTGTAGTGGGTTTGTTCCCACCAGACATATTTCAGTTGTATTATGTCATTCGACTATGTCCTTATATTCCAGTCTTTCATTTCAGTATTTTACTTGTTGTTTATGGATGAGATTAGACACTGCCTGTTGTTTATATTAGACTTATTAGATTTAGGACAGCGTAGCACGCTTCGCCGGGATCCATTAAATTGGGATATCCTCGGAGACGTGTCAGCTGGCCAATGCCACGTGGCCTGGTTCCATATATTTTGGGACTGGGGCGTGACATATATACTGTCAATTCTGTAGAACTTCTAGGTTAGAATTTAACCATCGGTGCACGATACGAAATTTGTATGTGCCATAATTCCCAAACGAATTTGAATTCGGACGAGCCATAAATTCCAACATATTTGTAATACCCCGTTCCGTTCTAGCGGACTGTCGACCCAAACGGCAAAAGTGCAACTGTCTCAATCCATTTTGCCTCAAACGAGAAGCAAAGGATATCCAGACTTGCCCCTACAGGAAATCAACTTCGGCTTTCAGAGGCTCGCTTGACGTATCGCTCTACCGAGGCGAATCATCACTAAGGTGGATGGCTACGGTGAACTTGTCTTTGCTTAGCCAGCACACATAAAATCTGGAATATTCATGCTAGTCGCTAGGTGATTCACCCCCTGCATGCTAATAAATTCAACGCACCTAGCTAAGGGAATAATCCCAACTTGTATTGCTTATGCTAGAACATGGAAATTGAAATACTGCTTGTATTCAGACCCTCGCATGCTAAGTCCCCTAACGATCTAACTCTCGGCTTACCTTCGGGTCCGAGCAAACATGTTTACTTATGTTCCTTAGAAACGCATGCTTGTCTGCTTGTAATGTTGCCATATTTTCATCCAAACCCCGGGAGACTACTACGTAGTCGTTCCGTGCCTGAATGAACCTGCAAGTATCCGGGACCATTAGGTTACCCAAGGCAGCCCCGAACCAGGGGAATGCATCAAGTATATTGTGTAATCGTGTTGCCTAAAATTGGTCAAATAATCGTGTAATCGTGTTACCTGAAATTGGTCAAATGAATCTTGTACTCGTGTTGCCTGAGATTGGTCAAATAAATCATGTACTCGTGGTGCCTGAAATTGGATTGACCCTGACTTGCATGTCGCGAACAACTCAAAAACGAGGCATAGTTCCATGGACGGTCACCGGGGCACTGGGGTCGCTTCGATCCGGATGGAACTTCAAGTGTGGTCCATCGTGTGCAGGCGAGTGGTTTGCAGCATATCGTGTACTTGGTTGCATTCTACTTGGCCTAGGACCACATCATGTGTAGTCTATCGTGTGCTGGCGAGATGGTTTGCAGCATATCGTGTACTTGGTTGCATTCCATCTTGGTCTTGGACTACATATGCAAATCCATCGTGTACGGGCGAGATGGTTCGTAGCACATCGTGTGCTCTCGTTGCGTTCCACTCTCGTCTGGGATTAGTCCTTTATGGCTTTGCCAGCGACTCATGTTCATATAGATAAGTCATCCTCGCTTAGCGGCTATCCGCGTACGAGTCATTGCATCGCATCAAAGAACAACTGAGCACACCAAATATTGTCCCGTTCAATGACTCTCGTGTTTGCATGTTGCATATGCTATGCTTCTGAATGCTTATACGCTTGAATTAACAATGTTTGCCTTGGACAGGGAAGGCCAAAGGGTAAGTCTCGCCGTGTTTCCTCTCATGTCGCATGGTGCACTGCCACACGAACTAGGCTATTCAATATTTGCATGAAACTGATCCTAAGGCAACTAGAAAGACAAGTTAATTGTTGTGCACGGAACTTCTATTACGTGTTTGGATTTATCGAGCGGGCGAGTAGCTTTCCCACCAGTGCATTCAATGTACTGATAATCCACCAGTTTGTATGCAGGGTACGGGAGAACCTCGTTCAGTGCGGATGCCTCCAACGTGCGTGCTTAGGCGTGAAGATCACTCCGAAGCAACGGTGCGTCCGGAACTGAAGCACATATACAAGACATAATGTTGTGAATATCGCCTGTACAATCATTCCACAATTTTAGCCACTTGGCACGATTTTATGTTTCAGAGAGAGAGGCTTGAGCGACTTGTAATCTCGGCTATACGCCGCCTATAACACATGTTCATATCAATAAAAGAGCTTGCTTTACTTCAACTTGTGTTTCAATGCTTCCGCTATATTTGTCAACTCAGTGAACCTGTTACCGATCGCCTATGCGTTCATGACTCCGCTGCACTCGGACAATCTGCACGACTCTGTGGCTTAGAACTCTTGCCGCCAGCCAATGAACCATAGCCTTGCACGGGCGTGGATCACGCTCGTGCGGCATCACGCCCGGATGGGTTAAGCGATCGTTCCGCGGGAGCGCTGGCGAGGGTGATTCCCGCCTAGCGGGAACGGCCGATTGCCTGCGGGAGATCGGGGCGTGACAATATTTTTGATGATGAAATCTACAGGAAATCATGCATGAAAGTTGAGTTTGTTTTGGTTGACTTTTCGGTCAACAGATTGCCTCGAATTGCGTGCCATGACACTCGAGTCGATAAAAATTTAGGTTCTTTTGGGCAAAATTAGGTTTTGACATAAAAATCAGAATAATAAGATTAAAATAAGATTTTAGAGTAATTATTTCAGAATTAAATAAATTAAAATAAATTATATTTTAACATGGTAAAATTGTAATACATAGGTTGTTTGGACTGTGACTTGGACTCTGATTCATACCAGCAAAGGACCACGGGCGAGTACATTCTCTGATAGTTTCTTATCTATGATATCCTCTATGTTCATTGTATTTAGTATAAATATCTATATTTCTTGACACGATGGTTACACGGATTGGTATATCCGGATCTCGTCATGAGATGTTATTCCTTGTATATGGTGTATCTTGTACAAGTCTTGTTTCATTGTTTATCTTGTGCATGTATAGACACTGATTCTCGAGGAGACTTGCTACCTTCCTAGAGAATCCCGTGCCATATTGTACCATGGTTGGATCTACTATACCAGTCGGGGTGGAAAGTATTTTAGTGTAGATATGTGATCATACCCTTCATGTACAAGTCTTGTTCTCAGGTTATTGTTGGTCATACACCGCACGTATGACTAGCCAGGCCCATACTCGTGTACAAGTTCCCAAGCCGATCACATGTTAAAGCTAGTACTCACACACTTAGGCATAGTATTCTTCTTCATTGACATATTGTTCCTTCCCGTATTTATTTACAGTATTTTCCAGTATTTTCTTTGTTGTATATCTCTCGTACATGTATATGCATCTTGTATATTTCTATATATTTACTGCTACATAGTTTATATAATTGATGTAGAACTGTTGTTAGAGATGTACTTTGCTCCATCATGACAGGAATATTTTTCTAGACTACGCCTTAGAGGACGGGTATCCGACATTTTATGGACCACAGGGAGAGTAGCTGCTGACTTGGACCTTGTAGCCAGGTGTGATTCCAGGAGGTCTAGCCGAGATCAATAGTTATTTAGTTAGTTTCTATTAGCAATTTATGGTTCTCCGACATACTTTATTGAGACTTGGATATTATTGTTGAGTTAGATTATTCTATTTAGACTTGTGTTGCAATTTGGTTTATTTATTTCTTCGATACCTTATCGTGCTTTAGCTATGTGATTGAGTATTGTTCATATGATATTATGCTATCTGTGACTCCTTATGGAGTTGGATGCTCGTGTGAGAATGATTAGATAGCATTGTGACCTAGACAGCGTTCTACCGCCGATGCTGCGGCGTAGGCTGGACGTACCCACGCACTCGTGCCCCTATACCGGGTGCGGGTCGTGACACATTTTTAGTGGTGGCCCATGCAGGTCTGACTTCGCAATTAGAGCGATATCGTGGTAGTGTGACATCTTAGTTGTACTACTGCGTGCATGCGATAAGATCTAGGATATAGCATACTAGGATGAGAGCGAATACTCAATCACAACTAGGAACACTTTCAATCTATTGCTATTCCTTCTGAATATTACTTCCTTTAGAATATTGATGTCCTCCCTTGATGATATCGTATCTATTGCATAAATTAATTCTTTTCGGTCTGTCTTCAGGATGTCGCCGAAGACAAGATCTATGAGAGTGGGAGCATCAACTTCAGAGGGGTCTGCCACCTCTCCACCTGATAGACAAACATCTGGAGTTCCTCCTCCCCCACCTGTTCTGAGGGTTGCTGCAGCTATGACGGACAACCTTCCACCTCCACCGACTTCGATTTTCGGAGGTGTGCCCATTGACGGGACACAAATGTTCACTTTGATCCAGGGCATGGTAGATGCCCAGAGAGTGATGGCAGACGCTCAGCGAGTTCAAGCTGAGGCTCAAAGGGTGCAAGCAAAGGCGCACCAGGCGCAAACAGAGCTGATAAGAAAGAGCATGGAGAATGCTCATCAGGTGGCTCTCCAAGCTGTGGAGAGAGTAGCACAACACCAGCAGTTCCCTGGCCAGCAGCAACAGCAGAGACCCGGCACTATAGTTGATTTCAAGAGGATGATGCCTCGAGAGTTCAAAGGCACCGAGGGGATACTCTACGCAGACGACTGGCTAGAGGATATAGAAAGAAACTTGCGTTTGGCGCAGATTTCGGATATTCTTCATATCGAGGCCGCTGGAAGTCAGATGTTTGATATCGCGCTAACATGGTATCGTACGGAACCAAGACTCAATAACGAAGGACTTACTTGGGAGACCTTCAAGGAGCTTTTTAAGGAGAAGTTATTTCCCGACGTGGCCCTGGGATCTTTGGAGAGTCAGTTTCATGACTTGGTCCAAAGAACCATGTCGGTCGATGATTACGCTGCAGAATTCTGTCGATTGAGCCGCTTTGTATCGTCTATGATTCGAGACCCAGGAGACAGAGCCCGAAAGTTTAGAAAGGGGCTGACGAGAGAGATTAGGTCGCGCACTTCTGGTCGTCATACCGCTACCTTTGGGGATATCTTGATGGATGTCCAGATTGCAGAAGATGATCTATGTCTCAGGCCTAAGAGGAGTCACAACATTTCTGAAGATACGAGTGGTAGCATGAGACCGATCAAGAGTCCCTATATCCAACAGCAGTCGAGGACGTTTCATTATAACCACCAGCAGTACCAGACACCAGTTCGTGTTCAGCAGGATCAGCAGACTTATCATTTCTGTAAGAAACCAGGTCACCTTTGGGAGAGCTGTAGATTAAGGTTAGGACTTTGTTTGCGCTGTGGCGATGCAGGACATCAAATGAGAGATTGTGCTCTAGTTCACTATCTTCCCAAACAGCATGCAGCTCCAAATTATAGAGATCCAGTTAGGCCACCTGTGGAACCGCAGATTGCTCAGCACCCGCGGAGGAAGCCACCCCAGCATGGCGGAGCATTTGCGATGACGGTCGAGGAGACTGATACTGCAGGTGATGTGTTAACAGGTTCTGTTCTTTCCCTTCCTTATGTTCCTTTTCTCGTCTTTTGATTGATTGATTGATTTCTTAGTATCGTAGCTTATATCAGTTATTTTGCTAGAATGTAGTTAGTAATACACCCTGACAGAGACTACAATACCATGACAAAATAGACCATAAATCATACAGATATTTTCTAGATTGCATGTTTATGACTGTAGGTAGGATTTTTCCTAAGACTCTGATTGTTGGGGGTTTGACCGTAGTGAAGAGTAGTGGAGAGGTTATGACTTGACAAAGAGAGACAAGGTGCCTTAAATTTCGAGGATAAACATTAATGAAGAGTTGAGAACTTAATATGGCAGAATTGACGATTTGTTAAAATCATAGATTTTATGAAGATTAGGATATGATTAAAACTGTCATTAAAATATGAGGAATTTAAGAAGATTATCATTGTATTTATTTGACTGCAAGATATAAATTTAAGATGTAAATTGAATGCGTTATTTGAAGATTTTACAAGTATTACATTAATGAGTGTTGTGTGGAAAAAGAATAGAGGAGTAAATCATTAATAGATTAGTGTTTGAATTCAAATTTTGGGATGAGACTTTAGATTTTATAAATATACACCGATTGGATTTAAATTAGAGGATTCGATATTAATTTTTTTGAGTATTTAATTATTAACTTAAAATTTTGAAGGAGATTGTAATAAGAATGGAATTTGATTTTTATTTTGAGGATTTTCAGGAATATGATATTTTGAAAATTTTATGAAATAACAATGTGGATTTACTTCATGATTATTTGGTTTGATGAATTTAATTTTGATGGTAATAAATAAATAAAATAATTGAGGATTTTAAATTTCGAGGACAAAATTTTTTTTTAGGTGGGTAGACTTGTAACCTCCGTATCCTAAAATTCTAGCTTAAATATTATTTTTAGGATAATTTGGGGCTAGTGGGATTTTTCCATAATTTTTAGTTAATTAAAAACTAGTAACACTAATTTTCTAGGACTTTCAATAATTTATTTTAGATTCAAACTTAATTATAAATATATCAAACTTTTATTTTAGGTTCTAAATAATAAAATATATTTTCTAGAATTTTTTGAGAATTTTTTGATTATTTTTAGCATTTATTTTGAGTTAATTAGGGAAAAGTGAATTAAAAACTAATTTCTGAAAAAGAAAACCTAAAAAGTAGCTATTTCTGTCCAGTCAACAAACCGGGGCCCACCTGTCAGCCTCCCGCAGCGAACTGGGCGGGGCCCGCCTGTCAGTCACCGCCGGTTGGGTGTGGGTGAAGCCGACCCGACCTCGAGCCGAGCCGAGTCAGAGTTCGACTCGGACTCAGCTGAGCCGAGCCGCGTAAATCCCTGACCGTCCGATTTGGGCGGGGCAGCGACGGATGGTTGCCACATGATAGACTCCGAGCCGCGGCTGCCCTCTCTCTCTCCTCTATATATATAATAGTTTAGTTATTTATTTCTAGGGTTTTCTTTGAACCGAATTTTGAAGAATTGTCATCTAGGGTTCCTTCATCTTCCAGAAGCCATTGCGTATAGCTTCGGACTCCAAAAGAGGCCCAATTTCTTGCGTTAGAATGATATTGAGGTTAGCTTTCTGAATATATAAATTGTTTTACTAAATTATGAGTATTAAATTCTGGAAAATTCGTAGAACACAGCATGTCCAAAAATAGACATGTTTCAATGTTTTTGCGATTCCGGGAGAACCAGGAATCAGAATCATGAACCGTTTAAAGTTTCAGAAATATAATGTCGAGATCATTGACATATGTTTTTTCTAGAATTTAATTCGAAGTATTTATATACTGTTAATTCTGTAGAACTTATAGGTTAGAATTTAACCATCGGTGCACGATACAAAATTTGTATGTGCCATAATTCCCAAACGAATTTGAATTCGGACGAGCCATAAATTCCAGCATATTTTTAATGATGAAATCTACAGGAAATCATGCATAAAAGTTGAGTTTGTTTTGGTTAACTTTTCGGTCAATAGATCGCCTCGATTTGCGTGCCATGACACTCGAGTCGATAAAAATTTAGGTTCTTTTGGGCAAAATTAGGTTTTGACATAAAAATCAGAATAATAAGATTAAAATAAAATTTTAGAGTAATTATTCCAAAATTAAAATAAATTATATTTTGACATGGTAAAATTGTAATACATAGGTTATTTGGACTGTGACTTGGACTCTGATTCATACCAGCAAAGGACCACAGGCGAGTATATTCTCTGATAGTTTCTTATCTGTGATATCCTTTATGTTCATTGTATTTAGTGTAAATATCCATATTTCTTGACACGATGGTTACACGGATTGGTATATCCGGATCTCGTCATGAGATGTTATTCCTTGTATATGGTGTATCTTGTACAAGTCTTGTTTTATTGTTTATCTTGTGCATGTACAGACACTGATTCTCGGGGAGACTTGCTACCTTCCTAGAGAATTCCGTGCCATAGCATACCATGGTTGGATCTACTATACCAGTCGGGGTGGGGAGTATTTTAGTGTAGATATGTGATCATACCCTTCATGTACAAGTCTTGTTCTCATGTTAGTGTTGGTCATACACCGCACGTATGACTAGCCAGGCCCGTACTCGTGTACAAGTTCCCAAGCCGATCATATGTTAAAGCTAGTACTCACACATTTAGGCATAGTATTCTTCTTCATTGACATATTGTTCCTTCCCGCATTTATTTACAGTATTTTCCAGTATTTTCTTTGTAGTATATCTCTCGTACATGTATATGCATCTTGTATATTTCCATCTATTTACTGCTACATAGTTTATATTATTAATGTAGAACTGCTGTTGTCACATCCCGATCTCCCGCAGGCTAATCGGCCGTTCCCGCTAGGCGGGAATCACCCTCGCCAGCGCTCCCGTGGAACGATCTCTTGACCCATCCGGGCGTGATGCCGCACGAGCGTGATCCACGTCCGTGCAAGGCCATGGTTCATTGGCTGGCGGCAAGAGTTCTAAGCCACAGAGTCGCACAGATTATCCGAGTGCAGCGGAGTCATGAACGCATAGGCGATCGGTAACAGGTTCACTGAGTCAACAAATATAGTGGAAGCATTGAAACACAAGTTGAAGTAAAGCAAGCTCTTTTATTGATATAAACTTGTGTTATAGGCGGCGTATAGTCGAGATTACAAGTCGCTCAAGCCTCTCTATCTGAAACAGTAAAAGCGTGCCAAGTGGCTACAACAGTGGAATGATTGTACAGGCGATGGTCAGGCGACGCTCCAACATTATGTCTTGTATATGTGCTTCACCGTTGTAAGGCTTCAGAGGGAACTCCTGGCCTTAGCACGCACATTGGAGGCATCCGCACCGAACGAGGTTCTCCTGCACCCTGCATACAAACTGGTGGATTATCAGTACATTGAATGCACTGGTGGGGAAGCTACTCGCCCGCTCGACAAATCCAAACACGTAATACAGGTTTCGTACAAAACTATTAAGTTGTCTTTCTAGTTGCCTTAGGATCAGTTTCATGCAAATATTGAATAGCCTAACGTGTTGGGCAGTGCATCGTGCAACATGAGAGAAAACACGACGAGACTTACCAACTTACCATCTCCTTCCCTGTCCAAGGCAAACATTGAGGCAACTTGTTAATTCGAGCAGAGGCATGTATAAACATTCAGGAGGCAAGCATATACAAAAGCGAGGGTCATTTAAACATGATCGTTCAGGTGTTCAGTTGTTCATTTATGCGATGCAGTGACTCGCACGCGGATAGCCGCTAAACGAGGATGACTTATCTATATGAACATGAGTCGCTGGCATAGCCATAAAGGACACTAGTCTTAAATGAGAATAGTTTGCAACGAAAGTACAGTGGGTGCTTCAAGCCATCTCGTTTAGTACAGTATGTCATGCCCCGATCTCCCGCAGGCAATCGGCCGTTCCCGCTAGGCGGGAATCACCCTCGCCAGCGCTCCCGCGGAACGATCGCTTAACCCATCCGGGCGTGATGCCGCACGAGCGTGAGCCACGCCCGTGCAAGGCCATGGTTCATTGGCTGGCGGCAAGAGTTCTAAGCCACAGAGTCGCACAGATTGTCCGAGTGCAGCGGAGTCATGAACGCATAGGCGATCGGTAACAGGTTCACTGAGTTGACAATATAGCGGAAGCATAGAAACACAAGTTGAAGTAAAGCAAGCTCTTTTATTGATATAAACTTGTGTTACAGGCGGCGTATAGCCGAGATTACAAGTCGCTTAAGCCTCTCTCTGAAACAGTAAAAGCGTGCCAAGTGGCTACAACTGTGGAATGAATATACAGGCGATGGTCAGGCGACGCTCCAACATTATGTCTTGTATATGTGCTTCAGTCTCGGATGCACCGTTGCAAGGCTTCAGAGGGAACTCCTGGCCTTTGTACGCACGAAGGAGGCATCCGCACCGAACGAGATTCTCCCGCACCCTGCATACAAACTGGTGGATTATCAGTACATTGAATGCACTGGTGGGGAAGCTACTCGCCCGCTCGACAAATCCAAACACGTAATACAGGTTCCGTGCACAACTATTAAGTTGTCTTTCTAGTTGCCTTAGGATCAGTTTCATGCAGATATTGAATAGCCTATCGTGTCGGACAGTGTGCCGTACGATATTTGAGGAAACACGGCGAGACTTACCAACTTACCATTTATCCTTCCCTGTCCAAGGCAAACATTGTTAATTTAAGCAGGGGCATGTATAAACATTCAGGAGGCATAGCATATGCAAACATGAGTATTTATTTCAAGATCGTTCAGGTATTTAGTTGCTCTTGATGCGATACAGTGCCTCGCACGCGGATAGCCGCTAAGCGAGGATGAATTGTTTATCTTTCGTTTACAAGCAAGCATGCAACAAGTTCATTACAAGGCGATCACTAGCGCATGCCATATAGACGGTATAGTCTAGACGAGATGGTTTGCAACAAGAACAAGAGGCGCTGCAAGCCATTCCGACGAACAAGAGACTATTTAGTCTAGACGAGAATGCTTTGCAACAAAGTACAAGAGGCGCTGCAAGCCATTCTGCCTGAACAAGAGACTAAGAACAATTGGTCTCGCCCGGACCGGGTCGATGCCAGTGCCCCAGCATCGCCCGCGAGACCGTTACCCTGTGTACTGGTTGTCCATGATCGAACAGGGCCTTGGTTGGGGCAACAAGAGTACAAGACAAGAGTACAAGACAAGAGGCAAGCTGTTGAGGCAACAATAGTACAAGACAAGATGCATTGCCTGTTTCGTTGTTCAGTGACTGTCTTTTGCCTTGATGCAATTCTCCTGGGGCAGAGATTGCCTTGGCGACCTAGCGGTCCCGAATACTTGCAGGTTCGTTCAGGCACGGAACGACTACATAGTAGTCTTTCGGGGTTTGGATGAAAACAGGGTAACAATCAAGCAGACAAGCATGCGTTTCTAGGAACATAAGCAGGCACGTTGCTCGGGCCCGAAGGTAGTCCGAGAGATGAAACCGTTAAGGGACTTAGCATGCGAGGGTCTGAGTATAAGCAGTATTTTATTTCCATGTTCTAGCAAGCAATACAAGTTAGGATTATTCCCTTAGCTAGGTGCGTTGGATTTATTAGCATGTAGGGGGTGAATCACCTAGCGACTAGCATGAAACATTCCAGATTTTATGTGTGCTGGCTAAGCAAAGACAAGTTCACCGTAGCCACCCACCTTAGTGATAATTCGCCTCGGTAGAGCGATACGTCTGAGCGAGCCTCTGAAAGCCTAAGCCGGATTCCTGTAGGGGCAAGTATGGATAAACTTTGCTTCTCCTTTGAGGCAAAGCGGGTCGTGACAGCTGCACGATTGCCGTTTGAGACGGCAGTCCGCTAGAGCGGAATGGGGTGTTACATCCTACCCAACTTAGAAAAAGTCTCGTCCTCGAGACTTACTAAGGACAAGCAGTAATCTAGGGTTGAGGCAATCCTAGACAAGTCGTTGTACTTGTTCATTGGATCTTCACTTGCACACGCTTCGAAATCAGCATATCGCTTAGACTGGATCGTGCGCACTTTTGAAGGTACCCTCTAGCGTGAACACGTCAACCAGCTCAGTGATAGCGAAGTCTTAGCACTCGAGTTTCACCTTTTCTTAAGTCTTGGATGGTGCACTAGTTCAAGGCGTCCCTCGAATAGATGCATTCAACCAAACTTAGAGTTAGTGAAAATCAGACAAGCTACTAGCGATACTCTCAAGGGTTCGCACAGGTTGGCACAAAGGCCACTCGCAGCATACAACCAGACAAGCAAGCATATCATTCAAAACGCATTTTGAAAGTATTTAGACTTATTGTTGGAACATTCAATCGAGGCATTGAGAGAGAGCGTGCACATAACCCACGAACGAGCTTTCGAAACAGAGATATCGAATCGAAGTCCAAAGGCGTAGAAGCCAGGCTCTGATACCAACATGTCACGCCCCGATCTCCCGCAGGCAATCGGCCATTCCCGCTAGGCGGGAATCACCCTCGCCAGTGCTCCCGCAGAACGATCGCTTAACCCATCCGGGCGTGATGCCGCACGAGCATGAGCCACGCCCGTGTAAGGCCATGGTTCATTGGCTGGCGGCAAGAGTTCTAAGCCACAGAGTCGCACAGATTGTCCGAGTGCAGCGGAGTCATAAACGCATAGGCGATCGGTAACAGGTTCACTGAGTTGACAATATAGCGGAAGCATAGAAACACAAGTTGAAGTAAAGCAAGATCTTTTATTGATATAAACTTGTGTTACAGGCGGCGTATAGCCGAGATTATAAGTCGCTCAAGCCTCTCTCTGAAACAGTAAAAGCGTGCCAAGTGGCTATAACTGTGGAATGAATATACAGACGATGGTCAGGCGACGCTCCAACATTATGTCTTGTATATGTGCTTCAGTCCCGGACGCACCGTTGTAAGGCTTCAGAGGAAACTCCTGGCCTTTGCACGCACGAAGGAGGCGTCCGCACCGAACGAGGTTCTCCCGCACCCTGCATACAAACTGGGGGATTATCAGTACATTGAATGCACTGGTGGGGAAGCTACTCGCCCGCTCGACAAATTCAAACACGTAATACAGGTTCCGTGCACAACTATTAAGTTGTCTTTCTAGTTGCCTTAGGATCAGTTTCATGCAGATATTGAATAGCCTATCGTGTCGGGCAGTGCGCCGTGCGATGTTTGAGGAAACACGGCGAGACTTACCAACTTACCATTTATCCTTCCCTGTCCAAGGCAAACATTGTTAATTTAAGCAGGGGCATGTATAAACATTCAGGAGGCATAGCATATGCAAACATGAGTATTTATTTCAAGATCGTTCAGGTGTTTAGTTGCTCTTGATGCGATACAGTGCCTCGCACGCGGATAGCCGCTAAGCGAGGATGAATTGTTTATCTTTCGTTTACAAGCAAGCATGCAACAAGTTCATTACAAGGCGATCACTGGCGCATGCCATATAGACGGTATAGTCTAGACGAGATGGTTTACAACAAGAACAAGAGACGCTGCAAGCCATTCCGACGAACAAGAGACTATTTAGTCTAGACGAGAATGCTTTGCAACAAAGTACAAGAGGCGCTGCAAGCCATTCCGCCTGAACAAGAGACTAAGAACAATTGGTCTCGCCCGGACCGGGTCGATGCCAGTGCCCCAGCATCGCCCGCGAGACCGTTACCCTGTGCACTGGTTGTCCATGATCGAACAGGGCCTTGGTTGGGCAACAAGAGTACAAGACAAGAGGCAAGCTGTTGAGGCAACAATAGTACAAGACAAGATGCATTGCCTGTTTCGTTGTTCAGTGACTGTCTTTTGCCTTGATGCAATTCTCCTGGGGCGGAGATTGCCTTGGCGACCTAGCGCTCCCGAATACTTGCAGGTTCGTTCAAGCACGGAACGACTACGTAGTAGTCTTTCGGGGTTTGGATGAAAATACGGTAACAATCAAGCAGACAAGCATGCGTTTCTAGGAACATAAGCAGGCACGTTGCTCGGGCCCGAAGGTAGTCCGAGAGATGAAACCGTTAAGGGACTTAGCATGCGAGGGTCTGAGTATAAGCAGTATTTTATTTCCATGTTCTAGCAAGCAATACAAGTTGGGATTATTCCCTTAGCTAGGTGCGTTGGATTTACTAGCATGCAGGGGGTGAATCACCTAGCGACTAGCATGAAACATTCCAGATTTTATGTGTGCTGGCTAAGCAAAGACAAGTTCACCGTAGCCACCCACCTTAGTGATGATTCGCCTCGGTAGAGCGATACATCTGAGCGAGCCTCTGAAAGCCTAAGCCGGATTCCTGTAGGGGCAAGTATGGATAAACTTTGCTTCTCCTTTGAGGCAAAGCGGGTCGTGACAGCTGCACGATTGCCGTTTGAGACGGCAGTCCGCTAGAGCGGAACGGGGTGTTACATCCTACCCAACTTAGAAAAAGTCTCGTCCTCGAGACTTACTAAGGACAAGCAGTAATCTAGGGTTGAGGCAATCCTAGACAAGTCGTTGTACTTGTTCATTGGATCTTCACTTGCACAAGCTTCGAAATCAGCATATCGCTTAGAATAGATCGTGCGCACTTTCGAAGGTACCCTCTAGCGTGAACACGTCAACCAGCTCAGTGATAGCGAAGTCTTAGCACTCGAGTTTCACCTTTTCTTAAGTCTTGGATGGTGCACTAGTTCAAGGCGTCCCTCGAATAGATGCATTCAACCAAACTTAGAGTTAGTAAAAATCAGACAAGCTACTAGCGATACTCTCAAGGGTTCGCACAGGTTGGCACAAAGGCCACTCGCAGCATACAACCAGACAAGCAAGCATATCATTCAAAACGCATTTTGAAAGTATTTAGACTTATTGTTGGAACATTCAATCGAGGCATTGAGAGAGAGCGTGCACATAACCCACGAACGAGCTTTCGAAATAGAGATATCGAATCGAAGTCCAAAGGCGTAGAAGCCAGGATCTGATACCAACATGTCACACCCCGATCTCCCGCAGGCAATCGGCCATTCCCGCTAGGCGGGAATCACCCTCGCCAGTGCTCCTGCAGAACGATCGCTTAACCCATCCGGGCGTGATGCCGCACGAGCATGAGCCACGCCCGTGCAAGGCCATGGTTCATTGGCTGGCGGCAAGAGTTCTAAGCCACAGAGTCGCACAGATTGTCCGAGTGCAGCGGAGTCATGAACGCATAGGCGATCGGTAACAGGTTCACTGAGTTGACAATATAGCGGAAGCATAGAAACACAAGTTGAAGTAAAGCAAGATCTTTTATTGATATAAACTTGTGTTACAGACGGCGTATAGTCGAGATTACAAGTCGCTCAAGCCTCTCTCTGAAACAGTAAAAGCGTGCCAAGTGGCTACAACTGTGGAATGAATATACAGACGATGGTCAGGCGACGCTCCAACATTATATCTTGTATATGTGCTTCAGTCCCGGACGCACCGTTGTAAGGCTTCAGAGGAAACTCCTGGCCTTTGCACGCACGAAGGAGGCGTCCGCACCGAACGAGGTTCTCCCGCACCCTGCATACAAACTGGGGGATTATCAGTACATTGAATGCACTGGTGGGGAAGCTACTCGCCCGCTCGACAAATTCAAACACGTAATACAGGTTCCGTGCACAACTATTAAGTTGTCTTTCTAGTTGCCTTAGGATCAGTTTCATGCAGATATTGAATAGCCTATCGTGTCGGGCAGTGCGCCGTGCGATGTTTGAGGAAATACGGCGAGACTTACCAACTTATCATTTATCCTTCCCTGTCCAAGGCAAATATTATTAATTTAAGCAGGGGCATGTATAAACATTCAGGAGGCATAGCATATGCAAACATAAGTATTTATTTCAAGATCGTTCAGGTGTTTAGTTGCTCTTGATGCGATACAGTGCCTCGCACGCGGATAGCCGCTAAGCGAGGATAAATTGTTTATCTTTCGTTTACAAGCAAGCATGCAACAAGTTCATTATAAGGCGATCACTGGCGCATGCCATATGGACGGTATAGTCTAGACGAGATGGTTTACAACAAGAACAAGAGGCGCTGCAAGCCATTCCGACGAACAAGAGACTATTTAGTCTAGACGAGAATGCTTTGCAACAAAGTACAAGAGGCGCTGCAAGCCATTCCGCCTGAACAAGAGACTAAGAACAATTGGTCTCGCCCGGACCGGGTCGATTCCAGTGCCCCAGCATCGCCCGCGAGACCGTTACCCTGTGCACTGGTTGTCCATGATCGAACAGGGCCTTGGTTGGGGCAACAAGAGTACAAGACAAGAGTACAAGACAAGAGGCAAGCTGTTGAGGCAACAATAGTACAAGACAAGATGCATTGCCTGTTTCGTTGTTCAGTGACTGTCTTTTGCCTTGATACAATTCTCCTGGGGCGGAGATTGCCTTGGCGACCTAGCGGTCCCGAATACTTGCAGGTTCGTTCAGGCACGGAACGACTACGTAGTAGTCTTTCGGGGTTTGGATGAAAATACGGTAACAATCAAGCAGACAAGCATGCGTTTCTAGGAACATAAGCAGGCACGATGTTCGGGCCCGAAGGTAGTCCGAGAGATGAAACCGTTAAGGGACTTAGCATGCGAGGGTCTGAGTATAAGCAGTATTTTATTTCCATGTTCTAGCAAGCAATACAAGTTGGGATTATTCCCTTAGCTAGGTGCGTTGGATTTACTAGCATGCAGGGGGTGAATCACCTAGCGACTAGCATGAAACATTCCAGATTTTATGTGTGCTGGCTAAGCAAAGACAAGTTCACCGTAGCCACCCACCTTAGTGATGATTCGCCTCGGTAGAGCGATACGTCTGAGCGAGCCTCTGAAAGCCTAAGCCGGATTCCTGTAGGGGCAAGTATGGATAAACTTTGCTTCTCCTTTGAGGCAAAGCGGGTCGTGACAGCTGCACGATTGCCGTTTGAGACGGCAGTCCGCTAGAGCGGAACGGGGTGTTACATCCTACCCAACTTAGAAAAAGTCTCGTCCTCGAGACTTACTAAGGACAAGCAGTAATCTAGGGTTGAGGCAATCCTAGACAAGTCGTTGTACTTGTTCATTGGATCTTCACTTGCACAAGCTTCGAAATCAGCATATCGCTTAGACTGGATCGTGCGCACTTTCGAAGGTACTCTCTAGCATGAACACGTCAACCAGCTCAGTGATAGCGAAGTCTTAGCACTCGAGTTTCACCTTTTCTTAAGTCTTGGATGGTGCACTAGTTCAAGGCGTCCCTCGAATAGATGCATTCAACCAAACTTAGAGTTAGTGAAAATCGGACAAGCTACTAGCGATACTCTCAAGGGTTCGCACAGGTTGGCACAAAGGACACTCGCAGCATATAACCAGACAAGCAAGCATATCATTCAAAATGCATTTTGAAAGTATTTAGACTTATTGTTGGAACATTCAATCGAGGCATTGAGAGAGAGCGTGCACATAACCCACGAACGAGCTTTCGAAACAGAGATATCGAATCGAAGTCCAAAGGCGTAGAAGCCAGGCTCTGATACCAACATGTCACGCCCCGATCTCCCGCAGGCAATCGGCCGTTCCCGCTAGGCGAGAATCACCCTCGCCAGTGCTCCCGCGGAACGATCGCTTAACCCATCCGGGCGTGATGCCGCACGAGCATGAGCCATGCCCGTGCAAGGCCATGGTTCATTGGCTGGCGGCAAGAGTTCTAAGCCACAGAGTCGCACAGATTGTCCGAGTGCAGCAGAGTCATGAACGCATAGGCTATCGGTAACAGGTTCACTGAGTTGACAATATAGCGGAAGCATAGAAACACAAGTTAAAGTAAAGCAAGATCTTTTATTGATATAAACTTGTATTACAGGCGGCGTATAGCCGAGATTACAAGTCGCTCAAGCCTCTCTCTGAAACAGTAAAAGCGTGCCAAGTGGCTACAACTGTGGAATGAATATACAGGCGATGGTCAGGCGACGCTCCAATATTATGTCTTGTATATGTGCTTCAGTCCCGGACGCACCGTTGCAAGGCTTCAGAGGGAACTCCTGGCCTTTGCACGCACGAAGGAGGCGTCCGCACCGAACAAGGTTCTCCCGCACCCTGCATACAAACTGGTGGATTATCAGTACATTGAATGCACTGGTGGGGAAGCTACTCGCCCGCTCGACAAATTCAAACACGTAATACAGGTTCCGTGCACAACTATTAAGTTGTCTTTCTAGTTGCCTTAGGATCAGTTTCATACAGATATTGAATAGCCTATCGTGTCGGGCAGTGCGCCGTGCGATGTTTGAGGAAACACGGCGAGACTTACCAACTTACCATTTATCCTTCCCTGTCCAAGGCAAACATTGTTAATTTAAGCAGGGGCATGTATAAACATTCAGGAGGCATATCATATGCAAACATGAGTATTTATTTCAAGATCGTTCAGGTGTTTAGTTGCTCTTGATGCGATACAGTGCCTCGCACGCGGATAGCCGCTAAGCGAGGATGAATTATTTATCTTTCGTTTACAAGCAAGCATGCAACAAGTTTATTACAAGGCGATCACTGGCGCATGCCATATGGACGGTATAGTCTAGACGAGATGGTTTACAATAAGAACAAGAGGCACTGCAAGCCATTCCGACGAACAAGAGACTATTTAGTCTAGACGAGAATGCTTTGCAACAAAGTACAAGAGGCGCTGCAAGCCATTCCGCCTGAATAAGAGACTAAGAACAATTGGTCTCGCCCGGACCGGGTCGATGCCAGTGCCCCAGCATCGCCCGCGAGACCGTTACCCTGTGCACTGGTTGTCCATGATCGAACAGGGCCTTGGTTGGGGCAACAAGAGTACAAGACAAGAGTACAAGACAAGAGGCAAGCTGTTAAGGCAACAATAGTACAAGACAAGATGCATTGCCTGTTTCGTTGTTCAGTGACTGTCTTTTGCCTTGATGCAATTCTCCTGGGGCAGAGATTGCCTTGGCGACCTAGCGGTCCCGAATACTTGCAGGTTCGTTCAGGCACGGAACGACTACGTAGTAGTCTTTCGGGGTTTGGATGAAAATACGGTAACAATCAAGCAGACAAGCATGCGTTTCTAGGAACATAAGCAGGCACGTTGCTCGGGCCCGAAGGTAGTCCGAGAGATGAAACCGTTAAGGGACTTAGCATGCGAGGGTCTGAGTATAAGCAGTATTTCATTTCCATGTTCTAGCAAGCCATACAAGTTGGGATTATTCCCTTAGCTAGGTGCGTTGGATTTATTAGCATGCAGGGGGTGAATCACCTAGCGACTAGCATGAAACATTCCAGATTTTATGTGTGCTGGCTAAGCAATGACAAGTTCACCGTAGCCACCCACCTTAGCGATGATTCGCCTCGGTAGAGCGATACGTCTGAGCGAGCCTCTGAAAGCCTAAGCCGGATTCCTGTAGGGGCAAGTCTGGATATCCTTTGCTTCTCCTTTGAGGCAAAGCGGGTCGGGACAGCTGCACGATTGCCGTTTGAGACGGCAGTCCGCTAGAGCGGAACGGGGTGTTACACAGTAGACTATACAGTAAGTTCAGCAATGGAGCGGATGGTATGCAGCGAAAGAACGGTAGGTGCTGCACACTATCTCGTCCAGTACAGTTGGCTGAAACAGTGGAGTTCCATCCGGATCGGAGCGGCCCCAGTGCCCCGGAGACCGTCCGTAGAACTATGCCTCATTTTTGAGTTGTCCGCGACATGCAGGTCAGGGTCAGGGTCATTTTTCCCTTCACTATATACTCGAGTACTGTAGAACAGGAGTACAGTGGTACAGTGGTACAGTAGAACAGTAGTACAGTGGTACAGTATTACAGGAGATGTTTGAATCATGATTCTGTACAGTGATTACTTGTCTTGATGCATTCTCCTGGTTCGAGAATGCCTTGGGTGACCTAGCGGTCCCAGATACTTGCAGGAACATTCAGGCTCGGAACGACTACGTAGTAGTCTTCCGGGGTTTGGATGAAAATACGGTAACATTCAAGCAGACAAGCATGCGTTTCTAAGGGACATAAGCAGGCACGTTGCTCGGACCCGAAGGTAAGCCGAGGGATAAAACCGTTAGGGACTTAGCATGCGAGGGTCTGAACATATATAAGCAGTATTTCATTTCCATGTTCTAGCAAGCAATATGAGTTGGGATTATTCTCTTAGCTAGTTGGATTTATTAGCATGCAGGGGATGATTCACCTAGCGACTAGCATGAATATTCCAAATTTTATGTGTGCTGGCTAAGCAAAGACAAGTTCACCGTAGCCACCCACCTTAGCGATGATTCGCCTCGGTAAAGCGATACGCCGAGCGAGCCTCTGAAAGCTGAAGTTTAATTCCTGCAGGGGCAAGTCTGGATATCCTTTGCTTCTTGATCGAGGCAAAGCGGGTCGGGACAGCTGCACGATTGTCGTTTGAGACGGCAGTCCGCTTGAGCGGAACGGGGTGTTACAGCTGTTAGAGATATACTTTGCTCCACCCTGACTGGAATATTTTTCCAGACTACGCCTTAGAGGACGGGTGTCCGACATTTTATGGACCACAGGGAGAGTAGCTGCTGACTTGGACCTTGTAGCCAGGTGTGATTCCGGGAGGTCTAGCCGAGATCAATAGTTATTTAGTTAGTTTCTATTAGCAGTTTATGGTACAGATTTGTCTCCGGCATACTTTGTTGAGACTTGGATATTATTGTTGAGTTAGATTATTCTATTTAGACTTGTGTTGCAATTTGGTTTATTTATTTCTTCGATATCTTATCGTGCTTTAGCTATGTGATTGAGTATTGTTCATATGATATTATGCTATCTGTGACTCCTTATGGAGTTGGATGCTCGTGTGAGAATGATTAGATAGCATTGTAACCTAGACAGTGTTCTACCGCCGATGCTGCGGCGTAGGCTGGACGTACCCACGCACTCGTGCCCCTATACAGGGTGCGGGTCGTGATAGAGACCATCCACGGAATGGGATGATGTAATCCCCCTTGTGCACAAGTTGTCCGTGACATGCAAGTCTTGGGTCTCAGGTTCACAGGATTCTTGACATGACATATAAATTCTTAATTTTGTTCAGAACGAGTATGCTTCACGAGCTGTGATTCTTTCTATACTTAACATGATTCTCGTTCAGTGTTCAATTTGACATGGTGCAATCCCCTGGTTCGGAGATGTCTTGGCGACCTAACGGTCCCGAATGCTTTCAGGTTCATACTTGCACGGAACGACTATTCGATAGCCTTCCGGGAAACTTAGATGAAATGCAAGGCAATATAGTGTTACTTGATTGTAACATAAATTTATGTGACAAGCATTAAAACGAGACAATGAGTACATACTACACTAAGCATGCAAGCATGCATTTATATTTGAAACTTAAGCATTCATGTTGGCATGGGTCTAAGGGCAAAGCGAGGAGTGAAACTGTAAAGGGGCATACCGAGCGACATAATCCAGGGACGTGCAGTGTAAACAAGTGAACAGTCCACTACGAAGAGTGTGTGTGTGTGTGTGTGTGTGTATATATATATATATATATATATATATATATATATATATAGTTCTACTCGAGGCATAGCGGGGTCTAGTTGCATAAGGCAAAGGTAGCATGCGAGGGTCCATTTATAAGCAAAATTTTATTTTCGTGTTCGAACACAAGCAATATAAGTTGGGATTATTCCCTTAGCTAGGTGCGTTGTATTCTTTATTAGCATGCATTAGGTGATTCACCTAGCGACTAGCATGTATCGATCATTTTTTAAGTGTGCTAGCTAAGCAAAGACAAGTTATCATAGCCACCCACCTTAGCGATGATTCCCCTTAGTCGAGCGATACTCCGAGCGAGTCTTTGAAAGTCTAACTTTTGAACTCCTGAAGGCCCAAGTCTGAAAATCCTTTGCCTCAAACGAGCTTTCTCGCTGAGCAAAGTGGGTCGGGTCGTTGCACTTTCGCTGTTTGAATCGACTGTCCGCTTGAACGGAACGAGTTGTTACATTTGCAACTGCGTTTGTAAGTAAGAATGTGAAGATAGTTTTCTCTGGTTCTTTTTTATCTAGTTTCTAGTTGTAATCATATCCTATTTATATTCTCTTCTTGTTGGATTGAGAGATATCAGGAAGGGAACTCTTGTGTGAACTCCTGATCACGACTTTATTTTCTGGTTCTACCATCTTTGATTAAGTCTCGGAAATTACAGATTTATCTTCCATTTTTTTCTTAGAAAAATGAGATAATTTTAATTTACTTTACATTTTGTCAAGTTAAAAATTATATGATTATACGATTTAAGTTATTGATAATTAATCATGTGTGTTTAGAGTATACTTATCTTTTACCTTAGAGTTTTATTAAAAAAATTCCTATTCAATATGTCACATGACTCGCATTGATTTACATTCATATATTTTAATTCAATAAATATGAAGAAAAGAAAAAAAAGAAAAGAAAAAGGAAGAATCCTGCAGACGGGCGGAATGCTTGCTTGGTTGGATAGAACAGCCAACACAGAGTGCACAGTGTGCACTTATCTCATAAAATGACAGCAACAATATTTGATATTGGAAGGAAGAAGGCTATTCATTCGGTGGAGCTTCAGCTCAAGCTAGGCTAATTTTTACATGGTGGGGCGGGTAGACTTAGGCCGTTCACAAGGGTCACTCTATCACTTGGGTCACTCCTCGCAGCAAATCAATGCAAGTCATTTAAAAGCAAATGATAAAAAGAAGGAGACTTCTAAATTGTAGCATATTCATTAGATCAGGTCCTGTCATAGTGTCACCTCACTCACACACACTACCGAGACCAAGAGGCACAGGGTTTAGCTTAGGCCTGTCACTATGCAGCAGCTCAAACCCATCCAGAGGAGAGGTGAGCTCATAGGCGGGCCGTTAGGTGTTGTAGGCCTGTCCAGCAATTCGCAGAGCTCCCGGTCATCTCAGGATAACAAAAGGGTCAGTTCGACAGACTACAGACCCTACAGTATTGAAAAAACGGAAATTTTCATCAATAGCATTCGATTTTATATAAATTTTATCTAAACCATCAAGTTTAAAAAATTATAAAAAAAATATCAAAACGTAAATATTGTACACGAAACATGTGTACTAAAAAAAATATTGCATAAAAAATGCGTGTATCATGATACTAGTAGTATTTAGATTATATTAAAAATATATTTTTAATTCTCTAAAAAAGATCGAAATATATTTTTTTCAAAACTCTGTAGTAAACAGAAATAAAAAAAAAAAATTGTAGAATTTTTTAAAATTTTATTATATTCTCAAATTTAATAAAGAGATGAGAAAGAAAGAAAATGAGAGAAAAGAGCAGATAAAGAGAAGAGAGAGAGTGAGAGATAGACGAGAGAGACGAGAGATGAGAGAGAGACCAGAGAAAGAAACGTAAGAAGGCGAAAAAAAATAATAAATAGAAAATATTTTTAGAAATGACATTTTTTATTATTTTTTATTTTTTTTCTAACGTCTGTTAACGGATAGAAAATGAACGATGAAAATATAATATTAAAAAATATAAAACGTCATTTCAATGAAAGTTTTGAATTTTTTTTTTTGTAATTTTTTAGATTTCGATATTTTAGATGAAATTTACATAATTTCGGATGCTCTGGTTGAAAATTTTCCTTAAAAAAATTAAAAAGTCAGTACATCATCTGATCACACGTCATGTTGTGGTTCAGCCCCTCGAGTTTGGTAAAAATTAAAAAAAATTTAAAAAATTAAAAAATTTCATCCAGTGCATTTGAATTTATATAAATTTTATTTAAACCATCGAAGTTTAAAAAATTATAATAAAATATTAAACCGGAAAAAAAAAATTATAAATTTTTTTGGATTTCATCAAATTCTTCAAATTTAATAAAGAAAGATGAGAAAAAAAAAAGAGTGAGTGAGAGAGAAATAGCAGACAAAGACGAGAGTGGATGAGAGAGACGAGAGATGAGAGAGACCAGAGAGTGAGAGAGTAAGTGGGAGAGAGATGAGAGGAAAAAAAAATAGAAAACGTTTTTAGAAATGACGTTCTTTTATTTTTTATTTTTACTAAAGTCTGTTAACGAAAAAAAATAAATGATAAGAATATAATATTAAAAATATAAAACGTCTTTCCAATAAACGTTTTGATATTTTTTCGTTATTTTTTAAACTTTGATGTTTTAGATAGAATTTATATAAATTCAGATTCTCTAGATGAAAATTTTTGCTAAAAAATTTAAAAAGTCAGTAGATCAACTGATCACACATATCCCTGGTTCAGCCCCTCAAGTTTGTTTAGAACGGTCTAAAAGTTGTTGCTACAGTGAATTATGTTTAGAACAAGTTTGTTAACAACAAATAAAATATTGCTACAATTTAGAACAATAATATGTAAAAGTTAGTAGTATTTGATTACATTACTACTTTTGACCATAATCTTTGTAACAGTACTACTGTGATCAAATATTACAATAGAATGAAGCAAAAGTGCCAAGCAATAGGATCATCTCTCTTTCAATTAAGTAATTCAAACGGTACAAGTGCGATGACCCGATCCGCTTTGCTCAGCGAGAAGACTTGCTTGAGGTAAATGATTTTCAGACTTGACTCTTCAGGAGTTCAGACTTAGACTTTCAGAGGCTCGCTCGGAGTATCGTTCGACCGAGGCGAATCATCGCTATGGTGGGTGGCTACGATGAACCTGTCTTTGCTTAGCCTGCACACTTAAAAATATGATTGATACA
Organism: Iris macrosiphon; assembly: GCA_036927795.1. Lineage (NCBI taxonomy): Eukaryota > Viridiplantae > Streptophyta > Magnoliopsida > Asparagales > Iridaceae > Iris > Iris macrosiphon. The sequence goes on from JAYESA010000003.1 coordinate 5,915,157, forward strand.
TGCTAGTCGCTAGACGAATCACCCCTTGTATGCTAATAAATAATACAACACATCTAGCTAAGAAAATAATCCCATCTTATAGCTCTTTGCTAGAACATGAAAGTATATCGGTTAAACGAAATAGTATGCTCGCTTTACAGTTCTTATAACCTCACCCTCGTAGCGTTACTTTTGTTCCTTATATTTTCCTTCAAGTATATTGCTTCATATGTCTTGAAATGCTCGTCACATAGGTATTGCCTCGATATAGAAGCAACACAAATCATGGTTCACTTACCGACGGCGGGAAGACTATCAAAATAGTCGTTCCAAGCCAAATAATAGAAACATGAAAAGTCTTCGGGACCGTTGGGTTGCCAAGGCAACTCCCAAAATGGAAGCTGCAATAAGTAGTAAAATATCAACATAAATGGTGCATTGAATGGAACACACCAGATCATGAGATTTCTAAACGAGTATATGCATTCGTACTGTGTCAAGTAGTTATGTTCATTCATTGCATTAAAATGTTGCATATAATAAAAGCTTAGTGTTGATCGTCAATGGTCATGGACAACCTGTGCACAAGCTTGTGGTTCTTGCAGACGGTACGCCGGTCGTACCGGGGTCGATCCGAACTGGTCAGGAACATTCATATAGCCATTTGATTCGGACGGGAAGGTGTGTATAGCGGGGATTTCTACCTACGTTGCATTCCATTCCCGTGCCGAGACTATAACTTGTCTATGGTGGCTCGTCAGGTCATAAGACCAATTGTATATCATTATGTATGTTGCTTACGTGGCGGCAACCCGCGTATGGGCTTGTATGAACTTGTGGCAAGTAACAGATGTACGGTGCACTCTGCGTGCAGATTGTTAATTGAACCAAGTAATCAGAAGCTTTGAACACATTTAATAGTCTGGGTATAACATGCCTATACAATTATAACATGCCGATGTAAAATGAGTATAAGACATCTGAGTAATCTGTACGGCCTGAGTATAACGCATTGCACAATCTGAGTCACAAAGCAATATTAGTATAGTAATTTGTGTATATCATGCACCTGATTTAGAAACACGCTCGTAGCATACATGTGTTCGTTATGCGATCTTGGGATTTCTATATATGTATATAATCATGCTCGGTTTAACTTGGTTATATACTTGGACAGGGAAGGACAAATGGTAAGTTGGTAAGTATTGCCGTGTTTCTCGTATATCGCACGGCATACTGCCACACGAGTTAGGCTTTATATCTTATGCCATGAAATTGATCCTAAGGTAAGACTAGAAAGATAACTTAATAGATGGTGAACAAAACTAATATAACATGTTAGATTTGTCAAGCGGGCGAGAAGCCTCCCCACCAGTGCATTCATGTACTGATTGTAATGACCCGTTCCGTTCAAGCGGACAGTCGACTCAAACAACGAAAGTGCAACGACCCAACACGCTTCGTGTCATGCCCCGATCTTCCGCAGGCTAATCGGCCATCCCCACTGGGAACGAATCACCGTTCCAGCGCTCCTGCAGAACGATCACTTGACCCATCTGTGCATGATGCCGCACGAGCATAAGCCGCACCCATGCAAGGCCGTAGTCCAGGCTGGCGGTAAGAGGTCTAAGCCACAGAGTCGCACAGATTGTCCGAGTACAACAGAATTATAAACGCATAAGCGATTGGTAACAAGTTCACAGAGTCGTCAATAGCGGAAGCATTGAATAACAAAAGTATAAAAGTAAAGCAAACTCTTTATTGATATTTTACAAGTGTTACTGTTTGTGGTATTAAACGAAAGAATGAAAGTGTATTTCAATGACGGGGTTTGTGCGAAACCCGCGCCATTTGGTTTATAAACAAACTTGTACAATGTAATCCTATACGAGGATGTGGGAGTACAATTTATTTAATCTGGGTATAAATTGCTATAGGTGTCTGATCTGCGGTCGATCACTTTAGCCCTTGGACCACGCGATGTTGAAGAAGTGCCGTGGAAGACAGGTAGCAGCTTCGAAGGTTGTAGGAGAGGGTGGATGCACGATGCCGAAGTCGTCGATCCCCGCTCTTTGCCTGAGCTCCGGGCTCTCTCTCTCTCTCTCTCTCCTCCTTGTTCAATCTTCTCCGACTGTCGACCTTGGATCTGATATTGGTACTCTTGACCAATTTTTTGACCTGGGATCTGTAATCGGTTTCTTGACCAATTTTTCGACCTTGTTCCCCATTGACAGGGGCCTCTATTTATAGAGTCTTTGGTGACAGTGACCACTCCGTTGGTGTAGCAACCGAGGAGTGGAAAGTACAGCACCCTTTTACACAACGGTTAAAGTAACCAATGCCTACGTATAGATGATCTTTTGACTGAGCGGGTGACGTGGGTCCAACTAAGGGGACACAACACGTACGGTTGCTACTAAGATCACGGCGTAAAAGCCACGCGGGTAGGTATCTATTGTGTAGAAGAGGTTGGCGTAGAAGCCAAATGTCCGTCACCATGGCATAGAAGCCAAGTAGGCATAGAAGCCGAACAGGCATAGAAGCCGAGTAGGCGTGGAAGCCGAGTAGGCATAGAAGCCGAACAGGCATAGAAGCCGAGTAGGCGTGGTAGCCGAGTAGTCATAGAGACTGAGTGGGCATGGAAGCCGAGAAGTCGTAGAGACTGAGTGGGCGTGGAAGCCGCATGAGCACAGATCCTGAATGGGCGTAGAGGCCGCTGCATATCGTGCCAGAATGGGCGTAGAAGCCGCTTGAGCACAGATCCTGAATGGGCGTAGAAGCCGCTGCACACCGTGCTGATGTGGACGCCTTAGCCGGAATTACGGCTTTTGAAGATATAACCAAATCTCTTGCAGAGATTTGCCATCACCTTATGCATTAAATGCGGAGGCGTATTTCGAAGGTCTGTAGGCCTTTTGTGCATCCGTCGCAGAGACGTGTCTTGAGAGAAACTGTCACCGCTCTGTGCAATTAGACGTGGAGACGTGCCTCGAATCCCGTACGAAGTACAGTTTTTGACGTGGCAGGCGGTTTGTCTGCTGCGGAGCGTAAAACAGCTCATGTTTGCCTGTGTAAAATAGGGCGGCGTATTCCCTTGTACGCAAAAGAGCGGTTTATGCTGAGGGGACTCCAGTAAACGACGGTTTGGTGATGTTTTACCAAATCCTCTGTATTAAATGGTGAGATCCGCCATCATACTGTGGGATGCGTCCCGAGAGGTCTGCCATCGTTTCCAGCCGTCATCTGGGTAGCCGTGCATCACCTTTTGTCAGGAGTCAGAGGTCAGATTCACTGCGTGACTTGACAGGTTCATTTCGGGGAAGATGAAGCGTTCCTCGTACGCTATCACGCTGCTTTGAGAGTGGTTGAGTTTTATGCCATAGAGGCGATGAAGAACTCTGTTTCACGCTGGAGCGGCCTGGACGTACTGCACTTATACGGATGGTCCTTTGAGCTTTATTCTTCACGCTGTATTTTAGCGGAGAAAACTCTGTCGTACGCCTGATGGCTCTGAAGGCCTCTGCTTATGCTGCTCTGTATCAAGAGGCTGTGTAGCTCTTCCCAGCGTATTTTTTATGCTTCTACAAGACCCCCTTCAGAGCTTTTAAATTTCTTGGAATTTGAAACGCTTTGAACGAAGCATGAATGGCCCCTCGTAACTCGAAACGTTTCTGAGTGGAGCATTGAAACGGTCGGTACAGACTTTATGGCGGATTTATGGGGGACCGCTGTGATCTCTTTTGCCTATAAAAGGCTGGGGGAGTTAGCCTGTTCTCCCCACATCTTCATCACCACGCAGAGATGATCACCGAAGTTCGCCGGGTCGATTTGAGGAAGAAGGAGATCATGTTCTTCCAGCGTATAAGGAGCCAAAAAAGACGGCGTCTTCGAGCAAGTGTCCACTGTAACGATGGATCATGGAAGGATATCTTAGCCTCCCTTGCTCGGGATAATCAGCAACTTTGTATGGCGTTGCCCCAGGAGAGAGGAAGGGTCGTATTTGACCACGGCGGCTGGCATGCCGCGCCTTCTCTCGATGCCCTCCGGTGATGAGAGTCAGACAGACTCGTTCTGTCCCGGATTGATCGGTGCACGGAGCGTAGGATCTACAAAATCTATGCGAGCCCCAACTCTGTCGTGCCCGCCGGTGATCATTGCCATGTCGGTCAGTTTGCTGGAGCTGACCGACTGCCGGAGGAGTTGGATGAAGAATTGAAGCCCAGCGAGAACCTGTCAGAACAGCTTCTGGGCGATCTTCAGACGACGAGGGGGTATCTCCTTTGTAGACGGAGTTTCCCTCAGATGTAATCATGAAAATAAAAAGAAAACCCTTGTAGATTGGATTTCCCTCATATGTAATCATGATTTTGATCTTTAATAAAAATTGTCTTTCTTCTTCATATGATCATCTTGCCATATGTTGCTGTGAAGTCTGAATATGTGCAGCTTCAACACGTCTGAATCTGTACGCCGACTCTGTAGAAAGAGTGCTAGGTCCTGTCCTTTACGCATAGCGAGTAGTTTATAGAACGCTGTAGAGCATTTTGAACATCTTAGAACTGTCCTGTTGCTGGGACTGAGGAACCGCGTAGAGCTCTGAACTTCTGATAAACAGAATTTTTGTTCAGTCTTCGCCTTCAAGAGTGACTTCTCGAAAATCCCTTGGAACAGGGTCAAGGAATGGTTGTCAAAAATTGAGTTGCCATCTTTTGATAGACGAGATATTCAGACTGGAGTTTGGATGAACCTCCAATTGACCCGAGAAGAGTAATTTCTCAATGTTTGAACTCTTGTATGTTTCAGGTACTTGGGATATGTTGAGGCCAAGGAGGAGTATCTTCTGTGTGAACTCCTATAATTAACCATCTTGGGGACCGTTCGAATATACGGAAAGTCGTAGAGCGAGAAATCATCAGTCTGTAGCCTCCGGACGTAAAACACCGTCGAGCGTGAAATCGTAGACTTGTAGTTCCTGTACGTGAAGTCATGGGTTTTGTGGCCTCTCGAGCATAAAAACCACTGAGCACAAAGGCATCCGGGCCAAAAGCCTGACTTGTAGCTGTCGAACGTAAAGTTGTAGATTCGTAGCCGTCGAGCGTGGGAAGCTCCTTTAGCGTAGAACTGTATATCTGTAGCCTGTGAGCGTAGAACACCATCGAGCGTAAAATCGTAGACTTGTAGTTCCTGTGCGTGAAGTCATGGGTTTTGTGGCCTCTCGAGCATAAAAGCTACTGAGCACAAAGGCATCCGGGCCAAAAACCTGACTTGTAGCTGTCGAACGTAAAGTTGTAGATTCGTAGCCGTCGAGCGTAGAAAGCTCCTTTAGCGTAGAACTGTATATCTGTAGCTCCTGAAAAGAAAATTTCTCCGAGCGTGAAGTCTTGCGGATCTGTTACTTCTGAGCGTAAACTGAGCGCTATCGAACATGAGATCATCGATTTGGTATCTGCTAAACGTAAAGTCGTAGATTTGTGGCCTCTCGAGCGTAAAAGCTACTGCGCACAAAGGCATCCGGGCGTAAACCATAGACTTATAGCTTGTGAGCGTAAAATCGTAGATCTGTTGCTGTCGAGCGTAGAAAGCTCCTTCAGCGTAGGACCTGCTGAACCGTCTTTGCACGAAAAAAACTTTTTGAATTTGCTGACTGTCCGTCTTCCAAGGTTAGTGGGCTGACGTGGCATCCAATCATAACCCTTTATTAAATTTTGTGAGATTTGGTTAGGGTCTCGAGGAGTCCGTCTGAGGATTCGAGGAGTCGGCCCGAACTCTATATATATTCCAAGTTCTCTGAGAGAGAAACTTTTTATCCGTCTTCTGTGAAAGAGAGCTTTCGACTGTTCGAGTTTTTCTTCGTTCCCTCGAATCTTCAGAAAATGGCGTCGAAACAAACCTCATTCGCTAAGGGAAAGGGTATAGGTTCCTCTTCTCATTCTTTAGCCCCAGCGAGGGGGTCTTCGATCGGTCAAGCAAACTTCCTTCTGAGCGAGGTGTCCCGCCGACGAGCAGTGCACCCGGTCTTAGAGGTAAAGCCTTCGGGGTGACAAAAATGACGAAAAATCCTTCGCACATGTTGAACGTGACCGCGCTAGGTCGTCTTCTGTGCTGATAGCCTCTTCTTGAGGAAGATGATGCACGGAGGCGTTTTTATCTTTTACGCCCACATTTCTAATGTGTCAGCGTAAAGACTCCATATTTACGTAGTTCTGAGCGTAGGAGCTCTGGCTACCGAAAATTGGGGTATATCGTAAAATTTGAATTTTACGCTTGTGGGGGGACCTCCGGCGTAAAATTGCCAGATTTGCACAATCCTGCATAGAGCACAGACTGTTGTTTCTTTCGGTCCGTATGTTCGTGCAAGACTTGTGATGACGTATTTTCCTTGTACTTTTGTAGTTGATTTGGATGAGTCTCCACTGGCCGAGGTGATGGGCTCCGCTGCTGGGATGCTGCACTCGAACTACCTGGAGGATCTGTCCCACGTGTCCTTCTCTATCTTCGGACCCCAGTACCCTGAAGGAAGGAGGGTCTTAATATCGGCTCAGGGCGAGCGAATGCTGCTGAGCATGATTAACGGGGAGCCTCTGACTTATGTAGACGGGGAGCCGTACGTAAACCCTGCTTTTCTTTTTGGGGACATGATCGACAAACAGTCCCAGACGAAGCCTAAGAGGGAGCCCTGGGTCTTCTCAGCCGGGAATTTGGTTTTGTACCTGCCAACGATGTCGAGGGATTATCCCATCTCGGCCTTCTTCCATGCGACGCATCCTAGAAAGATGTCGTGGACGCTGACTCCTGATCTTCACGGTAAGCCGGGGAAGATTTTTCATCTGAAAGGAGCTGACCAGGGGTCATTCGTCAGTCGTCCCTCCGGCGTTGTGACGTTGTTCAGAGGACTGTGCCCGGGCAGTGTTCCAAGTGAGGATAGCTTGGTGATCCAGCCGATCCAATTGTCGACCTTCTGCAACGACTTCATGGGTCGAGGTGGGGTATATCCCAAGGAGAATCCTCGGTGCAATGGATGGATCGCCCCAACGAACTCCCGATGGAGATGCCTAGTTGACTGGGCCTTGAAGCACTTCCAGAGAGAGTTAGAGGGCATTGGACTATATGCCGCTGTGAGTGCGACGAGCGTCGAGTTGCCTCCGAACCCCAATTTGTTTCTGGCGCTGATGGAGCGGTACATTCCGCTCACCGGGACCTTTGCCACTCCACTGGGGGAGTTGGGGTTGGCGCTCCACGAGATGGCAGTTGTCTCGAGACTGCCGATGGAGGATACTCCATATGAAGAGTATGTTCCCACCAACCGGGAGTTGGAGGATTTGGACCCTCGGGTGGCAGAAGTATATCAGGAGCTGATGTGTCAATATTTTGCGTGCACTGCCTTTTATAACGAGCCTTCTGATTTGGCTCATACCACCAAGTGGATGTCCTACCTCTTCTTCCACCGAGCCGGGGCCGCCAGGTCGGAGAAAGCCTCGGGTGGCAAGAATGAGCCCGACCTTCGTATCATCTACCGGGTTACGCTCTGGATCTATAGTATCTATAGTTTGACCCTTTCTCAATCCGATTTTGAACTGTTTGGGCGTGCTTAGTGCCCAGGTTGTGGAGACTCTTATGGAGGAGGCTGAAGCTCCGGACCAGATTCTTGTCGAGGGGGTAGGAAAGTACCCGGAAGGCACCAAGGCCTGTAGTTACTTGAGGCGTTGTCGTAGGCCTTTGTCTAAGGAAGCACAGCTGGCTGGTTTCCTCTCCATATGGTTGCGCCGAGTAGTGGTGCCAGGTATCGCGTCCACGGACCGCATTCACCGAAACATCCTGTGGCCGGCAGTGCGCCTGGTGTTTGGGGCAAGACTGGGCTTACTTCCTGCCATGGTGTGCCGTATACAGGCTGGCTTGAGAGCCATAACTGACGGGTTGCTCGTCGATGAAGCTCGATGTGAGAGTTTTCCCAGGGTGGAATTACCATACCTATACTTGATGGGATGGTTGATTCTCCACAATCCCCGGGTGATGTCTCCTGGGTCCGGTAGCAGCTCGGGGGGTTATATTCTTGCTGAATTACAAGGATTCCTCCTGGAATGTGAGCACAGTTTTAGACTGCCGGCTGGTGTTGAACCTCGGCCACGGTTGAAAGCTCCTCTGTACTGCTCCCCTCGTGCATCGCAATCAATCAGGGGTGCGGCTTGAGGATTCAGGTGGAGAGAAGACCGACCTTTCCCCGGAAGCTTTTAACTGGTTGGTCTGTATTAGACCCTCCCATCTGCTGTACAGGAGCGAAGATCACTGCTTCTTTGAGCCCTACTTGCCTAGTCGGTTTGCCAGGCAGTTTGGGTACGATCAGCTGTATGTGGGCAATGTCGTTACCAGCTTTAGGTCCAGGGGCGGACTCATTGATGGAGCTAGAGGGTGGCGATATTTCCTTATGGGTTGTACGAGGGCAACCTTCATTGTGCCGGTTGTTACAACCTCCACGGAGCTTCGTATTCTCCATTCTTACGCCCAGTTTTACGTGGCGATTAACACCTTCCATCATGATTTCGACGTGCATGGAAGCTTTCGGGTGCCTTCTTCCAAGCCTGGGGGAAGAGTTGACGTCCCTTCGGTTTCTTCGGACGAAGGTGAGGAGTCTGGTACTCCGGACGAGCCTCTGGTATCGGTGCCGAGGTGCGAAGTGCCTCTGCCTGCGGGGGCTTTGGTAGTCCCTTTTGGGAAGCGACGGGCTTCTGCTCTGAAGGAAGTTTCTCTTCGCAAGAGGAGGAAGGAGACGGTTGCTCGTCCTCTCCGCATTCCTGGCATTGCGGCTCCTGGGAGTGAGCCTGCCTCTCCCTACCTCAGGGATGACTCCTTGGCTGGAGGTTCCTCGCCTTCTAGAGAGGGGCCTCCTATAGTTCCGGTCGTCGATGCCGGAGAATCCTCGTTAGAGGTGGCTGTGGCGGCTACTGCTCCAGGTAGCGGACCGAAATTGCCTGTGTTGCCGAGGCAGATGGAAGAATCTTTCCCGAGGCCAGCAGCGGGCATGACTCCTGCCGCGTTAGTGAGCGCGCCTGGCGAGATTTCGGCCGATGAACTTCGACCACGTCTTGGTGGAGGCCTGACAGAACTCTCGACGATGTCGGTCGGCCCACCTCCTTCTCCAGGCATGACGATTCGCATTGTGTCATTAAGGCGTGGTTTAGCTATATCGACTGAAGATGCGTCGTATATGCCGTTGGCTCCGGGTAAAATGTCATTTTTATGTCTCCTTTGAGAAAGATTGTCATCATACTGATATTGACTTTCTCGTTTTCTTCTCAGGGGATAGCGCCCACGGGGAGTATAGCGTTGAAGCGCATTCTGGTTCCGCTCGGGCTTCTAACGAGGAGGCGTTCGTCTTTGATGAGGAAGTGGCTTCAGGGGCCAGTACGCCTGGAGTAGCTTCGTCACCTCGAGAGAAGGATGAACACGTCGTCGTGACCTTGCCTCTTGTGAGTGTGGCGACGACTTCGACCGCCGTTACCGCACCTTCTTCGATTGTGCCATGTATCGATGCGACGGTTGTGGCCACCTCGTCTGCAATCATCCCTAGAGAGGGACTTGCTGACATTGCGGGCGCTCCCGGTGTTCAGTCGGATCTAGTTGCGTTGACCGAGCAACATACCAGCCTTTTCTACACCGGTTTGAGAACGATGGTGTCAATGGTGTTAGCGAAGAGTCTGAATTTTGAGCGCCTGAGGAAGACTTCTCTTGCTTCGATCGGGGTCATCAGGGAGCTCGGCGATCCTGGGGTAGCTGACGCCCTGGAGGCGGTGGTTAATGGGTTAGAGCAACCTATTAACGAATATTTACAGCTGACTCAGGGTCTCGATGCTGATGTTCAGGCTCGGTTCGACCTCATGACTGCGCGGCTTGCTACGAAGGTGGAAAGCCTAGACAACTCTATCCAGAAGCATAAGCTGGAGGTGGATAGGAAAAAAGTTGTCGTGGAAGAGGCTCTTGCCGTTGAGACGCGGTGTCGCTCTGAGCATGAAGGGAATGCAGCGAGGGTCTCCAAGCAGAAGGAAAAACTCGCTCGGACAGAGGAGTGGGCTTCTCAGTCGCTGGCAGGTCAGTCGTAGCGTCCGATCGACTGAGCACAGCGCGACGGGAGCTGGACCGTGCAGAAGCTGCTCGTGCGGGCTATCTTCGGGCAAAGGCTGATCTGACCCTCACGGACACTCCCGAGGCACGGCTGGAGCAGGCTCGTGCCGACGCCTTGGTTCTTAGGAATGAGAGGATAGCTGCGCTGGAGCGGCAGATTCATAATCTGACTCACCCGCCATCATGATGTATCATTTTCCCTTTTTGCTTGCCCAGATGTAATTCTGCCTCCCTCTCAGGAATAAATAAAGGCGACTCTTTTCTGACTTTTGTGGACCCATCATTTCAGAATGTAAATGACCGGTTTTGGTGAGAGTGTTATCAGAGGTAGTATGGACATGATAGACTCCCGATAAACTTCTTAGCAGGACACATATATTCAGAGGTCATACGGACATGATAGAGCGTAACCCTACTAATTGCGTTTTGGAAGTAGTTTTGTCAGAATCGAGAGCCTTGCTATGTCCCACCCGAGCAGGGAGGATTTAGCATAGCACATTTTCAGGAATTTGCCGTTGATAGGAGCCATTAACAGGTCTCCATTAGGCTGGACTATCCTGTAGGCGCCGTTCGAGAACGTTGTCTCGATCACATAAGGGCCTTCCCACTTGGGTTAGAATTTGCCTTTACTTCTGTGGGTAAGAATCATCGGTCTTCTTACGGCTAGAACTAGCTCGCCGACTTTGAACACTCTTTCCTTCACTTTATGATTAAAAGTTTTGGAAATGCGTGCTTGGTAAAGCGCGATGCGCTGTTGAGCTTGTAGGCGTTTCTCGTCTAATCCTTCAAGCTCTTGGAGCCTTAACAGGTCATTCTTTTCTCGAGTCAACTCACTAGTCACTGCTATCCTGAGCGATGGGATCTATATTTTGATGGAAAGAACTGTCTCGTTCCCGTAGACCAGTGAAAATGGGGTACAACCTGTAGGTGTCCGTACCGTTGTGCGGTATGCCCAGAGACATTCGCCCAGCTTCTCGTTCCAGTCTCTTTTGTTTGAAGAAACGAACTTCTTCAGGAGTTTGATAATGGTTTTGTTGAAAGCTTCCGCCAAACCATTAGCAGCTGGATAATATGCCGTAGAGGCAATATTATGTATTCGACTTTTATCGTAAAATCGATGAAACGCTTGGCTGATGAACTGAGGCCCATTGTCATGGATTATCCTTCGAGGAATCCCAAAGCGATAAATGACGTGGTGCTTGATGAAGCTGATCATGTCAGACGCTTTTACCTCAGCCAGAGGGATCGCCTCTGCCCATTTGGAGAAGTAATCCGTGATGGCCAGTATGAACCGGTGGCCTCTGGAGGAAGACGGGTGAATGGGACCGACGATATCCATACCCCATGCTTCGAAGGGCCAGGATGCGACCGTAGGATGTAGATATTCAGACGGTTGGTGTATGAAGTCTGCATGAACCTGACAGGCTCTGCATTGTCTTGCATAGCTGATCGCGTCTGTGATCATAGTGGGCCAGTAGTAGCCCATTCTTCTGATACGATCCTGTAGCTTAGGACCGGGCTGATGCGCTCCGCATACGCCGTCGTGAGCTTCTCGGATAATCTGCTGTGCTTCGTTGTCTGAGAGACATCTTAATAGCAGTCCGTCGTAGGTTCGACGATATAGGCAGTGTGAAGATGCATCGAAATAGAAGCGTAATGATCGTCTCTTGACGGATATTGCTTCTTTGGGGTCCTCTGGCAAGATTCTGTATGCGACAAAATCTATGAAGGGACTTCTCCAGTCCCTCCCGGGGGGATCTGTGTTCACAGCGTGGCTGAGTTCTATGTGAAGGTTGTTCTTCACGCAAAATAAATCTCTGTTAAGAAGGATCACCGAATCTTACCTTCTTATAGGGGTAGCTAAGTCCGTAGCTAGACTGACCAGGGCATCAGCTTCCAGATTCTGAGATCGAGGTACATGCTCTAGGAAGAACCCTTTGAACGTCATGGCTATCTCGATTGTCGCTCGGTGATAGAGGATGAGGTCTGGATTCCGGACTTCGTATATCCCTCTGACTTGATTGACGATAAGCAGAGAATCACCGAAAGCTTCCAGGGATTCGACCCCCAGCTCTTCAGCGACTTGGAGCCCGATCAACAGGGCATTGTATTCCGCCATATTGTTGGAGCATGGTTCATTAAGAGAGTATGCCCGGTAGATGACGAGTTTATCAGGAGTGACCAGGATGATTCCTACCCCTGAAACCACGTTTCCCTGGGGGCCAGTCCTGGAGGCGCCGTCAAAGAACAGTTGCCATATGTCACTTTCCATTGCGGAATTACATTCTGCAACTTCGTCGGGAATATCTTCGTATAACTTGGAGGCCTCCGGGATCGGATGAGCAGCCAGGAAGTCGGCCAACGCTTGGCCTTTGATGGACTTCTGCGGGATGTACACCATGTCATATGGTGTTAACAGTCGGGAATTAAGAATACTCGGCTTGCTCATCAGTACTCGAAGAGGGTTGATCCTGGAGATGATATGAATAGTCTGGCCGATGACGTAGTGCCGCGTCTTTTGGATAGCGAACATCAGAGCCAGACATTCTTTCTCCACTGGGTTGTACCGGTGTTCGGCTCCGACCATCATCCTGCTGAGGTAGTAGATAGCCTGCTCATGCCCCTCGTCGTTCTTCTGTGTTAGAAGAGCTCCTAGCGAATGATCCATTGCTCGGACGTACAGCAAGAACGGTTTCCCCATGATGGAAGGCACCAGAACTGGCGGACTGGTGAGGTAGCGTTTGATCTCCCCGAATGCTTGCTGACAGGTTTCGTCCCATACGAAGGATACACCTTTCTTCATGAGGTGTGAAAAAGGCTGGCATCTTCCTGAGAGGTTGGATATGAACCTCCGGATATAAGCCAGACGGCCTTAAAATCCCCGGAGTTTCCTCAGATTATGGGGCGGTCGCATTTCTACGATGGCCTGGACTTTGTCAGGGTCCACCTGGATGCCTTTGGCGGTGATAACAAATCCCAGGAATTTGCCACTAGATACGCCCAGGAAGGACTTCGTAGGGTTCATCTTGAGTTGATGTCGGCGCATTAACTCGAATACCGTCCTTAGGTCCTGAATGTGATCATCCTTGAGGCGGCTCTTGACGGCTATGTCGTCTACGTAACACTCTACTGTTTTGCATAAATAGTCATGGAATATGCCGCTCATAGCCCGTTGGTACGTAGCCCCGACGTTCTTTAATCCGAAGGGCATGACCGTATAGTAATACACTCCCAACAGGGTGCGGAAGGCAGTGTGCTTCTCGTCTTCAGGATGCATATTGATCTGATTGTATCCTGAGAACCCGTCCATGAAAGACATGCGTTCAAAACTGCAGGTGTTGTCGATCATGATATCCGTGATGGGAAGAGGAAATTCATCCTTGGGACAGGCCACATTCAGATCTCGGTAATCGATGCAGATACGTACCTTCCCATTTTTCTTCATGACTGGGACAACATTGGCGACCCAGTCGGGATATTGTTCTTCCCGGATGAACCCACAGGCTATCAGCTTTTTGACTTCAGCTTCAATGGCGTCCATCATGTCCGGTCGGAACCGGTGTTGGTGCTGCTTCACAGGCTTTGAGTCAGCCAATATGTTGAGTTCGTGAGTAGCCACCTTCGGGTCTAGGCCCAGCATGTCTCCATAATCCCATGCAAAGACGTCGACGTATTCCTTTATCAGCTGTATGATTTCTTTCCTTTCGGCTGGTGGAAGATTGTCACTGATAAATATCGGCTTTGGCGAAAGCTCACCCCCAACATCGATTTGGATAACTTCGTCTTTGGTTGGAGGTTCCCTTTGTTCGAAGCGGAATTCCCACTGTGTATCCATTTGCTGAGCCCAAGAGTCATTCTCAAACGGCTCAGAATCTCGTTCCTCTGCTTCTGAGGGATCTGTCATCACCATATTTGCTGATAGTGCTTGTTCGAGAGCATCAGGTGAGTCGGGGGGTGACGAGCCATCCCAGGAGGAGGAAAAGATGTCCTTATTCGACGTAGAAGCCGTAAGGGAGGTGGCATACCCTAACCCGAAACGAGTTTGTTGGTAGCGGGGGTCGCCGCGTGGCGGCGTTCTTCTGCCTCTTCCGTAGTTGAGGCCCGGCTTTCGCTTCAAGTCGTAGCCCATGTTTTGCATGATCTTCAGCACTTGAGGGCTGTATCGGTGAACCTGCATCTTCCCAGTATCGTCATCGAAAGGATCTTCCTGGATGGCTGGCTGATTGCGCATGTGGCCAAATACTATTGGACGCTGACTGCTACAGGTAGGCGGGATTATGAAGATAGAATCTTCATGCGGTCCATACGTTGTGATGACGTTGGATGATGACGCTGCTTCCCAGATATGCGGATGGTAGGAGTCCATAGCTTCCAAGAACTTTCGTGCTATGGGTTCTACCTCGTCACGGGGAGTGGTACATACTTGCTCAGAGGTGAGAATGACATGGCAATTGACGGTCAAAAGTTTATTCAGAGGTAATATGAACATGATAAACTTTGTGATTGTGACTTCCATCGGGGATGGAGGCACACATCTGCTCAGAGGTGATATGGACATGGCAGTTTTTGTGGACTTAATACCACTGGCGTACTTAGAGTTAAGTACGGATGTCAAGTGTAGACGACAATCGATATCAGAGATAATATGGACATGACAACTGACGGTCGAAAGTTTATTCAGAGGTAATATGAACATGACAAACTTTGTGATTGTGACTTCCATCGGGGATGGAGGCACACATCTGCTCAGAGGTGATATGGACATGGCAGTTTTTGTGGACTTAACACCACTGGCGTACTTAGAGTTAAGTATGGATGTCAAGTGTAGACGACAATCGATATCAGAGGTAATATGGACATGACAACTGACGGTCGAAAGTTTATTCAGAGGTAATATGAACATGACAAACTTTGTGATTGTGACTTTCATCGGGGATGGAGGCACACATCTGCTCAGAGGTGATATGGATATGACAACTGACGGTCGAAAGTTTATTCAGAGGTAATATGAACATGACAAACTTTGTGATTGTGACTTCCATCGGGGATGGAGGCACACATCTGCTCAGAGGTGATATGGACATGGCAGTTTTTTTTTTGGACTTAACACCACTGGCGTACTTAGAGTTAAGTACGGATGTCAAGTGTGGAGGGCAACTTATATCAGAAGATAGTCGGTAGCCGAAAGTTTTATTCAGGGGTGATATGAACATGACAAACTTTTTGAAAGGAGCAAATCGTTATGTAAGAAAAGAATGGAAATCCAATCGGTACGGACCGTCCCTTTGTTCACAGATTCAAAGTGATGACCTTGGCATCGATCGTCTCCTGAATTTTCCTCTTCAGTACGTAACACACCTTTGTGGGGTGATGAGTGTATCGATGGAAGAGACAATAATCTGGGTGATCCACGTCGCCAGCCCTCTCAGGATGTCTGATGTTGGGTAGCTGGAGCTTGCGCTCTTTCATTAATATATCAAAGATCTCAACGATGTCGTCTTCGTTGAAGGAAAAAGTCCCTTTTTGTCTTTGGGCTCTTGATGTCCGAATTTCGTGGTCTCGCGAAGAGATGGTCATTGTTGTATCGTCTACGGCCTTTGAGGGGATTCTACCCCTGGCCTTGGACGTCATTTTGTCCTGTCGAGGTATGTTACCCCCGAACATGCCGCGGTTCCTGGCCATAGAGACCGATTCATCAAGAACTGTCTCTGGTTGTTCAGGACTGGACTTCGGGATTTTCGGTCTCTTGAGAGACACGGCATATCCCAACCCGAAATGAGCTTCTTGATAGCGAGAATTACTGCGCACCGGCGTTCGCCTACCTTTCCCATAGTTGAGACCTTGTTTTAGTTTTAAGTCGTAACCCATATTTTGCATAATTTTTAATGCTTGTGGGCTGTATCTGTGGGTTTGTATTCTGCCAGATTCAGACTCGCGTGATTCTTCCTGTACGACTAGAGTGTTCCGCCTACTACCGAAGATTATCGACCGCTGATCCTCGTGGGTGGGTGGGATGATAAAGATGGAGTCTTCCTGTGGCCCACCTGTGATGACGATATCAGACGTTGACGTATCCTCCCATAAGATTTCCCCGCGTTTGATTGTTAGGGGAACTACAGGCTGCTTATGATTCCTGCCTTCGTATTTCTGGGTTAGATAATCCCGTAGGTCCGAAGAATTTACAAAAGAGGACGACGACTTGTTTCTTCTGTTCCTATTAGTAGGTACGCGGAGATTGGGCACCCTGGCTTTCCCTATTCCACCTGTGTACAATAGGCTGGCCATCTGGGCGGCGGATAATCCCTGGGGAGGGGGCCTTCCCGTAATCTGAGCTCGTCCTGCGTCGTGACGTAATTTGGGGATCTGCTCAGACTGACGTAAAGCTGAAGAGGTCCTTAGTCGGCCATCGGCTTCTCGCGTAATCCGGAGGGTAGGCAGATTGTTCTCTTGCTGGTGTAAAGGCCGAGAGGTTGAACATTCGCCTGCTTGCTTCCCCTCGCGGAGATCACCGCGCTCATCTGTTTTTTCGTAGAAGTCAGATGTTGTTTCGCGCGTGAAGCTTGATCTGTTCTTCCGATTTGGCGTTGAGGCACCATCGGAAGTTTTGTCTGTACCGCGCGTAGCGGGAGACTGATTCCTATGCGTAGAGCGCAGTGGATACTTTTGGGTTAGCGCAGAGGCCTTGCCCGAAGTTTTGTCTGTACCGCACGTAGCGGGAGACTGGTTCCTACGCGTAAAGCGCAGTGGATACTTCTGGGTTAGCGCAGGGGCCTTGCCCGAAGTTTTGTCTGTACGGCGCGTAGCGGGAGACTGAATTTTACGTGCAGGGCACGGAGGGAGCGATGCTACCACCTCATTGGTCGGAGAGATCAGAGAGATCGGAGAGTCCACAGGAATGGTTGAGGATGTCTTGGGCATCCACACTTTGCGCAGCTTCCTGTTGTCTTGGACGGAGAGAGAGTGAGAGCTACCCCCGGTTCGAAGCATGTCTTCATAAGCAGACTGGTCGAAATGAACGACCAACGTCTTCTTCACGGTTCCTATAGATACTGCATCGCGTTGAGCAATTACTTCCTCGTCAAAAGAGAAAGACGTCCCCAGCAGAGTCGCCATCTTGTTTGTGGTATTAAACGAAAGAATGAAAGTGTATTTCAATGACGGGGTTTGTGCGAAACCCGCGCTCTTTGGTTTACAAACAAACTTGTACAATGTAATCCTATACGAGAATATGGGAGTACAATTTATTTAATCTGGGTATAAATTGCTATAGGTGTCTGATCTGCGGTCGATCACTTTAGCCCTTGGACCACGCGATGTTGAAGAAGTGCCGTGGAAGACAGGTAGCAGCTTCGAAGGTTGTAGGAGAGGGTGGATACACGATGCCGAAGTCGTCGATCCCCGCCCTTTGCCTGAGCTCCGGGCTCTCTCTCTCTCTCTCTCTCTCCTCCTTGTTCGATCTTCTCCGACTGTCGACCTTGGATCTGATATTGGTACTCTTGACCAATTTTTCGACCTAGGATCTGCTATCGGTTTCTTGACCAATTTTTCGACCTTGTTCCCCATTGACAGGGGCCTCTATTTATAGAGTCTTTGGTGACAGTGACCACTCTGTTGGTATAGCAACCGAGGAGTGGAAAGTACAGCACCCTTTTACACAACGGTTAAAGTAACCAATGCCTATGTATAGATGATCTTTTGACTGAGCGGGTGACGTGGGTCCAACTAAGGGGACATAACACGTACGGTTGCTACTAAGATCATGGCGTAAAAGCCACGCGGGTAGGTATCCATTGTGTAGAAGAGGTTGGAGTAGAAGCCAAATGTCCGTCGCCATGGCATAGAAGCCAAGTAGGCATAGAAGTCGAACAGGCATAGAAGCCGAGTAGGCGTGGAAGCCGAGCAGGCATAGAAGCCGAACAGGCATAGATACCGAACAGGCATAGAAGTCGAGTAGGCGTGGAAGCCGAGTAATCGTAGAGACTGAGTGGGCGTGGAAGCCGAGTAGTCGTAGAGACTGAGTGGGCGTGGAAGCCGCATGAGCACAGATCCTGAATGGGCGTAGAGGCCGCTGCATATCGTGCCAGAATGGGCGTAGAAGCCGCTTGTGCACAGATCCTGAATGGGCGTAGAAGTCGCTGCACACCGTGCTGATGTGGACGCCTTAGCCAAAATTACGGCTTTTGAAGATATAACCAAATCTCTTACAAAGATTTGCCATCACCTTATGCATTAAATACGGAGGCGTGTTTCGAAGGTCTGCAGGCCTTCTGTGCACCCGTCGCAGAGACGTGTCTTGAGAGAAACTGTCACCGCTCTGTGTAATTAGACGTGGAGACGTGCCTCGAATCCCGTACGAAGTGCAGCTTTTGACGTGGCAGACGGTTTGTCTGCTGCGGAGCGTAAAACAGCTCATGTTTGCCTGTGTAAAACAGGGCGACGTATTCCCTTGTACGCAAAAGAGCGGTTTATGCTGAGGGGACTCCAGTAAACGACGGTTTGGTAATGTTTGACCAAATCCTCTGTATTAAATAGTGAGATCCGCCATCATACTGTGGGATGCATCCTGAGAGGTCTGCCATCGTTTCCAGCCGTCGTCTGGGTAGCCGTGCATCACCTTTTGTCAGGAGTCAGAGGTCAGATTCACTGCGTGACTTGACAGGTTCATTTCGGGGAAGATGAAGTATTCCTCGTACGCTATCACGCTGCTTTGAGAGCGGTTGAGTTTTACGCCATGGAGGCGATGAAGAACTCTGTTTCACGCTGGAGCGGCCTGGACGTACTGCACTTATGCGGATGGTCCTTTGAGCTTTATTCTTCACACTGTATTTTAGCGGAGAAAACTCTGTCGTACGCCTGATGGCTCTGAAGGCCTCTGCTTACGCTGCTCTGTATCAAGAGGCTGTGTAGCTCTTCCCAGCGTATTTTTCATGCTTCTACAGTTACAAGCGGCGCTTGGCCGAGATTACCAGTCGCTCAAGTCTCTCTCTCCGAAGCAGTAAAATTGTGCCAAGTGGCTACATTTGTGGAATAATGTATAGGCGATGTTCCAACATTATGTCTTGTATATGTGCTTCAGTTCCGGACGTAACGCTCTAAGTCTCCAGAGTGAACTCAACGCCTTAGTACGCACGAAAGTGACATCCGCATCGAACGAGGTTCTCCCGAACCCTCCAAGCAATCTGGTGGGTTATCGGTACATGAATGCACTAGTGGGGAGGCTACTTGCCCGCTCGACAAATCCAAACACGTTTAATAGGTTTTGTGCACCATCTATTTAGTTATCTTTCTAGTCTTACCTTGGGATCAGTTTCATGGCATATATGAAAAGGCTAATTCGTGTGGCAGTGCACCATGCGATATAAGAGAAAACACGGCGAGACTTAAGAACTTACCATTTTCCCTTCCCTATCCAAGGAAAACCAAGTTTATTCAAGCATAGGCATATATAATAAAATCCAAGTAGTAGCATATGCAAACACAAGTGTTTTGAGCGAAATTATGTTTCTGGTGCACAAGCTACTCGAATGATCAGGTGTGTTGCATAAGATGTTCAAGTGCTCAATATATACAAGTATGTTATACTCAAGATCGTTCAGGTGTTTCAGTTGCAGTAATAGGTACATATGTATTATACAGAGCAGTCACTTATAATGTAATGACTCACATACGGGTTGTCATAATCGAGCCAACTTAATCTATATGAACTGCATGGTCACTGGTATGACTTCCATAGTGGACGGTGTAGTCTCAAGGTCGAGGATGGAGTGCAAGCAAAAATTTAATACGGAGGGCATTGCATCCATCCCGCCGAAACATACTACCAGAAGGTTCTGTTTTGACCGGACGGCCCCAGCGCCCCAACGACCGTCTGCGGAACTGGATTCAAAAACCCACCTTGTGTACAAGTTATCCGTGACCATGCGTATCCTCAAGTTCTTTCGGATTCTTGCAGGTATAGATACAGTTACAGATTCAGTCAGTACAATATCGACTCCACGAGCCGTCAGATTTGGTACAGAGCGAGTATTGATTTCCAGAGATATTGTGATGTTATCTTGCTTAACAGTCCATTAATGCAGTCCCCTAGTTCGAGAAATGCCTTGGCGACATAACTGTCCCGAATACTTTCAATGTTCTATACTTGGCTCGGAAGGACTATCTTGATAGCCTTCCTGCCTCAACTGAGTGGATCACAGATAGTGAAGTGCGACGAATTTTGGCATTCATATAAGTGACAAGCATTTAATCGAGGCAACGAGTCCAAGTTAACATATAAGCAGGCAAGCATGCATTTACATTGAACATAAGCATTTACGTTGGCACGGGTCTATGGGTAAAGCGAGGATGTGAAACCGTAAAAGGACCTACCGAGCGACATAATCTAGGGTCGTACAGTGTAGAAAGTGAAAAGTGCACTACAGAGTATACATATATCGTTCTGCTCGAGGCATAGCGGGGTCTAGTTGCACAAGGCAAAGGTAGCATGCGAGGTTCTGTATATAAGCAAAGTTTTATTTCCATGTTCCAACATAAGCAATACAAGTTGGGATTATTTTCTTAGCTAGGTACGTTGTATTCTTATTAGCATGCAAGGGATTATTCACCTAGCGACTAGCATATATCGTCCATATTTTAAGTGTGCTGGATAAGCAAAGACAAGTTCATCATAGCCATCCACCTTAGCGATGATTCACTTCGGTCGAGGGATACTTCGAGCGAGCCTTTGAAAGCCTAAGCCGGAACTCTTGAAGGGCCAAGTCAAAAAATTATTTTGCCTCAAACGAGTCTTCTCGCTGAGCAAAGCGGGTCGGGACATTGCACTTTTGCCATTTTGAATCGGCAGTCCGCTTGAGAAAAACGGGTCGTTATATTATACACCACTCAGAAAAAGTCTCGTCCTCGAGACTTCCTGAGCGCAGGCCATTCTACCGCATTATTGAATCTACCCCAAGCGTAGCAATCGGTACCACTAGATCTGATTTTTGTTCGAACGAATCTTCTACTCGATCCTTATGTCGTGTCACGTGTATGCTGGGTCAATCTCTATTGTACCTTTGCATGGAATATATTGGTTAACGATCCATCGTGAATGACGATCTAAGGCTGAGGCAAACTTATACAAGTCGTTATACTTGTTCATACGGATATTCACTTGCACTAGCATTCGAGATCAGCATACCGTGAGTCTGAATTGTGCACATATTCGAAGTGCACCTCAAACATATGCACGCCAACTAACTCAGCGATAGAGAAGTCTTAGCACTTGAGTTTCATATATCATTAAGTCTTGGATCGTGCACACGTTCAAGGCGTCCCTCAGACATATGCATTCAACCAACTCAGAGATAGTGAAATCGGATAAGCTACTTGCGAAAATCTCAAGGGTTCTCGTTTTACAATTCACAAGGATACTTCCGATAGGGTCAATCAAATTCTAAGTCATTTTTTATTCCAACTCAAAATCAAGTATTTGCACTACCGTTAAGCACTATCTATCCGATTAACTGACTAGCGTCCATCCGTTCGGGTCAAACATAGTGCACGTTATTATTTCAAGTCTAACACTAAGTCTTGTTGCCCCAGTTCTATAGCTTGTTTGAGCAATACGATAAAGTCGGTAACACTGGTTATTTCACTCAGCACATGGTCATCTGCCTAATTGCTAGGTCAGCTCATAAGGTTATAGGTACAAGTTCAAGCACATGATTCATCATACAAATTCGTCGCACGTTGCTCGCCCCAATTTCTAGGGTCAAACCATTATTAATTTGTACGGGGTATTCTACCCAAGATAGTTTCCCTCAGATTTCTAAACATCGAGCATAGATTTTCCTACTCTCAATAATACGTTCGTTTGTATAGGGGACGAGTTCATTCAGTCAAATCTATGATATATCCAAGTTGCAGGACAAGCCTAGGGATTTGCATAGTCTATCTCCTCAAGCATGTTTTGATAAAATTTCTATCCATTCCAAGTCTAGACCATCAAGCCAAGATTCAATTATAAACCTTTTGTTTATAACACCAAGTCGTCCAACAAGATTTATGTATCCGCTCATGAAACCATCAAGCGTAATTTGTTCCAGGTTCTAGGCTAACTTATCCATAAAATATTTTTGATTCACTTGTATTTCCAAATTTGTCTTATCGTGTCGAACTAAAGTCAAGACGATTAATCAGTTGTCATGCTCCGGTCTTCCGCAAGTTCGATCACCCTCATTGTGTAATGCCCCGCAATCGCACGGTGTATTACGCTGAGTCGGAGTGAATGAGGCAATAGCTGGTTACATTTTGATTTGTTGGATTTTGGAACAAGTATTGATTTGAGTTGGTTTCATGTAAAAGCAAAGTTCGATGGAAATCAGATATTCGTTCAGAGTAGTACTGAGATAGCAGGATTGGAGCGATAATGTCATCTTCTTTAATCTGATCGGTCGGATTATTTGGAGAGCACGGCTTGCTCGCACGGTCATACCAATTGAGTAGATCGTGCTTTGCATCGGACCACGGGTTTAAGGGATCGTTCATATTGGCAAGGCAGAGTGCTTAACGGAATCATACTTGGTAAGTGGGCTCTTGTCATGCCCCGGCCCCGAAGGCCGCCCGACCACCGTTCCTCCGTCGGGCCGGACGCGAATCACCGTGCCTCGGAGCTTCCTCGGGGCTTATGGCCATTTGATACCAGGACGTGATATCGTGTGAGCCTGGGATTACGCCCGCACAAGGCAACATCGTTTAAGTTATGGCTATCATCGCATCAATCGAGTAAGCAACGGGGGCACATTGTTGCAAGCATTTATCCATCTGAGTATTCAGGGCAAATCGAGGGACTGGATTCCTGATTACAAAGACATCATTCCATACATTATGCCCCTATATACGAAGCAACTCAAAGGCAATCAAAATCTTATTTTCGGGTCTTAGAGATGAGGCACGCCTATCGCTCCCTCGGACGATCCAACACCTGCAAGCAAGCAAACTGTTGGTGGGTCAACACTTTTATAAGTATTGGTGAGTATAAATAAGTGAACAAAAGCAAACATTCACTAAAACCAACACTAAGTAATCATGTTATAAAATATTATATTACTAGTGATCTTTCTAGTTTTACCGATGTTCGTTACATATAGTTTGATAGCAGAGTCATATTACTTCTTTTGGAAACATCTTTAAAACAGAGTTCATATTCGATATAAGCAATCAGACAAGACAAGGCGATCGTTCTACTCTCAGGGTGTGCACAGCGTATCTCGTGAGCTATACTCAAAGACTCTAGGGACAATGAACATCTGGGGACTATCCTCTATCAAGCCAACCCAATGAACTAGCTATATGAAGTGCGGTCCCCGAGTAACTCAGGATCAGCAGCGGTTAATCCAGCTAACCAATAACTCTTTATCTGATGCTATTAGAAGCTGTGATTCATGGTTTCTTTCCACTATCTCTGTAGCAACCGTGACCAAGGTTCAGCTCTCTACCAATAGCCATTGTCCGACCGATGCGAGTGCATAAAACACTATCAAATAAACTCTAGGATACAGACGAGATAAACCAGCAAACCATATATCTCTGTTGCGAGCAAGCCGCCTTATCTCTGAACACATTCAAGCACACGATATGGTTCTCTCGAAGCACAAGTGATAGTGGACATGTTCATGCAAACTCTTACTCTTAGACAAGCGTTTCAGTTCTCTTATTTTAAGCAGACAAGTTCATTTCAAAGACAAGCTAGGTGAGTTCTCTTACTAGCATGCAAGGCAGGTTCTATCATTCTCTTATGAAAACAAGCATTCAAAAACTCACATTCATTGTTAAGGAATGCAAGAATCAGAGAATGAAGTTATGTCCACTAACCTTGATACATAGTGGCGACGCAGAGCGGGGCACTACATACTTACCCACCAACAAAAAGTTGTATCCTCGAAACTTCAAGGAAAAACTTATCGATATCCCGAGAAGCGATAGTCCTCATCTCTCGTCGACTCCTTTTTCGAAAACTCTAGCAGAACACAAGCACAAAAGCACAACTCTCAAGCAACAATCAAATCCAGAAAACTTCTTGCACAACTTTGAGAATATTTATGGACTTATTGTATGGAACATTCTATTGCAATATAATATCGAACATATCTCAGAGTTGAAGCAACGGATTGGGCAAAGAATTGAATTGCTCTGATACCATTATTTCATGCCCCGGCCCCGAAGGCTGCCCAACCACCGTTCCCCCGTCGGACCGGACGCAAATCAGCGTACCTCAGAGATCCCTCAGGGCGTATGGCCATTTGATACCAGGACGTGATGTCGTGCGAGCCTGGGGTTGTGCCAGTACAAGGCAACGTCATTTAAGTTTTGGCTATCATCGCATCAATCGAGTAAGCAGTGGAGGGATATTATTGCAAGTATTTATCCATCTGAGTATTCGAGGCAAATCGAGGGACTGGGTCCTGATTACAAAGGCATCGTTCCATACATTATACCCCTCTATACGAAGCAGCTCAAAGGCAATCGAAACCAGATTTTTGGGTCTTAGGGATTAGGCACGCCTATCGCTCCCTCGGACGATCCAGCAACTAAAAGCAAGCAAATTATTGGTGGGTCAGCACTTTTATAAGTACTGGTGAGTATAAACAACTGAACAGAAGCAAATATTCACTTAAACCAACACTAAGTAATCATATTATAAAATATTACAATACTAGTGATCTTTCTAGTTTTACCTATGTTTATTACATGCAGTTTGATAGCAGAGTCATATTACTTCTTTTGGAAACATATTTAAAACAGAGTTCATATTCGATATAAGCAAGCAGACAAGACAAGCCGATCGTTCTACTCCCAGGGTGTGCACAGCGTGTCTCATGAGCTATACTCAAAGACTCTAGGGATAATGCATATCTAGGGACTATCCTCTATCAAGCCAACCTAATAAACTAGCTATATGTAGTGCGGTCCCCGAGTAACTCAGGATCGGTAGCGGTTGATCCAGCAAACCAATGACTCTTTATCTGATGCTATTAGCAGCTGTGACTCATGGTTGCTTTCCATTATCTCTGTAGCAGCCGTGACCAAGGTTCAGCTCTCCACCAATAGCCGTTTTCTGATCGATACGAGTGCATAAAACACTTTCAAATAAACTCTAGGATGCAAAGAGATGAACCGACAAACCATATATCTCTGTTGTGGGCAAGCCGCCTTATCTCTGAACACATTCAAGCACATTGTCACGCCCCGATCCCGAAAGGGTCGATCGTCCTCGCTGGATCCTTTACGGAAATGATTCATCCTTGCTTGGGGCGTGATGCCGTGCGAGCCTGGAGTTGCGCTCGCACAAGGCAAAAACTTACAGTTATAGGAACCCATTTTGAAACATAATTTAGAAAATACTTTCACAGAGATTTGAACACAAGTGCAGGAAGAAACATGCTTTTTCATTGATAATTCAGAGTAATTTACATAGAGTTTACATTGATGCGCCTCTCGGCTACTTGATTTGCATTACAAAAAGATAACTCAAAAGGCAGGGCGCGCTCCATCAGATAGTCCACGTCGTTCATACATTACGCCCTTGTAAAGGTTGAAAGTCCAAGCTTCCAAAATGATCTGACTCCAACTATACTTCAAAATAGAGGTGCTCCTAACGTCTCCTAGTCTATCCACTAGCGTTGCACCGTCTGAGTGCCTGAAATAGTTGCCCACAACGTGGGTCAGTACTCAACTTGTACTGGTGAGCAGGATGCACCCACTCGACTAAATCGACACTAGCTTATTAGGGGCGAGCATGCATTAAGATAAACTTCTATAAAGAAGCAAGTGAATTCAATTCATATCAGTTGCATGTTTTGATAGGAATGAAAATAGCATTGAATCCAACCAGTGCATCGATTGCTTACTCAACCGATGCATGCCTCCCCTGCAACGAAATACAAGTATACTTACCATCTGTATAAGACAATAAATTAGCATGTGTTCTATTCTATTCGGTCATTGGTGTGATCGATACCTTAGGGACATATTTCAAGCATTAGCGACGTGCCCTATCAGCCCGGGTAGCAAGCTCTGCTGGAGGTCCCGCAATGCATCGTGACGAGCACAAATCAAATATTTCCCTCCAGTGCCCCGGAAAGCCATTTCGAGGAAATGCCAAACATTGTGCACAAGTTGTCCCAGACCATGCAAATGTATGAACAATTCATATTATCATACAATGCATCGAAATAAACAAAGAAGTAAAGCAGCAATATATATCTCATGCAACAGTTCATATTTTCTCAATGCGGTATTCCGATTTTGGTATCCCATAGGTCCAAACTCCATCCGAGGCACTAGGCCGCCACCAACAACCAATTCCCTTTATAATCAACTCAAGTTATAAGGTGCAAGCATATAGTAAAATTAGTCTACAAATCCCATGTTCCTTTCTTAGTGGCTGGCATGCATTGTGGCAAAGATTTCCTAGGCATCCAACCGGGCATCATCGAGTGAACGTTTTAAACATTAGAGATGTGGGCGTGAAGAAGTAGGAAAGAAAGGTCCAAACCACTCACTGGTTAAGGAAAAAGGTAGCTGAAACATGACTCCCGCCTAGCGACGATCAAACGTCAGTTACGCGGACCTGCACAGCACGAGCACCAATTAGAATTCTTGTCTATCCTTACTTGTCGAACTCCCCAAGAATCAAAGCTCCAAACGATAAAACCAGCAGTGAAAACCAAGCAAATCGAAAGCAATACCAAATCAAAATCCCAAAGCGGCAATCAAGAAAACCAAGCAACCAAACACGAAAACTATTGGACTCGTTTCAATAGAGGCCTTTCCATGAGTTGGAAAGGATCATCGTATTTCGTCCGTGGCAAGAAGATGTCGAAGATCTAAGCTACGACTCAGACGGACTAGCCACAAGCCCAATTACGTAGTGCACATCCCGGTCGGATCGGGATTTGAGGCACTACATAATATACCACTAAGAAAAAGTTTCGACCCGAAACTTAAGAACAAGGCCGACCCGAAACTTAAGAACAAGGCCCTACCTCCGACTGAATGAACAATGAAGGATACTTCTCCTTCATCTCCGATTCCATCTCCCAAGTTGATTCCCCAACAGAATGGTTCCGTCACAGCACGCGAACCAAGGACATCGTACGATTGCGAAGTACTTTTTTCTTACGATCCAGAATCTGCGTCGGCTCCTCTGAGTATGACAAATCCGTGCATAATTCTAATTGTTCGAAGCTAACCACATGACTAGGGTCATGCACATACTTTCGGAGTTGAGAAACGTAGAATACGTCATGCACTTCTGCCAAGGCGGGAGGCAGTGCAATCCGGTACGCCACAGCAGCCACTTGTTCCAGTATCTCAAAGGGGCCGACAAACCGGGGACTCAGTTTGCCCTTCACGCCGAAACGCATCACCCCACGCATCGGCGTCACTTTCAAGAAGACATGATCCCCGACCATAAACTACAAAGGCCTTCTATGTGCATCAGCATAACTTTTCTGTCGACTCTGTGCTGTGCGGAGTCTTTCCCGAATCAAGCGAACTTTCTCAACTGCCTGCTCTACCAACTCTGGCCCGAGTACCTGCCGCTCGCCGACTTTGTCCCAACATATTGGAGATCGACACTTACGCCCATATAGTGCTTCGTACGGTGCCATCTGGATGCTTGATTGGTAGCTGTTGTTGTACGCAAACTCTGCCAATGGAAGATGCGTGTCCCAACTAGTCTTTAAATTAATCGCACATAGCCGTAACATGTCTTCAAGTATCTAATTTATCCTCTCTGTCTGTCCGTCAGTCTGCGGGTGATATGCGGTACTGAACTGTAGCTTGGTTCCCAAAGCAGACTATAGGCTAGTCCAGAAACGAGATAAGAAACGTCCGTCACGGTCAGAAACGATTGAGGCAGTTACTCCGTGTAATCGAACAATCTCATCTATGTAAATTTGTGCTAACCGATCGACGCTCCAAGTAACTTTTATAGGCAGAAAGTGGGCTGATTTGGTCAAACGATCAACTATGACCCAAATCGCATCATGCCCCCATGGTGTCTTTGAAAATCCCACAATAAAATCTATAGTGATGTTGTCCCATTTCCACTCGAGAATAGCGAGGTTCTGAAGCTCCCCCCGGGCCTCTGATGTTCAGCTTTAACCTGTTGACAGGCCATGCACTGTGACACAAAGGTCGCCACATCCCGCTTCATACCGTGCCACCAGAAGGTCCCGCGCAAGTCCTTGTACATCTTAGTGCTCCCCGGATGTAAAGAATACTTCGCGTAGTGTGCTTCCGCCATAATTTCCCTTCGAAGTTCTGGGTCGCTAGGAACACATAGCCTTCCTTTCATCTGTAAGGCCCCATCTTTGCCTGCCACAAAATCAGACGTCTTCCCCGCCGAGATCAGTTTGCGTACCTTCGCTAAGAACTGATCGCCCTCCTGAGCTGATTTGATTTTATCCCGTAAACCCAGTTCAAGATGGAGTGGTGCCAGCTGCACTCCTTGATGCCGAACTCGAAACTCGATGCCCATCGCCTCAAGATCTCGAAGTAAACGATTATTTATAGATAACGAGCCCACGTGCTTTCGACTCAGAGCATCAGCAACGATGTTTCCCTTGCTCGATGTATATGCGATCGTTAGGTCGTAGTCCTTAATAAGTTATAGCCAACGCTGCTGCCGGAGGTTCAATTCCCGCTGGGTGAATAGGTACTTGAGGCTCTTGTGATCGTTAAAGATTTTACAAGCAACACCATAAAGATAATGCCTCCACAACTTCAGTGCAAACACAATTGTCGCCAATTCCAAATCATACGTCGGGTAGTTTTTCTCGTGCGGCTTCAGTTGCCTGGAGGCGTACGATATTACCTTGTCCCTCTGCATGAGCACACACCCTAAGCCGAGTCCTGAAGCGTTGCTGTATATCTGAAACTCTTCTACCCCATCTGGAAGTGCAAGAATCGGAGCTAAAACAAGACGCCGCTTAAGTTCCCGAAAGCTGGCTTCGCAGTCATCACCCCATTCGTATGCAATCCCTTTCTGAGTAAGGCGAGTCATCGGCAAGGCCAGTTTAGAAAAATCCTTCACGAACCTACGTTAGTATCCCGCTAGGCCCAGAAAGCTTCGAACTTCGCTGGTTGATGTAGGTTGTTTCCAGTCCACTACCGCCTCTATTTTCTTCGGGTCTACGGCGACGCCTTTGGCCGAGATGACATGACCAAGGAACGCCACGCTGTTCAACCAGAACTCACACTTGCTGAGCTTAGCAAACAACTGATGGTCTCATAATGTCTGCAACACGATCTTCAGGTGTTCCTTGTGCTCCGTCTCGTTCTTGGAATAAATTAGTATGTCGTCTATGAACAAGACTACAAACTTATCCACAAACGGCCGAAACACGTGATTCATCAGATCCATGAAAGCTGCAGGAGCGTTCGTCAAACCGAACGATATCACGAGGAACTTATAGTGTCCGTAACGGGTTCTGAAAGCAGATTTTTGAATATCCTCTGATTTAATTTTCAACTGGTGATACCCTGACCTGAGATCAACTTTAGAGAAAACTGTTGCACCTTGCAGCTGATCAAACAAGTCATCTATCCTTGGCAATGGGTACTGATTCTGCACGGTCGCCTTATTCAGCTCTCGGTAGTCAATACACAGCCGCATGGATCCATCCTTCTTCTTCACGAACAGCACCGGAGTGCCCCACGGAGAAACGCTTGGACGAATGTATCCTCGGTCTAACAGATCTTGCAACTGAACCTTAAGTTCCTTAAGCTCTATTGGGGCCATGCGATAAGGTGCCTTTGATATCGGTTGCGAATCCGAAAAAGTGTCAATGCTGAATTCGATCTCACGATCAGGAGGCATTCCAAGCAGCTCGTCTGGGAATACGTCAAGGAAATCTGCAATGACTTCAGCCTGAGCTGCATCTGCACATTCCCGCCGGGTGTCTCGAACAGAAGCTAAGTACCCTTCACAGCCCGAATGCAACATACGCCTAGCCGAAATTGCTGATATCACCATTGCCGTCTTCGGTACAGCGTTGCACGAATAGTAGAAGTCTGCCTCGTCGGGTAGATGGAATACGACTCGCTTCTTCGCGCACTCGATTGTTGCATGGCAAGCACCCAACCAGTCCATCCCGAGAATAATATCGTAATCCTTGATGTCTAGTACAATGACATCTAAGGAAAGCTTCCTTCCTCCGATGCAAATATAACCATCCCTACAGATCGCATGGGCGGGCATATCGACTCCCGAAGGGGTACTTACGCCAAGGTTCATATTTAAAGCAGTAGAAGCTAATTTATGCTCAACAGTAAAATCAGCATATATGAAACTATGCGTAGCACCTGAATCGAATAAGACTCTAGCGGGCAAATATCTGAAAAGCAAAGTACCTGTTACAACGGTGTCTGATACAGATGCCTCATCCCGAGTCAGTGCATAGACTCGGCCTTGAGCACCCTGGCATTGTGGATTTACTGGCACAGCATTGGCATCACTTGCTGGAGGCCCCTTGTTTTGATTCCCGTTGCTCTGATTCGGCTTGCCCTCTTGGCAGTTAAACTGTTTATGGCCCAGACTACCACATTTAAAATATCCTTGTACCCGACATTCATTCACTTTATGCCCTGATTTGCCGCACCTGCTGCAGTTCGATAATTAGGATTGGCCCCTATTATCAGACGTATGCGACCACTTGTGTGCTCCAGACCCTCCCGTTTCATGAGGACATTTATTGTTGTTGGTACGGGGGGTTTGCACCTCGGCCTTTGGGAGAGGGCGCCCAAAGATCCGCTCGCTGTTCAGAGCCGCTTTGTAACATTCCCTGTATGTTTGACATTTTTGGTTGATGACGTCCCTACGCAAATTGTCATTCAAACCCTTCTGAAAATGATAGCACCACGCCTGCTGATTAGGCAAAAAGTGCCTCGCAAACTTAGCTAGTTTAGCGAACACTGAGTCGTAATTGTCAACAGACAAACTTTCTTACACCAGATTACTGAAGTCGTCTTCCTTCTGTTGACGCACGGCTCGGGGAATATATTATTCAATGAAGGTAGATTTGAATATTTCCCAAGTAATTTTAGAGTTGGGATTGGCATCATAAATCCCTTGCTTCGTGGCCTCCCACCAATCATGCGCACGCAGTTCCAGCTGAACCGATGCACATGCCACTCGCTTGGATCCCCTGATGCCAACCAGGTTGAAAAGTCCTTCCAGCTTAGCAATCCACCCCATCACCATGTCCGGTTCGGTTCTTCCGTTGAACGTTGGCGGATGCATTTTAGTGAACTCTGCCGCACGGCAGGAGTTCCTTGCTGGAGGGTGAGTCTCTTCTGACTCGTCTTCTACCGCCACGGCTGGCGGCGTGACAGACGTCCCTGTGGCTGCCCCGTTGCTTGGTACCAGGGATGCAATCAGTTGCATCATTGTATCCATTTGCTTCTGTTGAGAAGCAAACTGTGCTTGTATGTTAGCTTGTTGGGTAACAGCTTGTTGTTGTTGCGCCTCCATGAGGTGCATAAGCCGTTCCGCCATACCGGTTGAACCCGCTCCTCCGGATTCTCCAGAGCTTGCGGGATCGCTCTAAATGGGTTGAGCACTGCTGGCAGTTGCAGTGTTCTTCTTTGCTATGGCTACAAAAGAGAGTAGCTTGTTAACACTCCAAAAACGATAGATTTGTATCTATGGGCTCATTGTATAGGCGACTCATCTCATGCAGCGGACGCCGAACGCAACTCAATTGAGAGGTGCATCAAACTCCTTTATAATCTTTTGAAATCCCATGGAAGTAAAGCCTAGGGTCTGATACCAATATGTCACGCCCCGATCCCGAAAGGGTCGATCGTCCTCGCTGGATCCTTTACGGAACCGATTCATCCTCGCTTGGGGCGTGATACCGTAGGAGCCTGGAGTTGCGCTCGCACAAGGCAAGAACTTGCAGTTATAGGAACCCATTTTGAAACACAATTTAGAAAACATATTCACAGAGATTTGAACACAAGTGCAGGAAGAAACATGCTTTTTCATTGATAATTCAGAGTAATTTACATAGAGTTTACATTGATGCGCCTCTCGGGTACTTGATTTGCATTACAAAAAGATAACTCAAAAGGTAGGGCGTGCTCCATCAGATAGTCCACGTCGTTCATACATTACGCCCTTGTATAGGTTGAAAGTCCAAGCCTCCAAAATGATCTGACTCCAACTATACTTCAAAATAGAGGTGCTCCTAACGCCTCCTCGTCTATCCACTAGCGTTCCACCGTCTGAGTGCCTGAAATAGTTGCCCACAACGTGGGTCAGTACTCAACTTGTACTGGTGAGCGGGATGAACCCACTCGAGTAAATCGACACTAGCTTATTAGGGGCGAGCATGCATTAAGATGAACTTCTATAAAGAAGTAAGTGAATTCAATTCATATCAGTTGCATATTTTGATAGGAATGAAAATAACATTGAATCCAACCAGTGCATCGATTGCTTACTCAACCGATGCATGCCTCCCCTGCAATGAAACACAAGTATACTTACCATTTGTACAAGACAATAAATTAGCATGTGTTCTATTCTATGCGGTCATTGGTGTGATCGACACCTTAGGGACATATTTCAAGCATTAGCGGCGCGCCCTATCAGCCCGGGTAGCAAGCCCTGTTGGAGGTCCCACAATGCATCGTGACGAGCACGAATCAAATATTTCCCTCCGGATCGATACGGTTCCAGTGCCCCGGAAAGCCATTTCGAGGAAATGCCAAACCTTGTGCACAAGTTGTCCCAGACCATGCAAATGCATGAACAATTTATATTATCATACAATGCATCGAAATAAACAAAGAAGTAAAGCAGCAATATATATCTCATGCAACAGTTCATATTTTCTCAATACGGTGTTCCGATTTTGGTATCCCATAGGTCCAAACTCCATCCGAGGCACTAGGCCGCCACCAACAACCAATTCCCTTTATAATCAACTCAAGTTATAAGGTGCAAGTATATAGTAAAATTAGTATACAAATCCCATGTTTCTTTCTTAGTGGCTGGCATGCATTGTGGCAAGGATTTCCTAGGCGTCCAACCGGGCATCATCGAGTGAATGTTTGAAACATTAGAGATGTGGGCGTAAAGAAGTAGGAAAGAAGGGTCCAAATCACTCACTGGTTAAGGAAAAAGGTAGCTGAAACACGACTTCCGCCTAGCAACGATCAAACGTCAGTTACGCGAACCTGCACAGCACGAGCACCAATTAGAATTCTTGTCTATCCTTCCTTGCCGAACTCCCCAAGAATCAAAGCTCCAAACGATAAAACCAGCAGCAAAAACCAAGCAAATCAAAAGCAACACCAAATCAAAATCCCAAAGCGGCAATCAAGAAAACCAAGCAACCAAACACGAAAACTATTGGACTCGTTTTAATAGAGGCCTTTCCATGAGTTGGAAAGGATCATCGCATTTCGTCCGTGGCAAGAAGATGCCGAAGATCTAATCTACGACTCAGACGGACTAGCCACAAGCCCAATTACGTAGTGCACATCCCGGTCGGATCGGGATTTGAGGCACTACACACATGATATGGTTCTCTCGAAGCACAAGCGATATTTGATATGTTCATGCAAACTCTTACTCTTAGACAAGCGTTTCAGTTCTCTTAGTTTAAGCAGACAAGTTCATTTCAATGACAAGCTAGGTGAGTTCTTTTATTAGCATGCAAGGCAGGTTCTATCATTCTTTTATGAAAACAAGCATTCAAAAACTCAGATTCATTATTAAAGCATGCAAGAATCAGAGAACGAAGTTTTGTCCACTCACCTTGATACGTAGTGCCGACGCGGAGCGGGACACTACAACTCTGTCCTTTCTTCTCTACTCCTTCATGCCTAATAATATGGAACACACGTAATAGCTTGAACACTTGGACTAAAACTTAGAAATTACTATACTGTGGCATGCATAGAGTGTACGTCATTTGGTTGGATATGATTTATGGCTTGAGCTGGTTTTATGTTGGACAGTTGAGCTTGAGTAGGCAGTTGGAGCTTGAGTAGATCATCTTGGTTGGAACATCGAGGCAATTCGGGTGGGTGAGCGAGCGTACATCCGTGCATGAGTATCAGTTGGGCACTTTGTCATGCAAAGCGTGCAGTTGTGGTTCAAAACCAGACAACTGCATCGGTGAAGGCATTGTGCCATGGAGTTTATGAGCGAAGGGTGTTGCACCAATTGGAGCATTGTGTCGAAGCGGCATAGTGCCTATGGGGATAACTTGAGATGGTGTCTTGGGATATAAGTTGGAGAATGGTTATGGATAGTTGGTTGGATGAGTCTAGGATCATTTGGTGGTGTCACTACCACATTTCCAGACAAGGGCATTTGGGTAATTTTACTATTTGGAATAATTATGTGTCTAATTAATCTGCTAAGTTTTTAAAACTATTTATTTGATATTGGTTGTGTTGGGTTAGGTCAAACCCTAGAAGTCAGTATGGCTAACTCTAGTTGAAAACCCAATTCTAGTGAAACCCTAGAATTCAAACTTTAGGTTGGACCTCAAACCCAAAAATTGACTAAACCCAAGTTAATTAGGTTTTTTATGACCTAACCTGGGGGTTTAACCTAAAATTATGCATTAGAAACCCTAACCTAGTTTTAATATAAAAATGGAACCCTCTCTTCCTTCATGTAGAAAGGAGAAACCCTAGCCTCCATCAAGGAAACCAATTCCCTACCTCCAGATTTCGGAATCCAGACCTAGGAGATCCCTTTTCCTCCTCCAAAGCAAAGAGAAGCAAGGGGTTGGGTCAAGAAGCCTTGGAGAAAAAGAACCACCATTGAAGAAGCCATCTCCCTAGGTAAAACCCTATTTTTATTCATTTTATTTCTGTTTTTTCTGTTGTTCATGCCCATTAGGAAACCCCTATGGTGTAGATCTCGAATCCTAGGGATTCTACATGAAAACCTAGGTCGAATTAGGTTTAGGTGTCCCAACATTTGGTTTTCCCCCAATTTTTCGTGAACCCTAACCCTAGGGGTTACATGTAGACAGATTCCCTCATTTGCATATAGATATAATTTCGATTTAGGGTTTTAGTTTTGGGTATTCATGGGATCTTAATGGGAAACCCGATTTCAGCCCTCTAGGTGTTTGTAGAAATGCCCTTAGAGTTTTGCCTATCTAATTCTTCTGATATTGCAAGTTTTAATGTATAAATATATATATACGCACATATATTTGCATATGGATTAAATGAGTTGTGTGTTTTGGGGAGAATGCACTGTGGGATTTTACTGTGCACAGTCAGGGAGGATTCTGTTCATTGCATTTGTACTGGGTTAGTTCTAAGTGTCTGTGTCTGTGTGTATTCCCAGGCATGTGACTGTGCATGTGTGAGTGTATATCTCTATGAGTGCAGTGAGGAAATTCTGAGAGTGATGGACAGTGAGATGGGGGTTTCATGGCTGTGCTGTGTCACTAATTTGAGTCTGTGTGTCCGGGTATCTGGGAAGTGTGTATCAGTAAATTGAAGAGTGATGACTTACCCAGGCTTAGTGTATCAATATTCAGCACTATGTATATCCTAGGTTAATTCAGATTACAGTTTACCTATGTGTAGCAGTAGTGTGTAGTGATATGCCTGTGTTGATGTGTGGTGACTTGGTTCAGTTCTCAGGTAGCAGTTTTGGGAGAGGGGGGGGAATTATGTATCAGTAAATGCCAATGTGTGTGTAATGGTTTGTATTCAGTGAGTGATTTTAGAAGTTATGTATCAGTGCCTATGAGTTCAGTGGGGGATTGTGAGTGCCTATGGTGTCTGGGTTCTTCAGTAGCTGTGTGCCACTTATGTATCAGTATGTGAGTACCAGGGTATCAGTGTGTGTTTTGTGTATAGGGTTTTATTTGGCTGCGTATCAGTGAACTGTGAGTAGTGTGTCAGTGTGTTAGTTCTAGAGGGATGCTGTGTGAGTTCCTGAGTTTCCAGTTAGAGATATTGGAGTATCAGACTGTGTCAACCTATGTCAGAAACCTGTGTGTGTGTGTGTGTCCCTGTTATTGAGAGTCAAAACCTGTGCCTACCTGAGAACCTATGTAAATCTGTATATATTGTGTGCAGTAAGTTAGGTGTAGTTCAGTAGCTAGTTAAGTCTTCCTGTGTGTGTGTGTGCAGGATTAAGAAACCTGTGTGTGTTGTGTCTGAATTATCTGTGCATTGAGGTGAGTTAGGAATTAGTGTGTAGGAGTGATTTACCTGTGTACAGGATGTGTACCAGTGTCACATGAGTACGGAGTTGAGATGTTTGACAGGATATATGTTATGTCGAGACCTAGACAGCGTTCTACCGCCGATGCTGCGGCGTAGGCTGGACGTACCCACGACTCATGCCCAAATTTCGGGTGCTGGTCGTGACACGTTTTTAGTGGTGGCCCATGCAGGTCGAGTCCTAGATTCGTATTAGAGCAATATCGTAGTGGTGCTCGCTTAGAGTATTACTACGAGCCTGTTTTAGGAAATAGGAATTAGGCCGAGGATATGCTCAATCACAATTAGGAATTTCTGATTCTTATAATACTACTCTTAATAATTTTTCCTTTAGAAATTTACTGTCTTTCTTATAGCTTGTGTACGAGCCTGGAGTTGCGCTCGTACAAGGCCGAGGATATGCTCGATGCCCAGAGGACGTCGGCAGAGGTCCAGAGGGTGCAGGCTGAGGCACACCAGGCCCAGAGAGAGAGCAGTATGGCAGTGTATAAATTTCTGTGTGTATTCAATATTTTCAGTCAGTGGGTACTGTGTGATTTATTTTAGAACCCAGTATGAATTCTGTGTAGGTGGTACCAGTTTGTACAGTGTGGGTTATTAGGTATTGTGTGTCTCAGTGTATCAGACACTGTGGTTTGACTGTACAGTGAGCTGTGTTAGGGGGAAAGTTCAGTGAGTCTCCTACCTATGTATTAGATACCTGTGTTTCTTTGTTTATCAGTGTGTTAATGTGCCTGGGAGTGTAAACCAGTGTGTATGTTCCTGTGTGTGTGTGCCTATGTAGGTGTCTGTGTGTGTGTATATGCCTGTAGGTGTTGGGGTGGGTGTAAATGCTGTGTTGGGAGTAGCAGTGTCTGTCTATATATGAACCTATGTATCTGTGGTTATGGGTAAGGTAAGTAGGGTACTTGAGTTAAGAGATAAGGTTAGTATGGGTAAGGGTCATGGTTCAAGTAATATTAGCTATAATTAAGATAGTATCTTTATACTTAGGAATATGGGTTATATAAACTACTAGTGTCTAATATAGCTATATTAAGACTAGTAGTAGATTAAAAGACTTCGTATAACAAGGTATTTACCTAGTTGGACTTAGCCATAGCCTAGAAACACTATACCTAGCTAGTTCATTGTTTACCTTTCTAAATTACTAATTAACTTTAATATTGATATTTAGGACTTTGTGACTCTATCTTGGACATCGATCCTCGCACCTTGCTCAGGACCACAGGCGAGTACATTCTCTGACAGTTTTTATTGTTGATTATTTCTATAATTCAGTTGTATTACATACTTGATTCCGACACTATGGATACACGGGTTAGCACCCTAGATCTAGTCCCAAGCCGATCACATAATAAATTGATATTTCAAGCCTGATCTAGTCCCAAGCCGATCACATAATAAATTGATATTTCAAACACGTAGCTAGATGTCTATTTTATTCAGATTCACTTGTTCTAGCATTCACTGTTTATTGTTCATTGCTAGATGGTCTATTGCCTATTTTATTTCTCCAGTACTTTACATTTCCTGTATTTTTTCTCATCTTGTATTCTTACACTGTTTATAGTTTTTGTCAATTTAATGAAACTGCTGTTAGTGCTTGTGCTTCGCTCCAATCCTGACTGGATAATATTTTTCAGAGGACCTGGAGAACTTGTGCCCCAATCATTACGGCCCAGGTTTAGAGGGAGATTTCACTCTGGAAATCCTAGAGGAGTTGCCAATCCTAGAGGAGACCTTCCCTGCCAATTCTTAGATTATTTTTCTGCATTTATTGTTCTAGACTGAGACTGAGTTGTATTTATTATTTTGTGACTTTGTGAGGTCATCTAGACCCAAGATTGAGTTGGACTTATTGTGGTTGGTTTATATTGGAACTCTTTTCCATTCTCTTCGTGCCATTATTTCTTATAGCTTGTGATTGAGTATATTTATAGAACTGTGGATTATTATCATTGTCCTCCGTACGGAGTTGAGATGTTTGACAGGATATATGTTATGTCGAGACCTAGACAGCGTTCTACCGCCGATGCTGCGGCGTAGGCTGGACGTACCCACGACTCATGCCCAAATTTCGGGTGCTGGTCGTGACACGTTTTTAGTGGTGGCCCATGCAGGTCGAGTCCTAGATTCGTATTAGAGCAATATCGTAGTGGTGCTCGCTTAGAGTATTACTACGAGCCTATTTTAGGAAATAGGAATTAGGCCGAGGATATGCTCAATCACAATTAGGAATTTCTGATTCTTATAATACTACTCTTAATAATTTTTCCTTTAGAAATTTACTGTCCTTCTTTGATGATATCGTGTCTATTGCCTTGATTAAATTCTTTGATCTGTCTTCAGGATGCCGCCGAGAACCAGATCCCGGAGAACCGGAGCAGCAGAGTCAGAGAGGTCTGCCACATCTCGCCTTGCCGGACAGACATCCGCAGCACCTCCTACATCTCCAGTACATGTGGGGGTGTCTGCAGCATTCGGGGGTCCTCCACAACCTGTTCAGAGGGTCCCCATAGCTACGACGACGCCTCCACCACCTCCACCACCACCACCACCTCCACCACCACCACCAGTTCAGCATCCAGGAGGTGTGCCCGTCGATGGAGCACAGATGTTCGCTTTGATTCAGGGCATGGTCGATGCCCAGAGGACGTCGGCAGAGGTCCAGAGGGTGCAGGCTGAGGCACACCAGGCCCAGACAGAGATGATGAGGGTGAACATGGAGAATGCTCATCAGGTGGCTCTCCAGGCTGTGGAAAGAGTTACTCAGCAGCAGCAGCGACCTGATCAGCACCACCAAAGGCCGGGCACCATTATAGATTTCAAGAGGATGATGCCTCGGGAGTTCAAGGGGACAGAAGGGATACTCTATGCCGATGATTGGCTAGAGGACATCGAGAGGAACTTGCGCTTGGCGCAGCTTCCGGAGGCTCTTCAGATCGAGGCCGCCGGCAGCCAGATGTTGTCACGCCCCGATCCCGAAAGGGTCAATCGTCCTTGCTGGATCCTTCACGGAACCGATTCATCCTCGCTGGGGCGTGATGCCGTACGAGCCTGGAGTTGCGCTCGTACAAGGCAAGAACTTGTAGTTATAGGAACCCACTTTGAAACACAATTTAGAAAACACATTCACAGATAATTGAACAAAAGTGCAGGAAGAAAATATGCTTTTTCATTGATAATTTAGAGTAATTTACATAGAGTCTACATTGATGCGCCTTCTCGGCTACTTGAATTATATTAGAAAAGATAACTCAAAATGCAGGGCGCGCTCCATCAGATAGTCCCCGTCGTCCATACATTACGCCCTTGTATAGGTTGAAAGTCTAAGCCTCCAAAATGATCTGACTTCAACTATACTTCAAAATAGAGGTGCTCCTAACGCCTCTTCGTCTATCCACTAGCGTTGCACCGTCTGAGTGCCTGAAATAGTTGCCCACAATGTGGGTCAGTACTCAACTTGTACTGGTGAGCGGGATGAATCACACTCGACTAAATCGACACTAGCTTATTAGGGGCGAGCATGCATTAAGATTACTTCTATAAAGAAGCAAGTGAATTCAATTCATATCAGTTGCATGTTTTGATAGAAATGAAAATAGCATTGAATCCAACCAGTACATCGGTTGCTTACTCAACCGATGCACGCCTTCCCTGCAATGAAACACAAGTATACTTACCATCTGCACAAGACAATAATTAGCATGTATTCCATTCTTTACGGTCATTGGTGTGATCGACACCTTTGGGACATCTTTCCAAGCATTAGCGGCGCGTCCTATCAGCCCGGGTAGCAAGCCCTGCTGGAGGTCCCGCTAAGCATCGTGACTAGCACGAATCGAATATTTCCCTCCGGATCGATACGGTTCCAGTGCCCCGAAAACCGTTTCGAGAAAATGCCAAACCTTGTGCACAAGTTATCCCAGACCATGCAAATGCATGAATATTTCATATCTCATACAATGCATCGAATTTAAGAGAAGAAGTAAAGCAGCAATATATATCTTATGCAACAGTTCATATTTTCCCAAAGCGGTGTTCCGATTTGATATCCCATGGATCCAAACTCTATCCGAGGCACCAGGCCGTAACCAACAACCAAATTCCCATTCCAACCAACCGAATTTATAAGGTGTGCAAGCATATAGTAAAATTAGTCTACAATTCCCATGTTCCTTTCTTAGTGGCTGGCATGCATTGTGGCTAAGCATTTCCTAGGCGTCCAACCGGGCATCATCGAGTAAACGTTTGAAACATTAGAGATATTGGCATGAAGAAGTAGGAAAGAAGGGACCAAACCACTCACTGGTTAAGGGAAAAGTTGCTGAAACAAGGAATCCCGCCTAGCGACGATCAAACGTCAGTTACGCGGACCTGCAACAGCACGAGCACCGAGTTAGAATTCTTGCCTATCCTTCCTTGCCGAACTCCCCAAAATTCAAGCTCCAATCAATAAAACCAACAGCGAAAACCAAGCAACTCGAAAGCAACACCAAATCAAATCCCAAAGCGGCAATCAAGAAAACCAAGCAACCAAACACGAAAACTATTGGACTCGTTTCAATAGAGCCCTTTCCATGAATTGGAAAGGATCATCGCATTTCGTCCGTGGCAATAAGATGCCAAAGATCTAAGCATACTCTGACGGACTAGCCACAAGCCCAATTATATAGTGCATATCCCGGTCGGATCGGGATTTGAGGCACTACAGATGTTCGACATCGCCTTGACGTGGTTTCGCACAGAGCCGAGACTCCTTGACAGGGGACTCACTTGGAAAGCTTTCAAGGAGCTCTTCAAGGAGAAGTTCTTTCCTGATGTTGCCCTGGGAGCTTTGGAGATTCAGTTCCATGACTTAGCCCAGGGGAGCTCGTCCGTCGATGAGTATGCCGTGGAGTTTTCCCGCCTGAGCTGCTTCACGCCATCGATGATTAGAGATCCGGGGGACAGGGCCCGAAAGTTCAGAAAGAGGCTGGCAAGGGAGATCAAGTCTCGCACGTCGGGACATCGCACAGCTACCTACGAGGGCATATTGATGGATGCCCAGATAGCCGAGGACGACTTGGGCCTCAGGCCCAAGAGGGGACGCGATAGTTCCGGAGGAGCAAATAGTATTGCGGGACCAGGCAAGCGTCCACACTATCAGCAGCAGTAGAGGCCCTTTCAGCAGCATCAGGCACCATCCCGAAGGCAGGTTCAGCATCAGCAGCAGAGGCAGACTCAGCCCGCCATCCAGTGTGCGTACTGCGGGAAGACAGGACATACTAGAGAGATCTGCAGGAAGAGATTGGGCTCATGTCTGTCCTGCGGATCGACGACACACCAGCTGAGGGGTTGCCCTACCATTCGTCCAGGTCAGGGTGGAGCAGCCGCCCAGAGAGGACCAGACAGGGTACCTGTCGTACCAGGAGGCCAACAACAGAGGGCACCACTTCCACCACAACATCAGAAGTTTGCCCAGCACCAGCAGCAGAGAGGTGTACCCCAGGGGCGAGCGTACGCCATGGCAGTCGAGGAGATCGAGCCAGCAGGAGACTTGATCACAGGTTCGGTTCTTCTCGATTGTATTCCCGTATTTATCTTATTCGACTCTGGCGCTTCCCATAGTTTTGTGTCTGTATCTTATGCACTTCGACATTATTTAGATACAGAACCATTAGCTAGGACTTGCAAGATCATGACTGGTGGAGGTATTATCCTAGTCCGTGATCACTGCAAGGACCGAAGGGTGTCAGTAGGAGGCCGAGAGTTGAGCGTGAGCTTACTCGTCATGCCACTTCCGGGGTATGATATTGTACTCGGAATGGACTGGTTGAGTAGGCATCATGCTACTATAGATTGTTATAGAAGCAGAGTATTATTTAGACCACCAGGAGAGCCAGAGTTTGAGGTTGTCAGAGGAGCAGCGGAACAGAGCAGGAGCATATTTTGTGGAGCCAGGGCGGAAGAAGAGGAGTTGCCATATCCTCTGATAGCGGAATTCCTGGATGTATTTCCGAAGGAGTTGCCAGGCTTGCCGCCAGACAGAGATGTTGAATTCTCTATAGACTTGGTTCCAGGAGCGGAGCCCATTTCACAACATGTCTATAGAGTCAACAACAGCGAGCTGGCAGAACTGAAGAAGCAAGTCGAGGAGCTGCAGGACAAAGGCTTCAACAATCCAGTTCATCACCATGGGGAGCTCCGATATTGTTCGTACCGAAGAAGGACGGCACGGTGCGCATATGCATTGATTATAGAGCTTTGAACAATATCACTATCAAGAACAAGTACCTACTGCCGAGGATAGATGATCTTTTCGATCAGTTGAGCGGGGCGAGGGTGTTTTCAAAGATAGATTTGAGGTCAGGCTATCACCAGGTGAAGGTGAAGAGGGAGGACACGCCGAAGACAGCTTTTCGGACCAAATACGGCCAGTTTGAATTCATGGTGATGCCATTTGGTTTAACCAATGCACCGGCAGTATTCATGAACCTGATGAACAAGGTGTTCCACCAGTACCTTGACAAGTTCGTAGTGGTGTTCATCGATGATATTCTTGTGTATTCCAAGACCCCGGAGGAGCACGAAGAGCACCTGAGGTTGGTCTTAGAGACTCTCAGGAGGGAGAAGCTGTACGGGAAACTCTCTAAGTGTAAATTCTTCCTTGACAAGGTTGAATTTCTTGGGCATGTGGTATCGGGTGACGGAATCTCGGTTAACCCACAGAAGATCGAGGCAGTGAAGTCGTGGGCTACCCCCAGTTCGGTAGCTGAGATCAGGAGTTTTCTCGGGCTAGCAGGATACTACAGGAGGTTTGTACAAGACTTCTCCAGGATTGCAGCGCCAATGACCAGATTGACTAGTGTGGTGCCCCG
Source organism: Iris macrosiphon (assembly GCA_036927795.1). NCBI lineage: Eukaryota > Viridiplantae > Streptophyta > Magnoliopsida > Asparagales > Iridaceae > Iris > Iris macrosiphon. The sequence goes on from JAYESA010000003.1 coordinate 5,958,377, forward strand.
TTCCCCCTATTCGGGGAGCGCGGCTAAGAAATACAAGACGGTATCGTTCGATCGGGATAGATTGAATTAAGAACTCGTCCTCGTTATGGATTTGTTTCTTCGGAATCGATTCCCATATTCAGTGGACCGTGCCCCCGGGATCGACTTAGCGGCAGAGTCAGGAGGGACCTCTCCGCTGCATTCTTTTGTTGCCTAGTTTTCGCTGTCGCTTGTTGCTTTCGTGCCTTGAGTTGGATTTCGGATTTGCTTGGGTTTTCTTGAACGGTTTCGATGGATTTCATTGCTTTCGTTCTTAGGACTGCACTTCAATTCCGAAAATGGAAAGAGAGGAAGAAGTACTGATCAGCTGTTCGTGTCAATACAGGTGATCCAGCAGTAGGCGTCGCTCAAGCGGACTCCTAAATCACTTCCTTCCTTCCTCCTTCCAACCACTAAAGTGAGTGGCTACCAACCCGATTAGCTAGCCCTTCTTGCTAGTCTTCACATCTAATTCTTGTGTTCGTGCTTGCCCCGATCAAACGATACCAAGTAATAACTAAAAGATATCAAGATAATAAGGGAATAGACTTGGATCTGTATGCTTGTCATTGAAACTTGTGAACGGTTACTTACTACATGCTTGCTTATTCAAAATGTTTACCATATGCAAAATACATCACACAATGCTACATATCCCTTGAATTCATTTGCCTCAGCTACATAAATGCAAACTTAACACAAACGCCGTTGATCACGGACAACTTGTGCACAAGGCCTCTCGGTTCCTGCGGACGGTCGCTGGGGCACTGGCACCGATCCGATCCGGACGAAACCTCAAGATTAGTCTCTCCCATAGGCGGGATGGCGTGCAGCGATACATGTGCCTCCGTCACCTTAGCCTGAGACTAAGACCGTCCATTATGGCATCAAAGCCAGTGATCCCCTCGTATATTTAAACCTGTTGAAACTAACTTGTGTCTTCTTGACAGGGAAGGCAAGGTAAGTATTATGCAGGTGGTTCAGACGGACAGGTAAATGTCACCGAACGGTGGCGGGTTATTTCAATAATTCTGTATCTATGTCTTGTTGTAAAATGAACTAAGGCAAGATAGAAACCCACGATAAATATGCATGCTTCATTAAAACAACGTGTTGATTGGTATAGTTGGGTTAGCTTGCCTTCACCAGTACGTTTCGATGTACTGAACCTCGTTGAAACAGGTTCCCCGCGCTAGGAGAACCAAGCGAGGAGCAGGAGACAAACCCCCAATCCAGTCCAGCTGTAGGCACGCCTCGACCGTGCCACCTTTGACGCATTTTGAAGAAGAAGCCTTTTGAAGAAGAAGCTAGCCACCAAAGCAAACATGCAGCTTCGTGGCAAGGCAGTCGTTCCGACCCAAGGTCTTATATTTTGAGATGTAGTAAGGGATGTAATGTACGGGACTGCTATCTCATTTTGTGTCAACACTTTTGTAAGCCCACAGAGGCAATCCTTACGACTCAGTTCAAGGATTTTGTAATAGATGTTCATATTATCAATAAAAGAGAACTTTTCCATGTTTCAACCTGTGTTCAATTATCTGCGTACTCTGAATATGTGCTCGCTATGCGAAACAAAAATACTGTGCCTTGTGCGGTGCGCAACCTAGGCCCGCACGGCGGTCACGCCCGGGGGACGACTAACGATTCCACGGAATCGGGGCGTGACAACTAAGAAGGATGTGGATTTTGTCTGGACTGAGGAGTGCCAGGCTGCATTTGATGAGCTGAAGAAGAGGTTGACGACAGCTCCAGTTTTGATGTTGCCAGCAGGGACAGGTGATTTCACCATCTACAGTGATGCTTCAGGTAAGGGTCTGGGATGTGTTCTTCAGCAGCACGGAAAGGTGATTGCCTATGCTTTTAGGCAGTTACGCCCTCATGAAAAGAACTACCCCACCCACGATTTGGAGTTGGCAGCAGTTATCTTCGCTCTAAAGCTGTGGAAACATTACCTGTACGGAGAGCGTGTGGAGATCTTCACAGACCACAAGAGCTTGAAGTACGTATTCACACAGAAGGAGCTGAACATGAGGCAGAGGAGGTGGTTAGAGTTGATGAAGGACTTTGACATCTCATTGCAGTACCACCCAGGGAAGGCCAACATAGTCGCCGATGCCTTGAGCAGGTATCCGATGGCGATGTACTTGACGACAGATAGATATTTGCTGGCAGATTTGGAAAGCTTGGAGATTGAGGTATTAGTTTCCGGTACTGAGATTCAGATGTGAGGATTGCAGATACAGTCCGAGCTGATGGACAGGATCAGAGCTGCGCAGTATGATGATGAGGCTCTGAGGAGGATCAGGGCACATGTTTGGGCAGGATTGTCGGACGACTTTACTATCGCAGAGGATGGTTCCTTACGGCACGGCACGAGGATGTGTGTGCCGAGCGGGGAGCTGCGCGAGGAGGTTTTACAGGAGGCACACCGCTCTCAGTACTCGATGCATCCCGGTGCCAACAAGATGTATCGAGACTTGAGGGAGCACGTATGGTGGTATGGAATGAAGTGCGAGGTAGCACGCTTCGTATCCCGGTGTCTAGTGTGCCAGCAGGTAAAGACAGACCGGCAGAGGCCAGGTGGTTTGCTTCAACCTTTACCGATCCCAGAGTGGAAGTGGGAGCACGTGACCATGGATTTTGTTTCAGGACTTCCACGTTCTCCAGGAGGGAAGGACGCAATTTGGGTCATCGTGGACAGGTTGACCAAATCAGCCCATTTCTTACCTTTTAAGGTGGGCACGTCGACAGTAAGGCTAGCAGAGATGTACGTGCGACAGATTGTTAGGCTTCATGGAGTTCCTGTGAGCATTGTCTCGGATCGGGATAGTCGTTTCACTTCCCACTTCTGGAGGAGTCTGCAGGCTAGCTTGGGCACTCAGCTCAAGTTCAGTACCGCATATCACCCCCAGACAGACGGGCAGTCTGAACGGACTATTCAGACTCTTGAGGATATGCTACGCACTTGTGTTCTAGATCTCGGAGGTTCTTGGAAGGATCATCTGCACCTGGTAGAGTTCGCTTACAATAACAGCTATCAGGCCAGCATCGAGATATCACCATTTGAGGCTCTTTATGGAAGGAGGCATCGTACACCGTTATCTTGGGACGACGTTGGAGAGAGAGCCTTGCTAGGACCAGAAATGGTCGTGGATGCAGCAAAAAAGGTGAAACTTATCAGAGACAGACTGCGAGTGGCGCAGGACAGACAGCGGTATTGGGCCGACAACCACCGTAGACCCCTTGAGTTTCAGGTATAGATTGTTATTTTCTGGTTTGTGTTGTTTTTTTAGACTGCGTGTTGAGACTGTTTTGTTTTAGGTTGGCGATCTAGTATTCCTACGGATTTCTCCGACGCGTGGCACGATTCGTTTTGGTCGAGGCGGAAAGCTTAGCCCGCGCTACATCGGACCCTTTGGTATTCTTGCGAGGGTAGGTGCAGTGGCGTATAGACTGGACTTACCGTCGGCATTAGAGGGAGTGCATGATGTGTTCCACGTGTCGCAGCTGAGACGGTACATGGCAGACCCTAGTCACGTACTTGACCACTCGGAGATTGAGGTTGGTCCGACGCTCAGCTACCCCGAGCAGCCCGTAGAGATCTTGGACCGCAGAGAGAAGGTGTTGCGGAACCAAACTATTCCTTTGGTTCGTGTTGCATGGAGACATCACTCTCCAGGGGAGTCGACCTGGGAGAGAGAGGACGAAATGCGCGAGCAATACCCGTATCTCTTCTAGACTTGAGGTATATCACTTTCTGATTTTATTTTTGTTCTGTTCAGTCCAAATTTCGAGGACAAAATTTCTTTTAGGAGGGTAGACTTGTCACTACCATATTTCCAGACAAGGGCATTTGGGTAATTTCACTATTTGGAATAATTATGTGTTTAATTAATCTGCTGAGTTTTTAAAACTATTTATTTGATGTTGGTTGTGTTGGGTTAGGTCAAACCCTAGAAGTCAGTATGGCTAACCCTAGTTGAAAATCCAATTCTAGTGAAACCCTAGAATTCAAACTTTAGGTTGGACCTCAAACCCAAAAATTGACTAAACCCTAGTTAATTAGGTTTTTCATGACCTAACCTGGGGGTTTAACCTAAAACTATGCATTAGAAATCCTAACCTAGTTTTAATATAAAAAGGGAACCCTCTCTTCCTTCATGTAGAAAGGAGAAACCCTAGCCTCCATCAAGGAAACCAATTCCCCACCTCCAGATTTCGGAATCCAGACCTAGGATATCCCTTTTCCTCCTCCAAAGCAAAGAGAAGCAAGGGGTTGGGTCAAGAAGCCTTGGAGAAGAAGAACCTCCATTGAAGAAGCTATCTCCCTAGGTAAAACCCTATTTTTATTCATTTTATTTCTGTTTTTTCTGTTGTTCATGCCCATTAGGAAACCCATATGGTGTAGATCTCGAATCCTAGGGATTCTACATGAAAACCTAGGTCGAATTAGGTTTAGGTGTCCCAACATTTGGTTTTCCCCTAATTTTTCGTGAACCCTAACCCTAGGGGTTACATGTAGACAGATTCCCTCATTTGCATATAGATATAATTTTGATTTAGGGTTTTAGTTTTGGGTATTCATGGGATCTTAATGGGAAACCCGATTTCAGCCCTCTAGGTGTTTGTAGAAATGCCCTTAGAGTTTTGCCTAACTAATTCTTCTGATATTGCAAGTTTTAATGTATAAATATATATATACGCACATATATTTGTATATGGATTGAATGAGTTGTGTGTTTTGGGGAGAATGCACTGTGGGATTTTACTGTGCACAGTCAGGGAGGATTCTGTTCATTGTGTTTGTACTGGGTTAGTTCTAAGTGTCTGTGTCTGTGTGTATTCCCAGGCATGTGACTGTGCATGTGTGAGTGTATATCTCTATGAGTGCAGTGAGGAAATTCTGAGAGTGATGGACAGTGAGATAGGGGTTTCATGGCTGTGCTGTGTCACTAATTTGAGTCTGTGTGTCCGGGTATCTGGGAAATGTGTATCAGTAAATTGAAGAGTGATGACTTACCCAGGCTTAGTGTATCAGTATTCAGCACTGTGTGTGTCCTAGGTTAATTCAGATTATAGTTTACCTATGTGTAGCAGTAGTGTGTAGTGATATGCCTGTGTTGATGTGTGGTGACTTGGTTCAGTTCTCAGGTAGCAGTTTTGGGAGAAGGGGGGAATTATGTATCAGTAAATGCCAATGTGTGTGTAGTGCTTTGTATTCAGTGAGTGATTTTAGAAGTTATGTATCAGTGCCTATGAGTTCAGTGGGGGATTGTGAGTGCCTGTGGTGTCTGGGTTCTTCAGTAGCTGTGTGCCACTTATGTATCAGTATGTGAGTACCAGGGTATCAGTGTGTATTTTGTGTATAGGGTTTTATTTGGCTGTGTATCAGTGAACTGTGAGTAGTATGTCAGTGTGTTAGTTCTAGAGGGATGATGTGTGAGTTCCTGAGTTTCCAGTTAGAGATATTGGAGTATCAGACTGTGTCAACTTATGTCAGAAACCTGTGTGTGTGTGTGTCCCTGTTATTGAGAGTCAAAACCTGTGCCTACCTGAGTGTACCTATGTAAATCTGTATGTGTTGTGTGCAGTAAGTTAGGTGTAGTTCAGTAGCTAGTTAAGTCTTCCTGTGTGTGTGTGCAGGATTAAGAAACCTGTGTGTGTTGTGTCTGAATTATCTGTGCATTGAGGTGAGTTAGGAATTAGTGTGTAGGAGTGATTTACCTGTGTACAGGATGTGTACCAGTGTCACATGAGCAATATGCTGTGTGAGTGCAGCTGTGCAAATTAGAGTATCTGGGTGAACAGAGAGTGTGTACCTGTGTATGTATCTGTGTGTATCCTAGAACCTAGTCCCTGTGTGAGTATGAGTGAGGAAGAGAGAGAGCAGTATGGCAGTGTATAAATTTCTGTGTGTATTCAGTATTTTCAGTCAGTGGGTACTGTGTGATTTATTTTAGAACCCAGTATGAATTCTGTATAGGTGGTACCAGTTTGTACAGTGTGGGTTATTAGGTGTTGTGTGTCTCAGTGTATCAGACACTGTGGTTTGACTGTGCAGTGAGCTGTGTTGGGGGAAAGTTCAGTGAGTCTCCTACCTATGTATTAGATACCTGTGTTTCTTTGTTTATCAGTGTGTTAATGTGCCTGGGAGTATAAACCAGTGTGTATATTCCTGTGTGTGTGTGCCTATGTAGGTGTCTGTGTGTGTGTATGTGCCTGTAGGTGTTGGGGTGGGTGTAAATGCTGTGTTGGGAGTAGCAGTGTTTGTCTATATATGAACCTATGTATCTGTGGTTATGGGTAAGGTAAGTAGGGTACTTGAGTTAAGAGATAAGGTTAGTATGGGTAAGGGTCATGGTTCAAGTAATATTAGCTATAATTAAGATAGTATCTTTATACTTAGGAATATGGGTTATATAAACTACTAGTGTCTAATATAGCTATATTAAGACTAGTAGTAGATTAAAAGACTTCGTATAACAAGGTATTTACCTAGTTGGACTTAGCCATAGCCTAGAAACACTATACCTAGCTAGTTCATTGTTTACCTTTCTAAATTACTAATTAACTTTAATATTGATATTTAGGACTTTGTGACTCTATCTTGGACATCGATCCTCGCACCTTGCTCAGGACCACAGGCGAGTACATTCTCTGACAGTTTTTATTGTTGATTATTTCTATAATTCAGTTGTATTACATACTTGATTCCGACACTATGGATACACGGGTTAGCACCCTAGATCCCTATCATGAGGAGTCGTGATTGGAATTCATCGTGCTAGCTGGGGGATGGAGAACTATTAGTAGATTATGTGATCATATCCAAATATTTACATGCATCATAGCTCACCCCACTTCTCACGTCGGGTGCAGCCTGACCATTTACATGCATCATAGCTGTTATATATGATTAGCCTGACCACTACATGCATCATAGCTAACCATATGGTTAGCCTGACCTACAAGAATCATAGCTAATCATATATAACCAGCCTGATCTAGTCCCAAGCCGATCACATAATAAATTGATATTTCAAACACGTAGCTAGATGTCTATTTTATTCAGATTCACTTGTTCTAGCATTCACTGTTTATTGTTCATTGCTAGATGGTCTATTGTCTATTTTATTTCTCCAGTACTTTACATTTCCTGTATTTTTTCTCATCTTGTATTCTTACACTGTTTATAGTTTTTGTCAATTTAATGAAACTGCTGTTAGTGCTTGTGCTTCGCTCCAATCCTGACTGGATAACATTTTTCAGAGGACCTGGAGAACTTGTGCCCCACTCATTACGGCCCAGGTTTAGAGGGAGATTTTACTCCGAAAATCCCAGAGGAGTTGCCAATCCTAGAGGAGACCTTCCTTGCCAATTCTTAGATTATTTTTCTGTATTTATTGTTCTAGACTGAGACTGAGTTGTATTTATTATTTTGTGACTTTGTGAGGTCATCTAGACCCAAGATTGAGTTGGACTTATTGTGGTTGGTTTATATTGGAACTCTTTTCCATTCTCTTCGTGCCATTATTTCTTATAGCTTGTGATTGAGTATATTTATAGAACTGTGGATTATTATCATTGTCCTCCGTATGGAGTTGAGACGTTTGACAGGATATATGTTATGTCGAGACCTAGACAGCGTTCTACCGCCGATGCTGCGGCGTAGGCTGGACGTACCCACGACTCATGCCCAAATTTCGGGTGCGGGTCGTGACAGGTGGGGCAAGAATGCTCGATTCTCTCGTCATACCTACCTGGTGTCTGCATTGGTCACGGACAACCTGTTGTACATAGGGTTTCATTTCCTCGAAGGGGATATGCTCCGGGGCACAGGACCGTTCGGCTATGGAGGAAACAAATGGTAACGTGCCTTGGGCGCGGTATCGACAGTTTGATGCGTCTAGTTGGGCTGGCTACTCAATGCTGGATCAAGTAGAACTATTGTTGATCAGTCCTTTATGGCTTGGCCAGTGACTTCATATAGATAAGAGTTGGTTTGTTTTGCTTTGATTTGGTTTGTGCCTTTTGCGTAGGTGCCGGCCACCTTGCCTCGGCAATAGTGTGCATTTTCGATGATAGGAATATTAAGGCTTGGATTGTGGCATCGTTTGAGGATGGATATTGAGGCTTGGATGATGATTCGATAGGTTCTCGTGTTGCTTGGGTTTGAGTATGATGGTTTGCATGCTAGTTTCCTTTTGAGTTGGATATATTTACTTGTATATTAGCTTGTGTTGAATGCTTACATGTTTAACCTGCTTTACAATTTTTCTTAACATGTCATATCTCTGGCATGAAATGAATCTAGGATTCAAGTAGAAAGATCCCTATATAAATGTTTGCATTCACTATTTCTACTTAGTGTCGGTATAGACGAGTGGGTTACCCGCTCACCAGTATGGCTGTGTTACGACCTATATTTATGGGCATTATTTCAGGTACATAGGTGTAGTGGCGCTGCTTGGATATACGGGACATGATGTATGAACGGTAAGTACCTTTGTGGGCAAGAGAAAGAGCAAGAGTGTTGCATCGCCTTTGTGGCATTCTCCTTTGTGGCATTTTCATTGGACCCTATCGAGAGCTTCGTTTTGTATGCTCTGATGTGTGCTTGGCACATAATACTTGATATACAGGACATGATGTATGAACGGTAAGTACCTTTGTGGGCAAGAGAAAGAGCAAGAGTGTCGCATCGCCTGGCATTCTCCTTTGTGGCATTTTTATTAGACCCTATCGAGAGCTTCGTTGTGTATGCTCTGATGTGTGCTTGGCACATAATACTTGACTTTTGCTGCAATTTGGTCATTTCGATGATAACTTTGATGTTTGACAACATCGCCTTGTGCGAGCGCAACTCTAGGCTTGTACGGCATCACGTCCTGATGAGAACGATTATCCCGTGGGAGCGCTGCAACGCAGTGATTCACGTTCAGCGAGGACGATCGAGCTTGCAGGAGATTGGGGTGTGACATATTGGTATCAGAGTGCCCGGTTCATTTTCTCAAACTTTGTCCTTTGGTTCATCACAAACTCTAAATAGCTTTCGCGTGTCGTTTAGCTCTTGGCTCTACTCGGTGCCGTATTGGATGTTTCATGTAATAAGTCTACATATTTGCTGGTTGTGGGTGCATGTTATTTTTCGTTGGGTTACTTTCGTTGGTTTTCGGTAGATCGTTTAGCATCGTTTGGCGTTATTGCATTCGTGCAACAAGTTGTGTGGAGTTATTGTATTTGTGCAACAAGTTAAGAGGTGTCGTTGCGTTGGTTTGGCTTATCATTTATGAGATTCTGGTTGCATCAGTGGAGCAGTTGGTTGGCAGACGAGATTGATTATATGGCATATTGTGAGTAGAAGCATCGGATAAGAATGGATCATTGCACGAGTTACTTGAGTAGCGAATGTGTTGGATGGAAGTTAGATTTTTGGCTGGGTATATCATATAGAGCATTAGCTGAGCAGGTTTGAGTTGGCTTGGGGATATTAGGATAGCGTTGCATGAGTTGCTCATACAGCAAAGTTGAGGAACGGTTGGGTATTGGGTTAGATTACTTGGAAGAGATCGTTGTACGGGTTGCTCGTGTAGCAAAAATATCGGACGGTTTAAGAATAGTTGGAAGTATTGAGAATGGAACATGGCACAAGTTGCATCTAGCGAGATTGATAGAAGAGTTAGATAGTTCATGCATTGGCTGAGTTTCGTGTTAGACTTGAGTTGGGGATGGCAGGATCACACATAAGGGATGGTTCAAACGGATCTTGGATCAGTGCAAAGTAGGGTGACGTGAGGAGTGACTTGATTCTGAGTGGTATATGGTATAATACATAGTTAAGTGGCATTGGAATATGTTGGATAGACCTCAAAGAAATTGCCTCAATGGACAAGGGTAACAGAAATATAAGTTGGTTAGTGCACATCGACTGAGTTAGGAAATGGAACATGGAGCAAGCGAATGTTGAGTTGCGATCGACAGGATCACCCCGGAATAAGTCAGTTTGGAATAGACGTTCGTCGACATAGAGTAAGCGCTAGAGCGACTCTATTTCCAAGTGGTATATGGTGCTATAGAATTTGACTCAGGTATTCTTTGATACATTAGACTTGAAAAATCAAGAACGGACTTGTGAAATGGAAGTATCGTTGGACTTGAGAGATGGACAAGATCGGAACAAGCAATGAAATGAGTGTTTGGAATTTGAAGGATTGATATGGACCAAGTATTAGAAACAGTTGAGATCGATCAGATAGAAAGCTGAATATCAGAGTTTGCTTGCACAATTTGAAAGTTCGGTGGAGCATTCATGGATACAAAGGAAGATTTGAGCATTAGGAACAAGCAGTTGGGGTACGCTTGAGCGAGCGATGGATGAATTGTAGGATAGCGAGCACAGACTACAAATTATGAAAATACATTAGAACTATTGGTTGAGCAATGAAACACGATCTGGTTTGGAGGGGCAATGCGATGGATCCGTACGGACTTGAAGAATTTTGGATATTGGCACTCGAGAAGTTGGACTCATGGTTTAGCGAAAGTGAAATTTGGCAAAATGGTGCAACGATGGTATATAAATTCTCCGAAAGACATAAACTGGCATGAGGCAAGTCTAGTTGATGTTAAGTCAGATTGGAAGTTAACACGTACAATATTCAGACGGATTGAGGTAACAAGTAAAGGCAATATAGATTTAAGATTTATGTTGGAACTTGTGCACGAGTCATTGGGAGTGTATGGACTAATCAGAACATAGAGAAACCAAGACGGACTAAGAAATGGAACAATAGTTATGGCAGATGGACTTTTGAAGATAGCTAAACAAAAGAGCAACGTTGGAGCAAAATACTGTGCTGCTCGAGCAAGTTGGACGTGCACTGTGAAGCATGGCATACGGATAAGAAATTGGTGCAAGTCTTTGGTTTTGGGAATCATTGTAAGTGTTAGTGCGAGAAGTCGAACATGACAGTTCATAAAATTTGATGGATTCAGGACAGAACGACGGATTGATGGAAGACGATTTCAACGAGCGCAGTTCTCGATTTGTGGTTTGGATAGATAGTAAGACTCATGGTGGTTAAGCGGTGTTTGGTTGACGGATTCGTCAAAGGTAGTGCATGAAGTTCTCAGAGTCAGAAGTTTGTTCAGATGGAATGGTTGGATTATGGCTCAAATTTGCAGATGAGATATAGTATGGTTCGTAATAAATGTCCATCGTGATGACTTACCATTATCGAGCGTAGCTTCGTAAGAGCTGACCCTAGTGACTTGTCTGCCAAATCAAAGATAAATATTGTAGACCCATAGAACGACCCTTACGGCGGCATATTTGAGAATGCGTCAATGATGGATGTAAGTAGTGTGTGTTGGAGATTGGCCTTAGTGACTGAGTGTTGAATTTGAGAGATCCTTGGGATAGCCTTAGCTGAAGATGCAGCCGGAAGATCGAAGCGATGGTGAAAATAACCTAAGTAAACTTATGAGATTCGGAGTCGCAGATTTTAAAGATAGCATCTCCTCTGACTCGTCGTGTCCTGGAAAGGAATAACATTCATATTAAAGGAAGAAAATTCTTGTGTAAACTCTCCTGATCACGACTTCATTTTCTGGTTCTACCATATTTAATTAAGTCTCGAGAATTACAGATTTATCTTCCATTTTTATCTTAGAAAAATAAAATAATTTTAATTTACTTTACATCCTGTCAAGTTGAAAATTGTATGATTATACGATTTAAGCTATTAATAATTAATCATGTGTGTTTAGAATATACTTATCTTTTACCTTAGAGTTTTATTAATTTTTTTCCTATTCAATATGTCACATGACTCGCATTGCATTTACATTCATATATTTTAATTCAATAATAGAAAGAAAAAAAAAAGAAAAAAGAAAAAAAAGAGAGGAAGAATAGGGCAGACGAGCGGAATGCTTGCTTGGTTGGATAGAACAGCCAACACAGAGTGCACAGTGTGCACTAATCTCATAAAATGACAGGAACAATATTTGATATTGGAAGGAAGAAGGGTAATCATTCGGTGGAGCTTCAGCTCAAGCTAGGCTCAATTTTATATGGAGGGGTGGGTAGGCTTAGGCCTTTCACAAGGGTCACTATCACTTGGGACTCCTCACAACAAATCAATGCAAGTCATTTAAAAGCAAATGATAAAAGAAAAGGAGACTTGTAGCATACTCATTAGATCAGGTCCTGTTACAGTGTCACCTCACTCTCACTCTCACTCTCACTCCCACCAAGACCAAGAGGCACAGTATTTAGCTTAGGCCTGTCACTATGCAGCAGCTCCAGACCTTTCCAGAGGAGAGGTGAGCTCATAGGCGGGCTGGTTAGGTGTAGTAGGCCTGTCCAGCAATTCGCAGAGATCCCGGTCATCTCACAGGGGTAACTAAAGGGTCAGTTCGACAGCCTACAATCCCTACAGTATTAAAAAAACGGAAATTTTAATACAGAACATTCGATTTTATATAAATTTTATGTAAAATATTGAAATTTAAAAAATTATAAAAAAATCAAAACGTTCAAGAAAAAATATGTTATACTTTTTAATATTATAATTTTATCATTCGTTTTCTCTATGTTAAGAAAAGTTTAACAAAAATAAAAAATAAATACAAAATGTCCTTAGGAAACGCTACTGTTTTTATTATTATCATTTTAAACGGCCTCTCTCACATCTCTGTGGTCTCTCTCACTCTCTCTTCTCTCTCTCATGTCTCTCTCTCACTCTTTTGTTCTCTGGTCTCTGTCTCATCTCTCTCTTCTCTCTCTCTCTCTCTCTCTCTCTCACTCACTTTCTCACTCTTTTTTTTTTCTCACATCTCTTTATTAAATTTAAAAAATTTAATAAATAAAAAATTGTAAATTTTTTTTTTTACTTTTGTTTACTACAGAGCTTTTGTTTACTATAGAGTTTTGAAAAAATATTTAGATCATTTTTAGAGAATTACAATTTTATTTTTTTTACAGGGACAATATTCTGATTTTTTTAGATAAATAAAATTATATAGATAGAAAAAAGAGAAATAAAATTATACAGAAAAGAAGAGGATTATTTGATTTACTCTATAAGATTTTATGTGTTTCGATCTGTGTTTACTGACATAAAAAAAAAATTAACTTCTTATTGGTTAGAAATTTATTGAAATCGATAATTATTATGGTCTCCTTAATATTATAAATTGGTTCTATCTAATATTACAAATGTCTCTTATATTGTATTGGTTATTTAATTAAGATTTTTAAAAAAATACATTATTCACTTAAGATTTTAAATTTTTTTAAATAATTGAAATTTTTTCTTAACGAATATCACAGGACTTTATTTGTATAAAGATTTCAATAAAATTTTTCAGATTTTATGAAATCGATTGAGTTATTAAAATTTTCTTAATGAATCTTACAGACTTTATTTGTATAAATATTTCAATAAAATCTTATGGATTAAAAATTGGACATAGGGGACGCGTGTGCTAAAAAAATATTGCACACGGAACACGTGTACCATGACACTAGTTGTATTTTCTAGTTTAGAAGTACATTTTCTAGTTTTTAACATTATATTTCTATCATTCATTTTTCCTACGTTAACAGACGCTTAACGAAAAAAAAATATAAAACGATCTTAGGAAGAATATTTTCTCTTGAGAAAATGTTTCTATTTTTTATTATTAATTAATAAAATCAAAAATAGTTTAGAAAGAAAGAGAGTGAGAGAGAAAAAGCAGACAAAGAGGAGAGAGAGACGAGAGAGGAGAGAGAGAGACCAGAGAGTGAGATCGAGACCAGACAGTGAGAGAGAGGAGAGAGAGACCAGAGAGTGAGAGAGATCAGAGAGAGAAACGTGGAAGAGATAAAAATAATAATAATAATTAGAAATGATTTTTTTTGTTATTAATAGAGAGAAAATAAACTATAAGAATATAATATTATTAAATATAAAATATTTTTTTAAAGAACGTTTTGATATTTTTTTCTTTAATTTTTTAAATATTGATATTTTAGATAAAATTTATATAAATTTATACGTTCTGGATGAAAATTTTTGTTTAAAAATAATTAAAAAGTCATAGAACGGTCTAAAAGTTGTTGAGACCGTAAATTGTGTTGGGAAGAAGTTTGTTAACAACAAGTAAAATATTGCTACAATTTAGAACAATAGTATGTAAAAGTTATTAGTATTTCATAACAGTACTACTTTTGACCAAATCTTTGTAACAGTACTGTGATCAAATATTACAATATAGCATGAAGCAAAAGTGCCAAGCAATATGATCATCTCTCTTTCAATTAAGTAATTCTTATCTTCAAATAAAGTATTATTTATTATCATAAATATATTATTTCGAAAAACAGATTTTATAAATCTATATGTAATAAATATGTTTTTTTTGTCATATAAATATACATTATGTATTATACCATAATATTCTAAGGATAAAAATATTCTAATGTCTAATAGAATTTTTTGGATATGATATCTTCTAAGTCTACATGTTTTGCTAGTATAAAGTGTGTATTCTGCAGATATTCCTTCTTTTCGAGGTAATATTGTATTATCATTTAATAATGTCATTCTAATTTGATTATGAGAAGATTATCTACCTACACTCCACTGAGAAAAGAAGACATGACGTTTAACCACCTACCTTCGAGGTGTCGGTTGCCCAACCGGATACTTTGGGTCACCCTTGGCCATTTGTGTTGTATAAATAAGACCTTCCTATGCATGTTGAGGTATCGAAGTTTATGAGTGTAACAACCCGCTCCGCTCAACCCGGAGGACCGATTCAAACGACACAGGTGTAGAGAACCAAACTGCTTTGCTCAGCGATATGGTTCGTTCGATGCAAAGGCATTCATACTGGGATCTTCAAATGGAGCCAAACTTAGACTTCCAGAGACACGCTCGGAGCCTCGCTCGACCGATGCGATACATCGCTAAGGTGGGTGGATCCCGGTGAACCTGCCTCTACTTAGCTGCACACTAATAAAATAAATGCTACATGCTAGTTTTCAGGTGATAACCTTTGTATGCTAATAAAAGAGATGAACGCACATAGCTAAGGGGATAACCCCGCCTTATCGTTTTATAGAACATGGAGATCTTACTTGCTATTTGCGTTATTGGGCTTGTTGAGTCGTAAGGTGGTAGCTTCTTATATATGCATAAAAAGTAGTTTTGATTTCATGCAGTGGCACCGCACAGAATGGGACAAGGGATAGAGTAAAATCATGTTGCATTCATAAGACGAGGAAGACTATCCCGTAGTCGTTCCGAGTCAGGAGATGGAAAGAAAAGAAAGTACTCGGGATATGCAGATCACCGAGGCAGTCCCTAATAAGGGAGCCGCGTAAAAAAGAAAGATCCGAGTGTAGTCCTCGGCAAATATCAAACCGAGTTGTTCCTCGGTTAGGATTGGAAGTGAGAGAGTAGTTGCATGGTCACGGATAACTGGTTTCGCACCAGATAGAGAGAGTCCTCAACACGATTGCTGAGGCATCCGAATCGTGTTGGCCCCGGAGAACAGAGAAAGTGCCAGTGTAGTCCTGGTAATACGCTAGCTGATGACTAGCGGGCGAGAGCGGGACATCCAGCAAGGCTTGCTACCGACCTAGATGGGCGCCGACTCGTTAGACGGTAGGGGTAGCCCAGCAAGGCTAGCAACCGAGCTGGGTGGTCAGCCGTCCATCACAAATCTTGTCCAATATAGCTAACAGAGCCAGTGACCTTCATATAGATAAGTCATGTTTGCATAGCGGCCATCCGCATTCAGTAAAGGAGTAGTGTAAAGGAGTGTAATTACACAATATTTGCATATTCAGAATGGATGCACGGTAACGGACATAGTTCGAGTAGAATGGGTATGTGACAAGGACACAATATAACACTTGGACTTTATATATGTTCTTTGTTCTTGAGTATACCATTGTTTATAATGTTGCATATGACAGGGAAGGTCGAAGGGTAAGGAATGGTAAGACGAACTCAGTTGTACATTATTATGATACTGTTATGCAGACACGGATATTGCTTTCATTATATTGCCATAAAACTGATTCTAAGGTAAAGACTAGAAAGACAACAAAAATCTGTCGGTGCACATAACTAATGAATATGCTTGTTTTATGGCGTGGGCGAGAGGCCTCTCCACCAGTGCATTCTATGTACTAATACCCAACCAGATTGCATGCAGGGTGCAGGGGGGACTTGTACGGATTCAGATTCGCTTAACGTAATTGGGGCGTCGGACTTCACTTGGCATCTTGGAGCGTGGCGTGCGAACCTGGAGCTCACTTATTTAAGACATAATATATGGGAACATTATCATCATCCAGTGTGTTTGACTCAGTTGTAAGCCTAAGGGAATATTCAGTATATATATAGAGAGGGAGAGAGAATGCACGAGCGACTTGAAATCTCGGCCTAGCGCCGTTTGTAATCTTTTCTTCATATCAATAAAGAGCGTGTTTTGGATTCAATATTGAGTTTCTTTTATGTTTCTGCTATGTCAACTCTGCGAACTAGTTATCAACGGCCGTTTCAATATTTGCCTCGTGCGGACGCAACTCCAGGCTCGCACGACATCGTGTCCCGATGAAAACAATCGTCCTGCGGGAGCGCTGGCGCTGTGATTCGCGCCTAGCGGGGACGGTCGATTCCTGCGGAAGATCGGGGCGTGACATATTGGTATCAGAGCACGGCTTTACATCTTTGGAATTCATATCTATTCTCTTAGTTTTGAACTTGTGTAATAAAAAAGTGATAGATGCTCTCTCTCCGTGTTTCGATGAATATTCCATACAATAAGTCTAAATATTTTCGAAAAGTGCGTGTGAATGGTATGACGGTTTGGACGGGATTATGACGCATTGGACTTTGTGCCAACCTGTGTAAGACCTCTTGGGAATAGACTCGTATTAGAATCGAAAAGTTATATCTGAACACAAATGCCTATACGAAAACACCAAGCGAGTTAGTATGCGAGATAGAATATCGCTCGGACAGTTGCTTGTGCACCCAGCTTTTTGGCTGAGTTGTGTTGAGTATCGTGCGCCAAGACCCTTGGTGTTAGTGAGTTGTAAACGAGATTTGGGGTATCGTTCGAGATAAGAATAAAGTCGAACTTAGAATTGGAAGTCGATAGAGACGTTATCTAAGTACCGCTACGGCGAGTAATGGGAATTGTGATGGATTTTCAGATGTAGTTCGGACGGTTATTTGTAACGATAAGTTATGATTTAAAATATAGTTTGTATGGAGGACTATCGATAGAAGTGCATGCGAGACTAAGATCATTAAGGCAGCGAATAGGGATCGTACTAGAGTTCCGAGGAACGAATTGGGTATACGGGTGAATGAGGCGAACACAATTCAGGAGTTAATAGAATGACTCGATTCCTGAGTGGTGTATACGATAGGTCCCAGGTTCGAATATGCAAATTGAGGATAGAATGAGTTATATAGATTCATAGAGTATAGCTCGAACCTTGAGTGGTGTATTGGTTGGCCTAGAAGTCTTCAGACGAATCGTGGATGTTGGGGTATTAAAAGAGTCTAGCAACAAGCGACGAGATTGTATAAAAAGCCTTAATATAAATAAGCGATGCCTAGCAATTAAGCAAACTCGAAGGAAGCAAGAAGGATTTGATAAGAACGAGTTAGAATGATTTGAACAAGGGGTAAGGCTTACATTGGATAGAAATTCAGAGTACTTGGAATTGATATCATAGTCGGGAAAAACTCAGTGGATCGTACGAGTGATTTTGAATTGAAACAAACGAATTAAAACTTGAGTTGAGATGGAATAATCAGGATGCGATTGGAGTTAGTGCAATTGGAAATAAAAATAGCGCAAACGAATGATAGCGTGCACGAAAAATTTAAATTTGAGTAGGATATCGCTCGATAGTGTCGGTTGGAGTATGAATGCTATAGTTTCAGATTTGGGAGACCTTAGATAATATCGATAGTTGAAAGATAGCATGGATTGATGCAAGTAGCAAAATTGTGGTTCAGAGACTGAGATAGACAATTATGGATTTGATCTTAGAGTTTCGAAGAATGATCTTGAATCAAGTTCGAAAAGATAATATTCAAAATCAGTCCCAGCGAGAACGATTATCCTACGGGAGCGCCTTCATGGTGATCTCATGTACGGCGGGGATAATCGAACTCAAGGGAACATGTTCGATGATTATTCCAAACGAACTCGATCAATGGAACGTATCAAAATGGGATAAACTTGGGTTTGGGACTTGAACTTACATGGTTGAGGAATGCCATAAGTAGACTATGAAATAATAAAAACAGGTAACATTAAAGTTGGACAATTTGACTAGATAAATTTTGATTTTGGCAAGAATGGTTGTTAAAATAGAACGTGACTTGAGGGATTAAGGTACAACTTGGGATAAAACGAAAAGTGACGATAAGGTGTCTATTCGTTCGATGATAACCATAATGTTTGGCCTTCTTGTCTTGTGCGAGTGCAACTCCATACTCGCACATACGTCACATCCAGATTAGGATAGTCATTCCGTGGGAGCGTTCGCATGGTAATTTTACGTCCGACGGGGATGATTGAACTTGCGGGAGGCCGGAGCATAACAGTTTAAGGATTATTTTGACTTGTGGTTCAACACGATAAGATGAGTTTCAAGATATAAGTGAATCGAAGGATTTTGGGGAGGAGTTAGTCTAGAACATGAAGTGAGATGCTCGATGGATTAGTGAACGAATACGTGAATTATGTTGTACGACTTTGAAATCGTGATTGAACCGGAGAGATAGAAATTTAATCATGACTTGGTGGTTTAGACTTAGAAAAAGATTGGATATATGGATTCTATCAGGGGTCTAAGAAGATAGACGATGCAAATCGTTAGGTTGGATATGCGACGTGGACGTATCGTGGGTTCGTTTAAACGAACGAGTGGATGCGATAGGATGATCTATGCTCGATATTTAGAAATTTGAGTGAAAATGAGCTTGGGTAGAATATCCCGTGCGAAAGAAAAATGGTCTAACCTTAGGGTATTTGGGGCGAGCTTCGTACAATGTGATCGAACGATGAGTCGCAAATATGAACTGTACCTATGACCTAGTGAGCTGACCTAGTGGCTAGGCAGACAACCCTATGCCTTGAATTAAACTGGAGTGGCTGACATCAGAGTATCGTTCGGGAAGAATGATAGAACTGGGACAACGAGACTTAGAGTTAGGACTTGGAATTGGGAATATATACTAGCGACGTTCGCGTTGAAACAGACGCATTGAGAAATAGGACTTGGATGATATTTGATTCGGTTGGATAGGTTATGCGATGGTGAGGAATAAGACGATATTAGAAAATTGTTGGACGAAACCCTTATGATTTGGAATTGGTGATATTCGAGATAAGTTGGCATAATAAATTAGATCATTGCTTGGAAGATGTGCGTTGCTAGTAATGTAATACTTGGATTTGGGTAAGAATGGAGTAGACGAAACTAAGCGAACCAGAGTTCGGTTATTCGATTAGCAAGACGATCGACGATTAGAAAGAATTTTCACGAGTAGCTTGTCCGACTTAGCTATCACTAAGCTTGGTTGAAATACACATATTTGTGGGATACCTTGAATATGGGTACGATCCAGACTTAGCGATATGCATGACTCGAATGCAGCTGCAAAGGAAAATGTTCAGATTTGCATGGACAAGCACGGAGATTAAAATAAGTTAGCCTCAACCTAGACTTTTATAAAGGAAAGATTGTAACGTTCTCCGTGCAACCGGGATAGTTCTGTGCTAAGGAGCAGTAAGGAACCTAGCCAGGAACCCAATGGTTGAATTATAGAGTTATTTGATAAAGTGGTTAGGCACACATGTGTAAAATGAAATGAGAAAACCAATAGGAAGTTAAGTTCGATTGGACCTAAGATATGAAAGATTAGAACGTACCCCGAGTGGGCAATTTAGCTCTGCGCTAAGGCGCGATAGGTACTAAGTCAGAAAGCGTAGGCAAATTTATACGATGACTTGGGGCGGTAGTAAATTTACTTAGCGAGAATGGACGGTGACTTGGAGAGATATTGATGCAAAACGAGATTGGAAAGTTAGCTGAGATTCAAGACTTTGGGTTTAGGCGTAACGATGGGTTTCGATAGGCGACATCAAGTAATCGGTCGGTTGCATTGGATCCGTATGGATGGAATATAACATTTGGGCAAGTCCACAAAGCCAGAGTTTCTAGTGCGCATTGAGTTATAGAATAACTCGTGTTTGAGTAATACAGCCCTGCGCCAGGCCCGATAGAGTTTTGAGTCAGAGAGTGTAACGATTAAGTTGAGTATAGTTCGATGCCCTTTGAACGATAGAGTCGTTCGATGAGGATTGGCTAAACATGTGCGTAACGTATGGTGAGAAAATAAATGAAAGCGTTGTTGAAACAGTCCTTGGAAATATACGAAAAGTATATAGGTAGTTTAGAAGTAGTGCAATTATACGAGTTCGCTCAGGAAGTCTCGAGGACGAGACTTGTTTTGAGTGGTGTATAATGTAACGACCCGCTCCGCTCAACCCGGAGGGCCGATTCAAATGGCACAGGTGTAGAGAACCAAACTATTTTGCTCAGCGAGATGGCTCATTCGATGCAAAGGCATTCATACAGGAATCTTCAAATGGGGCCAAACTTAGACTTTCAAAGACGCACTCGGAGCCTCGCTCGACCGATGCAATACATCGCTAAGGTGGATGGACCCCAGTGAACCTGTCTCTACTTAGCTGCACACTAATAAAATGAATGCTACATGCTAGTTTTCAGGTAATAACCTTTGTATGCTAATAAAAGATATGAACGCACATAGCTAAGGGGATAACCCCGTCTTATCATTTTAAACATGGATATCTTACTTGCTATTTGCGTAATTGGGCTTGTTGAGTCGTAAGGTGGTAGCTTCTTATATATGCATAAAAAGTAGTTTTGTTTTCATGTTGTGGCACCGCACAGAATGGGACAAGGGATAGAGTAAAATTGTGTTGAATTCATAAGACGAGAAAGACTATCCAGTAGTCGTTCCGAGTCAGGAGATGGAAAGAAAAGAAAGTACTCGGGATATGCAGATCACCGAGGTAGTCCCTAATAAGGGAGCTGCGTAAAAAAGAAAGATCCAAATGTAGTCCTCGGCAAATATCAAACCGAGTTATTTTTTGGTTAGGATTGGAAGTGGGAGAGTAGTTGCATGGTCACGGACAACTGGTTTTGTACCAGGTAGAGAGAGTCCTCGACACGATTGCTGAGGCATCCGAATCGTGTCAGCCCGGGAGGACAGAGAAAGTGCCAGTGTAGTCCTGGTAATACACTGGCTGATGACTAGTGGGCGAGAGCGGGACATCCAGCAAGGCTTTCTACCGACCTGGATAGGCGCTAACTCGTTAGACGGTAGGGGTAGCCGAGCAAGGCTAGCAACCGAGCTGGAAGGTCAGTCGTCCATCATAGATCTTGTCCAATATGGCTAACAGCGCCAGTGACCTTCATATAGATAAGTCATGTTTGCATAGCGGCCATCCACGTTCAGTAAAGGAGTAGTGTAAAGGAGTGTAATTACATGACATTTGTATATTCAGAATGGATGCACGGTAACGGACATAGTTCGAGTAGAATGGGGCTGTGGCAAGGACACGATATAACACTTGGACTTTATATATGTTCTTTGTTATTCAGTATACCATTGTTTATATTGTTGCATATGACAGGGAAGGCCGAGTGGTAAAGAATGGTAAGACGAACTCAGTTGTTCATTATTATGACACTGTTGATCAGACACGAATATTGCTTTTATTATATTGCCATAAAACTGATTCTAAGGTAATGACTAGAAAGACAACAAAAATCAGTCGGTGCACATAACTAATAAACATGCTTATTTTGTGGCGTGGGCGAGAGGCCTCCCCAACAGTGCATTCTATGTACTGATACCCAACCAGATTGCATGCAGGGTGCAGGGGGGACTCGTACGGATTTAGATTCGCTTAACACAATTGGGGCACCGGACTTCACTTGGCATCTTGGAGCGTGGCGTGCGGACCTGAAGCTCACTTATATAAGACATAATATATGGGCATTATCATAATCCAGTGTATTTGACTCAGTTGTAAGCCTAAGGGCATATTCAGTATAGAGAGAAAGAGAGAGAGCACGAGTGACTTGAAATCTCGGCCTAGCACCGTTTGTAATCTTTTCTTCATATCAATAAAGAGTGTGTTTTGGATTCAATATTGTGTTTATTTTATGTTTTCGCTATGTCAACTCTGCGAACTAGTTATCAACGGCCGTTTCGGTATTTTCCTCGCACGGGCACAACTCCAGGCTCGCGCGGCATCGCATTCCGATGGAAACGATCGTTCTGTGGGAGCGTTGGTCCGGTGATTCGCACCTAGCGGGGACGGCCGATTCCTGCGGAAGATCGGGGTATGACAGTGAGTACTTGGTGTTCTTGTAATCTTTGAGTGTTCTTGTGCTCTCTTTCCCCCCCTCTCGTGTACTCTTCTTCCTCTTCTTGTAAAAATTCTTGTGTGCTTGTAAATTGGATATTATGGATACATAATATATCTTTACATGCTACAAAAAACATATTTATTACCTATGGATTTATAGAACTTGTTTTTTGAAATAATATATCCAGACCTTTGTATAATCAATAAGAGATAGATTTTTCACCACGTTGTGCTGTGTGGGTAAATTGTGGTGCTAAAAAAACAGAAAAATGAACTCAAGGGATGGAGATTCTGTTTTTCACCTTGTGGTTGACAGAAACCTGTCGTCCCATGAAATCGATTAAATTTTTTGTTTATCCATTTTAGATAACTTCTGGGCAGGAATATTGAATGCCAAACACAAATAAATTGTTGCTTATACCTCTAAATTTTTTACAAAGACCCATATTAAATATGCTACTTATGATAAATAATTACTAGTGGTTAAACTTGGTATTAAAAGTTTAAAAAATTATATTCTATATAGACACTTCGTGATCGAAACTGACAATAAATCGGTATCAAAATTTATGAAGAAGAAAACTATTAATAACTCCGAAGAAAACCTTCGGAGAATTAGAATAGACATATATCTCAAGATATTTAATTATGATGTTAATTATATTTTAGGATATACTAACTTTCTTGCGGATACATGCCTAGTTATGATCAATGGAAGACGAGAATTTTTATAAAAAATTCAATGGTCTCTTTCAAGAAATGGTATGCTAGGTTAAACCAACCTATGCAGTGGGGGTACTGTGACAAGCCACAAAATTTATTTTCAAATCGAACAAAAGGCATAAAATTAAGAAAATAATAGAAATATATCTAAGCTATATAAGAAATATATTCAAGGACAACTTTACACATAATGTAAATTGGTATCGAATAATCTCACAAGTTTTTTTTGGAGTAATGGCATTAAAACTTCGATGCCTCAACGTGCATACAAATGTCTTATTTATACAACACAAGGGCCAAGTGTGACCCAAAGTATCCGGTTGGGCTACCAGCACCTCGAAGGTAGGTGGTTAAACGTCATGTCTTCCAATAATAGAAAAAATTTACCTAAACAACATATAAATTCTCCTAGATCAAAATCATCTGAAGGTTATTATAAATTAAGAATATATATGAATACCTTAACTTCTGATTATCTCTAACTTGAATATTCCAAATAGTGAAGGAGAGCAATTTAAAATAATTGATGAAGATATAGAAAAGCTGAAAGAAGCTATTCCTCATTCTGATAAGAAAGAAGCTTATAAACCTATTACTTTTCAGTCCAGATTCCTAATAAACATACATATATTTATGAAAGAATGCAGAAAAATATTAAATTAAAATAAAATGAAGCTTTTTTTCTCAATCAATTTGTTATATAAAAGAAAAATAGATAAATTGAAAAATAAATATCCTAAAATAAAATATTAGCATATTGGTTGTTATTCTTCTTTTGAAGATAGGGACTACTTAATTGAAAAATCCAATGAAAGCCGCCACATCAGCCCCCGGACTGAACCCCTCCACACACACCTCCCCCGGACGTTTCATAAGGTATCATTGTATTGAGATACCCTATCTTAGGGTAAGCAGTTGCAAAACAGATAATATTGATATTTTAATCAGATATTCATTTTAAATAGGAACATAAGAAGAAAAAAAATGTTAAAAGAGGGTATAGGTACAAAATAGCATTGTGCAACAAATGTGTGCGGGTTACATGTGTATTTGGTGTGGGGGTACTGTGGGAAGAAGTGAGGGGGAGGACAAGAAACCCTTACCACCGTATTGTTATTATTTGGGTTGGTCACATGCGCGAACGAACGCAAGCATGCTCTTTCTTTTGGATGATGCTTGTACCATGTACTTTCTACCCTTTCTTTTTTATTTCATTTTAGTGTGTGGACCTAACACCATCTGCAGCGGGAACAACAGTTTATAATTATTAACTAGGTTTTTTATCATGGAAACTGTTATCATTTTCATCCCTGGTTAGTAAGCCAAACCGGCATAAGGCCATGTTGTTGAGGAAGTCTTTGATCTTTGTGTTGGGGTCCAGTCTGGATTTGATAAATTTTAGAGCCCAAATATGGTTAAAGATTTGATTTAATATAATTTAAAAATCTACATTAAATGTAAGATTTGATTAGATTTCAAATTTATATCAAATATTTAATCTGTCATAATTGTACGTCCATAATTGGTGTTGGGCTATTTTAGGTGTAATAGGATTATTATTTTAGGGTTTCCTATTTAGGAAATTCTATTATGACCTAAAATAGTTTTCTCATCCTATAAATAAAGAGGAGGGTGGAGACACAAAGAATAAGCACAAGTTGGAGATTTGGGGTGCTCGTCCACAGAAAATCTAAGAAAAAGTCCATGCTTTGCTCTTAGGACTTCGCCATCCAAGACAGAAGGAAGAAGGAGATCTAATCGAGGAGTCGTCAACTTCGGTTAGGGAGTTCGCTACGGGTTGGTGAGTGATTTCAATTATAATCTTCTGTCTTTCTTCTTGAGTGTGGTGAGGGGGTTGAACCTATTAGGGCAAAGAGTTTCAACATTAGTTTTTGTAATATTGTAATTTCATCTGAGTTATAAATGTTACAATTTGTCTAGGTGACGTAGTCACCGCCATATACTTGTCTTTATCTGTGCTTGGTGTTCGTAGATTGGTTGGTTATCTCAGGTGGGTTGGCAAAATGCTTCTGCGATGCACCCAACACGTGGTATCAGAGCGCACGTATTTTCAACACGTGGTATCACAGCCAGGTTCTTCTCAAGAGGGAAGGTGTAACTATATCTATGGAGCAGATGAACACTCATATGATCACCTCCACAGGGGAAACTGGGCAATTTGGAAGCCAAGGATGAATGATCTACTCTGGTGCAAGGACTTGCATGGTCCTTAGAGGGCAATAACACAAAGCCAACGGACAAAGGTGCTGATGACCGAAAATGACTGGATCGGAAGGCTGTTGGATTCATCCTCCAATGGCTGAATGACTCGGTATTTCACCACGTGTCCATGTAGAATTCTGCAAAAGCATTATGGAAGAAGCTGCATTTGTTGTACGAAAGAAAGACGGCTGGCAACAAGGTATTTTTAATTCGCCAACTCGTCAACTCGTCAACTCGAAATACACGGAGGGTGCACCGGTGGCACAATATCTGAACGAGGTTTAGGGCATCATCAATCAGCTTCTGCGATGAAGATGGTGATTGAGGATCAGCTTCGGGCCCTTTTGCTTTTTAGTTCTTTGCTGGAAAGCTGGAAGACGTTGGTGGTGTTGGTGAGCAACTCCGCTCCTGATAGAGTTGTCACGATGGAGGCAGTCAAAAGCAGCTTGTTGAACGAGGAGATCTGGCGTAAGTAAGTGGATCATCACAGGAGTCAGTTCTGGTGGCTTCCTACGGGAAAGAAAAACCTAAGTCACAAGCGAGTACATGAGGGAGTTCTCGGGATCTTGCGATTATGGACCGCAAGGAGGGCTGCTATCACTGTGGCAAAATGGATCATATCAAGAGGAACTGTATGAAGCTCAAAGCTGAGAAGGCCAAAGGCAAGGATGATCAGGAGGATCTCACGGCTATGGGAGATCTCATCATCGCAGCAACCGACGTAGAGAAACCTTATGGCATGTGTCATGATGACGACTGTGTCATGGACACGAGGGCATCGTATCACGCCACTCCATATAGGAGGATCTTCACGTCATACCGTGGTGGCAGGTTTGGAAGTGAGAAGATGGACAACAAGAGGACGGCTGCAGTTGTAGGCATCGGTGATATGCACTTGACAACGGAGCTTGATGAGAAGCTCATTCTCAAGAATGTGCGATGTGTACCGAGTTCGCGCTATAACTTAGTTTTGGTAGGGAGGTTGGCGGATGATGGCTTTCGCTGTTTGTTTGGGGACAAAGATTGGATGCTTATGAAGGGTTCCCAACAGGTGGCTCAAGGAGATTTATGTTGTGGCATGTACAGGCTCAAGCTGTTGAGATCTACAGGCAGGCCACACATACCGGATGGAGGCTCAAGGGGTATTCGACAGGAGGTGGATCGTCGAAAACTTGTCTTGGATGGGCTTTTAGATACATTGAGGGATACAAAGGATTCGGTTCGTCGAGACAAAGCACGAATAGTGATGAGTTAAAGATTGAGGGTCTGTCAGTCTGTCCCATGACAGCTGGTCGGTCTCCAGATGGGGGTTGTTCCACGGATTCGGTTTTGGTGACTGGTGGTTTACCAAAACTTTATGGAGCGACATTGGTTTCAGTAGTTCGAGGCCATGGAGGAGATCAAGGTTTGCAGCAAACTTAATTTGAGGCAGGAGCATTATCATTCACACAGTTCAGGGGAAGCTGTGTCACGCCTTGGCCCCGAGGGCCGCCCGGACCACCTTCTCCACCGCCTTGTCCCGCCGCGTGCGGACCCGGACGCGTATCACCGTGCCTCGGTGCACCAGACGCGAATCACCGTACCTCGACGTTAGTCTCGACGGGACGGGCAATATATAGGTTGTGTGGTCCGTTTGATACCGAGACATGATACCGCACGGGCCTGGAGTTGCGCCCGTGAAAGGCGTCTATCGTTAGAGTTTAGGCAATCATCGCATCAATCGAGTAAGCAGCAGAGGGACATTGTTGCAAGCATTCAACAATCCGAGTATTCGGGACAATCGGGACAACTTGGGTTCCTTTGTTTACAAGGCATCGTTCTATACATTATGCCCTCTTATACGAAGGCAGCTCGAGGCAACAGAAACACAAGCAATTCTGGGTCTTGGGGACTGAGGCACGCCTATCGCTCCCTCGGACGATCCAGCTACCTGCAAGCAAGTAAATTGTTGGTTGGTCAGCAGTTTTAGAAGTACTGGTGAGATAAAACAACTGAACAGAAGCAAGCATTCACTAAAACCAACACTAGTAATCATGTTGTAAAATATTACATTACTAGTGATCTTTCTAGTTTTACCTAGATTCGTTACATGCAATACTGAACGGAGTCATATTACTATATTTTAGAAACATCTTTTGTAAACAGAGTTTCATATGCAATAAGCAAGCAAGACAAGCCGATGTTCTATTTTAGGGTGTGCGCAGTGTGTCTCGTGGGACTCTAGGGACAATTGCATAGCTAGATACAGATGCATATCTTAGGGACAGTCCATCTATCCAAGCCAACACAATGAACTAGCTATATGCAGTACGGTCCCCGAGTATCTCAGGATCGGCAGCGGTTGGTCTAGCATGCCAATGACTCATTTGTCTGATGCTAGAGGCAGCTGTGACTCATGGTTGCTTTCCACTATCTCTGTAGCAGCCGTGACACATGCAGTTCAGCTCTCCACCAATAGCCATTGTTCGACCGA
The DNA here is from genome assembly GCA_036927795.1 of Iris macrosiphon. Classification (NCBI taxonomy): domain Eukaryota; kingdom Viridiplantae; phylum Streptophyta; class Magnoliopsida; order Asparagales; family Iridaceae; genus Iris; species Iris macrosiphon. The sequence goes on from JAYESA010000003.1 coordinate 5,986,314, forward strand.
TACGAATGCATGGAACACTATCAAATAAACTCTAGTATGCAAACGAGATGAACCACCAGAATATAATCTTTGTTGCGGGGAAATTTGACTTATCACTTGAACACATTTAGGCACGATATGGTTCTCTCGGTGCATAGGGGATAGTGAACATGTTCAATCAAACACATACTTTTGACAAGCGATTTAGGGTCTCTTTGTTAAGCAGACATTCGTTTCAAAGACAAGCTAGGTGAGTTCGTTCATTAACATGTAAGGCAGGTTCTATCATCCTCTTATAAAAATATTGCAAGCAAAAACTCAGATTTATTATTAAGGCATGCAAAAATTAGAGAATGAAGTTCTGTCCACTCACCTTGATACATAATACCAACGCGAAGCGGAGCATTACATACTTACCAACCAACAAAAAGTTTTGTCCTCGAAACTTCAAGGATAAACTTATCGATATTTCGGGCAGCGATTGTCATGCCCCGATCTCCCGCGGGCTAAATCGCCCGTTCCCGCTAGGCGAGAATCACCGCGCCAGCGCTCTCGTGGAACGATCGCTTCGACCCATCCGGGCGTGATGCCACACGAGCGTAAACCACGCCCGTGCAAGGCCATGGTTTATTGGCTGGCGGTAAGAGATCTAAGCCATAGAGTCGCACCAATTGTCCGAGTGCAGCAGAATGTATAAACGTATAAGCGAATGGTAACAAGTTCTCTGAGTCGACAATAGTGGAAGCAAAGATTGAATAACACAAGTATAGAAGTAAGGCAACTCTTTTATTCATATTGAAATAAGTGTTACATGAGGCGTATATCCGAGATTACAAGTTGCTCGAGCACTCTCTCTCTGAAACATAAAAGCATGCCAAGTGGCTACATTTGTGGAAGGATTGAATAGGCGATATTCAGGCAATGTTCCAGCATTATGTCTTGTATATGTGCTTCAGTTCCGGACGCAGCGCTCCAAGGCTCCGGAGTGATCTTTATGCCTTAGCATGCACGAAGGAGGCATCCACACCGAACGAGATTCTCCCGCACCCTGTAAACGATCTGGTGAGTTATCAGTACATTGAATGCTCTGGTGGGGAGGCTACTCGCCCGCTTGACAAATCGAAACACTTAATATAGGTTTCGTACACCAACTATTATGTTGTGTTTCTAGTTGCCTTAGGATCAGTTTCATGCAAGATTTGAATAGCCTAACTCGTGTGGCAGTGCGCCGTATAACATGAGAGAAAACACAGTGAGACTTACCAACTTACCATTTGTCCTTCCCTGTCCAAGACAAATATTATTAATTCAAGTACGAGCAGGTATAAACATTCAGGGGCATTCATAATGAAAACCAACATATGCAAATACAAGAGTCATGATCGTCCATGTGTTCAGTTGTTCTTTAATGCGATGCAATAACTCGTATACGGATAGCCGCTAAGCGAGGATGACTTATCTATATGAACACGAGTCACTGGCATAGCCATTTTGGACTATAGTCAAGGACAAGGATAACATGCAGCAAGAGTACACGATACGCTGTAAGCCATCCTCTTCTGTACACGATGAGTACACACGAGTTCCATCCGGATCGGATCGGCCCCAGTACCCCGGTGACCGTCCGTGGAACAATACCTCATTTCAGAGTTGTCCACGACATACAATTATTGGTCTTCCAATTATCTCGAGATATAATAGAACATGAGTGCACTAGAACACGAGAATACGAGTGCACTAGAACACGAGTACACGAGATACTTGAATCTTGATTCTTTGTTCAGTGAATGACTTGCCTTAATGCATTTTCCTGGTTCGGGGCTGCCTTTGGTGACCTAACTGTCCCGGATACTTGCAGGTTCAATCATGCATGGAACGACTATTTTGGATAATAAACGAAAAATATAATATGTGGAAAACGAGGTCTTATACGAAAACTTGTCCTTCTTTTATGTTTACAAACAAGATTGTACAATTTAATCCTATACGAGGATGTCTAAGTACAATTTATTTAATCTGGATAAATATTGCTATAAGTGTCTGATCTGCAGTCGATCACTTTAGCCCTTGGACCACACGATGTTGAAGAAGTGCCGTGAAAGACAGAAAGCAGCTTCGAAGGTTGCTAAAAGAGGGTGGATGCCCGATGCCAAAGTCGTCGATCCCTTTTCTTTGCCTGAGCTCTGGATTCTTCTCTCTCTCTCTTGACCGTTTGACCTTCAATTTTCTGACTATTTTCTCTGTTGATAGAGGTCTCTATTTATAGAGTTTTTAGTGACAGTGACCACTCAGTCGATGTAGAAACCGAGTAGTGGAAAGTATAACACCCTTTTATACGACGGTTTAAAATAACCAATGCCTGCATATAGATGACCTTTTGAGTGAGCATGTGACGCATGTCCAACTAAGGGACAAACGCGTATATCTGCTACGAAGATTACGGCGTAGAAGCCACGTAGGTAGTTATCCCTTGTGTAGAAGAGGTTGGCGTAGAAGCCAATAACTGTCACCATGGCATAGAAGCCAAGTAGGCATAGAAGCCAAGTAGGCATAGAAGCCGAGTAGGCATAGAAGCCAAGTAGGCATAGAAGCCGATCAGGCGTAGAAGCCGATCAGGCGTAGAAGCCGAGTGGACATAGAAGCCGAATGGGCGTAGAAGCCGAGTGGGCATAGAAGCCGAGCAGGCGTAGAAGCCGAGATGATGTGGACATTTTAGCCAGAATTATGGCTCTTGGAGATATAATCAAATCTCTTGCATTAAATGCAGAGATCTGCCCCCATCCTGCGCATTAAATGCAGAGGCTTGTCTTTAAGATTTGCCATCATTCTGCGCATTAAATGCAGATACGTGCCTCGAATTTTGTACGAAGAGTAACTGCTGATGTGGCGGTCTGTTTGCCTTCTGCGGAGCGTAAGAAGCTCACGTCTGCCTGTATAAAACTGGATAGCGTATTCCCTTATATGCGTGAGAGTAGTTTACGCAACGGGGATATCACTAAACGACGGTTCAGTGACATTTAATCAAATCTCCTGCATTAAATACAGAGATCCGCCATTATCCTGCACATTAAATGCAAAGGCGTATTTTGAAGGCATGCCACCCTCCTATGCATCAAGTGCAGAGATGTGCCTCGGGCATCTGTCAGTATTCGGCGCTTTAAATGCAGAGACGCGCCTCGAGAAACTGTCATCGCTCTGCGCATTAAATGCAGAGACGTGCCTCGAGCCCTGTACGAAGTGCAGCTTTTGACGTGGCAGGCTGTTTGTCTTCTGCGAAGCGTAAACAGCTCACCTCTGCCTGTGTAAAACTAGGCAGCATATTTCTTTATATGTGTAAAAGTGGTTTACGCAAAGGAAATGGCAGTAAATGACAGTCTGGGTTGCAGTGCCGTACCATCATTATACCCGTCGCCTGGGTAGTCGTTCAGTACTTTTTGTCAGGAGTCCAGACGTCAGGTTCATTGCATGATCTGACAGGTTCATTTCAAAGAATATAAAGCGTTCCTCGTTCACTTCAATGCTGCATTGAAAGCGGATGAGTTTTACGCCATAAAGGCGATGAAGCACCCTGTTTACGCTGAAGCAGCCTGGACATACTGCATTACGCGGATGGTCCTTGAGCCTATATTTTTACGCTGTGCTCAGCAAAAAAGCTCTGTTGTATGTTTGACGGTTCTGAGGTCCTCTGTTTATGCTGCCCTGTATCAACATGCTGCGTATAGCTATCCAGCGTATTTTTTATGCTTCTACAAGACCCCCTTCAAAGCTTTTAAATTCCTCGTAATTTAAAATGCTTTGAATGAAGCATGAACCGTTCCTCGTAACTCGAAACACTCTGAATGGAGCCTGAAACGGTCAAAGCCTGACACGTTCTTTCATGACTGACTTTATGGCGGAGTTATTGGGGATCGGTGTGATCTCTTTCGCCTATAGAAAGGCTGAGGAGTTTTCCTGTTCTTCCCACACTTCCTTCACCACACAGAGATGATGGCTGGAGTTCGTCGGGTCAACTTGAGGAAGAAGGAGATCATGCTCTTCCAGCATATACGGAGCCAAAAAAGACGGCGTCTTCGAGCAAATATCCTCTGCAATGATGGATCATTGAAGGATATCATAGCCTCCTTTGCTCGGGATAATCAGCAACTTTTTATGGTGGTTCTTCAGGAGAGAGGAAGGGTCGTATTTCACCATGCAGCTTGCAAGCAGTGCCTTCTCCCGTTACCTCCGTGGACGAGAGCAGATAGACTAGCTCTGTCTAGGATTGAGTTGGATAAAATATCTCAACTCAATCTGTCACGGCGTTGGCTGTAGGAAAACAGATTTACTCTGCTTTTCTTCTGTTGGAGGATGGGTCTATGCCCAGTTTTGTATCCTCCCACCGTTGACCAATATGTCAGTCAGTTTGCGGTTATCGACTGACTGCTGGAGAAGATGGATGAAGAATTTCGCCCATGCGAGAACCTGGCAGAACAGATTCTGGGCGCGATCTTCAGACGACGATGAGGAAGTCCTTTGTAGATGGGATTTCCCTCATATGTAATCATGAAAATGAAGAAAACCCTTGTAGACTGGATTTTCCTCATGTAATCATGCTTTTAATTTTAATAAAATTGTCTTTCTTCTTTGCATATGATCATCTTGCCATACTTTGCTGTGAAGTCTGAATATGTGTAGCCTTGACACGTCTGATACTTTACGCCGACTCTGTTTAGAAAGAGTGTTAGGTCCTGTCCTGTCTTTTACGCATAACTAAGGATGCATAGAAAGCCGCCTAGCATTCGAGTGTTTGAACTGTCCTGCTGTTAGGAATGAGGAACCGCGTAGAATTCTGAACTGTTACTTCTGATAAACAGAATTCTTGTTCAGACACCATCTTCAAGAATGATTTCTCGAAAATCCCTTGGAACATGGCGAGAAATGGCTGTCAAACTGAGTCGCCATCTTGAATTTGTAGATAAAATATTCAGATTGGAGTTTGGATAAACTTCGAATCGACCCATGAAGAAGAGTAATTTTCAATGTTGAACTCTGTATGCTTCGGGTACTTGGGGCATCTTGAGGTCAAGAAGGAGTATCTTCTGTGTGAACTCCTGTAATTGGCCGTCTTGAGAATTGTTCAGATGTACTGTACTCTGGCCGGCGTATCTTTCAGATGTGCGGGAAGTCATAGAGCGTGAAATCATAAGTTTGCAGCCTCTGAGCGTAAACTAAATGCCACCGAGCATGAAATTATAGACTTGTAGTTCCTGAGTGTGAAGTCGTAGGTTTGTAGTCTCTCGAGCATAAAAGCTACCGAGCACAAAGGCATCCGGACGTAAAACCATAGACTTATAGCCTTTGAATGTAAAATCGTAGATTTGTTGCTGTCGAACGTAGAAAGCTCCTTGGCGCAGAACTGTAGATTTGTAGCCTGTGAAAAGAAAATCTTCCGAGCATGAAGTTGTGGATCTGTTGCCTCTGAGCGTAAACTAAACACCACCGAGCGTGAGATCATAGATTTGTAGCTGCTGAGCATGAAGTCGTAGGTTTGTAGCCTCTCGAGCGTAAAAGCTACCGAGCACAAAGGCATCCGGGCATAAAACCATAGACTCATAGCCTGTGAGCGTAAAACCGTAGATCTGTAGCTGTCGAGCGTAGAAAGCTCCTTAGCATAAAAAAACCATGAATCTGCTTTGCGCGAAAACTTTTCGAATTCGCTGACTGTCCGCCTTCTCTGAGTAATAGGCTGACGTAGTACCCAATCATAACCGAATATTAATTAGGAGATTTGGTTCAGGATTTTGAGGAGTCCATCCGAACTCTATATATATCCTAAGTTTCTGAGAGAAAAACTTTTCATCCGTCTTCTGCGAAAGAAAGCCTTCGACTGTTCGAGTTCTTCTTCGTTTCTTCTCCGAGATTTCAAAGTTTCCAGTAATGGCCCCGAAACAAGTCCCCTCCACTAAGGAAAAGAAGGTTGATTCTTCTTCTCGTTCTTCTGCTCAAGCGAGAGTGTCTTCGGTCGGGCAAGGCAAACTTCGTTCTGAGTGAAGTGTCCCGCCGACGAGCAGTGCACCCGACCTTAAAGGTAGAGCTTTTGGGACGAAAAAGAACGACTGAAAATCCTTCGCACACGTTGTACGTGACCGCGCTATGTCGTCTTCTATGCTGATAGCCTCTTTGAGGAAGATGATGCACAGAGACGTTTCATCTTTTATGCCCACATTTCTAATGTGTCAGCGCAAAAACTCCATATTTTCACAGTCTGGCGTAAAAGCTTTGACTGCCGAAAGTTGGCGTATAAAATTTGAGTGTTACACTTCTGGATGAAGATTCTGGCGTAATACCTCAACTTTATCAGTCTGGCGTAAAGCACAGACTGTATACTGCCAGTCTTGAACTTTACGCTATAGGAAATGGATTCCAGCGTAATGGTCAAGTTTTTACGGTCTTGGCGTGAAGCACAGACTATTGATTTTTGGTGTATGCTGCAAGATCTGTAACGTCTAGTTATAGGAAGTGATATATTTTTCTTGCACTCTTGCAGTTGACTTGCATGTGTCTCCGCTAGCCGATGTGATGGGTTCTGCCGCCGGGATGCTGTACTCCAACTATCTGGAGGATCTGTCACACGTGATATTTCCTATCTCCGGGCCCCAGTATCCCGAAGGAAGGGAAATTTTGATATCAGCTCAGGGTGAGCGAACGCTGCTGAACTTGATCAATAGGGAGCCCCTGACATACATAGACGGGGACCAGTACCTAAAGCCGGCTTTCCTCTTCGGTTACATGATTGACAAACAGTCCCAGACGAAGCCCAAGAGAGAACTCTGGGTTTTCCCTGCCGGGAGCTTGGTTTTGTATCTGTCCAAGATGCCGAGAGACTATCCCATCTCGGCTTTCTTTCATGCTACACATCCCAGGCGGATGTCGTGGACGCTGACTCCTGATCTTCATGGCAGGCCGGGAAAGATCTTTCATCTGAAAGGAGCCGACCAGGGGTCGTTTGTCAGCCGCCCTTCCGGCTCTGTGACGATGTTCAGAGGACTATACCCGGGCAGTGTCCCGAGTGAAGATAGCTTAGTGATCCAGCCGGTCCAATTACCAACTTTTTGTAATGATTTTATGGGGCACGGGGGAGTATACCCTAAGGTGAACCCTCGGTGCGGTGGGTGGATCACCCCTACAAACCTTCGATGGGCTTGCTTAGTTGATTGGGCCCTGAAGCATTTTCAGACCGAGTTAGAGAACATTGGTCTGTTTGCAGCTGTGAGTGCCACCAGTGTTGGGTTACCTCCTAACCCCAACCTATTTCTGGCACTGGTGGAGCGATATATTTCGCTCATCGGGACTTTCGCCACTCCACTGGGGGAGCTGGGATTGGCCCTTCATGAGATGGCAGAGATCTTGAGACTGCCGATGGGGGATACTCCGTATGAAAAGTATGTTCCTATAAACTGGGAGTTGGGGGATTCAGACCCTCGGGTAGTGGAAGTGTACCAGGAGCTGATGTGCCACTACCTCGCTTGCACCACTTTTATGGTGAGCCCTCAGATTTGGCTCATATCAATAAATGGACGTCCTACCTCTTCTTTCACCGATCCAGGACTGCTAAGCCGGAGAAGGTATTGGAGGGCAAAGATCAGCTTATGAATCCTCTGAGCGTGCTTAATGCTCAGGTAGTCGACGATCTCATGGTAGACGCTGGGGCTCCGGACTTGATTCTCGACGAAGGGGTAGGACAGTATCCTGTAGGCACTAAGGCCTATAGTTATTTGAGGCACTGCCGCAGGCCTCTGTCCAGGGAAGCTCAACTGGCTGGCTTCCTCTCCATATGGCTGGGCCGACTGGTGGTACCTGGCATCGTATCTGCGGACCGCATTCATCGCAACACGCTATGGCCTGCAGTGCATCTGGTGTTCGGGGTAAGACTGGGTTTGCTCTCTGCCATGGTGTGCCGCATTCAAGCTGGCCTGAGGGCCATGACTGACGGGCTGTTTGCCGATGAAACTCGGCGTGATAGCTTTCCCAGGGTAGAATTATCATACCTGTATCTGATGGAATGGTTAATTCTTCATAACTCTAGGGTTATGTCTCCCGGCTCCGACAGTAGTTCGGGGGCTAGTTTCTTGTTGAACTACCAGAAATCTTCCTGGAATATGACCACGGTTCTAGACTGTCGGCTGGTGCTGGGCTTCTGTCACAGCTGGAAACTCTTCTGCACTGTCCCCTCTGTACATCACAATCAATCGGGGATTAGGCTTGAGGATTCCGGTAGAGAGAAGACCAATCTTTCTCCTGAAGCTTTTAATTGGTTGGTCTGCATTAGACCTTCCCATTTACTGTACAGGAGTGAAGACCATTGCTTCTTGGAGCCCTACATGCCTAGTCGGTTTGCCCGACAGTTTGGGTATGATCAGTTGCACGTGGGCAACGCCGTCACCAGCTTCCGGTCCAGGGGTGGACTAATTGATAGAGCGAGAGGCTGGCGATACTTTCTTATGGGTTGTATTGGGCAATTTTTACTGTGCCGTTCATTATACTCTCCACGGAGCTGCGCATCCTGCACTCGTATGCCCAGTTCTGGCAATGAACACCTTCCATCGCGATTTTGATATGCATGGAAGTTTTAGGGTGCCCTCTTCCAAGTCTGGGGGAAGAGTCGAAGTCCCCTCAGTTTCTCTGACGAGGGTGAGGAGTCCGTCACTCCAGATGAGCCTCTGTTGGCGGTATCGAGGGGTGAAGTACCTCTGCCTGCAGGGCCTTTGGTAATCTCCGGAAAGCGAAGGGCTCCTGCTCCGAAGGAGACTTCCACTCGCAAGAGGAAGAAGAAGACGGTTAATCGTCCTCTCCGAATTCCTGGTATTGAGGCTCCTGGAAGTGAGCATGCATCTCCCCATGTTGGGGATGATTCTTTGATTGGGGGTTCCTCGCCTTTTAGAGAGGGACCCTCTAATGTTCCGGCCGGTGGTGTCGGAGAATCTCTGCTGGAGGCTGCCGTCGCTGCTACTGCTTTAGGTAGTGGAACGAGGTCACCTTCGGGGCCGAGCCAAATGAGGATCTTTATTCGGATCGGCATCGGGAGAGACCCCTGCCGCGTCTGTAGGTGCGCCCAGCGAGATTCCAGCCGATGAGCCTCTGTTAGAATTTGACGAGGACCTGGAAGACTATTTGCCAACATCGGTTAGCAAACCCCTTTCTCCAGATATGACATCTTGCTTAGCATCATTAAGAAATGATTTAGCTGTACAGGCCGCAGACGCGACATATATGCCGTCGGCCATAGGTAAATATCGTCTTCACGCCTCTTTTTAGAAAAGTTAACATCATTTCGATACTAACTTCCTTTCGTCCTCTTTTCAGGGGAAGACCTCTTCGGAGAGGGAAGTGTAGATACGTCCTTCGGCTCTGTGTCAGGTCCTGGCGGCGACACGGAGGTGCCTGATTTTGAAGAGGAAACATCTTCGGGTGCCGGCTCGCCTGTCGACGAGGTCCCGATATCTCAAGAGGAGGACGAGCTTGTTATTGCGACAATGCCTCCTTTGAGTATGCTGGTATCTTCGTCCGGTGTTGGCGCTTCTTCTTTTGTCGTACCACCTGTTGAGGCAACGACCGTGGCAACATCGTCTGCGGTTGTTCTTAGAGGGGGACTCGCCAATATCGAGGCCACTTCCGGCGTCCATTCGGATCTAGCTGCGCTGATCAAGCAGTACACTGGTATCTTCTACGCCACTTTGAAAATATTAATATCAATGGTGTTGGCGAAGAATCTGAGCTTTGCGTCGCTGAAGAGGTCCTCCCGGTCCACGATAGTGCCGATCCGAGAATTCGACGATACTGGGCTAGCTGATACATTGGAGGAGATAGTTAATAGTTTGGAGCAACCCATTAATGAATACTTGCAGCTAGCTCGAGACAATGTTGAAGATCTGGTCCAGGCTAGATACGATTCCATGACTGCGCGGCTTGCCGAACAGATGGCAGGCATAAATAAATCTATCCAGACACATCAGCAGGAGATGGATGAAGGAAAAGCCGTCCTGGAGGAGGCCATCGCTCTTCAAACGAAGTGCCAAGCCGAGCATGAGGGGAATATAGCGAGGGTCTGTAGGCTGGAAACAAAACTCGCTCAAAAAAAGGAGTGGACTTCTCAGTCGTCGGAAGCTCTAGCTATGGCGGATGGCCGATTGGGCGTAGCACAACAGAACTTGGCCCGTGCAGGAGTCGCCCGTGCTGGTTTTCTTCGAGCTAGAGACGAATTATCCCTCATGAGCAATGATGAGGCACGACTGGAGCAGGCTCGCGCTGATATCTTGGGTTCCAGGACTGAGAAGATGACCGCACTGGCGCAGCAGCTTCGCGACCTGACCGCTCTCCCAAAATGATGTACTTTTGCTTTTGCTTTTCAATGTACTTTCGCTCATTTTGGGGAATAATAAAGAGGCTTTCATCTGACTTTGTGGACCCATCATTTTGGAATATAAATGACAGGTTTGGGTGAAAGTGATATCAGAGGTAATATGGACGTGATATACTCTCGGTAAGTTTTAGCAGGATATATCTATTCAGAGGTTATTTGGACATGATAGAAATATGCTTTTTAGCTAAAATTTGTACACAAGACACTATCAGAGGTAGTATGGACGTGATAGGTCTTAAAGTTCCAAATTAGTTAAACATATATATTCAGAGGTTATATGGACATGATAGAATACGATCCAACTAGTTTCGTTTTGGAAGTAGTTTTGTCAGAATGAGGTTTTCGTCATATTCTACTTGAGCAGAGGAGGTTAAGCATAGTACCTTTTCAGGAATTTTCTATTGATGGAAGCCATTAACAGGTTTCCATTAGGCTGGGCTAACCTGTAAGCGCCATTTGAGAACGTCGTCTCTATCACATAAGGGCCTTCCCATTTGGGCTGGAATTTGCCCTTACTTCTGTGAGTAAGAATTATCGGCCTTCTTAGAGCTAAAACTAGCTCGCCGACTTTGAACACCTTTTTCTTCACTTTTTGATTAAAAGCCCTAAAAATGCGTGCTTGGTAGAGCGCGATGCACTATTGAGCTTGGAGGCATTTCTCGTCTAATTCTTCTAGCTCTTGAAGCCTTAACAGGTCATTATTTTCTTGAGTCCACTCATTAGTCACGGCTATCCTAAGTGATGGAATTTGGATCTCGATAGGGAGAACCACTTCGCTCCCGTAGACTAATGAGAATGGTGTGCAACCTGTTGGTGCCCGTACCGTTGTGTGGTATGCCCAGAGACATCCTCCCAGCTTCTCATTCTAATCCCTTTTGTTCGAAGAGACGAACTTCTTCAAGAGCTTGATAATGGTTTTGTTGAAAGCTTCCGCCAAACCATTAGCAGCAGGATTATATGCCATAGAGGCGACATTTTGTATCCGATTTTTATCGCAAAATCGATGAAACACTTGGCTGATGAATTGAGGCCCATTGTCATGGATTATCCTTCGGGGTATCCCGAAGCGATAAATGACGTGATGCTTGATGAAGCTGATCACATTAGATGCCTTCACCTTCGTAAGAGGGATCGTCTCTGCCCATTTGGAGAAATAATCCGTAATGGCCAGTATGAACCGGTGACCTCTGGAAGAAGACGGGTGGATAGGACCAATGATATCCATATCCCATGCTTCGAAAGGCCAGGACGCAACCGTAGGATGTAGATATTCGGGAGGTTGATGGATAAAGTCTGCATGGACCTGACAGGCTCTGCATTGTCTTACATACTTTATTGCATCTGTGATCATAGTAGGCCAGTAATAACCCATTATCCTGATGCGATCCTGTAGCTTAGGACCAGGTTAATGCGCTCCGCATACGCCGTCGTGGGCTTCACGGATAATCCACTGTGCTTCATCGCCAGAGAGACATCGTAATAATATGTCATCATAAGACCGGCGATATAGACATTATGACGATGCGTCGAAATAGAAGCGTAATGATCGTCTTTTGACGGATACTGCTTCTTTAGGATATTTTGGCAAGATTCCGTATGCTACAAAATCTATAAAGGGAGCTCTCCAGTCTCTCCTGGGAGGATCTGTGTCCACCGCGTAGCTGTATTCTATGTGAAAGTTATTTTTTACACAGAATAAATCTCTGTTAAGAAGGATTACCGAATTCTGCCTTCTTATAGGGGTAGCCAAATCTGCAGCTAGACTGGCTAGGGCATCAGCTTCCAGATTCGGAGATCGAGGTACATGCTCTAGGAAGAATCCTTTGAATGTCATGGCTATCTCGACCGTTGCTTGGTGATAGGGGATGAGGTCTGGATTTCGGACTTCATATATTTCTCTAACTTGATTGACGATCAGCAGAGAATCACCGAAAGCTTCCAGAGATTCGACGCCCAATTCTTTAGCGACTTGGAGGCCGATTAGTAGAGCGTTGTACTCCGCCACATTGTTGGAACATGGCTCGCTAAGAGAATATGTTCGGTAGATGACGAGCTTATCAGGAGTAACCAGGACAATTCCTACTCCCGAAACCACGTTTCCCCTGGGACCAGTTCTAGAGGCACCATCGAAGAACAGTTGCCATGCATCACTTTCCATTGCGGAATTATATTATGCAACTTCGTCGGGAATGTCCTCGTACAGTTTGGAGGCCTCCGGGATCGGATGAGTAGCTAGGAAGTCGGCCAATGCTTGGCCTTTGACGGACTTTTGAGGGGCGTACACCATGTCATACGGTGTTAATAACATAGCCCAAGTCGCGAGTCGGGAATTAAGAACACTTGGCTTGTTCATCAGTACCCGAAGAGGATTGATCCTGGAGATGATGTGAATAGTTTGGCCTGTGACATAGTGTTGCATTTTTTGAATAGCAAACATCAGAGCCAAGCATTCTTTCTCCACTGGATTGTATCAGTGTTCGGCTCCCACCATCATCCTGCTGAGGTAGTAGATAGCATGCTCGTGACCCATCTCGTTCTTTTGTGCGAGAAGAGCTCCTAGAGAATGATCCATCGCTCGAACATACATCACGAATGGTCTTTCTATGACAGGAGGCACCAGAACTGGCGGACTAGTGAGGTAGCGCTTGATATCACCGAACGCTTGCTGACAGGCTTCGTCCCATACGAAGGATACACCTTTTTTCATGAGACGAAAAAATGGCTGACATCTCCCAGAGAGGTTGGATATGAATCTCCGGATATAAGCCAGACGACCTTGAAATCCCCTGAGTTCCCTCAGATTGCGGGGCGGTCGCATTTCTAAGATGGCCTTGACTTTATCAGGGTCCACTTGAATGCCTTTGGCGGTAATGACAAATTCCAGAAATTTGCCACTAGATACCCCCAGAAAGGACTTTGTAGGATTCATTTTGAGTTGATATTGGTGCATCAATTCAAATACCGTCTTCAAGTCTTGGATGTGATTATCCTTAAGGCAACTTTTGACAGCTACATCGTCCATGTAACACTCCACTGTCTTGCATAAATGCTCATAGAATATGTTACTCATAGCCCGTTGGTACGTAGCCCTGACATTCTTCAATCCGAAGGGCATGACCGTATAGCAATATACCCCCAATGGTATACGGAAGGCATTATGCTTCTCGTCTTCAGGATGCATCTTGATTTGATTGTATCTTAAAAATTCGTCCATGAAAGACATACGTTCAAAACCGCATGTATTGTCAATCATGATGTCTGTGATGGGAAGAGGAAACTCATCCTTGGGGCAAGCTGCGTTCAGATCTCGGTAATCGATGCAGACTCGTACTTTCCCATTTTTCTTCATGACCGGGACAACATTGGCGACCCAGTCGGGATGTTGTTCTTCACGGATAAAGCCGCAGCCTATCAACTTCTTGATTTCAGCTTCAATGGTGTCCATTATATCCGGGCAGAACCGACGTTGGTGCTGCTTCACAAGCTTCGAATCGGGCAATATCTTGAGCTATGAGTAGCCACATTTGGATCAAGGCCTGGCATGTCCTCATAATTCCACGCAAAGATGTCGATATATTCTTTTATCAGCTGGATAACTTCTTCCCTTTTTGCTTCGGAAAGATTATTACTAATAAATATCGGCTTTGGCGAAAGTTCATCCCCAACGTCAATCTGGATAACTTTGTCTTCAGTGGACGGTTCTCTCTGCTCGAAGCGGAACTCCCATTGTGTATCCATTTGCTGAGCCCAAGCGTCATTCTCGAACAGTTCAGATTCTTGTTCGTCTGATTCGAAGGAATCCGTCACTACCATATTTAATGATAATGTTTGCTCGAGAGCATGAGATGAGTCGGAGGGCGCTGAGCCATTTTAAGAGGAGGAAAAGATATTCTCGTTTAACTCAGGAGTTGCGAGGGAGGTGGTGTACCCTAACCCGAAACGAGTTTGTTGATAGTAGGGATCGCCGTGCAGCGGCATTCGTCTGCCTTTCCCGTAGTTGAGACCCGGTTTCAGCTTCAAGTTATAACCCATACTTTGCATGATCTTCAAAGCTTGTGGGCTGTATCTGTGAACCTGCATTTTACCGTTATCGTCATCGGAAGAATCCTCTTGCACAGTCGGTTCATTGCGCATGCGGCCGAAGAATATTGGATGCTGACTGCTGCAAGTAGGCGGGACAATGAAGATAGAATCCTCATGCGGTCCATATGTCGTGGTGACATTGGATGATGATGCCACTTCCCATATGTACGGATGATAGGAATCTATAGCTTCCAAGAATTTTTGCGCTATAGGTTCTATATCGTCGTAGGGGGAGGATTCCTGATTTGGAATTTGGGCGTCGATATACTGGAAAAGAGGATGTTTATTATCATCTGAAACTCTGTTCCCGGTTGCATTTACATCACTCGGCTGCCTGTTGCGCCGGAGGTTGATGACCAAGGGTGGAGGCTTCTGGTTCAAAGTGATCACTAGAGGATCACCCCCTTTTTTTGACCTAGTCTCGTTTAGGTGGATAGCCATAGGTTTTATGGCTTTTGGACGAGTAGTCCGTCCTTTCACCTTGATTGACAGAGGTTGCTTGGCAGAGGGTTCTTTTGGCTCCCGGTGGGATTCCTTCTCTGCTTCGGCTGATACCTCTTCCGTGCAGTCTTGAGAGTACAACACGGCATCAAAGTAGTAGGATTCTACTCCTTTGAACGGGTTCAGGTCCACAATCTTCGTCTGTACTGTTCCTCGGGCATCTACATATTTAAAACATTGGTGTAGAGTCGAAGGAACGATGTTGTGGTCGTGAATCCAAGGTCTACCCAGCAGAATATTATAGGACACCTCTGAATCGATAATGTAACATGTAGCCACCGATCTGAGGTTGCCAATTTGGATCCTTAGGCGAATTTTCTCCAACAGCTTACTTCTTCCGGCGTTGAAATCCACGATCGTAGTGGTGGTGTAAGCTAATTCGCTGGTAGGAATCCTCAGCGGTCTGAGCAGACTATGAGGAATGATGCTGATTGATGATCCCGGATCTATGTGAATCCGGTCGACCTCCATGGAACCGATGTACCCGGTGTAATAGAGGGGTCTGTCATGCCTGTTATGTTTTAACATCATGTCATCTTGAGTGAAAGTGATGTTTGGGACCACCTCTATCACACTGTGGCATTGAGGACACGCCACGGGTTCTTCGTCAGGGGACTTAAGCTGGGTCAAGTATGCATCCGCCTGCATTAATGCTTCACTCAAGGCTTGACGAGTGTCCTGAGAGAGCCTGAGTAGCTCGAAGATGGACAGCCTGGCTGGTGTATTAGCCAGTTGGGCCAGGATGTCGAAGTTGTATGGCTTCTCTAAACCTTTGTTTTGAATATTTTTTACAGGTTTATCGAAGCGCACTTCTTTTTGCTTCCCTTTGTCCGCCGAAGTTGGTCTCGAAGGACCGGCCTCTGGTACGACGGATTCCGGTTCTGAAGGCTTGGCAGCTGAAGCGTTTGCCGATGCATCTTCCTGGCTGGCTCCGTAGTCCTGGAGGTAGGCTTTCCCTGAGCGAGTTCCAGTAGCCAAGACCTCATCTTCTGATGCCGAGTGTACCGTAATCATGTGACACGGTTTGTGCTTTGAGTTCTTTTTAGACTTAGCTTTAGCAGCTTGAGTCTCTTTCTCGATCTCTGGTACCAGATATGGATGAACCCATATAGTCTCGTCTCGCTGGGTAGTTAGTGGTAGCAGGTCATAATTTTAACCTCTGGCTGGAGGGAGATTAACGATGTTCATCGTCGTCCGGGAAATAGGCGTAACACCGTCCAAGATTTCTTGGGGAGGCAGATTGCCAAATTACAGGGAGATCATGTTGGCCGTGACCGTCTTCTCGCTGTTGCACAGAGTGATGGCCTTAGCATCGATCAGCTCCTAGATCTTCCTTTTCAGTATATAATACGCCTTTGTGGGGTGGTGTATGTACCTATGGAAGATGCAGTACTTGGGGTTGTTGGTACTGCCGGCTCATTGGGCCGTCGCACCTCAGAAAGGGTAATCTTGCCGCTTTTGACGAGACATTCGAATATGCTTGGAATATCGTCGTCGTCGAAAGAGTACACTTCAAGGGGCCTGGAAGTCCCAGGCTTTGTCTGCGTGGTAGCCACCATCTTTTGCCTAGACGTGTTGATCGCCAGAGCTTCTTTATCCTTGGTACCATGAGGATGGTCGATGTTGGAGGATGACCTCTTGCCTTTATCGGAGGCCGAGATCATGATGCCATTATCGTGCGCCTTCTGACTATTGTCCTCCGCGACTACCGCTAAGATGATGAACGAGGGCCAATCATGGAACTGATATGGTCCTGTGAACACTGAGATCACGGGGAGAAGGTTCTTCCTGCATATGTCGACCAATGCCGAGTCTGGGACTCCTGGAGGCATTTGCAGAGTGGCTTGACAAAAACATTCGATAAAAGTACGAACATTCTATTTTTTCTTCTGCCTGACTTCGATGAGAGAGGACATAGACATGTCCATCCCTCCCTCGTAGAATCGCGTGAAGAACAAAGCCTTGAAGTCTTCAAAGGAAGTAATGCAGTTGTCCGCCAGGCTGCGGTACCACTGGTAAGCTACTCCCGAGAGACAGCCCTTGAACACCCGAGTGAGGAGGACGTCGTTCCCTTGTAACAACACTGTCATTATGCTGAAGTAGTTCATGTATTGAATCAGTGATATTTTTCCCTCGAACAAAGCCATAGTCTGTGGTTTGTATTTAGGAGGGAAAGGGACCTCTTCCCAGATAGCTAGGTAAGGTTGGTTGATTCCCAATTTCTTGAGCTGGTCTTTGTGCTTCAGGACATCAAATTGGGCTTTCAACTCCCGTACTGCCTGCATCAAATCTTCAGTCGGTAGCGGGACCACGGAGTGATGAGGAATCGATTGCATCGTGACTCCGACGGGAGGTAATACATTCTCCGAGTGAGGAAGCGGAGGAACTGCTGACTCCTGATCTAGAGCAGGCTCTTGGATCGTGTTGGATGGTGGTAAGTCTACCCCCACGCGTATCTGAGTTGGAGGGGCCGATGCTTGAGCCATGGCTGCTGCGTGTTGAGTTAGCATCATCTGGTACATATTCTCCATCATGGATTGCATTTCCTTCAGAGACGTCTCCAGTATAGTGATGCGTTGCTCAGCGCTCCCGGACGGGGAAGCTTCCTCGCGCTCATCTCCAATGGCATAAACTCCCATCTCCCTGGGTGTTATTGAAAGATTAGTATAGGTCTCTGTAGAAGTCGACTCTATACTTTTGGCGTCTGATTCGGGAGACTGGGGACCCCCAGCATCAGAATCCGAAGAGTACAAAGCCGGTTGTTGCGACCTCGAACGAGTGTTTTGGAATACCCCAGCTTCGGTGTTCCTAAGGAGCGTGTTGAATCTCCTTCGGCTTAGAGTTCTAGAGGGATGACGTCTTGAGCCCGACCCTCCTCTAGGTATGTATGAAGCCATGTTCATAGATGCATGCGTGGGCTCTTCTTCTTGGAAAGATGGACAGTAGCTCAACCGGTCGAAAATCGACCATTTTGCTTCAGAACAGCAACAATTAATTACAATCCTATGACTATTACAACAGTGCTCGCTAGGAGGCGTAATAGACATGCTGGAAGATCCCCTCTCCTTGCATTTCTGGATCAGATAATTGCGCAGGTCAAGAGGAGTTACAGAAGAAGAAGATGATGGCTTGTTCCTTCTATTCACATCAGTGGGCATGCGGATGTTGGGAACCATAGTTTTCCCTGTGCCACCTATATACAACAAGTTGGCCATCTGGGTGGCGGATAATCCCCGAGGAGGGTGTCTTCCCGTAAATTGAGCCTTCTTTACGCTGAGTGGTTTCTCCTGGCGTAATTTGGAGCTCTGCTCTGGTTGGCGTAAAGCTGAGGATGTCCTCAGTCGGCCATCAGCTTCTCGCGTAATCCGGAGGGCAGGCATATTGTTCCCTTGTTGGTGTAAAGGCCGAGAAGTTGAGTAGTCTGCCGCTTGCTTTCCCTTGCGTAGATTGCAGGGATCATTTGCTTTTCCGCAAAAAATAGATATATTTTTACGCGCGGAGCGTGTTTGTGATTCCTGATTTAGCGTTAAGGCATCATCAGAAATTTTGTCTATTCCGCCAGGGATGGGAGACTAAATTTTATGCGCAGAGCACGGAATATACTTCTGGACTAGCGCTGAGGCATTGTCCGAAGTTTCGTCTGTTCCGCCAGGGTCGGGAGACTGAATTTTACGCGCAGATTACGGATTATACTTCTGGGTTAGCGCTGAGGCCTTGCCAGAAGTTTTTTTGGTCCTGTCAAAGACCGGCGACTGAATTTTACGCGCAAGGTGCGGAGTATACTTCTGGGTTAGTGCTGAGGCATTGCCAGAAGTTTTGTCGGTCCTGTCAGAGACAGGCGACTGAATTTTACGCACAAGACACGGAAGGAGCAATGTTACAACCTCATTGGTCGGAGATATCGGAGAGATCGAAGAGTCCACAGGAATGGTAGAGGATGTCTTGGGCATCCAGACCTTACGCAGCTTCCTGTTGTTTTGGACGGAGAGGGAGTGAGAGCTACCCCCTGTTCGAAGCATGTCTTCGTAGGGAGACTGGTCGAACTGGACGACCAGTGTCTTCTTCACGGATCCCACGGATACCTTATCGTGTTGAGCAATAGCTTCCTCATCAGAAGAGAAAGATATCCCCAGCAGACTCACCATCTTGTTTCGGATAATAAACGGAAAAGATAATATGTGGAAAATGAGGTCTTATACGAAAACCCGTCCTTCTTTTATGTTTACAAACAAGATTGTACAATTTAATCCTATACGAGGATGTCTAAGTACAATTTATTTAATCTGGGTAAATATTGCTATAGGTGTCTGATCTACAGTCGATTACTTTAGCCCTTAGACCACACGATGTTGAAGAAGTGCCGTGGAAGACAGAAAGTAGCTTTGAAGGTTGCTAAAAGAGGGTGGATGCCCGATGCCAAAGTCGTCGATCCCTTCTCTTTGCCTGAGCTCTGGATTCTTCTCTCTCTCTCTTGACCGTTTGACCTTTAATTTTTTTGACATTTTTCTCTGTTGATAGAGGTCTCTATTTATAGAGTTTTTAGTGACAGTGACCACTCAGTCGGTGTAGAAACCGAGTAGTGGAAAGTACAGCACCATTTTATACGACGTTTTAAAATAACCAATGCCTGCGTATAGATGACCTTTTGAGTGAACATGTAACGCGTGTCCAACTAAGGGACAAACGCGTATATCTGCTGCGAAGATCACGGCGTAGAAGCCACGTAGGTAGTTATCCCTTGTGTAGAAGAGGTAGGCGTAGAAGCCAATAACTGTCACCATGGCATAGAAGCCAAGTAGGCATAGAAGCCGAGCAGACGTAGAAGCCGAGCAGGCGTAGAAGCCGAATGGGCATAGAAGCCGAGTGGGCATAGAAGCCGAGTAGGCATAAAAGCCGAGCAGGCGTAGAAGCCGAGATGATGTGGACGTTTCAGCCAGAATTACGGCTCTTGGAGATATAATCAAATCTCTTACATTAAATGCAGAGATCTGCCCCCATCCTGCGCATTAAATGCAGAGGCTTGTCTTTAAGATTTGCCATCATTCTGTGCATTAAATGCAGATACGTGCCTCAAATTCTGTACGAAGAGTAACTGCTGATGTGGCGGTCTGTTTGCCTTATGCGGAGCGTAAGAAGCTCACGTCTGCCTGTGTAAAACTGGGCAGCGTATTCCCTTATATGCGTGAGAGTAGTTTATGCAACGGGGATGTCACTAAATGACAGTTCGGTGACATTTAATCAAATCTTCTGTATTAAATGCGGAGATCCGCCATTATCCTGTACATTAAATACAGAGGCGTGTTTTGAAGGCCTGCCACCCTCCTGTGCATCAAGTGCAGAGATGTGCCTCGGGCATCTGTCAGTTTTCGGCGCTTTAAATGCAGAGACGCGCCTCGAGAAACTGTCACCGCTCTGCGCATTAAATACAGAGACGTGCCTCGAGCCCTGTACGAAGTGTAGCTTTTGACGTGGCAGGTTGTTTGTCTTCTGCGGAGCGTAAACAGCTCACCTCTGCCTGTGTAAAACTAGGCAGCGTATTCCTTCGTATGTGTAAAAGTAGTTTACGCAAAGGAAATGTCAGTAAATGATAGCCTGGGTTACAGTGCCGCGCCATCATTATACCCGTCGCCTGGGTAGTCGTTCAGTACTTTTTGTCAGGAGTCCAGATGTCAGGTTTATTGCATGATCTGACAGGTTCATTTCGAAGAATACTAAGCGTTCCTCATACACTTCAATGCTGCATTGAAAGCGGATGAGTTTTATGCCATAAAGGCGATGAAGCACCCTGTTTACGCTGAAGCAGCCTGGACATACTACATTACGCGGATGGTCCTTGAGCCTGTATTTTTACGCTGTGCTCAACGAAAAAGCTCTGTTGTACGTTTGACCGCTCGGAGGTCCTCTGTTTACGCTGCCCTGCATCAACATGCTGCGTATAGCTATCTAGCGTATTTTTTATGCTTCTACAACGACTACTTAGTAGTCTCCCAGGGTTTGGATGAAAACAAGGCAACATACGAGCAGACAAGCATGCATTTGCATAAACACAACATTCACGTTAGCTCGGGACCGAAGGTAAGCCGAGGGGTAAAATCGTCAGGGACTTCTCGAGCGACACGATCTAGGGTAGCATGCGAGGGTCTGAATATAAGCAATATTATATTTCCATGTTCTAAACAAGTAATACAAGTTAGGATTATTCCCTTAGCTAGGTGCGTTGGATTCTTATTAGCATGCAGGGGTGATTCACCTAGCGACTAGCATGTATCATTCCAGATTTTATGTGTGGTGGCTAAGCAAAGACAAGTTCACCGTAGCCACCCACCTTAGTGATGATTTGCCTCGGTAGAGCGATACGTCAAGCAAGCCTCTGAAAGCCTAAGTCGATTCCTGTAGGGACAAGTCTAGATATCCTTTGCTTCATGTTTGAGGCAAAGCGGGTCGGGACATTACACTTTTGCCGTTTGAATCGGCAGTCCGCTTGAACAGAACGGGGTGTTACAGCGATAGCCCTCATCCCTCGCCGTACTGAATCAAAACAATCAAGGCAAGCACTATCTCGAGCTAATAAGTCAAGTCACGAAAACATTTGTACAGCTTTGAGGATATCTATGGACTTATTGTATTGAACGCTCATTGCAATACATATCGAGCTCTATTACAATATCATATCGAACGATATCTCAGAGTTGAATCAACGGAATTTAGGGCTAGAATTGAATTCTGCTCTGATACCATTATGTCATGCCCCGGCCCCGAGGGCCGCCCGGACCACCTTCGTCTCCGCCTCGCCCTGCCGTGTGTGGACCCGAACGCGTATCACCGTGCCTCGACGCACCGGACGCGAATCACCGCACCTCGGTTCCAGTCCCGAAGGGATGGGCGATGCGTAGGTTGTGTGGCCCGTTTGATACCGGGACGTGATACCGCACGGGCCTGGAGTTGCGCCCGTGCAAGGCGTCTATCGTTAGAGTTTAGGCAATCATCGCATCAATTGAGTAAGCAGCGGAGAGACATTGTTGCAAGCATTCAACAATCCGAGTATTCGGGACAATCGGGACAACTTGGGTTCCTTTGTTTACAAGGCATCGTTCCATACATTATGCCCTCTTATACGAAGGCGGCTCGAGGCAACAGAAACACAAGCAATTCCGGGTCTTGGGGACTGAGGCACGCTTATCGCTCCCTCGGACGATCTGGCTACCTACAAGCAAATAAACTGTTGGTGGGTCAACACTTTTATAAGTACTGGTGAGATAAAACAACTGAACAGAAGCAAGCATTCACTAAAACCAACACTAAGTAATCATGTTGTAAAATATTATATTACTAGTGATCTTTCTAGTTTTACCTAGATTCGTTACATGCAATACTGAACGGAGTTATTGTCACTACCACATTTCGAAAACAGGAGTATTTTTGACTTTTTATAATATTTAATATTATAGTAGTTACAATTAAGTAATTGCATGATAGTATATTTAATTTAAATAATTATGTGATGTGTAATTAAATATAATGTTATATACAGTGTTTATTTATTTTGAGCTAGTAGACTTGACCTAGAAGCCCAGTAGATGAACACCTGTCCGAATTGTGGAATTCTGTATTTAATTATTTTATCTAGAATTTATTTATTGGAGATTTTAATTAATTATCGTATTTTAATTAATTATTGCGCATTGCCTTTGCTTCGACATTTGGAGCGCTATCCTGACTTTTGCCTTTCAACAAATTTTACAATCTTGCCCTAGGCATGCCCGCCATCCATTCTGCTATTTTTGCAACTCATAATGATGCTCTCTGTGCCTTATTTCTAGCCGCACAAAAATCGTCGCGGACGTTTATTTAATAAATTCTTATTTTGTATCGTTGTGCGTTCCAATCGAAATTGAAGAAAATCTTGACCTATTTTTCGTACGGCCCAAATTAGGGTAATATTCTGTTCTGAGTCTTCTTCATTATTGGTATTAATGACCTGACCTGATTTTGGCCCCATGTACTCCTAATTAATTTTAGAACACAACTTGCATTTTATTTCTAATTAAATTGAGGATACTAATTTAACCGATTCTGAAAATCCCAGTTTAATTCCAGTGCCCTGCTAATTGAGCCCATACCAATCATACGGCGGCCCCCTGACCCTACAAAACATCGGACATCGAATCGTCCGTCAAATTTTCGTCATTTTATGTGTCTGTGCAAATACCTAAATTTAAGGGGGCTAATTTGCAAATTTTTATTTTTGGTGTCAACACCCATTTGATTAAACCAATGAGGAATCCCTAATATTTTTACTAAACCTCACCCTCATTCCAAATGAAAATCCCCATGTCAAATCTGGACCCCTCATTTAAAGGGGGTCAATCATCACCCTTGATTTCACAACACCCTCTTACTATTTAAAGTAGCATCCCACACCTTCCCTAGAAAACCTAGGTTTCCCCACCTCCTCACAAGCCCCCACTTTCTCACAGCCTCCAACGTAGGAAACCTTTTTTCTTTCTTCTTCTTCTCCTTCTTGTTTTCTTCTTCTTCTTCTTTTTATTTTTAAATTTAAAAGAAGAAGGGGGGAACACTGTTCACCCCCCCCCCCCCCCGCACCTACTGTTCACCGAGCCTCTGCACCCCGACTCCCCTGTGCTCCGCCGGCCGACTTCCTCTGAACTCCGGCGCTGGCTGCCCCGACAACCCGGCGGCTCTTCCTCCACCTGTACAGCCGGTCAGCCTCCGGCGGACTCCCAACTCCCCCATCCTCGCTGCTCAGCCCGGCGGCGCTGCCAACCCCGGCCCCCTCTGAACTCTGGCCCAGCCCTCGAGCACCGAGCCCGAACTCCTCCGATTCCGGCCTACTACTCCGGCGGCCAACACCATCACCACTCCTCCCAACTCCCTCTACTCTCCTACCCTATTCCTCCCTGCCGCTAACTCCGGCCGGCGGCCCTCCCTCCGTCTCATCCCTCATCACCCTACCCAGCAGCCGACTCCCCTCCCCTGCTGTGTGCTCCGGCCCCCTGCTGCTCGACAACCCGACTGCCCCTCCCTCCTGCCGTACTCCGGCCGGCAAGCCAGCCCTCCCCGGCAGTAAGTCCCCTTCTCATCTCCCTCTTCCTTCTTCCTTCTTTCTTCCTGTGTATATATATATATATATATATATATATATATATATATATATATATGTATATATATATATATCTATATACTTATATACGTATGAGTATATATAATATATGTATATGTATAATAGTTATTTTAATTAATGTTAATACATGAGAATGTATAGTATATAAATACTTTAGTAATGTATAATTTAATATATGTACATGTATATTATTTATTTTTAATTAAATGTTAAACATGTATAAGCGTAGTATATATATATATATATATATATATATATATATATATATATATTAGTATATGTATGTATTAATGTATATATATACATATATATGATATATGAAATATTTAATGTTTAATTAGTGTAAATTAAATTATGGTATTAGTACTTATGTATTTATATGAATGCAATTAGGTATATAAATTAATGCTTAATATTAATGTATACGTATATATATATTTAACATGATTGGTATACAAGTATGTATAAGTATGTATTTAAATTAATTTGTATATATATATATATATATTTGGTATACACTTATTATATATTTGCTATATATATTAATTGGTATATACGTATACAAACATTCTTAGTATATGTATGTAATATGATTAATTGGTGAAATTACTAGATGATCCTAGGTGACCAGTATCATACCTAGTTTAGACTGTGTGTTAGGGTAGCACCTGATACAAGTGATATTGTGACATGTTATAGGACTGTTGCTTCATCCAGGAGATACTCTGGAACAGGACATCAATAATTACCAGCTAAGGACCCAAGGCAAGTACATTCTCTGATAATTTCTAATTCCTTGATAATTTCTATAAGTTCAATAATCATGAAATATTACATCTGAATCCTTGACACTGTGCTACACGGACTAGTATAGCTTGGATCTGCAGTCATGAGATATTACATTGATTATCGTATTGACATTGTACACGACATGTATATTAGACATCGTACATGATAGATTGGACTTGCTCGTGTATCGTGACGTGTCATGGTTGGATCCACATTACTAGTTAGGGGCGGGAAAGTAGTTAGTAAGAAATGTGATCATACCCTTTATACAGTATAGAATAATGTAAGTGTTAATCATGCTCTTCACTCATGATTAGT
This sequence comes from Iris macrosiphon, assembly GCA_036927795.1. Classification (NCBI taxonomy): domain Eukaryota; kingdom Viridiplantae; phylum Streptophyta; class Magnoliopsida; order Asparagales; family Iridaceae; genus Iris; species Iris macrosiphon. The sequence goes on from JAYESA010000003.1 coordinate 6,011,525, forward strand.
CAGGCCCTATAGCTATCGTACATGTTCCCAAGCCGATCATATTTCGAAACTACTATTTCAAACACATAGAATAGATTACAGTTTTCTATTTTAAATCATATACTACATCATCCGTATATGATACTGTACCATTGTTCTTTTCATTTTTATATATGCAATGACTGTATCATATTGCCTATTGCCTGTCTCTTTACATTGCCTGTCTCTCTATTTTGCCATTATTTTACTGTCTTCTCTCAGTATCTAGCATTATCTGTCATGCCCCAATCTTCCGCAAGCCCGATAGTCCCCGCTGAACGTGAATCACCACGTTACAGCTCTCCCGCGGGACAATCGTTCTTATCGGGACGTGATGTCGTGCAAGCCTAAGTTGCACTTGCACAAGGCCAAAGCTTTGAACAAGGGCAAGTAAGCTATTCAATGCTGAAACAGCGGCACATAACATTGCAGAAAAGTGAAGAACACAATGGCACATGAAAAATAAGCTCTTTTATTGATAATCGAAAATGTTACAAGCGGCGCATGGCCGAGGTTACAGATCGCTCAAGCACTCTTCTCTCGATTACAATAACACCGTTCCATACATTATGTCCCTCTATACAAAAGCAACTCAAAATAGGCACAACTCGATGTGGCTCCAGGCATCGACTCCAGATTTTCGGTTCCTTGGGATGAGGTACGGCTATCGCTTCCTCGGACGATCAGGCACCTGAGAACAAGCAGACTGTTGGTGGGTCAGCACTTTATGCAAGTACTGGTGAGATAAACAACTGAACAGAAGCTACACCCCCTGAAACCCACACTAAGTAATCATGTGGCAAAATATTGCATTACTAGTGATCTTGCTAGTTTTACTTAGGTTCATTTCATGCAGTTCAGAACTATAGTCAGATTACATCTTTGAAAACATAACTTTGAAACAGTTTTGCATAATCAAACTTATAAGCATACGAATTGGGACAGTGCTCTATCGTGCAATGCGCAGCATGTATTGTGCACATAATCTAACTCTTTGGGGCAAAGTTCTTATAGCATACTGAACATATCGAATTAAGGCAACATATCATACTCTTAAGCACACAGAAGGACTAGCTTATATGAATTCGGTCCCCGAGAAACTCAGGATCGGTAGCGGTAATCCAGCTAGCCAATGACTCACATTCTGATACTATTAGCAGCTGAGACCGAGGTTCAGCTCTCCCGCACTAATAGTCATTGTCTGACCGATACAATGCATGAAGCTCTATCAGATAATCTCTACGATGCAGACAAAATGAATGAGCAGGCTTATGCATAAACTTATATTTCTTACCCCATAGCCGAACGATTATCCCTGCAGCAGACACACAAGTTAGTCACAATTTGCATATTCATAACTTATGTATCAATCTCTGGTGTCATCAATCAATAGGTATGAAAGAAGGTAAACCTAGCATGCGTCCTATCTATATGACGGTCCATGGGTCGCCCCATGATTAGCAGCAGTTATCCAAGGTTCAGCTCTTCACTAGCACGCACGGGTGTCGGTAGCTGGCACCCGAAGTCCAGCTCTACCTGTCACGCCCCGATCCCGAAAGGGTCAATCGTCCTCGCTGGATCCTTCACGGAACCGATTCGTCCTCGCTGGGGCATGATGCCGTACGAGCCTGGAGTTGCGCTCGTACAAGGCAAGAACTTGCAGTTAAAGGAACCCACTTTGAAACACAATTTAGAAAACACATTCACAGATAATTGAACACAAGTGCAGGAAGGAAACATGCTTTTTCATTGATAATTCAGAGTAATTTACATAGAGTCTACATTGATGCGCCTTCTCGGCTACTTGAATTACATTAGAAAAGATAACTCAAAATGCAGGGCGCGCTCCATCAGATAGTCCCCGTCGCCCATACATTACGCCCTTGTATAGGTTGAAAGTCCAAGCCTCCAAAATAATCTGACTTCAACTATACTTCAAAATAGAGGTGCTCCTAACGCCTCTTCGTCTATCCACTAGCATTGCACCGTCTGAGTGCCTGAAATAGTTGCCCACAACGTGGGTCAGTACTTCAACTTGTACTGGTGAGCGGGATGAATCCCACTCGACTAAATCGACACTAGCTTATTAGGGGCGAGCATGCATTAAGATTACTTCTATAAAGAAGCAAGTGAATTCAATTCATATCAGTTGCATGTTTTGATAGAAATGAAAGTAGCATTGAATCCAACCAGTGCATCGATTGCTTACTCAACCGATGCACGCCTTCCCTGCAACGAAACACAAGTATACTTACCATCTGCACAAGACAATAAATTAGCATGTGTTCTATTCTATACGGTCATTGGTGTGATCGACACCTTAGGGACATATTCCAAGCATTAGCGGCGCGCCCTATCAGCCCGGGTAGCAAGCCCCGCTGGAGGTCCCGCAATGCATCGTGACGAACACGAATCAATATTTCCCTCCGGATCGATACGGTTCCAGTGCCCCGGAAAGCCGTTTCGAGGAAATGATAAACCTTGTACACAAGTTGTCCCAGACCATGCAAATGCATGAACATTTTATATCTCACACAATGCATCGAATTAAACAGATGAAGTAAAGCAGCAATATATATATCTTATGCAACAGTTCATATTTTCTCAATGCGGTGTTTCGATTTTGATATCCCATGGGTCCAAACTCTATCCGAGGCACCAGGCCGTAACCAACAACCAAATTCCTATTCTAACCAACTGAATTTATAAGGTGTGCAAGCATATAGTAAAATTAGTCTACAATTCCCATGTTCCTTTCTTAGTGGCTGGCATGCATTGTGGCTAAGCATTTCCTAGGCGTCCAACCGGGCATCATCGAGTGAACGTTTGAAACATTAGAGATGTTGGCGTGAAGAAGTAGGAAAGAAGGGACCAAACCACTCACTGGTTAAGGGAAAAGTTGCTGAAACAAGGAATCCCGCCTAGCGACGATCAAATGTCAGTTACGTGGACCTGCAACAGCACGAGCACCGAATTAGAATTCTTGCCTATCCTTCCTTGCCAAACTCCCCAAAATTCAAGCTCCAATCAATAAAACCAACAGCGAAAACCAAGCAACTCGAAAGTAACACCAAATCAAATCCCAAAGCGGCAATCAAGAAAACCAAGCAACCAAACACGAAAACTATTGGACTCGTTTCAATAGAGACCTTTCCATGAGTTGGAAAGGATCATCGCATTTCGTCCATGGCAAGAAGATGCCGAAGATCTAAGCATACTCGAACGGACTAGCCACAAGCCTTATTATATAGTGCACATCCCGGTCGGATCGGGATTTGAGGCACTACATAATATACCACTAAGAAAAAGTTTCGTCCCGAAACTTAAGAACAAGGCCCTACCTCCGACTGAATGAACAACGAAGGATATTTCTCCTTCATCTTCGATTCCATCTCCCAGGTTGATTCCCCAACTGAATGGTTCTGCCACAGCACGCGAACCAAGAACATCGTACGGTTATGAAGTACTTTTTCCTTACGATCCAGAATCTGCACCGGCTCTTCTGAGTATGATAAATCTGTGCGCAGTTCCAATTGTTCGAAGCTAACCACATAACTCGGGTCATGCACATACTTCCAAAGTTGGGAAACATGGAATACGTCATGCACTTTAGCCAAGGCGGGAGGTAGTGCAATCCGGTATGCCACAGCTGCCACTCGTTCCAGAATCTCGAAGGGGCCGACAAACCTGGGACTCAGTTTGCCCTTCACGCCGAAATGCATCACCCCACGCATCGGCGTCACTTTCAAGAATACATGATCCCCAGCCATGAACTCCAAAGGTCTACGATGAGCATCGGCATAACTTTTCTGTCGGCTCTGCGCCGTGCGGAGTCTTTCCCGAATCAAGCGAACTTTCTCAACTGCCTGTTCTACCAGCTCTGGCCCGAGTACTTGCCGCTCGCTGACTTCGTCCCAACAAATTGGAGATCGACACTTGCGCCCATAAAGTGCTTCGTACGGTGCCATCTGGATGCTCGATTGGTAGCTGTTGTTGTACGCAAACTCCGCCAACGTGAGATGCATGTCCCAACTAGTCTTCAAATCGATTGCACACAGCCGTAACATATCTTCAAGTATCTGATTTGTCCTTTCCGTTTGGCCATCAGTCTGGGGGTGGTATGCAGTACTGAACTGTAGCTTGGTTCCCAAAGCAGACTGTAGGCTTGTCCAAAAACGAGATAAGAAGCGTCCGTCACGGTCAGAGACAATTGAGGCAGGTACTCCGTGTAATCGAACAATCTCGTCTATGTAAATATGTGCTAACCGATCGATGCTCCAAGTAACTTTTATAGGAAGAAAGTGGGCTGATTTGGTCAAACGATCAACTATGACCCAAATCGCATCATGCCCCCGTGGCGTCTTCGAAAATCCTACAATGAAATCCATAGTGATGTTGTCCCATTTCCACTCAGGAATAGCGAGGTTCTGCAGCTCCCCGCCGGGCCTCTGATGTTCAGCTTTCACCTGTTGACAGGCCATGCACTGTGACACAAAGGTCGCCACATCCCGCTTCATACCTTGCCACCAGAAGGTTCTGCTTAAGTCCATGTACATCTTAGTGCTCCCCGGATGCAAGGAATACTTCGCATAGTGTGCTTCCGCCATAATTTTCCTTCGGAGTTCTGGGTCGTTAGAAACACATAGTCTTCCCTTCATTTGTAAGACCCCATCTTCACCTGCCACAAAGTCAGACGTCTCCCCCGCCGAACTCAGTTTGCGTGCCTTCTCTAGGAACTGATCGCCCTCTTGAGCTGATTTGATTCTATCACGCAAGCTCGGTTCAATATGGAGTGATGCCAGCTGCACTCCTTGATGCTGAACCCGAAGCTCGATGCCCATCGCCTCAAGATCTCGAAGTAAATGGTTGTTTACTGATAACGAGCCCACGTACTTCCGACTCAGAGCATCAGCAACGATGTTTCCCTTGCCCGGTGTATAAGCGATCGTCAGATCGTAGTCTTTAATCAGTTCCAGCCAACGCCGCTGTCGGAGGTTCAGTTCTCGTTGGGTGAATAGGTACTTGAGGCTCTTGTGATCTGTGAAAATTTTGCAAGCAACACCATAAAGATAATGCCTCCATAACTTCAGTGCAAATACAATTGCCGCCAATTCTAAGTCGTGCGTCGGGTAGTTCTTCTCGTGCGGCTTCAGTTGCCTGGAGGCGTACGATATTACCTTATCCCTCTGCATGAGCACACATCCCAAACCGAGTCCTGAGGCATCACTGTATATCTGAAACTCCTCTACCCCATCTGGAAGAGCAAGGATCGGAGCTGAAACAAGACGCTGCTTAAGTTCTCAAAAGCTGGCTTCGCAGTCATCACTCCATTTGTATACAATCCCTTTTTGAGTGAGGCGAGTCAAAGGCGAGGCCAGTTTAGAAAAATCCTTCACGAACCTACGGTAGTATCCCGCTAGGCCCAGAAAGCTTCGTACTTCGCTGGCTGATGTAGGTTGCTTCCAATCCACCACTGCCTCTATTTTCTTTGGGTCTACGGTGATGCCTTCTGCCGAGATAACATGACCCAGAAATGCTACGCTGTTCAACCAGAACTCACACTTGCTGAGCTTAGCGTACAACTGATGCTCTCGTAATATCTGCAGCACGATCTTTAGGTGTTCCTTGTGTTCCGCCTCATTCTTGGAATATATTAAAATATCGTCGATGAACACGACCACAAACTTGTCTACGTATGGCCGAAACACGCGGTTCATCAGATCCATGAAAGCTGCAGGGGCGTTCGTCAAACCGAACGATATCACAAGAAATTCGTAGTGTCCGTATCGGGTCCTGAATGCAGATTTTTGAACATCATCTGGTTTGATTTTCAACTGGTGGTACCCTGACCTGAGATCAATTTTAGAGAAAACTGTTGCACCTTGCAGCTGATCAAACAAGTCATCTATCCTTGGCAATGGGTACTGGTTCCGCACGGTCGCCTTATTTAGTTCTCGGTAGTCAATACATAGCCGCATGGATCCATCCTTTTTCTTCACGAACAGCACCGGAGCACCCCACGGAGAAATGTTTGGACGAATGTATCCTCGGTCCAACAGATCTTGTAACTGAATCTTAAGTTCCTTCAGCTCTGCTGGGGCCATTCGATAAGGTGCCTTCGATATCGATCGCACATCCGGAAATGTGTCGATGCTGAATTCGATCTCACGATCAGGAGGCATTCCAGGCAGCTCGTCCGGAAACACGTTGAGGAAATCTGCTATCACATCAGCCTGAGCTGCATTTACACTTTCCTGCCGGGTGTCTCGAACTGAAGCTAAGTACCCTTCACAACCCGAATGCAGCATACGCCTAGCCGAAATTGCTGATATCATCATTGCCGTCTTTGGTGCAGCGCTGCACGAATAGTAAAAGTCTGCCTCGCCGGGTAGACGGAATACGACTCGCTTCTTCGCGCACTCAATTGTTGCATGACAAGCACCCAACCAATCCATCCCGAGGATAATATCGTAATCCTTAATGTCTAATACAATGACATCTAAGGAAAGCTTCCTGCCTCCGATGCAAATATAACCATCCTTACAGATCGCATGGACGGGCATGTCGACTCCCGAAGGTGTGCTCACGCAAAGATTCATATTTAAGGGAGTAGAAGCTAATTTATGCTCAATAGTAAAATTAGTAGATATGAAACTATGCGTAGCACCTGAATCGAATAAGACTCTAGCGGGCAAATCTCTGAAAAGTAATGTACCTGTCACGACAGTTTCAGAGACGGATGCTTCGTCCCGAGTCAGTGCATAGACTCGTCCTTGAGCACCCTGGCGTCGTGGGTTCAACGCCACAGCATTGGCATCACTTGCTGGAGGCCCCTTGTTATGGTTCCCATGGTGCTGATTCCCATGGTGCTGATTCCCATTGTTGTGATTCCCGTTGTGCTGATTCGGTTTTGCCTCACGGTAGTTGAAATGCTTGTGGTCCAGACGACCACATTTAAAATACCCAGTAACTCGGCATTCCTCCACTCGATGCCCTAATCTGCCGTACCTGTTGCAGTAAGGTGCACGGGACGGGCCCCTATGCTCAGATGTGTGTGGACGCTTTTGTGCTCCAGACCCTCCCGTTTCCTGAGGTCGCTTATTATTGTTGGTACGGGAGGTTTGCACATCGGCCCTTGGTGGACAGCGCCCAAAGATCCGCTCGCTGTTCAGGGTAGCTTCATAACATTCCCTGTATGTTTGACACTTCTGGTTGATGACGTCCCTACGCAAATCGTCATTCAAACCCTTCTGAAAGCGGTAGCACCACGCCTGCTGGTTAGGCAAGAAGTGCCCAGCAAACTTAGCCAGCTTAGCGAACACAGAATCATAGTCATCCACAGACAGACTTCCTTGGACCAGATTGCTGAAGTCGTCTTCCTTTTGTTGACGCACGGCCCTGGGAATGTATTATTCAATGAAGGCTGATTTGAACATTTCCCAAGTTATTTTGCAGTTGGGATTGGCATCGTAAATCCCTTGTTTCGTGGCCTCCCACCAATCATGCGCACGCAGTTCCAACTGAACCGGTGCACAGGCAACTCGCTTGAATCCCCGGATGCCAACCAGGTTGAAGAGTCCCTCCAGCTTAGCAATCCATCCCATCACTACGTCCGGTTCTGCTCGCCCATTGAACGTTGGTAGATGCATCTTAGTGAATTCTGCCGCACGGCAGGTATTCCTTACTGGATGCTGTGTTTCTTCGGACTCATCCTCTACCGCCACAGCCGGCGGTGCAGCAGGCGTCACCGTGGCTCCCCTGTTGTTGGGTACCAAGGATGCAATCAGTTGCATCATGGTATCCATCTGCTTTTGTTGAGCAGCCAACTGTGCCTGTTGAGAAATGGCTTGTTGTTGCTGCACCTCCATGAGATGCATAAGCCGTTCGGACATATCCACTGAACCCGCTCCTCCGGATTCTCCAGAACTTGCCAGATCGTTCTGGACGGGCTGAGCACTGCTTGCAACGGCAGTATTTTTCTTAGCCATTGCTACAAAAGAGAGTAGCCTGTTAACACCTCAAAAATGATAGATTTTTGTATCTATGGGCTCATTGTATAGGCGACTCATCTCATGCAGCGGACACCGAATGCAACTCAACCGAGAGGCGCATCAAACTCCTTTATAATCTTTTGAAATCCCAAGGATGTAAAGTGTAACGCCCCGCTCCGTGCCGGCGTTATGTATCAAGGTGAGTGGGCAGAACTTCGTTCTCTGATTCTTGTACGCCTTAATAATAACTTGTGTTTTTGCTTGCAATATTTTCTTAAGAGAATGATAGAACCTGCCTTGCATGTTAATGAACGAACTCACCTAGCTTGTCTTTGAAACAAAGTCTGCTTAACGAGAATCCTGAATCGCCTGCTTAGAGTGCATGAACATGTTCACTATCGTCTATGCTTCGAGAGAACCATACTGTGCCTGAACGTGTTCAAGTGATAAGTCGGATTGCCCCGCAACAATGAGTATATTCTGATGGTTCATCTCGTCTGCATACTAGAGTTTATTTGATAGTGTTTCATGCATTCGCACGCGGTCGGACAATGGCTATTGGTGGAGAGCTGAACTGCATGTGTCCCGGCTGCTACCATGATAGTACAAAGCAACCATGAGTCACAGCTGCCTCTAGCATCAGATAAAGAGTCATTGGTATGCTGTTCCACCAGCTGCCGATCCTGAGATACTCGGGGACCGCCCTGCATATAGCTAAGTCATTGTGTTGGCTTGGATAGTGACTGCCCTTAAGAATGTGCATCGTGTGTCTAGCTTTGCATCGGACCCTGGAGTCGCACGAGACACGCTGCGCACACCCTGAAACATGAACGGTTTGCTTGCTTGCATATTCAATATGAAACTCTGTTTCCAAACATGTTTCCAAACAAGTAATATGACTCTGCTAGCGAACTGCATGAAACGAACCTAGGTAAAACTAGAAAGATCACTAGTAATGTAATATTTTATAACATGATTACTTAGTGCCTGTTTGAGTGAATGCTTGTTTCTGTTCAGTTGATTTATCTCACCAGTACTTGTATAAAGTGCTGACCCACCAACAGTTTACTTGCTCGCAGGTACTGGATCGTCCGAGGAAGCGATAGTCGTGCCACAGTCCCGAAGACCCGGAATCCTGGTTTCGATTGTTGCCCCGAGAATGCTATCGTATAAGGGGGCATAATGTATGGAACGAACGTGTGCCTTTGCTAAAGGAAACCCAAGTTGCCTCGATTGTCCCGAACACTCAGTTGGCTAATGCATTACATTGCAACAAGTCCCTTTCCGCTGCTTACTCGATTGATGCGATGATAGCCAACTATCAACTTAAACGATTGGCCTTGCACGGGCGCAACCCCAGGCCCGTGCGGCATCACGTCCCCCGAAAGCTCGAACGGGCCATTCGCATAGCTCCCTTTCCTCCCTCGTACCCGCGGGACGGGCGCGGTGATTCGCGTCCGGCGTGCCGAGGCACGGTGATTCGTGCCCGGTTGTGCTAATCCCGGCAGCGCGGGGCGGGGCAGGGCGGAGCGGCGGCCCGGGCGGGTCCGGGGCGTGACATAAAGCCTAAGCTCTGATACCAATATGTCACGCCCCGATCCCGAAAGGGTCAATCGTCCTCGCTGGATCCTTCACGGAACCGATTCGTCCTCGCTGGGGCGTGATGCCGTACGAGCCTGGAGTTGCGCTCGTACAAGGCAAGAACTTGCAGTTAAAGGAACCCACTTTGAAACACAATTTAGAAAACACATTCACAGATAATTGAACACAAGTGCAGGAAGGAAACATGCTTTTTCATTGATAATTCAGAGTAATTTACATAGAGTCTACATTGATGCGCCTTCTCGGCTACTTGAATTACATTAGAAAAGATAACTCAAAATGCAGGGCGCGCTCCATCAGATAGTCCCCGTCGCCCATACATTACGCCCTTGTATAGGTTGAAAGTCCAAGCCTCCAAAATGATCTGACTTCAACTATACTTCAAAATAGAGGTGCTCCTAATGCCTCTTCGTCTATCCACTAGCGTTGCACCGTCTGAGTGCCTGAAATAGTTGCCCACAACGTGGGTCAGTACTTCAACTTGTACTGGTGAGCGGGATAAATCCCACTCGACTAAATCGACACTAGCTTATTAGGGGCGAGCATGCATTAAGATTACTTCTATAAAGAAGCAAGTGAATTCAATTCATATCAGTTGCATGTTTTGATAGAAATGAAAGTAGCATTGAATCCAACCAGTGCATCGATTGCTTACTCAACCGATGCAAGCCTTCCCTGCAACGAAACACAAGAATACTTACCATCTGCACAAGACAATAAATTAGCATGTGTTCTATTCTATGCGGTCATTGGTGTGATCGACACCTTAGGGACATATTCCAAGCATTAGCGGCGCGCCCTATCAGCCCGGGTAGCAAGCCCCGCTGGAGGTCCCGCAATGCATCGTGACGAACACGAATCAATATTTCCCTCCGGATCGATACGGTTCTAGTGCCCCGGAAAGCCGTTTCGAGGAAATGATAAACCTTGTGCACAAGTTGTCCCAGACCATGCAAATGCATGAACATTTTATATCTCACACAATGCATCGAATTAAACAGATGAAGTAAAGCAGCAATATATATATCTTATGCAACAGTTCATATTTTCTCAATGCGGTGTTCCGATTTTGATATCCCATGGGTCCAAACTCTATCCGAGGCACCAGGCCGTAACCAACAACCAAATTTCCATTCCAACCAACTGAATTTATAAGGTGTGCAAGCATATAGTAAAATTAGTCTACAATTCCCATGTTCCTTTCTTAGTGGCTGGCATGCATTGTGGCTAAGCATTTCCTAGGCGTCCAACCGGGCATCATCGAGTGAACGTTTGAAACATTAGAGATGTTGGCGTGAAGAAGTAGGAAAGAAGGGACCAAACCACTCACTGGTTAAGGAAAAAATTGCTGAAACAAGGAATCCTGCCGAGCGACGATCAAACGTCAGTTACGCGGACCTGTAACAGCACGAGCACCAAGTTAGAATTCTTGCCTATCCTTCCTTGCCGAACTCCCCAAAATTCAAGCTCCAATCAATAAAACCAACAGCGAAAACCAAGCAACTCGAAAGCAACACCAAATCAAATCCCAAAGCGGCAATCAAGAAAACCAAGCAACCAAACACGAAAACTATTGGACTCGTTTCAATAGAGACCTTTCCATGAGTTGGAAAGGATCATCGCATTTCGTCCGTGGCAAGAAGATGCCGAAGATCTAAGCATACTCGAACGGACTAGCCACAAGCCTTATTATATAGTGCACATCCCGGTCGGATCGGGATTTGAGGCACTACACTACCAACACACCCGAGTACTAGCAGCTGTGACATCATGGGTTCTGCACCACACTAATAGACATATCGCCCCACTAGACCCCCTTACGGGCCGTATACCTCAGGGCGATCCAAAAATCTCTTCCGGACCGAGCGATTCCCAGTGCCCTAGGAATCGTTCGAGAGACAAGACCTTGTGCACAAGTTGTCCGAGACCAATGCAATGACATAAACACATAGTGCAAGCAAAACAATGATCAAGCAAAACATATGCAGTCTTAGCGAAACACATCTTATCAAAACGAAGCACATCTTATCACATTACTAATAGCACACCCCACTAGACCCTTGCGAGCCGTATCCTCAGGGCGTACTATTAGTCACTGCATTCACATATTTCACTTATAGCATTTTGATATAGCAAACAGACAAGCGAAACATATTAAGGCAAGCACGATTGATTTCATAGTTAACATGCAATAACTATCTCTTTCTTAGCATATTCAAAGGGACATATTCGAGGCATTCATTTACTTAACTTTCTTAGCATAGCAAATGTTTGTTCGATAGCTGTGTCGGTGTTTCTAAGCATGCAACATTTCTTATTCTCTTTAGCATAGCAATGGTTCTATCTTATTCTGACAAGCATTCATATTCTCTTAGTTAGGCAGCAGATTTGTTTCGATGACAAGCTATGTGAGTTCTCTTATTAGCACATTGAGTCGGTTCTATCATTCTCTTACGAAAACATTCTTCTTAAGCAAACAAGCATTCAAAAACTCAGATTCATTATTAAGTCGTGCAAGAATCAGAGAATGCAGTTCTGCCCACTCACTTTGATTAATCGGTCGGAAACTCTCCGAGAAGACTTCCGTCTGAGCAAGCAAGGCGATATCACTTGTACGTAGTGCCGAACGGGGCACTACATACTTACCCACCAACAAAGAGTTTCGTCCTCGAAACTCAAGGAGAAACTCATACGAAAATATAGAGCAGCGATAGTCCTCATCCCTCACCTTCCTTAATCAAAACTCAGCAAATCCAGAAATCACATATCATATCTCAAGCAATGAAAACAAATCCAGAAAACTTTTGTGCGCATCTTTGAGAATATCTATGGACTTATTGTATGAAACGTTCATTGCAGCACAACACAACTCAGAGTCGGAGGCAACGGAATAGGCAAAGAATCGAGTCGCTCTGATACCATTATGTCACGCCCCAATCTCCCGCAAGCCCGATAGTCCCCGCTGAACGTGAATCACCACGTTACAGCTCTCCCGCGGGACAATCGTTCTTATCGGGACGTGATGCCGTGCAAGCCTAAGTTGCGCTTGCACAAGGCCAAAGCTTTGAACAAGGGCAAGTAAGCTATTCAATGCTGAAACAGCGGCACATAACATTGCAGAAAAGTGAAGAACACAATGGCACATGAAAAATAAGCTCTTTTATTGATAATCGAAAATGTTACAAGCGGCGCATGGCCGAGGTTACAGATCGCTCAAGCACTCTTCTCTCGATTACAATAACACCGTTCCATACATTATGTCCCTCTATACAAAAGCAACTCAAAATAGGCACAACTCGATGCGGCTCCAGGCATCGACTCCAGATTTTCGGTTCCTTAGGATGAGGCACGGCTATCACTTCCTCGGACGATCAGGCACCTGAGAACAAGCAGACTGTTGGTGGGTCAGCACTTTATGCAAGTACTGGTGAGATAAACAACTGAACAGAAGCTACACCCCCTGAAACCCACACTAAGTAATCATGTGGCAAAACATTGCATTACTAGTGATCTTGCTAGTTTTACTTAGGTTCATTTCATGCAGTTCAGAACTATAGTCAGATTACATCTTTGAAAACATAACTTTGAAACAGTTTTGCATAATCAAACTTATAAGCATACGAATTGGGACAGTGCTCTATCGTGCAGTGTGCAGCATGTATTGTGCACATAATCTAACTCTTTGGGGCAAAGTTCTTATAGCATACTGAACATATCAAATTAAGGCAACATATCATACTCTTAAGCACACAGAAGGACTAGCTTATATGAATTCGGTCCCCGAGAAACTCAGGATCGGTAGCGGTAATCCAGCTAGCCAATGACTCACATTCTGATACTATTAGCAGTTGAGACCGAGGTTCAGCTCTCCCGCACTAATAGTCATTGTCTGACCGATACAATGCATGAAGCTCTATCAGATAATCTCTACGATGCAGACAAAATGAATGAGCAGGCTTATGCATAAACTTATATTTCTTACCCCATAGCCGAACGATTATCCCTGCAGCAGACACACAAGTTAGTCACAATTTGCATATTCATAACTTATGTATCAATCTCTGGTGTCATCAATCAATAGGTATGCAAGAAGGTAAACCTAGCATGCGCCCTATCTATATGACGGTCCATGGGTCGCCCCATGATTAGCAGCAGTTGTCCAAGGTTCAGCTCTTCACTAGCACGCACGGGTGTCGGTAGTGTCACTACCACTTTTCCAAATAAGGGCAATTGTGTAATTTCACAATTTTTAAATAATTATGTATTAATTAATTGTTGAGTTTTGTAACTAATTATATTTATTAGTGATATTTGAGTTAAGGTAGAAACCCTAGAACTCATTAGGACAGACCCTAGTGAGTCAACCCTAATTTGTAAACCCTGTTCTAGTGAAACCCTAGAATACAAAATTAGGGTAAACCCTCAAAACCCTAGACTGACTTAACCTGAGTCTATTAGGTTCTACATGACTTAACATAAAGATTTAACCTAAAACTAAGCTTGGAAACCCTAACCTAGTTGTTTATATAAAAGAAAGCCTCTTTCTAGGCTATTCTTCACGTAGAGAGAAAGGAAACCCTAGCCTCCACAAGAGAAACCAATTTTCCACCCCATTTTCGAGATTAAACCTAGGGCTTCCGTTTTCTCCTCCTCCAAAGCAAGGAAATCAGGGAACTTGGGTCAAGGAGACTTGGGAAGGAAGAACTGTCATAGAAGAACCTTCCCTGCAGGTAAAACCCTATTTCTATTCCTTTAAATTCTGTTTTTAGATGTTCATGGCCCTTTAGGAACCCACCCAATTGTGTGTAGTTCGAATTTAGGGTTTTGGTTATGTTAAGGGTCCCCAATAATTGTTTTTCCAATTATTTCAGGAACCCTAACCCTAGAATTTGGTATATAGGCTGATTTCACTCTCATACGTATAGATTTGATTATGATTTAGGGTTTAGGTTTGGGTTTTTGGAGTTCTTGATGTGGGATTCGTTCATGCCCTTCACATGTTTGATGATATGTTATTAGGAACGTATCTGTTAGTTAATTTCTGCATATTTAATATAGGATTCTATATGTATATATATAATGGCATTGTGAACAGGTTATGTAGATTTGGGGATTTTTTTTCTACTGTGTAGTCGGGTATTTTTGCATCACTGTATATTTGGGAATTCTGTGCAATCGGGTATTCTCAGTTCAGTATATGTCTATGTATCAGTCAGAGTTGTGTGTGCAGAAATTTTATACTGTGTGGGTGTTTAGAAGAGGGGGAAAACTCTGTTAAACTGGTCAGAGAACTGTGTATGTGACTGTGTGCAGAGTGAGATGGGAAACCATGTGTATTCAGACTTGTGCATCAGTAAACTGTATGTGTGTATGAGGTCTTCCCAGCAGCTGTGCAGTGCAGAATTCTGTATTAGTTAGCTACAGGTAGACTGTGTATTTTCAGTGAGGATAGCATATGCACAGTAGGTTGTGTGTGTGCAAAAGGGGAAATTCTGTATAATTGATACTTGTGTGTGGAGGGAACAGGGTATTCAGTAAGTATAGCTAGGTTCTAGGATACATACACAGTATCCTATGTGTTAACATATGAGGGTTGTGTTATTCCTTGCTGTACAGATTTCAGTTGGTATACTGTGTATTTCAGTATAGATTTTAGCCTGTGTTCTCAGTGTGAGGGAAACAAGACTTGTGTGTGTGAGTTTCATAGAACCTAGTTCCTGTGTGTGTAGGAATTTATTTCAGTATGTAGCTAGCTGAGGTGTATCAGTCATTTGGGTCAAGTTGGGGATGTCAGTTCTGATTTTGAGTGAGTATGTTGTGTGGGATTGGATGTAAGTTCTGAGTGTTTAACATAACTGTGCATAATATTCAGTTGTGTATGTGGGTGTTAGCTGTGTAAAAACTAGAGTATCAGTGACTGTGTTTTACCTGTGTGCAATTTGGGGATTTGGGAACAGTGTGTGTGTTCAGTGTGACAGTATTGTGTGTGGCTGTGTAGGTGCAGGGAGTTACCTGCACAGTGTGTGAGATAGCAGTTGGGTTACTCACAGGTAGGTTGTAGCCTAGGTGCAGGGAGATCCTGACCAGTTGAGTGTGTGGAGTTCTCATTATCAGTAAGAAGTTTCAGTTCAATACCTCAAGTGTCTGTGTGTATCAACATGTTAGTCCTAGTGTGTCTAAGTGTGTAGTTCAGACTGAACCTGTGGAATAATATGTGTGTATGTAGTGGCAAATTTCACCAAGTGATAGATAAGGGAGGCAGAGTAATAATTTAGGGTTTAGAAGGTTCAGTATCAGTTGATGCCAAGGGTAGTGATAAGGTGTATAGGTAATGTGATACTAGTAGTTAAGTTATTGATTATATGTATACCTAACTATATATATTGTATGATACTTAGTATCCTTAATATCTAAGGAGATCTAGAATCTAGGTATTGACCAATACTAAGATATTGTGGTTCAGGGTGAGATATTCACTATAGGTCAAGATATTTTAGGTAATAGGTTATATATGGGTGTTATAAGCTCGAACTTGCTAGTATGGACTTAGAAACTTAGGTAAATACCTAGAATAGCTAGTGTTAGCTAGCTAGTGGCAAATTTAGACCAATTGACTTTAGCTGGACCTAGTATTGACCAGTAAACCTTAGACATGACCTAGAAACCTCGTTTTTAAATTGTTAAGCATGTTATTCTTTTAATTCATTAATTAACATTGAATTTCCATAAATAGGTCATTGTGATTCCATTTTGGACCTCGATCCTCACACCTTGCTCAGGACCACAGGCGAGTACATTCTCTGACAGTTTTCATTGTTGATTACTTCTATAAATTGTAGTGTATTACATACTTGATTCCGATACCATGGATACACGGGTTAGCACCCTAGATCCCCATCACGAGGAGTCGTGGTTGGAATCCATTGTGCTAGCTGGGGGATGGGGAACTATTAGTAGATTATGTGATCATATCCAAATATTATACGCACCATAGCTCACCCCACTTCTCACGTCGGGTGCAGCCTGACCACTTATATGCTCCATAGCTGTTATATATGATTAGCCTGACCATTATATGCACCATAGCTAACCATGCGGTTAGCCTGACCTAAAAGAATCATAGCTAATCATATATAACCAGCCTGATCTAGTCCCAAGCCGATCACATAATAAACTGATATTTCAATCACTTAGCTAGATGTTTTATCTTTATTCAGATTTTACTTGTTCTAGCATTTACTACTTATTGCTCATTGCTAGATGCTCTATTGTCTATTTCATTTTCTCCAGTACTTCACATGTTCAGCTTTTATTTCCATCTTGTATCTCTTACACTGTTTATAGATTTTGTCAATTTAATGAAACTGCTGTTAGTGTTTGTGCTTCGCTCCAATCCTGACTGGATAACAACATTTTCAGAGAACCTGGAGGACTTTTGCCCTACTTATTACGGTCCAGGAATAGAGGAGGATTTCACTCCAGAAATCCCAGAGGAGGTGCCTATCCTAGAGGAGAACTTGCCTGCCCCTGCTTAGATTATTTTTCTGCATTTATTGTTTTAGACTGAGACTGAGACTGAGATGTATTTATTTTTATTTGTGACTTTGTGAGGTCATTTAGACCCAAGTTTGAGTTGGACTTCTTGTGGTTGGTTTTAATAGAACTCTTTTCAATTCTCATCGTGCCATTATGTTTATAGTTGTGATTGAGTATATTATAGACTTGTGATTTATTTATCATTGTCCTCCGTAGGAAGTTGAGACTATTGACAGGATATACTATATTTGTGACCTAGACAGCGTTCTACCGCCGATGCTGCGGCGTAGGCTGGACGTACCCACGACTCATGCCCAATTTCCGGGTGCGGGTCGTGACAGGTAGCTGGCACCCGAAGTCCAGCTCTACCAACACACCCGAGTACTAGCAGCTGTGACATCATGGGTTCTGCACCACACTAATAGACATATCGCCCCACTAGACCCCCTTACGGGCCGTATACCTCAGGGCGATCCAAAAATCTCTTCCGGACCGAGCGATTTCCAGTGCCCTAGGAATCGTTCGAGAGACAAGACCTTGTGCACAAGTTGTCCGAGACCAATGCAATGACATAAACACATAGTGCAAGCAAAACAATGATCAAGCAAAACATATGCAGTCTTAGCAAAACACATCTTATCAAAATGAAGCACATCTTATCACATTACTAATAGCACACCCCACTAGACCCTTGCGAGCCGTATCCTCAGGGCGTACTATTAGTCACTGCATTCACATATTTCACTTATAGCATTTTGATATAGCAAACAGACAAGCGAAACATATTAAGGCAAGCACGATTGATTTCATAGTTAACATGCAATAACTATCTCTTTCTTAGCATATTCAAAGGGACATATTCGAGGCATTCATTTACTTAACTTTCTTAGCATAGCAAATGTTCGTTCGATAGCTGTGTCGGTGTTTCTAAGCATGCAACATTTCTTATTCTCTTTAGCATAGCAATGGTTCTATCTTATTCTGACAAGCATTCATATTCTCTTAGTTAGGCAGCAGATTCGTTTCGATGACAAGCTATGTGAGTTCTCTTATTAGCACACTGAGTCGGTTCTATCATTCTCTTACGAAAATATTTTTCTTAAGCAAACAAGCATTCAAAAACTCAGATTCATTATTAAGTCGTGCAAGAATCAGAGAATGCAGTTCTGCCCACTCACTTTGATTAATCGGTCGGGAACTCTCCGAGAAGACTTCCGTCTGAGCAAGCAAGGCGATATCACTTGTACGTAGTGCCGAACGGGGCACTACATTATCTGTTTATTGCTTATAGTCCTTATCAATTAAATGGAACTGTTATTTGAGATTTATACTTTGCTCCTTCCTGACTGGAAATATTTTTCCAAACTATGCCTTAGAGGACCGGTGTCCGACACTTTATGGACCATATGGTGAGTAGCTGCAACTTGGGCTTGATAGTTTAGTTGTGATTTTGGGAGGTCTAGCCGGAATTACTATTTTTTTGTTAGTTCTTTAAGTAGACATTGGTACCGGATTTGTCTCCGGCATTTTTTATGAGACTTGGATATTGTTGAGTTTGATTATTACTTTAGACTTGTGTTGTATTTAATTTTTGTTCGCTATCTTATCGTGTTGTAATCCTGTGATTTAGTATGTGTTCATTTTATTTGTGTCATCCGTGCCTCCTTATGGAGATTGGATGCTTGTGTGAGATTGGCTAGATAGTATCAAGACCTTGACAGCGTTCTACCGCCGATGCTGCGACGTAGGCTGGACGTACCACGTACTCGTGTCCCAATTCCGGGTGCGGGTCGTGACAGTTATATTACTATATTTTGGAAACATCTTTTGTAAACAAAGTTTCATATGCAATAAGCAAGCAAGACAAGCCGATGTTCTGTTTCAGGGTGTGCGTAGTGTGTCTCGTGGGACTCTAGGGACAAATGCATAGCTAGACACACATGCATATCTTAGGGACAATCCATCTATCTAAGCCAACACAATGAACTAGCTATATGCAGTGCGGTCCCCGAGTATCTCAGGATCGACAGCGGTTGGTCCAGCATGCCAATGACTCATTTATCTGATGCTAGAGGCAGCTGTGACTCGTGGTTGCTTTCCACTATCTCTGTAGCAGCCGTGACACATGTAGTTCAGCTATCCACCAATAGTCATTGTCTGACCGATGTGAATGCATGGAACACTATCAAATAAACACCAGTATGCAGACGAGACGAACCACCAGAATACAATCTTTGTTGCGAAAAAATCCGACTTATCACTTGAACACATTCATGCACGATATGGTTCTCTCGGTGCAGGGGATAGTGAACATGTTCATGCAAACACATACTTTTGACAAACGATTTAGGGTCTCTTTGTTAAGCAGACATTCGTTTCAAAGACAAGCTAGGTGAGTTCGTTCCTTAACATGCAAGGCAGGTTCTATCATTCTCTTATGAAAATATTACAAGCAAAAACTCAGATTTCTTATTAAGGCGTGCAAGAATTAGAGAACGAAGTTCTGCCCACTCACCTTGATACATAATGCCGACGCGAAGCGGGGCATTACATATCTCTCGGTGCATAGGGGATAGTGAACATGTTCATGCAAACACATACTTTTGACAAGCGATTTAGGGTCTCTTTGTTAAGCAGACATTCGTTTCAAAGACATGCTAGGTGAGTTCGTTCATTAACATGCAAGGCATGTTCTATCATTCTCTTATGAAAATATTGCAAGCAAAAACTCAGATTTATTATTAAGGCGTGCAAGAATCAGAGAACAAAGTTTTGCCCACTCACCTTGATACATAATGCCGACGCGGAGCGGGACATTACAAGTTGTGGCTCATCGACGGCATGCACAATGCGTAATGTTTTGCTCGAGGCGCATGTGCATGGGGGAGCTTCAAGTTCGGACACGAATGTGGGCAGATTCAGGAGTTCGAATCTGGGAGAATCGCACCGTCCGCTTGGTTGGGCCAGCCAAGGGTGAACCGCTTGGTTGGGCCAGCCAAGGGTGAAGAAGCTCGTCGGAATGTTAACACGTTCCGGTGAAAGACAGAAATCGGGGACATGCAACCAAGACTCACTGTGAGGCTGATCATTAGGGACTTCGGTCTTGACCGTGTCATCGATATTGGCATGATCCCAGTAGTGCAGGAGGTGCTAGGCATGGCAACTAGCGTCGACGTGACGGTCGAGGAGCTGGAGACGACGAAAGATGCAAAGCAACTCGGGGGATCAGAGATCAGTGGCATGGGAGAGCAAGTTTTCTGTCACAAAATGACAGGCATGGAGTCCAGTTGAGAAGCCATGGGGTCAACACCCTCTCATCAGACTGGATGGGAAGATTGGTGGGGTCCAGTCTGGATTTGGTAAATTTTGTAGCCCAAATATAGTCAAAGATTTGATTTGATATAATTTAAAAATCTATATTAAATGTAAGATTTGATTAGATTTCAAATTTGTATCAAATATTTAATCTGCCATATTTGGACGTCCATAATTGATGTTGGGCTATTTTAGGTGTAATAGAATTATTATTTTAAGGTTTCCTATTTAGGAAATTCTATTATGACCTAAAATAGGTTTCTCATCCTATAAATAGGGAGGAGGGTGGAGGCACAAAGAATAAGCACAAGTTGGAGATTCGGGGTGTTCGTCCACAGAAAATCTAAGAGAAAGTTCGTGCTTTCCTCTTAGGACTTCGCCATCCAAGACAGAAGGAAGAAGGAGATCTAATTGAAAAGTCGTCAACTTCGGTTAGAGAGATTGCTATGGGTTGATGAGTGATTTCAATTGTAATCTTCTGTCTTTCTACTTGAGTGTGGTCATGGGGTTGAACCTATTAGGGCAAATGGTTTCAACATTAGTTTTTGCAATCTTGTAATTTTATCTAAGTTATAAATGTTGGAATTTGTCCAGGTGACGTAGTCACCGCCATATACTTGTCTTCATCTGTGCTTGGTGTTCGTAGATTGGTTGGTCATTTCAGGTGGGTTGGCAAAACGCTTCCGCGATGCGCCTAACACGTGGTATCAGAGCGCACGTGTTTTCAACACTTTAAGGGTGCATTGCTGGTATATGTGTTTGAGTGGGTGGGGTTCCCAACCTATATGGAGAACATCCCGGAGTGCGACGAGCGTCGTCTGTGGTCAGAGAAGCTCGGGAAGGCGACGATAGCCATTCGAGATGTCGAATAAGCTCGGGAAGAAGGAGGAGGAGCTGTTGTCCAGGGAGAGATAAAGTTCGGGATAAACTCGGTCAGAGTTCGGTCAGGGTGCTCCAGAAAGCTGCTGTTTTCGTTTACTCTCAAATCACCGACTCGGTCGAATTCGTTCCGAGTTCGGTCGACGGACTAGACAAAAATTCATAGGTATTTTATACACCGTTGGATAATATCCTACGGTTCAGAATTAGCTGTGGAATTATGGAATATATATTAGGTTTTTCTAACCATAATTTTCATATAACCATAACATATCATCTCAAGAAAGAGAAGAAAATGAGACAAGAGTGCCATTGTAACTTTGAAAAAAATAAAAAATAATTGGTGGTCGTTTCGGAGAAGAAGATCATTTTGGATAATATTTTATTATCTTTTTATCTTTGTGGTATGATCTATTTTCTATTCATAAGTGTTGTGGTGGTCCGTGTTGAATCGGAAGAAACTTATAGTAGATGTATTCTCTTTATTTTATTATGACGATTTTTTAAAATTGGATTTCGATCGTTCGGTAAATTTTTTTCGAAAGAAAGTACAGGCGGACGGACGGAATGCTTGCTTGGTTGGATAGAACAGCCAACACAGAGAGTGCACAGTGTGCACTTATCTCATGAAATGACAGGAACAATATTTGATATCGGAAGGCAGGGTATTCGGTGGAGCTTCTGCTCAAGCTAGGCTCATTTTTATATGGAGGGGTTGGTAGGCTTAGGCCTTTCACAAGGGTCACTATCACTTGGGTCACTCCTCACAGCAAATCCAAGTCATTTAAAAGCAAATGATAAAAGAAAAGAAAAGGAGACTTCTAAATTATAGCATACTCATTAGATCAGGTCCTGTCACAGTATCACCTCACTTACACACTACCAAGACCAAGAGGCACAGGGTTTAGCTCAGGCCTGTCATTATGCAGCGGCTCTCACTTCTCCAGAGGAGAGGTGAGCTCATAGGCGGGCTGGTTAGGTGTTGTAGGCCTGTCCAGCAATTCGCAGAGCTCCCGGTCATCTCACAGGGGAAACTAAAGGGTCAGTTCGACAGCCTACAGACCCTAAAGTATTAAAAAATCTAAAATTTTCATCCAGATCATTAGAATTTGAATAAATTTTATCTAAATTATAAATTTAAAAAATTATAAAAAATCAAAATATATTTTAAAAATACATTTTTTATTTTTTAATATTATATTTATATCATTCATTTTTCCTACTTTAACCCCTTTAACGAAAAAAAAATGTAAAAAAAAAAAAAAAATAGAAAACGACCTGAAAGAACGTTTTCTAAAAAAAAAACGCTTCTAATTTTTATTATTATTTAATGAAAATAAAAATAGTTTTAAATTTTTTTTTACTTTTGTTTATTACAGAGCTTTTGCTTTAATACAGAGTTTTGAAAAAAAAATATTTCTATCTGTGTTTGCTAAAATAAAAAAAATAAAATAAAAATTAACTTCTTATTTTTTAGAAATTTATTGAAATAGATATTTATTATGGTCTTCTTAATATTATAAATTGGTTCTATTCAATATTACAAATGTCTCTTATATTCTATTGGTAATTCAATTAATATTTAAAAAAAATACATTATTCACTTTAAGATTTTAAAGAATTTTAAATAATTGATTTTTTTTTAACGAATATCACAAGACTTTTTTTGTATAAAGATTTCAATAATTTCTTTCAAATTTTATGAGTTCGATTAAGTTTTTAAAATTTTCTTAACGAATCTTACAGACTTTATTTGTATAAATATTTCAATAAATTCCTATGGATTAAAAATTGAACATACGGGACGCGTCTGCTAAAAAATATATTGCACACGGGACTCGTGTACCATGACACTAGTGGTATTTGGATTACGTAAAAATATAATTTTAATTCTCTAAAAAAAAGATACAAATATTTTTTTTTCAAAATTCTGTAGTAAGCAAAAGTAAAAAAAAAAAAAAATTCTAGAATTTTTTTTGATTTCATTAAATTCCTTAAATTTAACGATTTTTTTCAAATAAAATAATAATTTTATAAATAATAGCAAGAAAATGAAGGGGTTTGTTGAAATTACAAGGAGGGGAAGAACTCGCCAACTGAGTTGGAGGATTGTTGGAGGGATGAAAGTGCCCGCCAACTGAGTTGGCGAGATACGTACATGCAGCCAACTGAGTTGGCGAGGGAGGGTGAGTTGGAGGCTGTGCCCGCCAACTTATTTGGCGAGTGAGGGTCCGTTGAGGATTGGGGGAATGATTATAGCCGTTGCACAACGGCTATTACATTCAACACTCTCACTCTATATATTTCCTATCTCAACCAAATTATCCTACACTCTCACTCTGTTCCCTCTCTTCCCTCTAGCAAAATCTCCAGCATTCTCTTTGCCTCTAGCAAAGCTTCAGTCAAATTTCTGCCTGTAGCTAAAGTTCATCTGAGTTTCTTGTAGCAAAAGTTCTCAATCATCATGGATCGTAGCGTAAGAATTGTATGCTCGCACGGCGGTAAAGTAAATGGGTTAAATTACGAAGGAGGAGAAAGTATAATTTTTTCAACTTATCCGAATATTAGTTTTGAAAATATACGTAATCATATTATTGAACGTTGTTCTATTCATTATGATTTTATTCTGAAGTCTATTTTTGGTTCTAATTTTTTTTGATAGATAGTGAAGATGCATGAAATTATATTCTTGAGAATAATTCACAATCAAGATATATAAAAATATATGTTATTAAAGTAGCAGCAACATTAGATAATAGAAATAATGAATATTTTTTTGAATATCAGCATGTTAGTTCGGGTGCTAGTTCTTCTCAACAAATTGTTTCATTTTTTCAAGAAGGTCATTCATCAGATGAATCTAACCATGATGATGATAGTGACAACGACGATGGAAATAGTGATGATTTAGTTGAAAATGTAGATTATACACTAGATGATGATATTGTAAAAGCTATCACTGATGAAATATTTAAGGGACAATCATTTCCTAGTCGTTCTCACTTTAGAAGCTTTATAAGTAATTTAGCAATTAAATATAATTTTAGTTGTTCAGCTAGTGTTATGAATAATGCTCGTGGAATTATATATAGTTGTGATCAACCGAATTGTAATTGGAGAGTATATGTCAAATCTATTGGAAATGACGATATAGTTAAAGTTAGTACATTAGAAAATCGTCATTCTTGTTTAGGGAGACTTAGTACAGGACGTCATCGACTAGCTACCACTGCGTCGATTAAGACCATAATAATTGACATTATTAGAGATAACCAATCATATAGTCCATCACAAATTGTTAAAGATATATATAGGGAGCACCGTATACAAGTTAGTTATTCCAAAGCCTGGAGAGCCCGAGAGACAGCATTAGTTGAAATTAATGGTAGTTATGATGAGGCATACGCTAGTCTTGAAGAGTATTGTTATAGAATTATGGAGACAAATTCAGGTAGTACATATTTTATTAAAACTGCAAAAAATAATAGCTTTCAACGAATTTGTATTTGTTTTAAGTCATGTATTGATGAATTTTTAAGGGGCTGTTTACCGGTTATTAGTACTGATGCTACATTTCTTTCGTCTAAATATCATGGTATCTTATTTATTGCTTGTGCTCACGATCCTAACTATCAATTATATCCTATAGCTTATGCTGTTGCTGAAGGTGAGAATATTGATTCTTGGTCTTGGTTTTTAAATTCTCTTAAAATATCTTTTGAAAGTTGTTTTAATGATTCGGGTACAATTTTATTTATATCTGACAAACAAAAAGGATTAATAAATGCTGTTCGTGCAATTTTTCCTGTATCTCCTCATTTTTTTGTATTCAGCATTTTAAACAAAACATGAAAAAAGTTACCAAAGAACCAGTATTTCAACACTTGTTAGACTCGCTTGCTAGATCATATAATGAAACGGATGCAGAGAGTGTGTTTGATATAATTAAAGCTGAGAACATAATTTTGTACGATTGGCTTATTGGTGTAAACGGTAAAAGTCGTCGATTTGAACATTGGATAACATCGTATGCTACTTGTTCTAGATTAGATATTAACACTTCTAATCTTGATGAATGTTTCAATAGCTGGATTAAGAAATTACGAGATAAGCCAATAACAGTACTTCTCGATGGTATTAGAGCCAAGATTATTGCACTTCATGACAATCGTAGAAAGAATGCTGAAAATATAGACACAGATTATTGTCCGAAGATGTTAAAGACCATGGCTTGTATTATCAAAGAGAAGAATTAGCTAGAAATATTAGCTATTGATAGTTATAAGTTTGAAATAATAGACTGTGCAACAAGTAGAACCTATATTGTTAATATAACCGACAGATCTTGTACATATTTTAGATGGTACCATACTTATATACCATGTATACATGCATATTTTGTTTGTAGATATTGCAATATTAGTATTGATAGTTTTTATCTTGCAGTATTTTCGACTGAGACCTTGAGAAGTGTATACGCACAAAAAATACAGCCAATTCCAGTTCCCTACAAGATCCAAGCTCCTTTGGTTAGAGGAGAAATTGGGAAACCAGATGTAAGACGCAAAGCCGGAATACCAAAGAAGAACCGTATTAAACCCCGGGATTCATCGACGAGAGATCTTCATTGCAGTAATTGTGGTATGATTGGACACAACCGAAGAAGATGTACTAGTCAACCGAGAGAGTAAAATAGAATTGTTCAATACAAACTTAAAAATATTGTAATAGTGAGTTTGATAATGAAAGTCTACTTAAGAATTGTTCAATACCTAAACATTGCAATCAAAGCACGCAGAGTAGAATCATCTACGGATCTAATCTTGAACCTTTGCTCCTAATATTGGTATAATTGGTTGCTCATAAGAGGGCATCCCCACCATTGCCAATAGTCTAGGTTACCCATGTCTGCATAATGTAAACAAAATTTTAGCAAACTATTTACACTAAATTAATACGAATAATGAGTAACTTAGAACTTACATTCCTCAGCAGATCTTAGTCCGGGAGACATGTCCCTCATACTATAATTCTCGAACCGATTATTCCAGTCAGCAACGAGACCAAGGATTCGTTGTAATGCATTTCCTTCCTCATAACCGACTGTCGGTGTATCATCGGAAATTATTTTGCTCATTCCGAATTGTCGAAGAACACGGTCTGCCGAATGGTACATGGTGAACCGATCATATATAATATAAGATCTGTGTAAAGTAAATGAATATGATGTCCTCTTAATTTCTGTAGCATCATCTTCACATGTGTAAGGTAATCAGGTAACCTATTTAATGATATTGTATCAAATAGATGTGATGTTTATGTACGATCAAAACTGTAATAATTTAAAGATATTTATCAGATATTAAAAAAATTACCTCATGATACTGCAGTGTATCAAATTGGCTACGATAAAGTGATACACTCCTGTATTGGTAGTGTTGATAATCCACTACATCTGTGGGCCATCACATAGCAACCAAAAATACTCCAACATCACTCAGAATGCTAGTAACAGGCCAACCAATATTGAAGTGCTCGTAGGACCAGAACTATAAAACAAAAATATGACATTAGTACAAACAAAATTTGCGTATAAAATTTCTCTAACTAATTTAGGTCTTTTATTCATACCTGAATCAGTGAAATACATCCACAAATACTCTTGCAACTAGATCTCACAAATTCTGTCAAATTTGCGTATAAAAAGGCTAGAGTAGCAGCTCCCCATGCATGCTGAGTAGGTTTTGTCAAATCATCCAAGAATGGTAGAAGCTGCACATTTATCATATTTTCCGATGCATTGGGAAATAGAATTACACCACATAAACAGAGCAGATACGCTCTAGTGCAACGAATGACCTAAAAATATTAAGTGTTATATAGACACTAAATTAAGTCATAAACAAATATTACTAATTAAAATACATACCTGCATTTTATCTACATCAACCACCCTGTCAATAGTGTGATGTAGGTCCATGAAGTTGCCACGAAGCCATGTAAACTTCACAAAATTGCCGTCTTTTATACCAGATGGAGGGGTAACACCGAGATACCTTCTGATCAGATCAGATCCCTTTAAGTGCGGATCAAAATATATAGCGTCACCTTTAATAGGTAACCCTAGTATATTTGCCACATCAAATAGGGTGATCGTCATATCGTCGAATGGGAGTTGAAAAGTGTTGCGTTCAGGCCACCAACGCTCAGCAAGACTTACAACTAAATGAAGATCGTGGATTAAATATCTAACACGATCTATATAGTGAAATCCAATGGATTCCACCAAAGCCTTTTGGACATAATTTAGCTCACACGTACGATAATTTCTTTCGGTCCGCCAATGTACATGGATCCGGGTTCGTAAATCAAGATCATGGTCGTATAACTATAAAAAATATATGCATTATATTTTGTGTGTAAATTACTTAACTTATAAACTTATAATTTAAAAATTACATCGCTAGTAAATATTCGACTAGATATGTGGTCTTCACGTTGCTTAATAATAAGGTGGGTAGTCGGTCCAACTGGAATACGATCGTCATTTTGGTTAGCCATATACAAAAAATATTATAGGAAGAAGGGAAATTTCTATGAGGAGGAGTGCTGTGAGGAGGAGGAGAAGGAGTTGAGATTTATTTATAGGGAGGGGAGGGAGGAAGTTGAGGGGAGGGGGGGGGGGTCTCCGAGGAGAAGGTGGGAGGTCGGGTGGTCTCCGAGGAGGAAGAGAAACCGAGGGAGAGGTGCACGCCAACCGAGTTGGCGAGCTTGCCCAGAGCCCGCCAACTGAGTTGGCGAGTTCTTCTCGAACTTTGGGCACCGCCAACTCAGTTGGCGAGTTCTCCCCCTCCCTGTAATTTCAACAAACCCCTCCATTTTCTTGCAATTATTTATAAATTTATTACTTTATTTAAAAAAACCATAAATTTAATAAAAAGAGAAAAAAGAAAGTGAGAGAGAGAAAGAGCAGACAAAAAGAAGAGAGAGTGAGAATGAGAGAGAGACGAGAGAGAGATGAGAAATGAGAGAGAGAGATCATAGAGTGAGTGAGTGAGTGAGTGAGTGGGAGAGAGACGTGAGTGGGAGAGAGACGTGAGAGAGACCAGAGAGTGAGAGAGATCAGAGAAAGAAACGTGAGAAGGAGAAAAAAAAAAGAAAACATTTTAAGGAGTCACATTTTTTTTTCTAATGTCTTTTAACAAAAAAATAAATAAATGATGGAAATAAAATATTAAAACATTTAAAACGTTCTTCATTTTGAAATTTTTTCTTAATTTTTTAAATTTTAATATTGTTAAAAATTGTTGAAAATACGTGCGTTCTTATATCACGTGTTAGGCGCGTCGCGGAAGCATTTTGCTAACCCATCTGAGATGACCAACCAATCTACGAATACCAAGCACAGACGAAGACAAGTATATGGCGGTGACTACGTCACTTGGACAAATTTTAACCTTTATAACTCAGATAAAATTATAAGATTACAATTGAAATCGCTCACAAACCCGTAGCAATCTCCTTAGCCGAAGTTGACGACTACTCGATTAGATCTCTTTCTTCCTTCTGTCTTGGATGGCGAAATCCTAAGAGCAAAGCACGGGCTTTCTCTTAGATTTTTTTATGGACGAGCACCCCGAATCTCCAACTTGTGCTTATTCTTTGTGCCTCCACCCTCCTCCCTATTTATAGGATGAGAAACCAATTTTAGGTCATAATAGAATTTCCTAAATAGGAAACCCTAAAATAATAATCCTATTACACCTAAAATAGTCCAACACCAATTATGGACGTCCAAATATGGCAGATTAAATATTTGATACAATTTTAAAATCTAATCAAATCTTACAATTAATGTAGATTTCTAAATTATATCAAATCAAATCTTTGACCATATTTTGGCTTTAAAATTTACCAAATCCAGACTAGACCCCTGTAGAAGCATGAAATACACTAGGAAATTATACGCGTAAAAACCCCCCAACATACGTGAAGCCCGCGTAAAACAGAGCTTCAAGGCTGTGTGGCATAAAATATGACTTCAGAGCTACACGCGTAAAACAAAGCCTCAAAGCTGTATGGCGTAAATAAGAGCTTCAGAGCTGCCCGCGTAAAGCAGTACTTCAAGGCTGTCTTGGCGTAAAGAGGTTACTCTACCCCTCTGCGTAAAATATGTTTGCTTTTAATACAGCGTGAAGTTATACGAGGAACTCTTCGTATTCCTCGAATGAATCTGTCTGACAAAATAGTGAACCTGACTCAGGACAAAAAATACTGCACGATGATCGAGAGGACGGCTGTGATGATGATTTTGCACAGAGACCCAGACTATCGTTTAGTGACATATCCTTGATACAAGTCATTTACGCATTCAGAGAATACGCTGCCTATTCTATATGGGCAGAAATGAGTCTTTATGCTCAAAATCAGACGCCAGATCAAAAGCTGTCTCTTGTACAGAGTTCGAGGCATATCTCTGTATTTAATGCACGAGATGGGGGTAGATCCCTGCATTTAATGCATGAGATTTTGTTCTATTAACTGGGAAAGCTAAAACTGTGACTAATACGCTCACATCACCATCCTTGCTTTTTATGCCAACCAGGCTATTTTCAACTATAGGAGTACGTCGTATGCTATCTCCTTGAAATACGCCAACTCAGGCTATATTTGCAAAGGTACGTGATAAGGCTATTTAGCCCAGAATACGCTCACATCACCATCCTTACTTTTTACGCCAACCAGGCTATTTTCAACTATAGGAGTATGCCGTATGTTATCTCCTCAAAATACGCCAACTCATGCTATATTTGCATAGGTACGTGATAAGGCTATTTAGCCCAGAATACGCTCAAGACCTCAATTGTGACAGATAATTGGCTATTTGACACTGGTTGTCTATTATCCATGAATCCTTAAGTTTTACGCAGGATTTGACTTTTACGCCAACAAGATAGCTATTTGGCTTTTACGCCAACAAGACAGCTATTTGATTTTTATGTCAACAAGACAGCTATTTGGCTTTTACGCCAACAAGACAACTATTTGTCTTTTTATGCCAACAAGACAATTATTTGGCTTTTTACGCCAACAAGACAGCTATTTGGCTTTTACGCCAACAAGACAACTATTTGGCTTTTACGCCAACAAGAAAGTTATTTGGCTTTTATGCCAACTATCTTTACGCGAGGGGCAGTTGCCTACGTGGCTTGCATGCCGTGATCTTCAAGAAGTAGTTATACGCATTACCTTATAATGGGATACGTGTCATACGCAGATTTAGAAGGTCATTCAGACGTGGGTAGCAGTTATTATAACCGCCGCGTAAAAGATGCCACTCTCTTCACAGTTTAGCTTCTACGTCGACTGGATAGTTACTGTGACTGATCTCTATAAATAGAGACCTCTAGTCACAGGAGAAAAGGGTCGAGGTCAGAGGAGAGGATCAAGATTAGAGATCAAGAGATTAGAGAGAGAGAGAGAGAGAGTACAGACAGAGAGTGGCGATTGACGACTTTGGCAACGGGAATCCAATCCCTCCTGCAATCTTCTTCTTCTTCTTCTTCTTCTTCTTCTTCTTCTTCTTCTACATCACTTCTTCATCATCGTGTGGTCCAAGGGACAAAGTGATCGACCGCAGATCAGACTTCTATAGCAATATTTCCCTAGAATCATTTTTATTGTACTTAACATCCTCGTATAGGATTAATTGTATTCTTTTTCTTGTTTGTAAACAAAGAAAGGGTTTCGTATAAACCTAGTTCTATTTTTTTTTTGTTTATCATCAAACACAATATGGCGACTTTGCTGGGGACTACTTTCTCATCTGACGAGAAAGCCATTGCTCAATACGATGCTATATCCGTTGGATCGACGAAGAAGACTTTGGTCGTCTAATTTGACCAATCTGCTTATGAAGATATGCTTCGCGCTTGGGGTAGCTCTTATTCCCTCTCTGTCCAGGATAACAAGAAGCTGTATAAAGTGTGGATGCCCGAGACATCCTCTACCCTTCCTGCAAGCTCTCCTTCTCTGATCAACAAGGTTGTGACAACATAACCTATACGCCTTGTGGGTAAAAATCCGTCTCCCATCTGTGACGTGGCAGACAAAACTTCTGGCAATGCCCCAGTGCCAATCCAGAAGTCTAGAACGCGCCCTGCGCGTAAAAATTTGTCTCCCGTCTATGACATGGCAGATAAAACTTCTTACAATGCCCCAGTGCCAATCCAGAAGTCTAGAACGCGCCCTGCGCGTAAAACTTTGTCTCCCTTCTGTGACGTGGCAGACAAAACTTCTGGCAATGCCCCAGTGCCAATCTAGAAGTCTACAACGCACCCTGCACGTAAAACTTTGTCTTCCGTCTGTGATGTGGCAGACAAAATTTCTGACAAGGCCTCAGCACTAATTCAGAAATTTCAAATGCGCCCTGCACGTAAAAATATATCTCCCATCTATGAAGAGGTAGACGGACCCTTGGATCACATCAAGGGAAAATAAGTGGCGAATCTCCCAACCTCTAGAGTTGTACGCCCCCAAGAGAAGAAGTTGCCCACTCTTTAGATTACGCGTGACGTTGGAGGCCGATTGAGGACTTTCCCTATTTTGCGCGAACCTGGGCAAAACTCCAAATTATGCCAGGATAAGTCTGTCCGCGTAAAGAAGACCCGCTTCACGGGAAAATACGCTCCTCAGACGGATGATGGATCGTATGCTACTCACATTGGTGAACTGCTGTATTCTTATGGCAGAGAGAGGGTCATGGTTCCAAATTTCTACGTCCCTACTGATGTAAAAAGGCATAATAAGCCTTCTTTTCTTCTGTTAATTCCCTTGATTTGCGTGATTTCTTAATCCAGAAATGCAAAGACAGGGGATCTTCTAATATGTCTATTACACCCCCTAGGGAGCATTGTTGTAATAGTCATAAAGTTGTAATTAAGTACTACTGTTCTAAGGCAAAACAGTCAGTTTTCGACCGGTTGAACTACTCTTTGTCCTTACAGGAAGAAGAATCGACATTTGCATCGGTAAACATGGTTTCACACATTCCTAGAGGAAGGTCAAGTTCAAGACATCATCCCTCTAGAACTCTGAGCCAAAGGAGATTTGACAGGCTCCTTGAGAATATTGAAGCAGGTATTTTTTGAAACACTCGCTCGAGGTCACGACAATCGGCTTCATATTCTTCTGATTCCGACACTGGGGGTCGCCAGCTTTCTGAATTTGATGCTGACAGTATAGACTCGATCTCTACAGAGATCTATACCAATCCCTCAGTAGCATAAAGAGAAATGGGTATTTATGCCGTTGGAGATGAACATGAAGAGTCTTCCCCATCAGGAAGTACTGAGCAACGCATCGCTGGATTAGAAGCATCTCTTAAAGAGATGCATACCATAATGGAGAGTATGCGCCAAATGATGGTGACTCAACATGCAGCTGTAATAGCTCAAACACCAGTTCCTCTGACTCAACTTTGTGTGGGGGTAGACATACCACCATCCAATGCAGGCCAGGAGCCTGTTCCAAATCAAGAGTCAGCTGTGCCTCAACTTTTTAACCCGGAGAATGTATTACCTCTTGTTGGGGTTACAGTACAACCAATCTTTTACCTCTCTGCTGTCCCTTTTCCAACTAAAAATCCGATACAAGCAGTTCAGGAATTAAAAGCCCAATTCGATGCTTTGAAGCATAAGGATCAGCTCAAGAATTTGGGAATCAATCAGCCATACCCAGCTGTCTGGGATGAGATCCCTTTTCCACCAAAATATAAACCACAGGCTATGGTTTTGTTTGAGGGAAAGACGTCACCAAGCCAGTATATGAATTATTTCAGCATGATGACGATATTGTTGCAGGGGAATGACGCCCTTCTCACTCGAGTGTTTAAGGGCTGTCTGTCTGGGGTGGCCTACCAATGGTACCGTAGTCTAGCGGACAACTGTATTACTTCTTTTGAAGATTTCAAGACTCTGTTCTTCGTTCGATTCTATGAAGGAGGAATGGACATGTCTATGTCATCGCTCATCGAAGTGAAGCAGAGGAAAAAAGAGAACGTTCGTACTTTTATCAAATATTTTTGTCAGGCTACTTTGTAGATGCCTCATGGAGTTCCGAATTCAGACTTGGTGGATATTTGCCGGAAGAACCTTCTCCTACTGATTTCAGTATTCACGGGACCATATCAGTTCCATGATTGGCCCTCATTTATCATATTAGCGGTAGTCGCTGCAGATAACAGTCGGAAGGCTCGTGACAATAGAATCATGATCTCTACCTCTGATAAAGGGAAGCGGTCATCCTCCAATAACGACCATACTCGTAGTTAAAAAGGGAAGGAAGCTTTGGCAATATACTCCAGTAACTACGCAAACAAATCCTGGGACTTCCAGGCCTAAAGAAGAATATTCTTTTGACGATGACGATATTCTGAGCATATTCTATTGTCTAGTCAAAAGTGGCAAGCTTACTCTCCCAGAGATAAAGCGTCCAAATAAAGTCGGCAGTACAAATAATCCTAAGTACTGCATTTTCCACAGGTATATACATCACCCCACAAAGGCATGCTATGTACTAAAAAGGAAAATCCAGGAATTGATCGACGCCAAGGCCATCACTCTGCGTAATAGTGAGAAGACGGTCACTGCCAACATGATCTCACTCCAGTTTGGCAATCTGCCTCCTCAAGAAGTCCCTGATGGTGTGGTACCTATTCCACGGATAATGATAAATATTGTTAATAGGAACTACCATGCGTGGGGAGATCATGTGGGTTCACCCTGACCTGGTATCAGAAATTGGGAAAGAGACTAAAGCTGCTAAAGCTAAGTCTAAGAAGAACTCAAGAAGTAAACCATGCCATATGGTTGGAATATCCTCGGCACCTGAAGAAGAGTCTTTGGCAACCGGAACCCGGTCAGGCAAAGCCTACCTCAAGGACTATGGAGGGAACCAGGAGGAAGCAACGACAGACACTTCAGCTGCCAAACCTCCAGAGCCTGGACCTGTTATGCCAGAAGCAGGTCCTTCTAAACCAACTTCGGTAGACAAGGGCAAATAGAAAGAAGTTTGTTTTGATAAAACTTTGAAGAATATTCAAAACAAAGGTTTAAAGAAGCCATATAACTTCGACATCTTGGCCCAGTTGGCTAATACTCCAGCCAGATTGTCTATTTTTGAGCTACTCCGGCTATCCAAAGATACTTGTCAAGCCTTGAGTAAAGCATTAATTCAAGTAGATGTATGCTTGACTCAGCTCAAGTCCACTGATAAAGAGCCTGTGGCATGTCCTTAATGCCATAGTGTGAAGGAAGTGGTCCCTATCATCACTTTCACTCAAGAGGACATGTTGTTGAAACATAACAAATATGACAAGCCTCTTTATTACACCGGATACGTCGGCTCCATGGAGGTAGACCGGATTCACATAGATCCAGGATCGTCAATCAGCATTATCCCTCATAGTCTGCTAAGACCATTGAGGATTCCTACAAGTGAACTGGCTTACACTACTACTACAATCGTGGGCTTCAATGCCAGGAAAAGCAGGCCGTTGGGGAAGATTCGTCTGAGGATCCAGATTGGTGACCTTAGATCAGTGGCTACATGCTATGTCATTGATTCAGAGGTGTCTTACAATATTCTGTTGGGCAGATCATGGATCCACGATCATAATATTATTCCTTCAACTCTAC
Organism: Iris macrosiphon; assembly: GCA_036927795.1. Classification (NCBI taxonomy): domain Eukaryota; kingdom Viridiplantae; phylum Streptophyta; class Magnoliopsida; order Asparagales; family Iridaceae; genus Iris; species Iris macrosiphon. The sequence goes on from JAYESA010000003.1 coordinate 6,046,563, forward strand.
ATCAATGCTTCAAATGTGTAGACGCCCAAGGAACAGTAGAATAGAGTTTACTGATATCAATCCTTTCAAAGGGGTTGAATCTTATTATTCTAATGCCATGTTATACACCCAAGACTACATGAAGGAGGTGTCAGGAAGGACGGAGGAGGAATCCCACCGGGAGCCAGAAGAATAATCTACTGAGCAACCTTTGTCAATCCAGATGAAAGGGCGGATTACCCGTCCTGAAGTCATGGAACCTATGACTATTCACTTGGACAAAACAAAATAGGAAGGAGGAAATGATCCTCTAGTGATCACTCTAAACCAGAAACCTCCACCTTTGGTCATTGACCTTAGGCGCAACAAGCAGTCGGCTGATGTAAATATAATCGGGAAAGTGGTTTCTGGCGATAATAAAGATTCTCTTTTCTAGTATACTGACTCTCAATCTCCTAATCAGGAATCTTCTTCCCATAATGATATAGAACCTATAGCACAAAAATTCTTGGAAGCTATAGACTTCTATCATCCATATGTGTGGGAAGTAGCGTCAACATCTAATGTCATTATGACATATGGGCCGCATGAAGATTTTATCTTTGTTATTCCACCTACTCGCAACAATCAACATCCAATAGTCTTCGGTCGCATACGGAATAGACCGATTGTACAAGAAGATTCTCATGAGTCTGATGCTGGGAAAATGCAAGTCCATAGATATAGTCCACAGGCTTTGAAGATTATGCAAAGCATGGGTTATGATTTGAAGCTAGAGACATGCCTCAACTATGGAAAAGGCAGACGAATGCCGTTACATGGTGATCCTTACTGTCAACGAACTCCTTTTGGGTTAGGGTATAACACATCTCTTGCAACTTCGAACAACTCTGAGTCAAGTGAGGAGACCATTTCCTCTTCTCAGGATGGTTTGTCGTCCTCCAATTTAGATGATGGACTCGAACGAGCATTATTAGTAAATATAGTATTGACAGATTCCCTCGAAACAGAGGAAGAAGAATCAGAACCATTTAAGAATGAATCCTGGGTACAGCAAATGGATACACAATAGGAACTCCAGTTCGAACAAAAAGAACCACCCACTGAAGATAAGGTTATCCAAGTCAATGTTGGGGATGAATTTTCACCAAAGCCGATATTTATCAGTAACAATCTTTCCGAAGAAGAAAAGGAAGAAATAATCCAGCTGATAAAAGAATATATCGATGTCTTTGCTTAGAATTATGAGGATATGCCAGGTCTTGATCCAAAAGTGGCTACCCATAAACTCAACATACTGCCCAATTCAAAGCCAGTAAAGCAACACCAATACCGGTTTGCCAGGATATGATGGATGCCATTGAAGCTGAAATCAGGAAACTAATAGCCTGTGGGTTCATCTGGGAAGAACAACATCCTGATTGGGTCGCTAATGTTGTTCCGGTTATGAAAAAAAATGAAAAAGTCCATATTTGCATCGACTTCCGGGACCTAAATGCGGCCTGCCCTAAAGATGAGTTCCCTCTTCCCATTACGGACGTCATGATCGATAATATGTGCAGTTTTGAGCGCATGTCTTTCATGGACGAATTTTTAGGATATAATCAAATTAAGATAAATCCTGAAGATGAGAAGCATACTGTCTTTCGTACACCACTGGGGGTATATTGCTATACAGTCATACCTTTTGGATTAAAGAATGCCGGGGCCACATATCAACGAGCTATAAGTAACATATTCCATGAGCATTTACGCAAAACAGTAGAATATTACTGTTTCGGATGTAATATAAATGAGAAAAGATTTGATGAATGCAAAAAACGAGGTCTTGTACGAAGACCCGCCCTTCTTTTATGTTTACAAACAAGATTATACAATTTTGATCCTACATGAGGATGTCTAAGTACAATTTATTTAATCTGGGTGAATATTGCTATAGGTGTCTGATCTGCAGTCGATCACTTTAGCCCTTGGACCACACGATGTTGAAGAAGTACCGTGGAAGACAGGTAGCAGCTTCGAAGGTTGCTGAAGAGGGTGGATGTTCGATGCCAAAGTCGTCGATCCCTTCTCTTTGCCTGAGCTCTGGGTTCTTCTCTCTCTGTCTCTCTCTCTCTCTCTCTCTCTCTCTCTCTCTCAAATTCTTCGACCTCCAATCCTTCGAACGTGAATTCTTCGACCTTGAATTCTTTTTCTCCAATTCTCTCCTTTTTTTTCATCTCTTTCCTCTGTTGATAGAGGTCTCTATTTATAGAGTTTTGGTGACAGTGACCACTAAATCGGTGTAAAAACCGAGTAGTGGAAAAGTACAACACCCTTTTACACAACGGTTAAAAAAACCAATGCCTGCGTATAGATGATCCTTTGAATGAGCGTGTGACGCGGGTCCAACTAAGGGACAAAACGCGTATAATCGCTACGAAGATCACGGCGTAAAAGCCACGTAAGTAGGTATCCCTCGTGTAGAAGAGGTTGGCATAGAAGCCAATGTCTGTCACCATGGCATAGAAGCCAAATAGTTATCAAACCGGTATAGAAGCCGAATAGGCGTAGAAGCCGAGTGGTCATAAAGGCCGAGTAGGCGTAGAAGCCGAGTAGGCACCGAAGCTGAATGGGCATAGTAGCCGAGCAGGCACCGAAGCTGAATAGGCGTAGAAGCCGAGTGGTCATAGAGGCCGAGTAGGCATAGAAGCCGAGTAGGCACCGAAGCTGAATGGGCATAGAAGCCGAGCAGGCACTGAAGCTGAATAGGCGTAGAAGCCGCTGCGTAATGTGCCAGAGTGATGAAGTGGACATTTTAGCCGGAATTACGGCTGTTGGAGATAATCAGATCTCTTGTATTAAATACAGAGATCTGCCCCCGTCCCGTGCATTAAATGCAGATGCTTGTCTTTAAGATTTGCCATCATTCTGTACATTAAATGCAAATACGCATCTTGAACCCTGTGCGAAGAGTAACCGCAGTCGTGGCAGTCTGTTCATCTTCTGCGGAGCGTAAGGATCTCATGTTTGCCTGTGTAAAACTAGGCAGCGTATTCCCTTGTATGCGTAGGAGCATCTCTCGCAAAGGGGATGTCACTAAACGACAGTTCGGTGATATTTAATCAAATCTCCTGCATTAAATGTGGAGATCCGCCATCATCCTGTGCATTAAATACAGAGGCGTATTTTGAAGGTCTGCCACCCTTCTGTGCATCAAACGCAGAGACGTGCCTCAGGCATCTGTCAGTATTTGGCGCATTAATTGTAGAGACGTGCCTTGAGAACCTGTCACCACTTTGTGCATAAAAATGCAGAGACGTGCCTCGAATCTCGTACGAGGTGCAGCTTTTGATGTGGCAGGCGGTTTGTCTTCCGCGGAGCATAAGGAGCTCATATTTGCCTGTGTAAAACTAGGCACCGTATTCCTCTGTGTAAATAAAAGCGGTTTACGCAAGGGAAATGATAGTAAATGACAGCCTGGGTTGCAGTGCCTCGCCATCATTATAGCCGTCGCCTGGGTAGTCGAGCAGTATCCTTTTGTCAGAAGTCGAGATGTCAGGTTTATTGCAGGCTCTGACAGGTTTATTTCGGAGAATGCGAAGCGTCCCTCGTACACTTCAATGCTGCATGAAAAAGAGGATGAGTTTTACGCCATAAAGGCGATGAAGCACCCTGTTTACGCTGAAGAAGCCTGGACATACTGCCCTGCGTGGACGGTCTTTGAGCCTATATTTCTCACTGTGCTTTAGCGGAGAAGCTCTATTTGCACGTTTGAAGGCTCTGAAGTCCTCCGTTTATGTTGCTTTGCATTAATATGCTGCGTAGAGCTTCCAGCGTATTTTTCATGCTTCTACAAGACCCCCTTCAAAGCTTTTAAATTCCTCGTAATTTGAAATGCTTTGAATGAAGCATGAACCGCTCCTCGTAACTCGAAATATTTCTGAATGGAGTTTTAAAATGGTCGAGGCTGACTTTTTGGCAGATTCATTGGGGATCGGTGCTCTCTCTCACCTATAAAAAGGCTGAGGAGTTCTCCTGTTCTTCCTACACTTCATACATCATACAGAGATGATGGCCGTAGTTCGTCGGGTCGACTTGAGGAAGAAGGAGATCATGCTCTTCCAGCATGTAAGGAGCCAAAAAAGACGGCGTCTTCGAGCAAATGTCCTCTGCAACGATAGATCATGGAAGGATATCATAGCCTCCTTTGCTCAGGATAATCAGCAACTTTGTATGGTGGTTCTTCGGGAGAGACGAAGAATCGTATTTCACCACGCTGCTTGCAAGTGGCACCTTCTCCCGTTATCTCCGGGGATGAGAGCAACAACTAGCTCTGACCTCGGGTATTAAGTTGGGTGAAATACCTCAACTCAATCTGTCACGATGCACGGAGCATGGGATCTGCATAATTTAGGCAGGCCCAGTTCCGTATTCTCCCTCCATTTATCATTTTAGTCGGTTGCGAAAACCAACCAACTGCTGGAGGAGAGATGAAGAATTGGCACCCATGCAAGAACCTGGTAGAGCAGATTCTGGGGGGGTGGCCTTCCGACGACGACGAGAGAAAAAAAAATCCTTTTGTAGACGGGATTTTCCTCATATGTAATCATGAAAATGAAGAAAAACCCTTGTAGATTGGAGTTCCCTCATATGTAATCATGACTTTAATTTTTAATAAAATCATCTTTCTTCTTCATATGATCATCTTGCCATACTTTGCTGTGAAGTCTGAATATGTGTAGCTTCGACACGTCTGATTCTTTACGCCGACTCTATTTAGAAAGAGTGCTAGGTCCTGTCCTGTCTTTTACGCATAACTAGGGATGCGTAGAAAGCCGCTTTAGCATTCGAGTGTTTGAACTGTCCTGCTGTTTAGGAGTGAGGAACCGCGTAGAATCCTAAACTGTTACTTCTGATAGATAGAATTTCTTTGTTCAGACATCATCTTCAAGAATGATTTCTCGGAAATCCCTTGGAACAGGGCGAGAAATGGCTGTCAAACTGATTTGCCCTCTTGGTAGATAAAATATTTAGACTGGAGTCTGGATGAACTTCGAATCGACCCGTGAAGAAGAGTAATTTTTCAATGTTTGAATTTTTTATGCTTCGGCTACTTGGGATATCTTGAGGTCAAGAAGGAGTATCTTCTGTGTGAACTCCTGTAATTGACCGCCTTGAGGATCGTTCAGATGTACGCATACTTTGGCCTGCATATCTTTCAGATGTGCGGGAAGTCATGGAGCACGAAATCATAAGTTGGCAGCCTCTGAGCATAAACTAAACACCATCGAGCATGAAATCATAGACTTGTAGTTCCTGAGCGTGAAGTCGTAGGTTTGTGGCCTCTCGAGCATAAAAGCTAACGAGCACAAAGGCATCCGGGCATAAAACCCGACTTGTAGCTGTCGAACGTAAAGTCGTAGATCTGTAGCTGTCGAGCGTAGAAAGCTCCTTAGCGTAGAACTGTAGATTTGTTACTTCTGAAAAGAAAATTTTTCGAGCGTGAAGTCGTGGATCCGTCGCCTCCGAACGTAAACTAAGCACCACCGGCGTGAGATCATCGATTTGGTATCTGCTGAGCGTGAAGTCGTAGGTTTGTAGCCTCTCGAGCATAAAAGCTACCGAGCACAAAGGCATCCGAGCGTAAAAACCATAGACTTATAGCTTACGAGCGTAAAACCATAGATCTGTAGCTATCGAGCGTAGAAAGCTCCTTAGTGTAGAAACCACGAACCTGCTTTGCGCGAAAAACTTTTCGAATTCGTCGACTGTCCGCCTTCTCTGAATAAATAGGCTGACGTGGGACCCAATCATAACCGAATATTAATTAGGAGATTTGGTTTGGGGTCCGAGGAGTCCATCCGAACTCTATATATATCCCAAGTTTCTGAGGGGAAAACTTTCCATTCGTCTTATGCGAGAGAAAGCTTTCGACTGTTCGAGTTCTTCTTCGTTTCTTCTTCGAGTCTTCAAAGTTTCCAGTAATGGCTTCAAAACAAACTTCCTCCGCTAAGGGAAAGAAGGTTGATTCTTCTTCTCGTTCTTCGGCCCAAGCGAGAGCGGCTATGGTTGGACGAGGCGAACTTCATTCTGAGCGGAGCATCCCGCCGACGAGTAGTACACCCGGCCTGGAAGGTAGAGCTTTTGGGAAAGAAGAGAATGACTGAAAATCCTTCGCACACGTTGAACATGACCGCGCTAGGTCGTCTTCTGTGCTGATAGACTCTTTGAGAAAGATGATGCACGGAGACATTTCATCTTTTTACGCCCACATTCATAATATGTCAGCGTAAAAACTCTATTTTTTTCGCAGTCGAGCGTAAAAGCTTTGACCGCCGAAAACTTGGTGTATACTATTAAAATTTGAGTTTTATGCTTGTGGATGAAAATCCTGGCGTAACAACTCAATTTAATCAATCTGGCGTAAAGCACAGACCGTATACTGCCAATCTTGAATTTTACGTTAAGGAAATAGATTCCTGCGTAAAAACTCAAGTTTCACAGTCTCGGTGTAGAGCACTGACTGTTGATTTTTTTGCGGATGCTGCAAGTCCTGACGTATTTCTCTTGTACTTTTGCAGTCAACTTGCATGAGTCTCGCTAGCTGAAGTGATGGGCTCTGCCGCCGGGATGCTGCACTCCAACTATTTGGAGGATCTGTCACACGTGACATTTCCTATCTCCGAGCCCCAGTATCCCGAAGGGAGGGCAATTCTGATATCGGCTCAGGGCGAGCGAATGCTGCTGACCATGATCAACGGGGAGCCCCTAACGTACGTAGACGGGGAACAATACCTGAAGCCGACTTTCCTCTTCGGGGACATGATTGACTAGTAGTCCTAAACAAAGCCCAAGAGAGAACTCTGGGCTTTGCCTGCCGAGGGTTTGGATTTGTATCTGCCCAATATACCGAGAGACTATCCCATCTCGGCCTTCTTTCATGCTACGCATCCCAGGAAGATGTCATGGACGCTGACCGCCAATCTTTACGGCAAGCCAGGGAAGATCTTTCATCTGAAAGGAGCTGACCAGCGGTCGTTTATCAGCCGCCCTTCTGGCTCTGTGACGCTGTTCAGGGGGCTGTACCCGGGCAGTGTCCCGAGTGAAGACAGTTTGGTGATCCAGCCGGTCCAGTTACCGACTTTCTGTAATGATTTTATAGGGCGTGGGGGAGTATACCCTAAGGTGAACCCTCGGTGTGGCGGGTGGATCACCCCTTCAAACCTTCGATGGTCTCGCTTGGTTGATTGGGTCCTGAAGCATTTTCAGACCGAGTTGGAGAACATCGGTCTGTTTGCAGCTGTGAGTGCGACCAGTGTTGGGTTACCTCCTAACCCTAACCTGTTTCTGGCACTAATGGAGCGATATATTTTGCTTACCGGGACCTTCGCCACTCCACTGGGGGAGTAGGGATTGGCCCTACATGAGATGACAGAGATCTCAAGACTGCCAATGGGGATACTCCATATAAAGAGTATGTTCCCATGAACCGGGAGCTGGGGGGTTCGGACCCTCGAGTAGTGGAGGTATATCAGGAGTTGATGTGCCACTACCTTGCCTGTACCGCTTTTTATGATGAGCCCTCAGATTTGGCTCACATCAGCAAATGGACGTCCTATCTCTTCTTTCACTGGTCCAGGACTGCTAAGCCGGAGAAGGTATTGGAGGGCAAGGATCTGCCTGTGAATCCCCTAAGTGCGCTTAATGCTCAGGTAATTGACGATCTCATAGTGGTTGCTGGTGCTCCGGACCGATTCCTCGACGAAGGGACGAGAAAGTATCCTGCAGGCACTAAGGCCTATAGCTATTTGAGGCGCTGTCGCAGGCCTTTGTCCAGGGAGGCTCAAATGGCTGGCTTCCTCTCCATATGGCTGCGCCGAGTAGTAGTGCCTGGCGTCGCATCTGCGGACCGCATTCACCGTAACATGCTCTGGCCTACAGTGCATCTGGTGTTCGGGGCAAGACTGGCTTGCTCCCTTCCATGGTGTGCCGTATACAAGCTGGCCTGAGGGCCATGATTGACGGGCTGCTCGTTGATGAAATTCGGCGTGATAGCTTTCCCCGGATAGAATTACCATACCTGTATTTGAAGGGGTGGTTAATTCTCCATAATCCCCGGGTGATGTCTCCCGGTTCCGGGAGTAGTTCGGGGGGTATTTTCTTGTTGAACTACCAGAAGTCTTCCTGGAATGTGAGCACGGTTATAGACTGTCGGCGGGAGCTAGGCTTCAGTCATAGTTGGAAGCTTTTCTGTACCGTCCCTCCTGTACATCGCAATCAGTCGGGGATTAGGCTTGAGGATTCGGGTAGAGAGAAGACCATTCTTTCTCCCGAAGCTTTTAATTGGTTGGTTTGTATTAGACCATCCCATCTACTGTATAGAAGCGAAGATCATTGCTTCTTAGAGCCCTACTTGCCCAGTCGGTTTGCCCGGCAGTTTGGGTATGATCAGTTGAATGTGGGCAACGCCGTCACCAAATTCAGGTCCAGAGGTGGACTCATTGATGGAGCACGGGGATGGCGATATTTTATTATGGGCTGCACTGGGGCAATTTTTATTGTGCCCGTCATTACACTCTCCATGGAGCTGCGTATCCTGCATTCGTATACCCAGTTCTATGTGGCAACGAACACCTTCCATCGCGATTTTGATATGCATGGAAGCTTTAGGGTGCCCTCTTCTAAGCCTGGAGGAAGAGTTAAAGTCCCCTCAGTTTCTTCCGATGAGGGTGAGTCCGTTACCCCGGATGAGCCTCTAGTGTCGGTCCCTAGGGGTAAAGTACCTCAGCCTGCAGGGGCTTTGGTAGTTTCTGGGAAGCGAAGGGCTCCTGCTTCCAAGGAAGCTTCCCCTCGCAAGAGGAAGAAGGAGATGGTAAATCGTTCTCTCCAGATTCCTGGCATTGATGCTCCTGGAGGTGAGCTTGCATCTCCCCGTGTTGGGGACGATTCTTTGATTGGAGGTTCCTCGCCTTTTAGAGAGGGATCTTCCACAGTTCCAGCTGGTAGTGTTGTAGAATCTCAGCTGGATGCCGCTGTCGCTGCTACTGCTTCAGGTAGTGGAACGAGGTCGCCTTCGGGGCTGAGTATAATAATGTTCCGTATACCTCTAGTTGGATCGACATCGGAAGGGACTTCTGCCGCGCCTGCGAGCGCACCTAGCGCGATTCCAACCGATGAGCCTTGGTTGGATTTTGAGGAGGACCTGGAAGACTACCTGCCAGTGTCAGTTTGCAGACCCCTTTTCTAGGTATGATAGCTCGCCTAGCATTATTAAGAAATGATTTGGCTGTACAGGCTGCAGATGCAACGTATATGCCGTCGGCCAGGGGTAAATATCGTCTTTTGTGCTTCTTTGGGAAAATTAATATTGCATTGATATTAACTTCCTTTTGTCTTCTTTTCAGGGGAAGACCTCTTCGGAGAGGGTGATGTAGATGCGCTCGTTGGCTCTGTGTCAGGTCCTAGTGGTGACACGGAGGTACCTGATTTTGAAGAGGAAACCTCTTCGGGTGCTGGCTTGCCTGTCGAGGAGACTCCGATATCTCAAGAGGAGGACGAGCCTGTCGTTGCGACAATGCCTATTTTGAGCACGCCGGTCACTTCGTCTGGTGTTGGCAATTCTTCCTTCGTCGTTCCTTCTGTTGAGGCAACGGCCGTGGCGACATCGTCTGTGGTGATTCCTGATTGGGAAGTCGCCACCATCGCGGACACTCCCCGCGTTCATGCGGATCTAGTTGCGCTGACCGAGCACTATACCGACATCTTCTACACCACTTTGAGAACGCTAATGTCAATGGTGTTGGCGAAGAAGATGGACTTTGCGTCGCTGAAGAGGTCCTCTCGGTTCTTGATGGGGCGGTCAAGGAATTTGGTGATGCCGGGGTAGCTGACGCGCTGGAGGCGATGGTTAATGGTTTGGAGCAACCCATTAACGAATACCTACAGCTAGCTTGAGGCAATATTGAAGCTCTAGTCCAGGCCAGATATGACTCCTTGACTGTGCATCTTATTGAAAAGAAGGAAGGTCTGAATAAATTCATCGAGACCAATCCACAGGAGATGGATAAAGGGAAAGTCGTCTTGGAGGAGACTCTCGCCCTTCAAACGAAGTGCCAGGCCGAGCATGATGGCAATGTAGCGAGGGTCCGCAAACTGGAGACGAAGCTTGCCCTGGCTAAGGAGTGAGCTTCTCAGTCGTCGAAAGGTCTAGATGGGATGAATGGTCGACTGGTCGCAGCACAACAGAACTTGTCGAGTGCAGGAGTCGCCCGTGCCGGTCTCCTTCGGGCTAGAGCCGAGTTATCCCTCCTGATAGATAATGAGGCACGGTTGGAGCGAGTCTGCGCTGATGTCTTAGATTCCGGGGCTGAAAGGATGGCCGTACTGGCGCAGCAGCTTCGCGACCTGACCGCTCCCCCTTCATGATGTACTTTTGCTTTTGCTTTTCAAATGTACTTTTGCTCTTTTCTGGGAATAATAAAGAGGCTGTTTATCTGACTTTGTGGACCCATCATTTCAGAATATAAATGACAGGTTTGGGTGAAAGTGATATCAGAGGTAGTATGGACGTGATATTGTAAGCCCCTGATTTTTCAAAAAATACTAAAATTGGGATTTTTCATAATTTTCTGGAATTTTCTGGGAATTTTCTGAAATTAAAATCAGAGTTTTGAATTATTACATGATTTTTAATTGATATTAAACAATATTAAAATATTATGAAAAGAATATTTTTGGGTGTAAAATGGAAAACTGGACTTAGGGTAATTTTTCTGGAATTTATTGGACCCCGGACTTATTTTTTAAATACCTAAAAACTAATTATTTATTTATTTATTTAATTATTAATTATTAATATTATTATTATTATTATTATTTCTATTTTAACACCCGGCCCAGCCCGGCCCACTGGGCTGACCGGCCCAGCCCAGCATCCGGCCCATCCCGCCCCTACCGGGTCGGATCGGGTTTGCCCAAACCCGACCCGCCTCCGACCCGGAGACCCAGCCCCGCTGCCCGGATCCCCCGCCGCCCGCTCGGCCACGCGCAGCGCCGCCCGCGCTTCCCGGCCGTCCCGCCCGCCCCGCTCGCCTCCGCCTTCCCCGCCCTCACCTCCGTTTTCCCCGCCACGACTCCGCCCTTCCCGGCCGACCCAGTTTTCCCCATCCGCCTATAAAAGCCGACCCCGGCCGCTCCCCGACCACTCGCCACCGCCACCCTAGCCACCGTGCCGCCCGCCTGAGCCGCAGTCCCCCGGCCAGCCCCTCCTCTCCTTCCTCCGCCCTTCCCGTCGGCTCCGGCGCCCGACACAGCCGAGCAGCAGCCGCCCCTCTTTCCCCTTCTCCCTCCGACGCCGGCAGCCCTCGCCGTGCCCCGGTCGGCTCCGCCCGTCCCCGGCGACGCCGCCCCGAGCCGACCAGACCCTCCCCGGTGCCCCTCCGTCGGCCCCCGCCGCATCCCGCCTGAGAGAGGCCCTAATCCTAACCCTAATTCGATCGGACACGGCCTGTGTCGTGTCGGACACGACACGGACACGAGGAAACCCTAATTTTCAGAGCCCTGTTCAGGTACTCATATCTTTCTCCTCGCTGCACCGTTTTCAATTCCGTAAATTGCGTTGTGAAGCCTGTATGACCCTCTCGGTGTCCGAACAAACTGTTTGGGACATCGCGCCCTGTGGTGATCGCACACCGCGATCCAAAAAAGGAAAAACCAGACCCTGTTTCACCCCGGAACTGAGTCCGCCCCGCCAAACGGGATGACTTGGTCGCGTGCGGTCTTCACAGATACGTATGCATCGTCGATACGGACGTGTGAGTTTTCGTGGAAGCTGATTCGGGTGTGCGTGCACACCGGAATCAACACGTATCCGCGGACATCGCCCCGTATCCGCCTTTTCTGCGATTCACCCTAACTTCGTGCACACTTGTCAGATCGAGACGAAACTTGCACCATCGGACTCGTAGTGATACGCTGGTCCTGTGGGTCATGTTTGGTTCGATTCTGAGAACGTTGGCGAAATCGCGTGTCGTGGGCCCCACAGGCCCCGCTCGACGGGCGATTTTGTGTTCGGCTCATCGGAATCCAAATCTGGAAGTTCCGTTGGGTTTGTATCAGCGTTCCTGACCTGTTGACACTAAGTTTGGTGAATTTGGAGACCTTTGACCCGGACGCGTTTTTTGGTGCAAAGCGGGCCCAACGGCGGACCCCGTTTTGACCCGAAACTGCCGTTTTTGCCCTTGTCTCCAAATTGGACCCAAGGACAGGCATTTCTAGCTATTTGACATCTTATGAGCGTGATGGTAATGTCTATTTTAGCTTTTGGACTCATCTCTGGACTTTTTTCCCAAGAACTAAATTAATCAGATCCAAACAACAGGCAAGTACCTGCACTTCAAGTTAATCTTTATATTGTGATAATTAATTTCCTGCTCTACTAGTATTCTTGATGATTACATGTAGTGTTAGAATTCTGGATTTCATGTCCTGAATACGGGATTTCATGTCTTGCTTTCCGTGTCGGGTGGGAGAATACTAGGAGGCATGTAGTTTACCCTTCCCCAGGTCCTGTTACTAGCTGTTGGTACGCGACTGTACCATCAGCCTTATACTTGATTGTTCCTAGTCACTAGTCATCTATGACGGCCTTATTAGCCTTATAAACCCCTACATGCCAACTATGTATTCTAAATACAGAAGTTCACGCACATAGTTCCTGTCTTGTTGCAGTTCTTGTTGTCTTGTTACAGTTACATTTCCTGTCACATTTTTTCCTGTTTTACTCGTATTTCTAGTTTATAGCAATTAATCATACTTTACTTCTAGTCTTGTTTTATAGCATTATTTCTCAGTTAATTTCACTATTTACTTACGCATATTCTCAACATGATGCTTAGTCAGTTATTTTCTACCTGTCACAAATATTTAGCTTAAATCTTGTTGTGCATTGTGTACTTTGCTCCTTTCCTGACTGGATCCATTGTTTAGGCGATGATGAGAACCTTGCCCCTACCTATTATGGACCCTATGAGCCAGCAGGTGATACAGTTGCAGAGCCGGTTCCCACCCAGGAGACTACTCCTGCAGAGTAGTTAGCATTAGTTGTTTATTTCCTTTCATCTTAGTAATCGGGTTTGTCCCCGATATAATCTATGGTTCTGTAATAAACTCTGGATCTGATTATCATATTCTGGTTATAAAATCTTAGCATTCTTTTCCTGCTATTTTTTCCTTGCCTATTTAATTATTGTGAATGAGCTAGATTATTACCTGTGATTATGCCCTAGACAGCGTACTACCGCCGACACTGCGGCGTAGGCTGGACGTACCCACGCACTCGTGCCCGAATTTCCGGGTGCGGGTCGTGACACATTTTTATGGTGGCCCATGCAGGTCTATCCTAAAATAGGGTAATACCCTAGGACAGGGTATGGAATAAGATTGAGGATTATAGGAAAAGCTCATTCACAGTATAGCATCCTTATTTCAATTATTGATATCATTTTTGCTAAATCGTCCTATCGCCTTTGATTTCCAAGTATTCTATTCTGATCTTCCTATCCCTTAATCTTTCAGAATGGTTCAGACCAGGAACACAGTAGGAGGCACATCAGAACCAGCTGAGCAGAATGTGCCCGAGACTCTTGCACTCCCGCCGCCTCCATCTGTTCCGGCAGTTACTCTGGATGGGGCACAGCTACTTGGAGTGTTCCAGGGATTGGTGGAATCCCAGAAAGAACAGACTGCACTCCTGCGGACCAGCCTCTCAGAAGCTATTAAGTCCCAGGAGTCGCCACTCAAGAGGCCAGGGAGTGCCAAAGACTTCAAGAACCTTAGGCCTCTGGAATTCTATGGAACTGAGGGCATTCTCTACGCTGATGAGTGGATAGAGAATGTCGAGAGACTCCTGAAGACTGCCCGGGTTCCCGATGATCTCAAAGTGGAGTCCGCAAGCCTGCAACTGTTCGACATTGCTCGAACCTGGTTCAGAGATGAACCCCAACTATCTGCTCCTGACATCACCTGGGAAGATTTTAAGAGGCTATTCAAGGAGAAATTTTACCCCGAAGTGGCTCGGGAAGCTCTCGAAAGCCAATTCGAGAGACTGGAACAAGGTAACCTGACTGTTGATGAGTATACTGCTGAATTTAGCAGGTTAAGCCACTTTGCGGAGTACATGGTTCGTACCCCGGAGGACAGAGCCCGTAGATTCAAGAAGGGGCTGTCTCCGGATATTCGCCTTGCTGTCACCACCAGCCGAGCTTGCACTTATGAGGAAATCTTAAACGTGGCACAAGGCGTTGAGCGAGACATGGGGCATAAGCTAAAGCGAGAAAGAGATACCGGAAATGCGGGACCCAATAAACGCCCTTTTCAACAACAACAACAGCAGAGATCCCCGCAGCAAGCCCAGCGTCCTCTCCCTCGAGCTCCAGCACCCCAACATCAAGCTCAAGGGCAGACCCAACGAGTTCTCACTTGTGGCTTTTGTCGAAAACAAGGTCACACCTGGCAAGTTTGTAGGATGAGACTAGGTGCCTGTCTATATTGTGGATCAACAGAACATCGAGTGAGGGACTGCCCCACTGCTCCAGGACGCGGACAAGCTTACGTGATGACCGTGGAGAACGCGCAAACTTTGGGAGCAGCTAATGCGCGTAAGTGATTCGTAGATACTTTTTTTTTCTAGTATTGTTTTCGTGCCTATTGGTTCGTGACCTCAGCCCCAACTTAGTCATTTTGAACTTGCTAAATACCTGGTATGCTTTTAAATTTGATAACTATAGAAGATTTTAGAGGTTGCTATTATGCTTACTATGTGTTGTTTTGTGGATTTAAATAATTTGTACCTCCTTTCCATCATCATCTAGCGCACTTAATTTTGCTGAACTTGACATATGCTGCTATTTTATAGCCTAGTTTTGCAAGCTTACCCTTTTACCGGGCTTGTTCATGACACATGTATTATTGAGGCCTGATCAACCCCACTAATACAAGTGTCTACTCAGAATCAGTGTACTACGGTCTGATCAACCTTAGTGCATTTTGATTCGCACTTCGCACAACTACCTTACGTAGATTGAGAGATATAGTGACTAGTATACTTACCCTAAAATGTGTCCGAGCATATCGTATCAGTTACATAATTATACTGATACGAGCATGCGGATAAATGATTACAGAATAGAATCTCAATCCATAACCGCCTGGCAATCCCTATTAGAATTCCTTAAACGCCTTGGTCCCTATACCTCTGTTCTACCACCTCGCCCTTAAACTCCTTATTATTAATCCTCGTCTTCCCTCATCTCGGAAAGACAAAATCCTGTGTTTGATAAGTTGAATTGCAGTGCTAGACATACCCCTCAGACCGGTCAAATTGATGATAACCCTTTATGACTAAGGCAATACCCTAGGTGATGTGTTTGTGTTGCAGACTTAAAGATTCAATATCATGATTTATTAAGTTGGGACCTAGCTTTACTAGTCGTACAACCTTAGAGGATATATGGGTAGAATTCTAAGTTGGGTAGCGACTGCAATGTTCACCTGAGAGAAGCCGTTAGACTGTAATCAAGTGAGAGTAGACATAGAGAACCCTGCCATAATTTAAATTTCGAGGACGAAATTTTATAAGTTGGGTAGATTGTAAGTCCCTGATTTTTCAAAAAATACTAAAATTGGGATTTTTCACAATTTTCTGGAATTTTCTGGGAATTTTCTGAAATTAAAATCAGAGTTTTGAATTATTACATGATTTTTAATTGATATTAAACAACATTAAAATATTATGAAAATAATATTTTTGGGTGTAAAATGGAAAACTGGACTTAGGGTAATTTTTCTGGAATTTATTGGACCCCGGACCTATTTTTTAAATGCCTAAAAACTAATTATTTATTTATTTATTTAATTATTAATTATTAATATTATTATTATTATTATTATTATTATTATTTCTATTTTAACACCCGGCCCAGCCCGGCCCACTGGGCTGACCGGCCCAGCCCAGCATCCGGCCCATCCCGCCCCTACCGGGTCGGATCGGGTTTGCCCAAACCCGACCCGCCTCCGACCCGGAGACCCAGCCCCGCTGCCCGGATCCCCCGCCGCCCGCTCGGCCACGCGCAGCGCCGCCCGCGCTTCCCGGCCATCCCGCCCGCCCCGCTTGCCTCCGCCTTCCCCGCCCTCACCTCCGTTTTCCCCACCACGACTCCGCCCTTCCCGGCCGACCCAGTTTTCCCCATCCGCCTATAAAAGCCGACCCCGGCCGCTCCCCGACCACTCGCCACCGCCACCCTAGCCACCGTGCCGCCCGCCTGAGCCGCAGTCCTCCGGCCAGCCCCCTCCTCTCCTTCCTCCGCCCTTCCCGTCGGCTCCGGCGCCCGACACAGCCGAGCAGCAGCCGCCCCTCTTTTCCCTTCTCCCCCCGACGCCGGCAGCCCTCGCCGTGCCCCGGTCGGCTCCGCCCGTCCCGGGCGACGCCGCCCCGAGCCGACCAGACCCTTCCCGGTGCCCCTCCGTCGGCCCCCGCCGCATCCCGCCTGAGAGAGGCCCTAACCCTAACCCTAATTCGATCGGACACGGCCTGTGTCGTGTCGGACACGACACGGACACGAGGAAACCCTAATTTTCAGAGCCCTGTTCAGGTACTCATATCTTTCTCCTCGCTGCCCCGTTTTTAATTCCGTAAATTGCGTTGTGAAGCCTGTATGACCCTCTCGGGGTTCGGACAAACTGTTCGGGACATCGCGCCCTGTGGTGATCGCACACCGCGATCCAAAAACAGGAAAAACCAGACCCTGTTTCACCCCGGAACTGAGTCCGCCCCGCCAAACGGGACGACTTGGTCGCGTGCGGTCTTCACAGATATGTACGCATCGTCGATACGGACGTGTGAGTTTTTGTGGAAGCTGATTCGGGTGTGCGTGCACACCGGAATCAACACGTATCCGCGGATATCGCCCCGTATCCGCCTTTTCTGTGATTCATCCTAACTTCGTGCACACTTGTCAGATCGAGACGAAACTTGCACCATCGGACTCGTAGCGATACGCTGGTCCTGTGGGTCAAGTTTGGTTTGATTCTGAGAACGTTGACGAAATCGCGTGTCGTGGGCCCCACAGGTCCCGCTCGACGGGCGATTTTGTGTTCGGCTCATCGAAATCCAAATCTGAAAGTTCCGTTGGGTTCGTATCAGTGTTCCTGACCTGTTGACACTAAGTTTGGTGAATTTGGAGACCTTTGACCCGGACGCGTTTTTCGGTGCAAAGCGGGCCCAACGGCGGACCCCGTTTTGACCCGAAACTGCCGTTTTTGCCCTTGTCTCCAAATTGGACCCAAGGACAGGCGTTTTTACATATTTGACATCTTCTGAGCGTGATGGTAATGTCTATTTCAGCTTTTGGACTGATCTCTGGACTTTTCCCCCAAGAACTAAATTAATCAGATCCAAACAACAGGCAAGTACCTGCACTTCAAGTTAATCTTTATATTGTGATAATTAATTTCCTGCTCTACTAGTATTCTTGATGATTACACGTAGTGTTAGAATTCTGGATTTCATGTCCTGAATACGGGATTTCATGTCTTGCTTTCCGTGTCGGGTGGGAGAATACTAGGAGGCATGTAGTTTACCCTTCCCCAGGTCCTGTTACTAGCTGTTGGTACGCGACTGTACCATCAGCCTTATACTTGATTGTTCCTAGTCACTAGTCGTCTATGACGGCCTTATTAGCCTTATAAACCCCTACATGCCAACTATGTATTCTAAATACACAAGTTCACGCACATAGTTCCTGTCTTGTTGCAGTTCTTGTTGTCTTGTTACAGTTACATTTCCTGTCACATTTTTTCCTGTTTTACTCGTATTTCTGGTTTATAGCAATTAATCATACTTTACTTCTAGTCTTGTTTATAGCATTATTTCTCAGTTAATTTCACTATTTACTTACGCATATTCTCAACATGATGCTTAGTCAGTTATTTTCTACCTGTCACAAATATTTAGCTTAAATCTTGTTGTGCATTGTGTACTTTGCTCCTTTCCTGACTGGATCCGTTGTTTAGGCGATGATGAGAATCTTGCCCCTACCTATTATGGACCCTATGAGCCAGCAGGTGATACAGTTGCAGAGCCGGTTCCCACCCAGGAGACTACTCCTGCAGAGTAGTTAGCATTAGTTGTTTATTTCCTTTCATCTTAGTAATCGGGTTTGTCCCCGATATAATCTATGGTTCTGTAATAAACTCTGGATCTGATTATCATATTCTGGTTATAAAATCTTAGCATTCTTTTCCTGCTATTTTTTCCTTGCCTATTTAATTATTGTGAATGAGCTAGATTATTACCTGTGATTATGCCCTAGACAGCGTACTACCGCCGACACTGCGGCGTAGGCTGGACGTACCCACGCACTCGTGCCCGAATTTCCGGGTGCGGGTCGTGACAGATATACTTTCGGTAAGCTTTAGCAGAGCATATCTATTCAAAGGTCATATGGACATGATAGAAGTATGATCCAACTAGTTTCGTTTTGGAAGTAGTTTTGTCAGGATGAGATCACCTTATTCCATTTGAGCCGAGGAGGTTTAAGCATAGTACCTTTTCAGGAATTTGCCATTGATAGGAGCCATTAGCAGGTCTCCATTAGGCTGGGCTAACCTGTAAGCGCCGTTTGAGAATGTTGTCTCGATCACGTAAGGGCCTTCCCACTTGGGTTGAAATTTGCCTTTACTCCTGTGAGTAAGAATCATCGGCCTTCTTACAGCCAAGACCAGCTCGCCGGCTTTGAATACTCTTTCCTTTATTTTTTGATTCAAAGTTCTGGAAATGCGTGCTTGGTAGAGCGCGATCCGCTGCTGAGCTTGGAGGCGTATCTCGTCTAATCCTTCTAGCTCTTGAAGCCTTAACATGTCATTCTTTTCTTGAGTTAACTCATTGGCCACGGCTATCCTGAGTGACGGAATTTGAATCTCGATGGGGATAACTGCTTCACTCCCGTAGACCAATAAGAATGGCGTGCAACCTGTCGGTGCTTGTACCGTTGTACGATATGCCCAGAGACATTCTCCCAGCTTCTCATTCCAATCTTTTTTGTTCGAAGAGACAAACTTCTTCAAGAGTTTGATAATGGTTTTGTTGAAGGCTTCCGCCAACCCATTAGCAACTGGATAATATGCCGTGTAGGCCACATTTTGTATCCAATTTTTATCGCAGAATCGGTAAAACGCATGGCTGATGAACTGAGGCCCATTGTCATGGATTAACCTTCGGGGAACCCCGAAGCGATAAATGACGTGATACTTGACGAAGCTGGTCACGTTAGATGTCTTTACCTCAGCAAGAGGGATCACCTTTGTCCATTTGGAGAAGTAATCCGTGATGGCCAGAATGAACCGGTGACCTCTGAAAGAAGATGGGTGAATAGGGCCAATGATATCCATACCCCATGCTTCGAAAGGCCAGGATACAACCGTAGGATGTAGATGTTCGGACGGTTGATGTATGAAGTCTGCATGGACCTGACAGGCCCTGCATCGTCTGGCATACTGGATTGCATCTGCGATCATAGTGGGCCAGTAATAGCCCATTCTTCTGATACGATCCTATAGCTTAGGACCAGGTTGATGCGCCCCGCACACGCTGTCGTGAGCTTCACGGATAATCCGCTGTGCTTTATCACCAGAGAGACATCGTAATAATAGCCCGTCATAATACCGGCGATATAGGCATTATGACGATGCGTCAAAATAGAAGCGTAATGATCGTCTTTTGACAGATATTGCCTCTTTAGGATCTTCCGGCAAGATTCTGTATGCTACAAAATCTATAAAGGGACTTTTCCAGTCTCTCCTGGGCGGATCTGCGTTCACCACGTAGCTATGTTCTATGTAAAAGTTGTTTTTCACACAGAATAAGTCTCTGTTAAGAAGGATTACCGAATTTTGCCTTCTTATAGGGGTGGCTAAATCTGCAGCTAGACTGGCTAGGATATCAGCTTCCAGATTCTGAGATCGAGGTACATGCTCAAGGAAGAAACCTTTGAACGTCATGGCTATCTCGACTGTTGCTCGGTGATAGGGGATGAGATCGGGATTCCGGACTTCATATATTCCTCTGACTTGGTTGACGATCAGCAGAGAATCACCGAATGCTTCCAGAGATTCGACCCCCCAGCTCTTTAGCGACTTGGAGCCCGATTAGTAGAGCGTTGTATTCCGCCATATTGTTAGAACATGGCTCGCTAAGAGAATATGCTCGGTAGATAACGAGTTTATCAGGAGTGACTAGGATGATCCCTACTTCTGATACTACGTTTCCCCTGGGACCGGTCCTGGAGGCGCCATCGAAGAATAGTTGCCATGCCTCGCCTTCCGTTGCGGAATTACACTCTGCAACTTCGTCGGGAATGTCCTCGTATAGTTTGGAGGCCTCCAGAATGGGATGAGCAGCTAGAAAGTCGGCCAATGCTTGGCCTTTGACGGACTTCTGAGGGACGTACACCATGTCATATGGCGTTAATAACATCGCCCAAGTCGCGAGTCGGGAATTAAGGACACTTGGCTTGCTCATCAGTACCCGAAGAGGATTGATCCTGGAGATGATATGAATGGTTTGGCCCGTGACATAGTATCGCATTTTCTGAATAGCGAACATCAGAGCCAGCATTCTTTCTCCACAGGGTTGTACCGGTGTTCGGCTCCGATCATCATCCTACTGAGGTAGTAGATAGCCTGCTTGTGGCCCATATCGTTCTTTTGTGCGAGAAGAGCTCCCAGTGAATGGTCCATTGCTCGAACGTATAGCACGAACGGTTTTCCTATGGCGGAAGGTACCAGAACTGGCGGACTAGTGAGGTAGCGTTTGATATCCCCAAACGCTTGCTAACATGCTTTATCCCATACGAAGGATACACCTTTCTTCATGAGGCTCGAAAAGGGCTGGCATCTCCCGGAGAGGTTGGATATGAATCTTCGGATATAAGCCAGACGACCTTGAAATCCCCTGAGTTCCCTCAGATTGCGGGGTGGTCGCATCTCTAGGATGTCCTTGACTTTATCGGGGTCCACTTGAATGCCTTTGGCGGTGATGACAAATCACAGAAATTTGCCGCTAGATACCCCCAGAAAGGACTTGGTAGGGTTCATTTTGAGTTGATGTTGGCGCATCAATTCAAATATTGTCTTCAAGTCTTGGATGTGATTATCCCTGAGACAACTTTTGACAGCTACATCGTCCACGTAACACTCCACTATCTTGCGCAAATGCTTATGGAATATGTCACTCATAGCTCATTGGTACGTAGCCCCAGCGTTCTTTAATCCGAAGGGCATGACCGTATAGCAGTATACCCCCAGTGGTGTCCGGAAGGCGGTATGCTTCTCGTCTTCAGGATGCATCTTGATCAGATTGTATCCCGAGAATCCGTCCATGAAAGACATGCGTTCAAAACCGCATGTATTATCGATCATGACGTCTGTGATGGGAAGAGGGAACTCATCCTTGGGGCAGGCTGCGTTCAGATCTCGGTAATCGATGCAGATCTGTACTTTCCCATTCTTCTTCATGACCGGGACAACATTGGTGACCCAGTCGGGATGTTGTTCTTCACGGATGAAGCCGCAGGCTATCAACTTCTTGACTTCAGCTTCAATGGCGTCCATCATGTCCGGGCGGAACCGGCGTTGGTGCTGCTTCATAGGCTTTGAATCGGGCAGTATATTGAGTTTATGAGTAGCCACCTTTGGATTAAGACCTGGCATATCCTCATAATTCTATGCAAAGACGTCGATATATTCTTTTATCAGCTGGGTAATTTCTTCTCTTTCTTCTTCGGAAAGGTCGTTACTGATAAATATCGGCTTTGGTGAAAGTTTATCCCCTATGTCAATCTGGATAACTTCATCTTTAGTGGAAGGTTCTCTCTGCTCGAAGCGAAACTCCCATTGTGTATCCATCTGCTGAGCCCAAGCGTCATTCTCGAATGGTTCGGATTCTTGTTCGTCTGATTCAAAGGAATTCGTTGCTACTATATTTGCTGCTAATGTTTGCTCGAGGGCATGAGATGAGCCGGAGGGCGATGAGCCATCTTGAAAAGAGGAAAAGATATCCTCGTTCGACTTGGAAGTCGTAAGGGAGGTGACGTACCCTAACCCGGAATGGGTTTATTGATAGTGGGGATTGCCGAGCAGCGGTGTTCGTCTGCCTTTCCCGTAGTTGAGACCTGGTTCCATCCTTAAGTTGTAACCCATATTTTGCATGATCTTCAAGGCTTGCGGGCTGTACCTGTGAACTTGCATTTCACCAGAATCGTCATCAAATGAATCCTCTTGTATAGTCTGTTCGTTGTGCATGCGGCCGAAGACTATTAAACGCTGACCGTTTCGGGCAGGTGGAACAATGAAGATAGAATTCTCATGTGGTCCATACGTCGTGGTGACATTGGATGATGATGTCACTTCCCATATGTGCGGATGATAGGAATCTATAGCTGCCAAGAATTTTCATGCTATAGGCTCTATATCGTCATGGGGAGAGGATTCTTGATTTGGAATCCGAACGTCGATATACTGGAAAAGAGTCCTTTATTATTATCAAAAATCGCACTTCTGGTTGCGTTTACATCACTCGGCTGCTTGTTGCGCCGAAGTTTGATGATTAAGGGCAGAGGCTTCTGGTTTAGAGTGACTACTAGAGGATCACCCCCTTTCCCTGACCTGGTCTTGTTCAGGTGGATAGCCATAGGTTCTGTGGCTTTTGGACGGGTAGTCCGTCCTTTCACCTTGATTGAAAGAGGTTGCTTGGCAGAAGGCTCTTCAGGCTCCCGGTGGGATTCCTTCTCTGCTTGGGCTGACACCTCTTCCTTGTAGTCTTAAGAGTATAACACGGCGTCAGAGTAGTAAGATTCTACTCCTTTAAATGGGTTTAGGTCGGCAACCTCCGTTTGTACTGTCCTTTGGGCGTCTACATATTTGAAGCATTGATGTAGAGTCGAAGGAACGATGTTGTGGTCGTGGATCTACGGTCTTCCTAGCAGGATGTTGTAGGACACCTCTGAATCGATGACGTAGCATGTAGCCACCGATCTGAGGTTGCCAATCTGGATCCTCAGGCAAATTTTTCCCAACGGCTTACTTCTTCCGGCGTTGAAGCCAACGGCCACACGATTGACCCATTCTCGCCTGAGGGTAAGGTACCCTGGGAATTCCGCGGTCCGGTGGCTTCAGCAACTATTGGCACGGTTGCGGGGGCGGATGCAGAATGATTGTTGGCGACCATATTCGTCACCATTGTTTGCAGACTATTCATCTGCTTTTGCTGTGTATCCGCCTGAAGTCGCTGTGCCACGAATTGAGCTTCAATCTGTGACTCGAACTGACTCTGTCGTAGTTCAGCTTGTTTCTGCTGCGTCTCCATCAAATGCATCATTCGCTCGAACGGATCGGCAGAGGGTGCGGCAGCTGGACTCCCAAAGCTGCCCGAGGTGCCTGAACTACTCGCTTGCACTTGCGCCACCATCTGCGCTTGTGCACCCGGCTCGGAAGTCGTTCCTTGAAAGGAAAGTAACTTGTATTAGTCTCAAGGTATATTATGGACTCACTGTATGGAACGTATCTCATTTTGGCCAAGCGAATTCAAGGGTCTACTCGGAAGGAACAAGGTCCTCTTTAGAAACTTTCTTTGTGAGATCAAAGGATCTGAAGCATGCTCTGATACCAATATGTCACGCCCCGATTTCGGCTAATCGATAATCGTCCCCCGGGCGTGATGCCGTGCACGCATAGGGCGCGCGTGCACAAGGCTTTAGGCATAAGGATATTCTTTAGAACAATGCAACAGAGTGGACATATAAGATAACACAAGGTTGAGGCATAAAAAAGTTTCTCTTTTATTCATAATGAACATCTTTTTACATCGCTTGACTCAAAAGTATAAAATGCCCCACGGGCTTACAAACTTGGACGCAAAATAAGATAGCCGATCCATACATTATGTCCCTTTACATAGATTCAAAAACGCAAAACCACCTTGGGTGCGAGTAAGCACCATCGCCTTAGCGATATTCAGCAACGGCGAGAGAGTGAAAGGCTTCTAGCTTGAGCCTCCAAAAGTCTTGGCCACGAACCGCCAAGGATCCCAAAAGTCCGGAGAGAACTTCAGCTCCTCGCCGCGTTGCCTTGCGCCGGGGAACCTGCTACAACGAGGGTCAGTACTTCGGAAAGTACTGGTGAAGGCTAGCTGCTCAACTTTACCAAGCTCATGAGATGAGATCTAATGAGTATGCTACAATTATGTTCTTAGGTGGGTTTCTATTCTTGCCTAGTTCAGATTTCATTTAGCAGGTATGCAAGAATAAAAATAACATAACTTCACATGCCACCGTTCGGTGACTTTACCTGTCCCGTCTGAACCACCTGTACAACTTACCATAGCCATCCCTGTCATGAAGACATAGTTAGTCTGCACAGTTTAAATATACACAACATCTTTCTCTGTTGTTTAGGAGCCATCATGGGTTTAGTCTGGGCTGGCGGCGACGCTTGCAGCGCGGGTAGCTAGCCCCGCTACAATTCTCCGCTCCCACGACTAAGAAAGTAGATTCCGCCCGGGTCGAAACGGCCCGGTGCCCCGGTAACCGTCCGCAGGAACCTGGATCCCTTGTGCACAAGAATTCCCATGACCATTTCTATGAACCGAACTTCATAGATTTACTTACTAGCGATTTAAAGAACATCATGTACGAAACTGCTTTACTGTACTATCACAATCAACCAACAGTTATATAAAATAACATGCAGCAGTTTATAGAAGAACACTTTGAACTATCAATAAATACCAACCCATTAAACACCCAACGAACATGCATGCATCAATGAATTTATGCAAGGTTTTGTATGACAAGCAATGGGTGTTCCAAGCCTACTTCTTATCTTATCTTGTTATCCAACTTGTTACTTAATTGGTATCGTTTGATTGAATGCACCACTGGGTCAATTTTTATTATGAACGGAGCCCTTGGAAAGAAGGTGCTTATCGAAATAGAGCCACTCACAAGTTTGGTTGAATAGGAAGAAGAAGGAGAGATCCCTAAGACTCCGCTCGCGCGTCGCCTACACGATCACCTGCACGCACCAACGGATGATCAATACCTCCTGCTTTGGTCTCCAAGGCCCGATACGAAATGCGAAATCCTAAGAACGAAAGTAATGAAATCCATTGAAACCGTTCAAGAAAACGCAAGTCATAAAACCAACAAGAAAGCATCCAAGCGGCACAAAAACGGACAAGAAACCAACGCAACGGAAAGGCCCCTCTCGACTCTGCCGTCGAGTCCATCCTCGAGGCACAATCCATTGTATATGGGACCTGATTCCGAAGAAACCAATCCATAACGAGGAAAGGATCTTAATTCAATCTGTCCCGTTCGGACGGTCGTAAGTATTTCTTGGCCGCGCTCCCCGAATAGGGGGAACGGGGCATTACATCATAACCATCCAAAAGAAAGTTTCGTCCCGAAACTTAGGAATAGAACCTACCACTAAGAAATAATGAGGGGAACCTTTCCCTCATATCAGCTTTAAGTTCCCAGGTCGACTCCTCGACCGAGTGGTTCTGCCACAGGACGCGCACTAGCGAGACGGTTAGGTTCCGCAACTGCTTCTCTTTACGATCCAAAATTTGGACAGGCTCTGCCGCGTACGATAAGTCCGCTTGCAGATTCAACTGACCCAAGTCGATTATGTGGTTCGGGTCGTGTACAAACTTTCTCAGCTGTGAAACCTGAAAAATATTATGTACTTCTGATAGGGCAGGCGGCAAAGCAACTTGATAGGCGACCGGAGTAACCCGTTTGAGAACTTCAAACGGTCCAACAAATCTCGGACTTAGCTTTCCTTTTACTCCGAACCGCATGACTCCGCGCATAGGCGAAACTTTCAAGAACACATGGTCCCCTTCAAAGAATTCAAGGGGGCGACGTCGAGCATCGACATAACTCTTTTGTCGGCTTTGTGCTGTCTTCAACCGTTCACGAATCAACCGAACCTTTTGTACGGTTTATTCAACCAGCTTCGGCCCAAGGATTTGCCGTTCTTCGACTTCGTCCCAGCAGATTGGTGACCTACACTTCCGCCCATACAAAGCCTCGTACAGAGCCATCTCGATGCTGGACTGATAACTGTTGTTGTATGCAAATTCGGCCAGCGGCAGGTAGACGTCCCAACTTGACTTCGAATCGATCACGCAGAGGCGCAACATGTCTTCTAGTATCTGATTCACTCGTTCCGTCTGACCATCGGTTTGTGGATGATAGGCTGAGCTAAACTTTAACTTGGTCCCCATCGCCAGCTGAAGGCTCTCCCAGAAACGCGAGATGAATCGCCCGTCCCGATCTGATACTATAGAAACTGGCACTCCGTGCAGCCGGACTATCTCGTCAAGGTAGGTCTGGGCGAGGCGATCGGCGCTCCAAGTACTTTTGATGGCAATGAAGTGTGCAGACTTGGTTAACCAGTCGACGATAACCCAGATTGCGTCGTTCCCCCGTTGCGTCCTTGGCAGGCCAACAATGAAATCCATGCAGATGTGCTCCCACTTCCATTCCGGGATAGCAAGATTTTGCATCTCCCCGCCCGGCCTCTGATGCTCTGCTTTCACCCTTTGACAAGTTATGCATTGGGACACAAATAGTGCGACATCTTTCTTCATGCCGTGCCACCAGAAGGTCGTTCGGAGGTTCTTATACATTTTCGTGCTCCTGGGATGGATCATATAGGCTGCGTAATGAGCTTCCGCAAGGATCTCCTTTCTAAGTTCTGAATCATCGGAGACGCATAGCCTTCCTCTCACCCGCAACGCTCCATTTTCATCTACTGCAAAGTCCTTCGCCTTCCCCGCTAGAATTTGCTCGTGCATCTTCCTTAGGAAAGGGTCATCTTTCTGAGTAGATGTGACCCGCTCTATTAGGTTGGGTACGAATCGCATCTGAGCGACCCGCGCGCCACGATATCGAATTCGGAGTTCGATGCCCAACTCTTCTAAGTCCCTTCGTAACCTGCGATCGACTGACAGAGATCCAACGAAGATCCGACTCAAAGCATCCGCTACAACGTTCCCTTTTCCAGGCGTGTAGTCTATCGTCAAGTCGTAATCTTTTATCAATTCTAGCCAACGGCGCTGACGAAGGTTAAGGTCTGTCTGGGTGAATAGGTACTTTAAGCTCTTGTGATCAGTATAAATTCGGCAAGGCACTCCATAAAGGTAGTGTCGCCACAATTTCAGGCCAAAGACAATTGCCGCTAATTCCAGGTCGTGTGTAGGATAATTTTTCTCGTGCTTCTTTAGTTGCCTGGAGGCATAGGCTATCACTCGATCTCGCTGCATAAGTACACACCCCAAACCTTGCCCGGACGCGTCGCTAAATATTTGGAATCCCGAGATCTCGTCTGGTAGTGCAAGTAACGGGGCAGAGGTGAGGCGATGCTTTAACTCTTTAAACGAAGCTTCGCAGTCGGCGGACCACTCAAATGCGACTCCCTTTTGTGTGAGGCGAGTCAGAGGTAGTGCAAGTTTGGAAAAATCCTTCACGAACCGTCTGTAGTAGCCCGCTAGCCCGAGGAAGCTTCGAATCTCGCTAACGGATGCAGGTCGCTTCCACTCGACAATGGCCTCCACCTTCTTCGGATCGACTGAGATGCCTCCCGCAGAAATGATGTGCCCGAGGAAAGATACACTACTTAGCCAGAATTCACACTTACTCAGTTTAGCATATAGCTGGTTGTCCCGAAGAGTTTGTAGCATGGTCCGCAAGTGCTCTGCATGTTCTTCCTCACTCTTGGAATACACTAAGATATCATCGATGAATACTACTACAAACTTATCGAGATAGGGCCGGAACACAAGGTTCATTAAACTCATAAAGGCAGCGGGTGCATTGGTTAGTCCGAACGGCATCACCAGGAACTCATAATGGCCATAGCGAGTTCGAAAAGCTGACTTTGGCACATCGTCTGGCTTGATCTTTAGTTGGTGATAGCCCGAACGGAGGTCGATTTTAGAGAATACCGTGGCAGCTTGCAACTGATCGAAAAGATCATCTATTCTTGGAAGAGGATACTGGTTACGAATGGTTGCTTTATTCAATTCTCGATAGTCGATGCAGAGCCGCAACGAGCCATCCTTTTTCTTTACGAATAGTACTGGCGCACCCCACGGAGATACACTAGGCCGAATGTATCCTCGATCTAGCAAGTCTTGCAACTGTACTTTAAGCTCCTTCAATTCTGCCGGGGCCATTCGATACGGCGTCTTGGAAATTGGTCGAGTTTCTGGGAACGTGTCTATAGTGAACTCTGTCTCTCGATCGGGCGGCATGCCTGGCAACTCGTCGGGGAACACATCAGGAAAATCTGCCACAACGGGAATAGACTCAACGTTTGCGCAATCTTGCCGAGTGTCTCGAACGGACGCTAAGTACCCTTCGCAGCCGGAGTGAATCATCCGTCGAGCAGACATTGCTGAGATCACCATGCAGGTATTTGACGCTTTCGACTCAGGACTGCACGTGAAGCGGAACTCGATCTCGTCGGGCAAACAAAATACGACTTCCTTTTTCGTACAGTCGATTGTAGCTGAACAAGCGCCGAGCCAATCCATTCCCAGAATAAGATCGTAGTCCCTTATGTCTAGAACTATCGCATCTAATGACAATCTCCGTCCCCCGATGCAAATGTTACCTTCACGACAGACTAAGCGAGCCAATAAATCTACGCCCGAAGGAGTACTAACACTTAGGTTTAAGCCTAGCGGTGTCATAGGGAATTTGTGTTCGGCGGCAAAATCCACCGAAATGAAGCTATGTGTTGCACCAGAATCAAACAATACTCGAGCAGGTACATTATTAAAAAGTAATATACCTGACACCGTCGTGTTCGATGCAAGTGCCTCGTCCCGAGTCAAAGCATAGACTCGGCCCTGAGCATTTTGCGGTGCCTGGTTCGCTCGTTGAGTTTGCCCCTGACCGTGAGCTGAGTCATTATTCTGCTGCGGACGGTGTGAAGCTGGATCGTTGGAACGGGTTGGACAATTACGAGCAATGTGGCCCACCTTGCCACACTTGAAACATCCTCCTTTGCTCGCGCGACATTCGCTGACGTGGTGTCCTGGCTTGCGACAGTAGGCACAATTTTGTCCTTGCTTTCTTCCTTGATTCGAGTCTTGGGAGCCGCCGTTGTTGTTGTGGCGCTTATGCGCGTTGTTTCCTCCTGTGTTGGCAGGACGCTTGTGATTGTGATTTTGCACAGCGCCGGTGCAAACTGGAGGATACTGTGACTCTAGGGACAGTGCATGATTCAAGGACTCCCCCATGGTACGATATTGAGTCACTACGACGTGAGCACGGATAGAAGGTCGTAGTCCGAGCTCGAACTTTCGTGCACGACTTTCGGCATCGGCGAGCTGAGACTTGGCAAATTTTGTAAGTCGGTTGAACTCTGAAGCGTATTGACGCACCGTCATGTCTCCCTGCTTCAGTAGTGCAAACTCGTCTTCTTTTTCGTGACGGACGGCGGGTGGAAGGTATTCCTCCACGAAGGCCTTGCGAAACACGGACCAGGAGATAGCCGTTGTGCCACCTTCACTCAAAATAGCTTGCTTGTGCACATCCCACCAATCATGTGCATTTTGTCGGAGCTGAAGCTGGGCACACGCCACTTTCTTGGTCTCGTCTAGGCACAGTGCTTCGAAGTGGTCCTCCAACTCGACCAGCCAGTCCATTGCTAAGGAAGGGTCCTCGGTGCCTTTAAATGTAGCACGACACATCTTCTTAAATTCAGATATCGACACGATTGACCCATTCTCGCCTGAGGGTAAGGTACCCTGGGAATTCTGCGGTCCGGTGGCTTCAGCAACTATTGGCACGGTTGCGGGGGCGGATGCAGAATGATTGTTGGCGACCATATTCGTCACCATTGTTTGCAGACTATTCATCTGCTTTTGCTGTGTATCCGCCTGAAGTCGCTGTGCCACGAATTGAGCTTTAATCCGTGACTCGAACTGACTCTGCCGTAGTTCAGCTTGTTTCTGCTGCGTCTCCATCAAACACATCATTCGCTCGAACGGATCGGCAGAGGGTGCGGCAGCTGGACTCCCAGAGCTGCCCGAGGTGCCTGAACTACTCGCTTGCACTTGCGCCACCATCTGCGCTTGTGCACCCGGCTCGGAAGTCGTTCCTTGAAAGGAAAGTAACTTGTATTAGTCTCAAGGTATATTATGGACTCACTGTATGGAACGTATCTCATTTTGGCCAAGCGAATTCAAGGGTCTACTCGAAAGGAACAAGGTCCTCTTTAGAAACTTTCTTTGTGAGATCAAAGGATCTGAAGCATGCTCTGATACCAATATGTCACGCCCCGATTTCGGCTAATCGATAATCGTCCCCCGGGCGTGATGCCGTGCACGCGTAGGGCGCGCGTGCACAAGGCCTTAGGCATAAGGATATTCTTTAGAACAATGCAACATAGTGGACATATAAGATAACACAAGGTTGAGGCATAAAAAAGTTTCTCTTTTATTCATAATGAACATCTTTTTACATCGCTTGACTCAAAAGTATAAAATGCCCCACGGGCTTACAAACTTGGACGCAAAATGAGAAAGCCGATCCATACATTATGTCCCTTTACATAGATTCAAAAACGCAAAACCACCTTGGGTGCGAGTAAGCACCATCGCCTTAGCGATATTCAGCAACGGCGAGAGAGTGAAAGTCTTCTAGCTTGAGCCTCCAAAAGTCTTGGCCACGAACCGCCAAGGATCCCAAAAGTCCGGAGAGAACTTCAGCTCCTCGCCGCGTTGCCTTGCACCGGGGAACCTGCTACAACGAGGGTCAGTACTTCGGAAAGTACTGGTGAAGGCTAGCTGCTCAACTTTACCAAGCTCATGAGATGAGATCTAATGAGTATGCTACAATTATGTTCTTAGGTGGGTTTCTATTCTTGCCTAGTTCAGATTTCATTTAGCAGGTATGCAAGAATAAAAATAACATAACTTCACATGCCACCGTTCGGTGACTTTACCTGTCCCGTCTGAACCACCTGTACAACTTACCATAGCCATCCCTGTCATGAAGACATAGTTAGTCTGCACAGTTTAAATATACACAACATCTTTCTCTGTTGTTTAGGAGCCATCATGGGTTTAGTCTGGGCTGGCGGCGACGCTTGCAGCGCGGGTAGCTAGCCCCGCTACAATTCTCCGCTCCCACGACTAAGAAAGTAGATTCCGCCCGGGTCGAAACGGCCCGGTGCCCCGGTAACCGTCCGCAGGAACCTGGATCCCTTGTGCACAAGAATTCCCATGACCATTTCTATGAACCGAACTTCATAGATTTACTTACTAGCGATTTAAAGAACATCATGTACGAAACTGCTTTACTGTACTATCACAATCAACCAACAGTTATATAAAATAACATGCAGCAGTTTATAGAA
Source organism: Iris macrosiphon (assembly GCA_036927795.1). Taxonomy (NCBI): domain Eukaryota; kingdom Viridiplantae; phylum Streptophyta; class Magnoliopsida; order Asparagales; family Iridaceae; genus Iris; species Iris macrosiphon. The sequence goes on from JAYESA010000003.1 coordinate 6,078,015, forward strand.
GAACACTTTGAACTATCAATAAATACCAACCCATTAAACACCCAACGAACATGCATGCATCAATGAATTTATGCAAGGTTTTGTATGAAAAGCAATGGGCGTTCCAAGCCTACTTCATATCTTATCTTGTTATCCAACTTGTTACTTAATTGGTATCGTTTGATTGAATGCACCACTGGGTCAATTTTTTATTATGAACGGAGCCCTTGGAAAGAAGGTGCTTATCGAAATAGAGCCACTCACAAGTTTGGTTGAATAGTAAGAAGAAAGAGAGATCCCTAAGACTCCGCTCGCGCGTCGTCTACACGATCACCTGCACGCACCAACGGATGATCAATACCTCCTGCTTCGGTCTCCAAGGCCCGATACGAAATGCGAAATCCTAAGAACGAAAACAATGAAATCCATTGAAACCGTTCAAGAAAACGCAAGTCATAAAACCAACAAGAAAGCATCCAAGCGGCACGAAAACGGACAAGAAACCAACGCAACGGAAAGGCCCCTCTCGACTCTGCCGCCGAGTCCATCCTCGAGGCACAATCCATTGTATATGGGACCTGATTCCAAAGAAACCAATCCATAACGAGGAAAGGATCTTAATTCAATCTGTCCCGTTCGGACGGTCGTAAGTATTTCTTGGCCGCGCTCCCCGAATAGGGGGAACGGGGCATTACAGCCGCCTCCCGCGGTCGCCGTGCTACGCCGGCCACGTCCCCCGCCCGCTCCGCGCAGCCCTGCACCGGTCGCCGCCCGCCTCGGCCACTTCCCTTCCTCCTTCTCCTATAAAGCCCCGACCCAGCCACCCGACGCCACCGCCTCAGACCCGCCGCTGCCACCGCCCCAGCGCCGCCACGACGCCGCCCGCCCTCGCCGCCGACCACTCGGCCCCTCCTTCTTCTTCCTCCCCTCTCCTCCGGCCTCGACGAGGCTGCAGCCGCAGCAGCAGCGGGCAGCAGCAGCTCCCCGACTCAGCGACGCCACCCTCCGCCTCCGGCGAACACGCTGACCGGCGCCGCCTGCGTCCCGAGCCCCCGGCGACGTTGCCCGGTCGGCCTCCCCCGCCCTGAGCCGCCGCAGAACCACCGACGAGGAAGCCCTAACCCTAAATCCCTCCCCGTGTCCGACACAGGACACGTGTCCTGTGTCGTGTCGGACACAATTCGATCCTCGATTTTTCGGTCATGTTCAGGTACGTGTAACTTTTTGCTCGTAGCTCAATTTTCGATTTCGCAAATTGCGTTACGAAGCCTGTATGACCCTCTCGGTGTCCGGACAAACTGTTCGGGACATCGCGTCCTGTGGTGATCGCACACCGCGATCCAAAAACAGGAAAAACCCAGACCCTGTTTCACCCCGGAACCGAGTCCGCCCCGCCAAACGGGACGACTTGGTCGCGTGCGGTCTTCACAAATACGTGCGCCTCGTCGATACAGACGTGTGGGATTTTGCGGAAGCTGATTCGGGTGTGCGTGCACACCGGAATCAACGCGTATCCGCGGACATCGCCCCGTATCCGTCTTTTCTGTAATTCGACCTAACTTTGTGTACACACGTCGGATCGAGACGAAACTTACGCCATCGGACTCGTAGCGATACGCTGGTCCTGTGGGTCAAGTTTGGTTCGATTCTGAGAACGTTGACGAAATCGCGTGTCGTGGGTCCCACAGGCCCCGCTCGACGGGCGATTTTGTGAACGGCTCATCGGAATCCAATTCTGGAAGTTCTGATGGGTTCGTATCAGCATTTTTGACCTGTTGACACTAAGTTTGGTGAATTTGGAGACCTTTGACCCTGACGCGTTTTTCGGTGCAAAGCGGGCCCACATGTGGACCCCGTTTTGACCCGAAACTGCCGTTTTTGTCCTTGTCTCCAAATTGGACCCAAGGACAGGCGTTTCTAGCTGATTGATATTTTCTGGATCTGATGGTGATGTTTGTTTCAGCAACCGGAGTACCGCCTGTAAATCCAACTGAAGTCAGAGCCGAAATCAGAGCCGGAACCACAAGCAAGTGTACCTTGCCAAACCTTGCAGTCTGCTATTTATTTCCTTGGCTTAATTAATCATCACAAGGCAAGAAAATCTAGTCAATTCTCAGTAGTTCCTGTGATAATATTCTGCTGGATTCCTTGTGTAAATTCATATAAACTTGTTTTAACTGCTTAACCTAGGAAACGTGTGACGTGCTTAGTGTCCGATCATAGTCGGGTGCCAACCCCGTACGTGGTGTTGGGTACGTCATTAGAGATGGACATTCGATACCCTTACTCTTGTACTTGTTCTATCAAGTACCCTACGACCCAGGACACCTGACACTATTCATGAGACAGAGTCTTCCTGAGATATTCATGGTGATTCTGTATAGGATGCAGACTTTATGGCATTGACATTATATTCCCTGATACTCTATGACTTGCTGCATTAGATATGATTATGCGTGTCATAGACATAAGACGTGTGATTACATTGGGTGGGGAGAGACACACAGGCTACAGGCTGTTTTCATATATATATATTATTAGTGTGAGGTCGTAGACTCTCCAGCAGAGCTAGACCCTTTACGTGTTATTACTGCTACCGGCTCCCCGACACAGAGCTGGTAGTGGCTCAGCCTGAGTTCTAGTGTTGCTCTCAACTTACATTTATCACTTAGCAGGTTACATAGTTGCCCTATTGCTTATTTTATTCCTGCACTGCATTTATTTTGGCTTGTATTTTCTGTACCTTGTTATGTCCCCTGAGGACCTGGAATGGACTATGTCCCCAGGTATAGCCGAAGAGATCCATCCAGAGATACACCGAACAGGAGCACTTCCAGGAGCTGTACCAGGACCTGAGGACGAGCCAGCACCAGAGGACTTCTCCTGAGCCTTGGCTGTATATAGTCAGTTATTTCCGTTTCTGTTTTTATTTCCGGTTTATTTATTTCCTGTCTATTTGCATTAAATGTAACAGAAAAATTCTCAGATTTGTTTCCCGAGATAACCTTATTTGATATTGCATATTTATTTCCATTGCATCATTTCTGGCATCTATTCTGTGGTTATCTGTTGTGGATGAGATAGATTAGTCTGTGACCTTTATTTTTGCTCTATAAATAGCTAGACTACAGCTTAAGCATGCCCTGATGGATCCATTAAATTGGGTTGTCCATCGGTGCGTGCTGCTGGCCATTGTGCACGTGCTCAGTCCCTCGGCATTTTGGGACTGGGGCGTGACATGGTTTTTGTGGTGGCCCATGCAGGTCTACGACTAAATTGTTTGATTCCAACTCAGGGACCGAACAGGCCTGCAATAAGATATGATAAGTTTTTAGGATCTTATCCACTTGCTTGAATCGTTCTTGATATCTATTCGAATTAAATTATTGACTTGCATCCTGCCTTGATTCCTGTGCACCTCTTATCGTTTATTCTGAACGCAGGGAAATGGACCCACCAGCCAGCAACGAGGCCCATGCAGAAACACCACAAACCGTTGTGGTTACCCAAGAAGATGATGTGATACCAGTCGGTGAAGGCCAATCATCACAAGGCAGTCAAGCAAGTCAGCCTGCCTCAATAATTCATCAAGATGACGTACCACCCTCGACGCAGCCTACTCCACCGATGCCTTCCTTCCCACTGGGACCGCCTATGGACGAACAACAGATGTTCCGCATATTCTATATAATGATGCAAGCCTATCAGAGGGTACAACAAGAAGCTCAACAAAACCAATCGGAGAACTCCATCGATAGAACTAGCTCGGAGTCACGGAGGCCAAACAGTTCAAATGCAACTGCCTTCGACGAGGATGTCCTTACTGCAGCAAGACCTGTGGAGTGCACCACGAGGATCGAGTCCAGCCAGAAGCGACCGTATGCGTCAGTACCAGACCAAGCACAACAGGAAAGAGCTGCAAAACGGCCACAGATAAATCCACTACCAAGGGCAGCATCAGGAGCCTTCTTCCTTCCTACTTGTCACTTCTGTGGCAAGGTAGGCCACCTCGCTAAAGAATGCCGATGCAGACTGGGACAATGTCTAGCTTGTGGATCCAAGAAGCATTCGGTAAGGGATTGCCCCGAACGTCGAGAGAAAGCAGTGATGATTCACCAACCAACCATATCGACACCAGCACCACAGGAAAAACCTTCAAAGGAGCCTCACGTGCACCAGCCACCCGAAGCATCTCCGCAAGTACTGCCTACCTGTCAACATTGTCACAAGCAAGGCCACATTGAGAGCAGGTGCAGAAGTAAGTTGGGATTATGCCTGATTTGCGGAACCAATGAACACTTGGCCAAGGATTGTCCTCAGCATCGGGAGAAAGCAGTGACGAATCTTTAACCCGCCTCATCAGCCCCAGCTGTAGTACCACAGGCAGAAATCGCAAAGAAGTCTCAGCTGCACCAGCCACCAGAAGCATCTCCATCGGCAATACCTGTCTGTCCATATTGTCGCAAGCGAGGCCACACCGAGGACGAATGCAGACGAAAGAAGAGATTATGCATAGCTTGCGGATCCAGTCAGCATTCATTCAAAGAATGCCCTGAGCGTCGAGACAGAGTACCAATAGGTAACCAGCAAGTGTTACCAGCACCACTGTCAGCCTCTCTAGCACTGCAAGCTTCACCAATACCGAGGCCACCCTTGGTAACCCAGGCAACACTCTTCCGGCAGACTCAACAGCAGCAGAGGAAGCAACTGCAAGGACCCGGACAAGCTCCAGCGAAGATCATGGAGAACGCTCTGATTCGTGGAATAGCCAATGCGCGTAAGTGATTTATAGTTATCTGTTTCTAGTCTTGTTTTAGCTCGTGCCCGTTGGTTCGTGACCTCAGCCCCAACCTAGTAAATTGCAACTTGTTAATAACAACCTGGTTTTCATAAAAGTTGTAGATTTTTTTTGCTTTAAACTAGATTTTGCTGGAAAGTGTAAACTTTCAATTTTTAGGGAAACGGTATTTCCCTGAAGTCTCTTGTGATGTGTTTTCAAACGATGCTTGCGACCGCGTCATCTCTGTTGACCAGTTATTCTTTGATTGCGAGGACGCAATCCTCTTAAGGGGGGTAGAATGTAAACCCCCTGATTTTTCAAAATTTTAAAAACTGGATTTTTCACAATTTTCTGGAATTTTCTGGGAATTTTCTGTAATTTAAAAACAGGGTTTTAATTATTCAATGATTTTTTAAATGATAATAAATGATATTAAAATATTATGAAAATAATATTTTTGGATGTAAAATGAAAAACTGGACTTAGGGCAATTTTTCTAGAATTTATCGGGCCCCGGACCTATTTTTAAAACACCTAAATTTATTTATTTATTTATTTAATTATTTATTAAATAATTTATTGATTTTATTATATTATTAAAAAAAAAATATAAACCCGAGCCCGGCCCGGCCCATTGGGCCAAACCGGGCCCAGCCCCACCCGGCCCAAGACCCTGCCCAGCGGGTCGGGTCGGATCCGCCGCCCGACCCGCAACCCGACCCGTTTCCATCCTCTCACCCGCACGATCCGCAACCGCCCCGCGTCCGCCGCCGCCTCCCGCGGTCGCCGCGCCACGCCGGCCACGTCCCCCGCCCGCTTCGCGCAGCCCCGCACCGGCCGCCGCCCGCCTCGGCCACTCCCCTTCCTCCTTCTCCTATAAAGCCCCGACCCAGCCACCCGATGCCACCGCCTCAGACCCGCCGCTGTCACTGCCCCAGCGCCGCCACGACGCCGCCCGCCCTCGTCGCCGACCACCCGGCCCCTCCTTCTTCTTCCTCCCCTCTCCTCCGGCCTCGACGAGGCTGCAGCCGCAGCAGCAGCGGGCAGCAGCAGCTCCCCGACTCAGCGCCGCCACCCTCCGCCTCCGGCGAACACGCTGACCGGCGCCGCCTACGTCCCGAGCCCCCGGCGACGTTGCCCGGCCGGCCTCCCCCGCCCTGAGCCGCCGCAGAACCACCGGCGAGGAAGCCCTAACCCTAAATCCCCCCCCGTGTCCGACACAGGACACGTGTCCTGTGTCGTGTCGGACACAATTCGATCCTCGATTTTTTGGTCATGTTCAGGTACGTGTAACTTTTTGCTCGTAGCTCCGTTTTCGATTCCGCAAATTGCGTTGCGAAGCCTGTATGACCCTCTCGGTGTCCGAATAAACTGTTCGGGACATCGCGTCCTGTGGTGATCGCACACCGCGATCCAAAAACAGGAAAAACCCAGACCCTGTTTCACCCCGGAACCGAGTCCGCCCCGCCAAACGGGATGACTTGGTCGCGTGCGGTCTTCACAGATACGTGCGCCTCGTCGATACGGACATGTGGGTTTTTGCGGAAGCTGATTCGGGTGTGCGTGCACACCGGAATCAACGCGTATCCGCGGACATCGCCCCGTATCCGCCTTTTCTGTAATTCGACCTAACTTTGTGTACACACGTCAGATCGAGACGAAACTTACGCCATCGGACTTGTAGTGATACGCTGGTCCTGTGGGTCAAGTTTGGTTCGATTCTGAGAACGTTGACGAAATCGCGTGTCGTGGGCCCCACAGGCCCTGCTCGACGGGCGATTTTGTGAACGGCTCATCGGAATCCAATTCTGGAAGTTCCGATGGGTTCGTATCAGCGTTTCTGACCTGTTGACATTAAGTTTGGTAAATTTGGAGACCTTTGATCCTGACGCATTTTTCGGTGCAAAGCGGGCCCACATGTGGACCCCGTTTTGACCCGAAACTGCCATTTTTGTCCTTGTCTCCAAATTGGACCCAAGGACAGGCGTTTCTAGCTGATTGATATTTTCTGGATCTGATGGTGATATTTGTTTCAGCAACCGGAGTACCGCCTGTAAATCCAACTGAAGTCGGAGCCGAAATCAGAGCCGGAACCACAGGCAAGTGTACCTTGCCAAACCCTGCAGTCTGCTATTTATTTCCTTGGCTTAATTAATCATCACAAGGCAAGAAAATCTAGTCAATTCTTAGTAGTTCCTGTGATAATATTCTGCTGGATTCCTTGTGTAAATTCATATAAACTTGTTTTAACTGCTTAACCTAGGAAACGTGTGACGTGCTTAGTGTCCGATCATAGTCGGGTGCCAACCCCATACGCGGTGTTGGGTACGTCATTAGAGATGGACATTCGATACCCTTACTCTTGTACTTGTTCTATCAAGTACCCTACGACCCAGGACACCTGACACTATTCATGAGACAGAGTCTTCCTGAGATATTCATGGTGATTCTGTATAGGATACAGACTTTATGGCATTGACATTATATTCCCTGATACTCTATGACTTGCTGCATTAGATATGATTATGCGTGTCATGGATATGAGACGTGTGATTACATTGGGTAGGGAGAGACACACAGGCTACAGGCTATTTTCATATATATATATTATTAGTGTGAGGTCGTAGACTCTCCAGCAGAGCTAGACCCTTTACGTGTTATTACTACTATCGGCTCCCCGACACAGAGCTGGTAGTGGCTCAGCCTGAGTTCTAGTATTGCTCTCAACTTGCATTTATCACTTAGCTGGTTACATAGTTGCCCTATTGCTTATTTTATTCCTGTACTGCATTTATTTTGACTTGTATTTTCTGTACCTTGTTATGTCCCCTGAGGACCTGGAATGGACTATGTCCCCAGGTATAGCCGAAGAGATCCATCCAGAGATACACCGAACAGGAGCACTTCCAGGAGCTGTACCAGGACCTGAGGACGAGCCAGCACCAGAGGACTTCTCCTGAGCCTTGGCTGTATATAGTCAGTTATTTCCGTTTCTGTTTCTATTTCCAGTTTATTTATTTCCTGTCTATTTGCATTAAATATAACAGAAAAATTCTCGGATTTGTTTCCCGAGGTAACCTTATTTGATATTGCATATTTATTTCCATTGCATCATTTCTGGCATTTATTCTGTGGTTATATGTTGTGGATGAGATAGATTAGTCTGTGACCTATATTTTTGCTCTATAAATAGCTAGACTACAGCTTAAGCATGCCCTGATGGATCCATTAAATTGGGTTGTCCATCGGTGCGTGCTGCTGGCCATTGTGCACGTGCTCAGTCCCTCGGCATTTTGGGACTGGGGCGTGACAAAAGTGATATTTGGGATCACCTCCATCACACTGTGGCATCGGGGACATGCTGCAGGTTCTTCGTCGGGGGACTTGAGTTGGGTCAGGTATGTATCCGCCTGCATCAATGCCTCACTCAGGGCTAGACGAGTGTCTTGGGAGAGCCTGAGTAGCTCAAAGATGGACAACCTGGCTGATGTATTAGCCAGTTGGGCCAAGATGTTGAAGTTGTACGGCTTCTCTAAACCTATGTTTTGAATGTTTTTCACAGGTTTATCGAAGCACACTTCTTTTTGCTTCCCCTTGTCCGCCGAAGTTGGTCTCGAAGGACCGGCCTCTGGTACGACGGGCTCTGGTTCCGAAGGCTTGGCAGCTGAAATGTCTGCAGGTGCTTCTTCCTGACTCGCTCCGTAGTCCTTGAGGTAAGCCTTCCATGAACGGGTTGCTGTGGCCAACGCCTCATCTTCGTCTGATGTCGAAGAAGTTGTAACCATATGGCATGGCTTGCATTTGGAGTTCTTCCTGGACTTAGCTTTAGTAGCATTAGTCTCTTCTTCGAGCTCCGATACCAAGTCTGGGTGCACCCACATAATCTCGCCTCTCCGGGTAGTTAGGGGTAACAGGTCATGATTTTGACCCCTAGCCGGAGGAAGATTAACGATATTCATCGTTGTCCGAAAAATAGGTGTAACACCGTCCGGTACTTCTTGGGGAGGCAGATTGTCAAATTGTAGAGAGATCATGTTGGCCGTAACCGTCTTCTCGCTATTGCGCAGAGTGATGGCTTTAGCATCGATCAGTTCTTGGATCTTTCTTTTCAGTATGTAACACGCCTTTGTTGGGTGGTGTACGTATCTGTAAAAGATACAATACTTGGGGTTGTTGGCGCTGCAGGCCTCACTAGGCCGCCTCTCCTCTGGAAGGGTAATTTTGCCGCTTTTGACGAGACACTCGAATATACTCGAAATATCGTCGTCGTCGAAAGAGTATACCTCTATGGGCTTGAAAGTCCCCAGTTTTGTCTGCGTGGTTGCCGCAGTCTTTTGTCTGGACGTATTGATCGCCAGAGCTTCTTTCCCTTTGGAACTGCGAGGATGGTCGCCGTTGGGGGATGACCTCTTGCCTCTGTCAGTGGTAGAGATCATGATGTCGTTGTCACGCACCTTGCGACTATTGTCCTCGGCGGCTCCCGCTGAGATGATGAATGAGGGCCAATCATGGAACTGATATGGTCCTGTGAACACCGAGATTATGGGAAGAAGGTTCTTCCTGCAAATGTCCACCAACGCTGAGTCTGGAACTCCTGGAGGCATCTGTAAGGTGGCCTGACGAAAATATTCGATGAAGGTACGAACGTCCTCCTTCTCCCTCTGCTTGACTTCGATGAGAGAGGACATAGACATGTCCATTCCTCCCTCGTAGAATCTTGTGAAGAATAAATCCTTGAAGTCTTCAAAGGAAGTAATGCAATTGTCTGCCAGGCTGCAGTACCACTGGTAAGCTACTCCTGAGAGACAGCCCTTGAACACCCGGGTGAGGAGGGCGTCATTCCCTTGTAGCAACACTGTCATCATACTGAAATAGTTCATGTACTGACTTGGTGATGTTTTTCCCTCGAACAGGGCCATAGTCTGAGGTTTGTACCTCGGAAGAAAAGGGACCTCTTCCCAAATAGCTGGGTATGGCTGGTTGATTCCCAATTTCTTGAGCTGATCTTTATGCTTCAAGGTGTCGAATTGGGCTTTCAACTCCCGCACCGCTTGAATCGGATTTTCAGCTGGCAGCGAGACCACGGAATGGTGCGACATCGGTTGTATCGTGACTCCCGCAGGAGGTAGTACATTCTCCAGGTGAGGAAGTGAAGGACCAGCTGACTCTTGATCTAGAGCAGGCTCTTGGATCGTGTTGGATGGTGGTAGGTCCACCCCCACACGTATCTGAGTAGGCAGGACCGACGTTTGAGCCATAGCAGCCGCCTGTTGAGTTAGCATCATTTGGTACATATTCTCCATCATGGATTGCATTTGCTTCAGAGATGTCTCTTGTGTAGTAATGCGTTGCTCATCGTTCCCTGATGGCGAGGCTTCCTCGTGTTCATCTCCAATGGCATAAACTCCCATCTCCCTGGGCGTCATTGAAGGATGAGTATAGGTCGCTGCGGAAGTTGACTCTGATTCGGGAGACTGGCGACCCCCAATATCGGAATCAGAAGAGCACGAAGTCAGTCGCCGTGACCTTGAACGAGTATTCTGGAATACCCCAGCTTTGGTGTCCCTAAGGAGCATGTTGAATCTTCTTCGGCTCGGAGTTCTAGAGGACAAACGTCTTGAGTCTGAGCTTCCTCCAGGTATATGTGAAGCCATATTCACAGATGCATGTGCGAGCTCTTCTTCTAGGAAAGATGGAGAGTAGTTCAGTCGGTCAAAAACTGGCCGTTTTGCTTTAGAACAGCAACAATTAATTACAATCCTGTGACTATTACAGCAGTGCTCTCTAGGAGGCGTGATAGCCATGCTGGAAGATCCCCTCTCCTTGCATTTCCGGATTAGATATTTGCGCAGGTCAGGAGGAGTTGTAGAAGAAAAAGATGATGGCTTGTTCCTTCTGTTCCCATTGGTGGGCATGCGGATGACGGGAACCATAGTCTTCCCTGTGCCACCCGTATACAACAGGTTGGCCATCTGGGTGGCCGATAATCCCCGAGGAGGGTGTCTTTCCGCAACTGGAGCCTTCTTTACGCTTAGGGACTTCGTCTGGCATAATTTGGAGCTTCGCTCTGGTTGGCGTAAAGCTGAGGATGTCCTCAGTCGGCCATCAGCGTCTCGCGTAATTCGGAGGACGTGTAGATTGTTAACTTGCTGGCGTAAAGGCCGAGAAGTTGAGTAGTCCGCCGCTCGCTTTCCCTTACGGAGATCACAGGGGTCATCTGGTTCTCCGTAGAGGTCAGATGTTGTTTTACGCGTGGAGCGTGCCTTGTACTTATGATTTGGCGCTGAGGCTCTACCAGAAGTTTTGTCTATTCCGCCAGGGACGGGAGACTGAATTTCATGCGCAAAGCGTGGAGTATACTTCTGGATTAGCACTGAGGCATTACCAGAAGTTTTGTCTATTCCGCCAGGGACGGAAGACTGAATTTCATGCGCAGAGCGGGGAGTATACTTCTGGGTTAGCGCTGAGGCATTGCCAGAAGTTTTGTCTATTCTGCCAGGGACGGGAGACTGAATTTTACGTGCAAGGCGCGGAGGGAGCAACGCTACAACCTCATTGGTCGGAGAGATCGGAGATATCGGAGAGTCCACAGGAATGGTAGAGGATGTCTTGGGTATCCAGGCCTTTCGCAGCTTCCTATTATTTTGGACAAAGAGAGAGAGTGAGAGCTGCCCTTTGTTCGGAGCATATTTTCGTAGGCAGACTGGTCGAACTGGACGACCAGTGTCTTCTTCACGGATCCCACGGATACCGTATCGTGTTAAGCAATAGCTTCCTCATCAGAAGAGAAAGATGTCCCCAGCAGAGTCGACATCTTGTTTCAGATGTAATATAAACGAGAAAAGATTTGATAAATGTAGAAAACGAGGTCTTGTACGAAGACCCGCCCTTCTTTTATGTTTACAAACAAGATTATACAATTTTGATCCTACACAAGGATGTCTAAGTACAATTTATTTAATCTGGGTGAATATTGCTATAGGTGTCTGATCTGCAGTCGATCACTTTAGCCCTTGGACCACACGATGTTAAAGAAGTGCCGTGGAAGACAGGTAGCAGCTTCGAAGGTTGCTGAAGAGGGAGGATGTCCGATGCCAAAGTCGTCGATCCCTTCTCTTTGCCTGAGCTCTGGGCTCTTCTCTCTCTCTCTCTCTCTCTCTCCAATTCTTCGACCTCCAATCCTTCGACCGTGAATTCTTAGACCTTGAATTCTTCGACCTTGAATTCTTTTTCTCCAATTCTCTCCTTTTTTTTGTCTCTTTTCTATGTTGATAGATGTCTCTATTTATAGAGTTTTGGTGACAGTGACCACTCAATCGGTGTAAAAACCGAGTAGTGGAAAAGTACAATACCCTTTTACACAACGGTTAAAAAAACAATGCCTGCGTATAGATGATCCTTTGAATGAGCGTGTGACGCGGGTCCAACTAAGGGACAAAATGCGTATAATCGCTACGAAGATCACGGCATAAAAGCTACGTAGGTAGGTATCCCTCGTGTAGAAGAGGTTGGCATAGAAGCCAATGTCTGTCACCATGGCATAGAAGCCAAATAGTTATCAAACCGGCATAGAAGCCGAATAGGCATAGAAGCCGAGTGGTCATAAAGGCCGAATAGGCGTAGAAGCCGAGTAGGCACCGAAGCTGAATGGGCATAGAAGCCGAGCAGGCACCGAAGCTGAATAGGCGTAGAAGCCGAGTGGTCATAGAGGCCGAGTAGGCGTAGAAGCCGAGTAGGCACCGAAGTTGAATGGGCATAGAAGCCTAGCAGGCACCGAAGCTGAATAGGCGTAGAAGCCGCTGCGTAACATGCCAGAGTGATGAAGTGGACATTTTAGCCAGAATTACGGCTGTTGGAGATAATCAGATCTCTTGTATTAAATGCAGAGATTTACCCCCGTCCCGTGCATTAAATGCAGATGCTTGTCTTTAAGATTTGCCATCATTCTGCGCATTAAATGCAAATATGCACCTTGAACCCTGTGCGAAGAGTAACCGCAGTCGTGGCAGTCTGTTCGTCTTCTACAGAGCGTAAGGATCTCATGTTTGCCTGTGTAAAACTAGGCAGCGTATTCCCTTGTATGCGTAGGAGCATCTCTCGAAAAGGGGATGTCACTAAACGACGGTTCGGTGACATTTAATCAAATCTCCTGCATTAAATGTGGAGATCCGCCATCATCCTGTGCATTAAATGCAGAGGCGTATTTTGAAGGTCTGCCACCCTTCTGTGCATCAAACGCAGAGACGTGCCTCAGGCATCTGTCAGTATTCGGCGCATTAATTGCAGAGACGTGCCTTGAGAACCTGTCACCGCTCTGTGCATAAAAAATACAGAGACGTGCCTCGAATCTCGTACGAGGTGCAACTTTTGATGTGGCAGGCGGTTTATCTTCCGCGGAGCGTAAGAAGCTCATGTTTGCCTGTATAAAACTAGGCAGCGTATTCTCTTGTATGCGTAGGAGCATCTCTCGCAAAGGGGATGTCACTAAATGACGGTTCTGTGACATTTAATCAAATCTTCGGCATTAAATGTGGAGATCCGCCATCATCCTGTGCATAAAATACAGAGGCATATTTTGAAGGTCTGCCACCCTTTTGTGCATCAAACGCAGAGACATGCCTCAGGCATCTGTCAGTATTCGGCACATTAATTGCAGAGACGAGCCTTGAGAACCTGTCACCGCTCTGTACATAAAAATGCAGAGACGTACCTCGAATCTCGTACGAGGTACAGCTTTTGACGTGGCAGGCGGTTTGTCTTCCGCGGATCGTAAGGAGCTCATGTTTGCCTGTGTAAAACTAGGCAGCGTATTCCTTTGTGTACGTAAAAGCGGTTTACGTAAGGGAAATGGTAGTAAATGACAGCCTGGGTTGCAGTGCCTCGCCATCATTATAGCCGTCGCCTGGGTAGTCGAGCAGTATCCTTTTGTCAGAAGTCGAGACGTCAGGTTCATTGCAGGCTCTGACAGGTTCATTGCAGGCTCTGACAGGTTCACTTCGGAGAATGTGAAGCGTCCCTCGTACACTTCAATGCTGCATGAAAAAGAGGATGAGTTTTACGCCATTAAGGCGATGAAGCACCCTGTTTACGCTGAAGCAGCCTGGACATACTGCCCTGCGTGGACGGTCTTTGAGCCTGTATTTCTCGCTGTGCTTTGGCGGAGAAGCTCTATTTGCACGTTTGAAGGCTCTGAAGTCCTCTGTTTACGCTGCTTTGTATTAATATGCTGCGTAGAGCTTCCAGTGTATTTTTCATGCTTCTACAGTTACGTAGACGATATCGCTGTCAAAAGCCGTCTCAAGGATAATCACATCCAAGACTTGAAGACAGTATTCGAGTTAATGCGCCAACATCAACTCAAAATAAACCCCACAAAGTCCTTTCTTGGTGTATCCAGTGGCAAATTTTTGGGATTTGTCATTAGCGCTGAAGGCATTCAAGTTGACCCTGATAAAGTAAAAGCTATCCTGGAAATGCAACCGCCCTATAATCTAAGAGAACTTAGGGGATTTCAAGGTCGTCTAGCTTATATCAGGAGATTCATATCGAACCTCTCTGGGAGATGTCAACCTTTTTCTTGCCTAATGAAGAAAGGTGTGTCATTCGTATGGGACGAAGCCTGTCAGCAAGCGTTTAATGACATCAAATGTATCTTACTAATCCTCCAGTTATGGTATCTCCCATCATAGGAAGACCATTTTTGATGTATGTTCGAGCGATGGAACATTCCTTAGGGGCTCTTCTCGCACAAAAGAACAATGAGGGGCACGAACAGGCTATCTACTATCTAAGCAGGATGATAGTTGGAGCTGAACACCGATATAACCCAGTTGAAAAAGAATGCTTGGCCCTAATATTTGCCATTCAGAAGATGCGACATTACGTGACAGGCCAAACTATTTATATCATCTCAAGAATCAATCCTTTTCGGGTATTGATGAATAAGCCAAGTGTTCTTAATTTCTGACTCGCGACTTGGGCGATGCTATTGACACCGTATGATATGGTGTGCGTCCCTCAGAAGTCCATGAAAGGTCAAGCCCTGGCTGATTTCTTAGCTGCCCATCCAATTCCGAAAACCTCCAAATTATATGAGGACATTCCCGACGAAGTTGCAGTATATAATTCCGCAATGGAAGATGATACATGGCAGCTATTATTTGATGGTGCTTCTAGGATTGGTCCCAAGGGAAACGTGGTTTCAGGAGTAGGAATTATTCTGGTGACTCCTGATAAATTCGTCATCTATCGAGCATATTCTCTTAGCGAACCCTGCTCTAATAATGTGGCAGAGTATAATGCTCTACTAATCGGGCTTCAAGTCGCAAAAGAATTAGATTTTGAATATTTGGAAGCTTTTGGTGATTCTCAGCTGATTATCAATCAGGTCAGAGGAATATATGAAGTCCGTAATCCAGACCTCATTCCTTATCACCAAACAACGATCGAGATAGCCATGTCTTTTAAAGGATTCTTCCTAGAGCACGTTCATCGATCTTAAAATTTGGAAGCTGATGCTCTGGCCAGTCTAGCTGCAGATCTAGCTATTCCTATAAGAAGATAGAATTCGATAATCCTTCTTAACAGAGATTTGTTTTGTGTGAAGAATAACTTTCACATAGCACGCATCTATGCTATAAACACGGTTCCTCCTAAGAGAGATTGGAGAAGTCCCTTTATAGACTTTGTGTCATACGAAATATTATCAGAGGATCTTAAAGAAGTAGTATCTATCAAAAGATGATCACTACGTTTCTATTTTGATGCTTCTTCACAAAGTCTATATCACCGAACATATGATGGACTATTGTTACGATATCTTTCTGATGATAATGCAAAGCGGGTTATCCGAGAAGCTCATGACAGAGTATGTGGAGCACATCAACCCGGTCCTAAGTTATCGGATCGTATCAGGAGGATGGGCTACTACTGGCCTACAATGATTGCAGATGCCGTGAAATACGTAAGACAATGCAAAGCTTGTCAGGTTCATACAGATTTTATATACCAACCTTCTGAGTATTTACATCCTACTATTGCATCATGGCTCTTTGAAGCATGGGGTATGGATATCATTGGTCCTATTCATCCTTCATCCTCTAGAGGACATCGGTTCATATTGGCTATCATCGATTATTTCTCCAAATGGGCGGAGGCGATCCCTCTTGCTGAGGTAAAGACATCCAACGTGGTCAGCTTTATCAAGCACCATGTAATTTATCACTTGGGATACCCCAAAGGATAATTCATGACAACGGACCTCAATTCATCAGTCAAGAGTTTCATCGATTTTGCGATAAGAATCGGATACAAAATGTGGCTTCAACGACATATAATCCTGCTGCTAATGGCTTGGCGGAAGCCTTCAACAAAACTATCATCAAACTCTTGAAGAAGTTTGTTTCTTCGAATAAAAAAGATTGGAATGAGAAGCTGGGGGAATGTCTTTGGGCATACCGCACAACGGTACGAACGCCAATGGGTTGTACCCTATTTTCATTAGTTTACGGGTGTGAAGCAGTTCTCCAAGTTCAAATTTTATCGCTCAGAATAGCAGTGGCTAATGAGCTGACTCAGAAAAATAATGATCATTTAAGGCTTCAAGAGCTAGAAGGATTAGACGAGAAACGCCTTCAAGCTCAACAGCGCATTGAGTTCTACCAGGCACACATCTCCAGAGCTTTTAATCAAAAAGTGAAGGAAAGAGTGTTCAAAGTTGGTGAGCTAGTTTTAGCTGTAAAGAGGCCAATGATCATTACGCATAATAGTAAGGGCAAGTTCCAGCCCAAATGGGAGGGCCCTTATGTGATTGAAATGATATTTTCAAATGGCGCTTACAGATTAGCCAAGCCTAATGGAGATTTGATAATAGCTCCTATCAACAGCAAATTCCTGAAGAACTACCAATGCCTTGAGAAGCCTCTCCCTTGTTTGAGCAAGTTCAGCTTCCAATTCTCGAACCCTTACTTCATGCCCTTCACATTCTGCACAGCACTGAGCGAGCAAAGGAATACTCTCCACCAATACTGCTTGCTCTTTCTCCATCTCTTGCTGCTGTTCCTGGATGGATTTGTTTAAAGATTCTGACTGCTGAGCAAATTCTGCAATTAGGGAGTCGTACTCTGCCTGAACCAGGTCATCAATGCTGCCTCAGGATAGTTGCAAATATTCGTTAATGGGTTATTCTAAACCATTAACTATTTGCTCTAGCGCATTAGCTCTTTCAGCGTCATTGAAATTTCTAATCGACGCTATAGTGAGCTTGGAGGATGTCTTTAGAGCATCAAAGCTTAGATTCTTCTCCAGCACCATGGATATCAATTCTTTCAAAGTGAGGTAGAATATGCTAGTGTATTATTCAACTAGCATAGCAAAGATCGGATATACGCTGGGAGTGGCCGCAATATCGGTAAATCTCTTTTCTCGAACGTCGGCAGAGGATGTTGCCACAGTCGTCGCTTCAACAGATGGTACGACAAAAGAAAAGACCAACAACGGTCGAAGTTGCTGGCATGCTCGACGAAGGGGGCACAGTCGAGATGGTGGGTTCACCCACCTCTGATATGATTTGAACTGCTGCTGGCGGGATTGTATCTGAAAATGTTGCAAGATCAATAATTGCAAAGTATGCTTCTTCGACGGTGGTCACCGTCGTTTCATCAGCTAGATCCACAACAAAATCGGGGGTTGTTTCAGCTCCGCCCTCCCCAGAAAAGTCTTCGCCTGAAAATAAGATAAGAGAAAGTTAATATCAATTTGATGTTAATTTTCCTGAAAAAAGCGTAAAGACAACATTTACCCATGGCCGATGGTATACATGTTTTGTTTGCAGCATGTATAGCTAAATTATTTCTTAATGATACTAAACAAGCTGTCATACCTGGAGAAGAGGGTGCACCAACTGACACTTGAGGGTAGTCATCCCAGTTGTCACCCAGATCCACTCGAGGTTCATCGGGTAGAATTTCGCTTGAGATACTTACAGACAAAGGAGGGGCGAGTCCCATTATTTGTCTTGATATGGTATATTGATTCTTATTATGCTCGGCCTCGAAGGCGATCTCGAAGCACTACCAGTAATGGTGGTAGCGGCAGCAATCGAGGGCAAAGAATCTCCAGCACTCCAGCTGAACTGTGGAGATCCCTTCTCTAAAAGGCGAAGAGCCCATAATCAAAGAATCATCCCCAACAGGGGAAACAATAGGCTCACTCCTAGAGGCCCCCTTGGTGGAAGTCCTTTTTGGACCTCTGGTAATCTGCTTCTTCTTGAGGGGGGAAGGCTCTTTCAGAGTGGAAGCCTTTCGTTTATTGGATATAATGAGAGGCTCTGTTGGTGGAGCTACTATGTCTCTCGGTAATATCAACAAGAAATTATCTGCACCGGTAGTTTCATCACCTTCATCAGAGGAGACGGATGGTATCTCCTCTTTTCCAGTGGACTTATGGGAAGGCATCCTGAAACTTCCATACATGTCAAAATTACGATGGAAGATATTGATGGACGCATAAAACTACACGTACGAATGAAGAATGCATAACTCCATGGAGAAAGAAGTCGCGGGCACAATAAAGGTTGCACCAGTACAACCCATGATAAAATACCGCCATCCTTTAGCCCCATCAATAAGTCCACATTTGAACCTGAAACTGGTGATGGGATTTCCCACGTACAACTGATTATACCCAAATTGCCTGATGAAATAGCTAGGCAGATAAGGCTCCAAGTAGCAGTGGTCCTCACTTCTGTACAGTAGGTGGGAAGATCTAATACATACCAACTAGTAAAAGGCTTCAGAAGAAAGAATAGTCTTCCCCTGACCCGTATCTTGAAGTTTGGTCCCCTGTTGATTGATATGTATAGGGGGGACGGTGCAGAAGAGCTTCCAATATGGGCAAAATTTAGTGCTAGCCTACAATCTATGACGCTAGTCATATTCCAAAGAGAATTCTTATAATTTAATAAGAAGTTATTTCCCAAACAGCTGGCAGATCCGGGAGACATCACTCTGGTATTGTGAAGGATTAACCATCCCATCAGATATAAGAACGGTAATTCCACTCTGGGATATCCTTCACGCTGCGTAGTATCAGCCAGCAGTCCATCAGTAATAGCCCTCAGGCCAGCCTGAATTCTGCATACCATGGCAGGGAGCAGGCCCAATCTTGCTCCAAATACCAAACGCACCGTGGGCCATAAGGTATTGCGATGAATGAGATATGCAGACGCGATGTCGAAAACTATCCATCGGCGTAACCAGATAGAGAGAAAGCCAGCCAGTTGAGCTTTCCTTGACAGAGACTTTCGGCAATGCCTCATATAGTTGTAGGCCTTGGTTCCTGCGGGATAACACCCTATCTCTTCATCGAGAACACTATCTCGAGTCCCTGCATTTTTAATGAGATCATCGACTGTATTGGCACTAAGCATGCTCAGAAGGTTCAAAGACTTATCTCTGCTATCTACGACCATGTCATGCTTGGCATTTCTAGCCTGATGGAAGTAGCGATAGGATACCCAGTTGTTAATGTGGGCTAAGTTAGAGGGCTCCCCGTAGAAGTTGGTGAATGCGAGATAGTGGCTTATCAACTCTTGGTACACTACCACTACCCGAGGGTTGGTATCCCTTAATTCTCTGTTGGTGGGGACGTATTCTTTATAAGGAATGTCTCTTATGGGCAGCTTTGAGATGTCTGCCATCTCATGAAGGGCTAGACTCAACTCACCTAGTGGAGTGGTGAAAGTCCCAGTGAGCGAGTTGTATCGCTCCATCAAAGCTAAGAACAAGTTGGGGTTGATAGGCAGTCCAACACTGGTAGCACTCATAGCCTCAAACAAGCCAATACTCTCCAGCTCCATCTAGAAGTGCTTCAGGGCCCAGGTAGTTAAACTGGCCCATCGAAGGTTTTGGGGGCTAAGCCACCTACTAGTACGAGGGTTAACCTTGGGGTATACTCCTCCCTGTGCCATGAACTTATTATAGAAATTTACCATCTGAAATGGCTGGATCAAGGAAGAGTCTTCACTCGGTACGCTGCCCGGCAGTAATCCTCTGAAGGGTATGACAGGGCCTGAGGGACTGCTTACATAGGATCCTCGGCTTAATCCTTTCTTATTAAAGATCTTCCCTGGTCGCCCATGAAGAACAGGAGTCAGAGTCTATACCATCTTTCTGGGATAGGTGGCATGGAAGAATGTCGAGATAGGGTAATCTCTAGGCATCCTTGGCAGATACATGACCGTGCTCTCAGCAGAAAACACCCAATCTTCCTTCTTGGGCTTTGTCTGGGATTGTTTATCGATAACATCCCCAAATAAGAAACCTGGTTTCTTATATTCAGTACCGTCTATGTACGTCAGGGGTTCTCCACTGATCATACTCAGCAATATCCTTTCCCCTTGGGCAGAGATCAGTGTTCCCCTTTCCTGAAGATACTCGTTCCCAGAGATGGGGAAGGTCACATAAGACAAATCCTCCAAATAGTTGGAATTCAGCATTCCAGCAGCAGAGCCCATCACTTCAGCTAGAGGAGGGATCTGTAAGTCCACTGCAAAAAGCGAGAAAATAAGTCAGTTTTACGCTAGATGCTACACTCTTGCAGTATACGCCAAAAACTTGACAGTCTGAGTTTTACGCCAGACTGCAAAAACTTGAGTCTTACGCTGGAGTCTATTTCTAGTGCATAAAACTCAAGGTTGGCAGTATACGCCAAAACCTAACAGTCTGAGTTTTTTATGCGAGACTGCTAAATTTAAGTTTTATGCTGGAATTTACATCCAGTGCGTAAAACTCAAAGTTTGCAGTATACGCCAAAATTTGACAGTCTGAGCTTTTACGCTAGACTGCAAAAATATGGAGTTTTACGCTAACACATTAGGAATGTGGACGTATTTGTGCATACACGTACAACGTGTATAGAGGGTTCTCTATTCTTCTTGAAGTCTTTACCCGTGATGCCCGGAGCGCAGCTCGACGGTGGAGCACTTCATTCAGAATGGGGCTCGATCAGCCTAATGGGGGTTGCTCGTGCTTGAGCAGAGGAGCGATATGAGGAAGCGACTTTCTTTTCCTTAGCAGTGGAAGCCTGTTTTGGTGCCATGGCAAAACTTAAAGTTCTCAGAAAAGAGACGAAGACGAAGAGTTCTCAGAAAGAAAGGGTTTTGCAAAGACAGATGAAGGATTTTTTACTCTCAAGACCTTGGGCTATTTATAGAGTTCAGATAACTCTTCGAATCCTTAACCAAATTTAATTTTAAATAGTCGATTATGATTTGGGACCACATCAGCCTATCATTTGAAAAGGAAGGCAGACAGTCACGCTGCGTAACGGATCCAGATTTTATGTGCAGAGCACAGATCTATGATTTTATGCTCAGAAGCTTTTACGCTCAGAAGCTACAAATCTACGGTTTTACACTCAGAAGCTACAGATCTATGATTTTACGCTCAGAAGCTTTTACGCTCAGAAGCTACAAATATACGATTTTATGCTCAGAAGCTATAGATCTACGGTTTTACGCTCAGAAGCTTTTACGCTCAGAAGCTACAAATCTACGGTTTTACGCTCAGAAGCTACAGATATATGATTTTACGTTCAGAAGTTTTTACGCTCAGAAGCTATAAATCTACGATTTTAAGCTCAGAAGCTACAGATCTATGATTTTATGCTCAGAAGATTTTACTCTCAGAAGCTATAAATCTACGGTTTTATGCCCAGAAGCTACAGATGCTACGGATCTATGACTCTTCGCATATCCTAAAAATTATGCAGGACAGGATACGCATATATCTTGATAATTTGGGTCTTATACTCGAGAAGGCCAATTACAAGAGTTTACGCAGAAAATGCGCCTTTTTGGTTATAAAATATGGCAAGTGCCTGAGACACACAGATGTCAACGTTGAAGATTACTCTTCTTCTTGGGCCATTGGAAGTTCATTCGAAGTCTAGCCAGTTCAAGTATGGCATGTACGGTGGACATTTCTTGCCCTATCTCGAGAATATTTTGAGAAGCCATTCTTTTGAAGATGATGTTCTGAACATACATTCTTCACATTTATGAAGGAGAAATAACGGTTCAGAATTCTATGTGACTCCTCATAAAAAACAACATGATAGTTGGATTTTTAAGACAACTTAATGCTAAAGAGCTTTTTATGCATCTTTCGTTATGCGTAAAAGTTGGGACATGACTGGATGCGCATTTATCAGAAACCAGCGTAAAAAATACTCAGGCGTGTTGAAGCTGCGCATTATCAGAATTTCTCACAGCAATATGGCAAATCAGCAATGTGTAAAAGAAGACAAGTTTATTAATCATGATTACATATGATAAAAATCTACTTTACAAAGGATTTTTCATTAATATTCAAGATCATGATTACATATGATGGAAATCTATTTTTTATAAAGGATTTTTTATTAATATTCAAGATCATGATGGGAATCTATTATGCTAAGTTCTCGGCTGACGGAGATCTTCAGTTCTTCTTCTACGGCACTTCATCGGCCTCTTTGGCCGATGAACAAGAAAATGGTAAATGGCGGGAGGATACAGAACTGGGCCTGTATAAATTATTCAAGCCCACCCGCATACGCCATCGACGGCCATGCTTAGAATTGTGTTAGGGATTCAGACCCAACACAATACTGGAAGATACGGCCAAGCTGCCCACCTGCGTCCAGCATCATAGTAGGGGAAAATACAGCTAGCATGCTGTGTGGTCCGATGAGACCCTTTCTCTCTCCTGGACGAATCGTCATATAAAATTACTGATTATCCCGAGCAAAGAAAGCTATGATATCCTTCAATGATCCATCGTTGTAGGGAATATTTGCTCGAAGACGTCTCTTTTTACAGCTCCTTACATGCTGGAAGAGCATAATCTTCTTCTTCCTCAGGTCAGCCCAATGAATCTCAGCAGCCATCTTTATGGTGAAGGAAGTATGGAAAAAACAGGTTCACTCGCTTGTCTATATATAGGCAGAAGAGAACATACCAAATCCCAATAAATTCCTAAAATTTGTCAAGAAATCAGCCTCGCAGAACGAGTCAAATTTGACTGTTTCATGCTTCATTCAAAGTATTTAAAATTACGAGGAATTTAAAAACTTTGAAGGGGGTCTTGTAGAAGCATGAAATACGCTGGAGAATTATACGCGTAAACCCCCCAACACACGTGAAGCCCGCGTAAAATAGAGCTTCAAGGCTGTGTGGCATAAAATATGACTTCAGAGCTACACGCGTAAAACAAAGCCTCAAAGCTGTATGGCGTAAAGAATAGCTTCAGAGCTGCCCGCATAAAGCAGTGCTTCAAGGCTGTCTTGGCGTAAAGAGGTTACTCTACTCCTCTGCGTAAAATACGTTTGCTTTTAATACAGCATAAAACGAGAAACTCTTCGTATTCCTCGAATGAATCTGTATGACAAAACAGTGAACCTGACGCCTGACAAAAAGTACTGCACGAC
The DNA here is from genome assembly GCA_036927795.1 of Iris macrosiphon. Classification (NCBI taxonomy): domain Eukaryota; kingdom Viridiplantae; phylum Streptophyta; class Magnoliopsida; order Asparagales; family Iridaceae; genus Iris; species Iris macrosiphon. Next base: position 6,101,242 of record JAYESA010000003.1, read on the forward strand.
GATCGAGAGGACAGCTGTGATGATAATTTTGCATAGAGACCCAGACTATCGTTTAGTGACATATCCTTGATACAAGTTATTTTTACACATTAGAGAATAAGCTGCCTATTTTACATGGGTAGAAATGAGTCTTTACGTTCAAAATCAGACGCCACGTCAAAAGCTGTCTCTCGTACAGAGCTTGAGGCATATCTCTGCATTTAATGCATGAGATGGGGGCAGATCCCTGCATTTAATGCATGAGATTTTATTCTATTAACTGGGAAAGCTAAAACTGTGACTAATATGCTCACATCACCATCCTTGCTTTTTACGCCAACCAGGCTATTTTTAACTATAGGAGTACGCCGTATGCTATCTCCTCGAAATACGCCAACTCAGGCTATATTTGCAAAGGTACGTGATAAGGCTATTTAGCCCAGAATACGCTCACATCACCATCCTTGCTTTTTACACCAACCAGGCTATTTTCAACTATAGGAGTATGTCGTATGCTATCTCTTCGAAATACGTTAACTCATGCTATATTTGCAAAGGTACGTGATAAGGCTATTTAGCCCAGAATACGCTCAAGACCTCAATCGTGACAGATAATTGGCTATTCGATGCTGGTTGTCTATTATCCATGAATCCTTAAGTTTTACGCAAAATTTAGCTTTTATGCCAATAAGACAGCTATTTGGTTTTTATGCCAACAAGATAGCTATTTAGTTTTTATGCCAACAAGACAGCTATTTGGCTTTTACGCCAACAAGACAGCTATTTGGCTTTTTATGCCAACAAGATAGCTATTTGGCTTTTTATGCCAACAAGACAGCTATTTGGCTTTTATGCCAACAAGACAGCTATTTGGCTTTTATGCCAACAAGACAGTTATTTGGCTTTTATGCCAACTATCTTTACGCGAGGGGCAGTTGCCTACGTGGCTTGCATGCCGTGATCTTCGAGAAGTAGTTATATGCGTTACCTTATAATGGGACACGTGTCATACGCAGATTTAGAAGGTCATTCAGATATGGGTAGTAGTTATTATAACCGCCGCATAAAAGATGCCACTCTCTTCACAGTTTGGCTTCAACGTCGACTGGATAGTTACTGTGACTGATCTCTATAAATAAAGACCTCTAGTCACAGGAGAAAAGGGTCGAGGTCAGAGGAGAGGATCAAGAGATCAGAGAGAGAGAAAGAGAGAGAGAGAGAGAGAGAGAGAGAGAGAGAGAGAGCATAGACAGAGAGTGGCGATTGACGACTTTGGCAACGGGAATCCAATCCCTCCTGCAATCTTTGAAGCTTCTTCTTCTTCTTCTTCTTCTTCTTCTTCTTCTTCTTCTTCATCATCGAGTGGTCCAAGGGACAAAGTGATCGACCGCAGATCAAACTCCTATAGCAATATTTTTCCAGAATTATTTTTATTGTACTTAACATCCTTGTATAGGATTAATTGTACTCTTTTTCTTGTTTGTAAACAAAGAAAGGGTTTTGTATAAACCTAGTTCCATTTTTTTTGTTTATTATCAAACAACCCCAATAATCTCCCCCTCTAGTCTGATGAGAGGGTGTTGACCCCATGGCTCCTCAACTGGACTCCATGCCTGTCATTTTATGACAAAAATCCTGCTCCCCCATGCCACTGATCTTCGATCCCCCCGAGTTGCTTTGCATCTTCCGTCGTCTCCAGCTTCTCGACCGTCACGTCGATGCTAGCTACCATGTGTAGCACCTCCTGCACTACTGAGATCCTATCGATATCAATGACACGACCAAGACCGAAGTCCCTAACGATCAACCTCACCGTGACTCTTGGTTGTATGTCCCCTACTTTCGTCTTCCACCGGAACGTGTTAACATTTCGATGAGCTTCTTCACCCTTGGCTAGCCCAACCAAGTGGACGATGCAATTATCTCGAGATTTGAACTCCTAAATCTGCCCACCTTCGTGTCCGAACTAGAAGCTCCCCCATACACATGCATCCTCGAGCAGAACATCACGTACTGTGTATACCGTCGATGACCCACAGCTTCCCCTGAACTATGTCAATGATAATGCTCCTACCTTAGATTTAGTTTGCTGTAAAACTTGATCTCCTCTATGGCCTCGAACCGCTGAAACCAATGTCGCTCCATGAAGCTTTGGCAAACCACCCGTCGCCAAAACCGAATCCGTAAAACAACCCCCATCTGGAGACCGACCAGTTGTCATGGGACCGACAGACTGACCCTCAATCTTTGACTCATCACCATTCATCGCTTTGTCTCGATGAACCGAATCCTCTGTATCCCTCAAAGTATCTCGAAGCCCCTCCAAGACAAGTTTCTGACGATCCACCTCCTGTCGAATACCCCTCGAGCCTCCATCCAGTGTCTGTGGCCTGCCTTTACACCTTAGCGTCTTGAGCCTGTACATGCTACAATATAAATCTCCTCGAGCCAGCTGTTGGGAACCCTTCGTAAGTATCCAATCTTTGTCCCCAAACAAACTACGACAGCCATCATCTGCCAGCCTTCCTACCGAAACCAAGTTTTAGCAAAAACTCGGTACATATCGCACATTCTTGAGAACAAGCTTCTCACCAAGCTCCGTTGTCAAGTACACATCATCGATGCCTATAACTACAGCCATCCCCTTGTTATCCATCTTCATACGTCTAAACCTGCCACCGCGGTATGACGTGAAGATCCTCCTATATGGAGTGGCGTGATACGATGTCCCCGTGTCCATGATCCAGTCATCATCATGACACATGCCACAAGATTTTTCTGCGTCGGTTACTGCGATGATGAGATCTCCTATAGCCGTGAGATCCTTCTGATCATCCTTGCCTTTGGCCTTCTCAGCTTTGAGCTTCATATATTTCCTCTTGATATGACCCCTTTTGCCACAGTGATAGAATCCCTCCTTGCGGTCCACGATCGCAAGACCCGGAGAACTCCCTCCAGTCCTCGCTTGTGGCTTAGGTCTTCCCTTTCCGTAGGAAGCCACCAGAGCGGACTCCTATGACGATTATACTTGCTTACGTTGGATCTCCTCGTTCAACAAGTTACTTTTGACTGCCTCCATCGTGACAACTCCATCAGGAGTGGAGTTGCTCACCGACACCATCAACGTCTCCCAGCTTTTCGGCAGAGAACTCAAAAGCAGAAGGGCCTGAAGCTCATCCACAATCACCATCTTCATCGCAGATAGCTGATTGCTGGTGCCCTAAACCTCCTTCAGATGTTGTGCCACCGGTGCACCCTTCGTGTATTTCGAGTTTATAAGTTGGCAAATCAGAAATACCTTGTTGCTAGTCATCTTTATTTCATACAACGAATGCAGATTCTTACATAATGCTTTTGCATAATTCTCCATGGACACGTGGTGAAACACCGAGTCATCCAGCCATTAGCGAATGAATCCAACATCCTTTCGATCTGGTTATTTCCAGTCATCAACACCTTTGTATATTGGCTTTACGTTGTTGCCCTCCAACGGACCATGCAAGTCCTTGCACCAGAGTAGATCCTCCATCATTGGCTTCCAAATTGCCCAGTTTTTTCTGTGAGGGTGATTATACGAGTGTTCATCTGCTTCGTAGACATAGTTGTACCTTCCCTCTCGAGAAGAACTTGGCTCTGATACCACGTGTTGAAAATACGTGCACTATGATACCACGTGTTAGGCGTGTCGTAGAAGCATTTTTCCAACCTACCTCAGATGACCAACCAATCTACGAACACCAAGCACAGATGAAGACAAGTATATGGCGGTGACTACGTCACCTGGACAAATCCCAACCTTTATAACTCAGATAAAATTACAAGATTGTAAAAATTTAATGTTGAAACCCTTTGCCCTAATAGGTTCAACCCCCTCACCACACTCAAGAAGAAAAATAAAATATTATAATTGAAATTACTCACAAATCCCTAGCCATCTCCTTAACCGAAGTTGAAGACTCCTCGATTAGATCTCCTTCTTCCTTCTGTCTTGGATGGCGAAGTCCTAAGAGCAAAGCATGGCTTTCTCTTAGATTTTCTATGGACGAGCACCCCGAATCTCTAACTTGTGCTTATTCTTTGTGTCTCCACCCTCCTCCATATTTATAGGATGAGAAACCTATTTTAGGTCATAATAAGATTTCCTAAATAGGAAACTCTAAATAATAATCCTATTACACCTAAAATAGCCCAACACCAATTATGGAAGTCCAAATATGGCAGATTAAATATTTGATATAATTTTGAAATCTAATCAAATCTTACATTTAATGTAGATTTTTAAATTATATCAAATCAAATATTTGACCATATTTGGGTTCCAAAATTTATCAAATTCAGACTGGATCCCAACGAAAATTTCTTTTGAAAATTTTTGTTAAAAAAAAATAAAAAGTCAGTAGATCAACTGATAACACATGTACCATTGTGGTTCAGCCCCTCGAGTTTGTTTAGAACGGTCTAAAAGTTGTTGCTATAGTAAATTATGTTTAGAACAAGTCTGTTAACAACAAGTAAAATATTGCTACAATTTAGAACAATAATAGGTAAAAGTTAGTAGTATTTGATTACAGTACTACTTTTGACCAAATCATCTCTCTTTCAATTAAGTAATTCTTATCTTCAAATAAAATATTTTTTATTATCATAAATATATTATTTCTATAAATCTACAGGTAGTAAATATTATTTTTTTGGCATGTAAATGCATATTATGTATTATACCTTAATATTTCAAGGGTAAAAATATTCTAATATCTAATAGAATTTTTTGGATATGATATCTTCTAAGTCTACATGTTTTGCTAGCATAAAGTGTGCATCATGCAGATATTTCTTCTTTTCGAGATAATATTGTATTATCATTTAATAGTATCATTCTAATTTGATTATGTAAAGATTCTCTACCTATACTCCACTAAAAAAAGAAGACATAACGTTTAACCACCTACCTTTGAGGTGTCGGTTGTCCAACCGGATACTTTGGGTTGTAGTGTCCCGTTCCGACTATTCAGGGAGCGCGTCTAAGAAAGACTTGGTATCGTTCGTTCGGGACATATTGAATCAAGATCCTTTCCTCGTTATGGATTAATTTCTTCGGAATTAGGTCCCACATTCAACGGATCATGCCTCAAGAAAGGGCTCGGCGGCAGAGTCAAGAGGTGCATTTTCGTTGTGCTGGTTTCTTTGCCCATTTTCGATGCCGCTTGGTTGCTTTCTTGTTGGTTTTGTGACTTTTATTTTATTGAATGATTTTGATGGATTCATTATCTTCGTTCTTTGGATTTCGCAATTCAAATCAAATCCTTTGGAGACCGAAGCAGAAGATATTGATCATCTGTTGGTGTGTACAGGTGATCGTGTAGGCAATGCGCAAGCGGAGTCTTGAAGATCTCCCTTTCCTCTCTTCCGATTCACTAACTTGTGAGTGGCCTTACTCCCGAATTTTTGCCCTTCTTCCAAGTATTCATTCCTAATAAATTGACTCATTTGTGTATCCCGATCAACGATACCAAAAGAATAAAATTAAGTCAAAGATAAAAGAAGAATTAGACTTTAAACACTTTTAATGCTTGTCATATAAAAATTCCTACCGGTCACATTGTTGCGTGCTTGTTCGCTATATATACAACTATTTTATTTTCAGTTGTAGTTAGAACTTACTCATCTATAACTGTTCAATGGGTAGTACATAACTTATGAATTGATCATATAAGCTAGTAGACTATGCCATTGCAATGTGCTAAAGTAGTTCTGTTCATGTTGGTGTCTTAAAATGTTTCGTATGTTAACTTAGTGTTTAGATCATCAATGGTCATGGATAACTTGGAAACCAGGTATATGGTTTCTACGAACGGTCGCCGGAACGCCGGGGCTGATTTGTCCCGGGCGGAATAACAGTTAGTCGTGCTAGCAACTTAGCACGGGTGAGGCAGAAGTTTGTAGCGGGGCTCGCTATTTGTACTACAAGCATCGCCGTCTACCCAGACTATACTCCATGATGACAAGTCAAGATAGTGATCCTTATGTATATTTAAACTGTGCAGACTAACTATGTCTTTGTGGCATGGAAGGTTATAGTAAGTTTTGTACAAGTGGTTCAGACGGTACAGGTAAAGTCACCGAACGGTGGCACATTTTGTTATGTCATTCCCTTCTATCGTATATAAAGAATTGAACTAAGGCAAGATAGAAAGATCACATAATGATAATATTGCATGTTTACATGAATACGATATCGATTTTGGTATATTAGGTTAGCTCACTCTCATCGGTACTTTTCGAAGTACTGACCCTTGTTGCAGCAGGTTTCCCGAACCGCGACGACGCGGGGAGGAGCTGAAGCTTCCCTCAACCTTCCACTGATCTGGCACGTTCGTATTTACTACTTTTGGAGTTCGAGTACATAATCACAAGGAGCCCGCACATACCTTTTGAAGCTCCTAGGCGATGGTGCTAACGCGCAACCAAGGTGGCTTGCGCTTTTGAAATATTAGTAAGGGATGTAATGTATGTATTGACTATCTCATTTTGCATCCAAGATGTAAGCCCATTGCGGCATCCTTATTACTTTTGGGTCAAGAGTCCATAACCAGATGTTCATTTTCAATAAAGAAAACTTTTCTATACCTCATTGTGTGCTATTTTATTTGTAAACTCTGTTGCATGTGTTCTAAAGTATATCATTATGCCTTGGCCTTTTGTACGCGCATATTACGCGTGCATAACATCACACCCGAGGGATGATTATCGATTTAGTTGAAATTGGGACATGACATATTGGTATCAGAGCATGGCTTTAGATTCTTTGACCTTCGTGTCAGAGAGTTTTCTTGAAATGACCCTGTCCTTCCCATTTGAACTCTTTAATTCGCTTGGCCAAAATGAGATACGTTCCATACAGTGAGTCCATAATATATTTTGTAACTGATACAAGTTACTTTTCTTTGAAAGAATAACCTCAGAGCCTGATGCACAAGTGCAGGTAGTGGCGCAGGTACAAAGGAGTAGTTCCGACACTTTGGACAGCTCGGAAAGTTCAACAGCCGAGTCCTCTGTCGATCCGTTCAAATGGATGATGCGTTTGATGGAAACACAACAGAGACAGGCAGAACCATGTCAAAGTCAAGTCGAGTCTCGGATTGAGACTCAATTTCATGCGCAGCGGACTCAGGCTGAGGTACAACAGAAGCAAATGGATACCTTACAAACGATTATAACGACGCTCGTCACCAACAACCATTCTGTATCAGCAGCCACCGTGATTGTGCCAGTTGTAGCCGAGACTATAGAATTCAGGGCTCTCAGGAACCTCCATCATCAGACGAAAAGGGTTCCATCCTAAAAATATTATAGTTTAAGAAGATGTGTCATGCTACCTTCAAAGGGACTGAGGACCCTTCCGTTGCGTTGGGATTGGCTGGTTGAGTTGGAATGCCACTTTGAAGTGCTTCGCATGGATGAAACCAAGAGAGTTGCTTGCGCTCAGCTTCAGCTCCCTTTAAATGTACATGATTGGTGGGATATGCACAAACAAGCTATATTGAATAAAAAATGACAAGATGACCATCTCTTGGTCCTTGTTTCGTAAGGACTTCGAAAAGGAGTACCTTCCACCTGCAGTCCGTCGTAAGAAGGAAGACGACTTTACACATCTGCAACAAGAAAATAAGACAGTGCGGCAGTACGTCACAAAATTCAACATATTTGTAAAATCAGCTAAGTCTTATCTATGTGACGCCGAAGTCGAGCTCGAAGGTTTGAGATAGGACTGCGACCTTATATTTGTGGCCCATGTCATCGTCCCTCAGTACCATACCATGCGTGAGTCTCTAAACCAATCCCTCTCCCTAGAGTCGCAGTACCCCCCAGTTCGCACTGACGCTGTGCAAAATTCCTATCACAAGCGCCCTAGCAACATAGGTGGTAACAATGCGCACAAGCGCCACAATAACGGCGGCTCTCAGGTCTAAGATCCAGGGAAGAACCTGGGGCAACCTTGTGCCTACTGCCACAGGCCAGGACACCATGTCAACGACTGCCGTATTCAAAAAGGGGGATGTTTTATTTGTGGCAAGTTTGGCCACGTAGCTCATGATTGTCGGGATTGCCCCAACGATCCCCCTCTATGCCGTCCACATCAACAACAACGTTCATCTCAGAATCAGGGTCCGATAACTCGAGCGAATCAGACGACACCGCAGAACACTCAGGGTCGGGTCTATGCTCTGACTCAAGAATAGGCGTTCGCATCAAACATGACGGTGTCAGGTCTATTACTTTTTAATAATGTACCTGCTTGAGTATTGTTTGATTCTTGTGCCACACATAGTTTTATTGTAACAAAATTTGCCGCTGAGAACACAATTCCTATGATACCGCTAGGCCTAAACCTTAGCGTCCGTACTCCATCGGACGTAGATTTGTCGGCTCACTTAGTATGTCTTGAAGATTAAGTTTGCATCGGTGGAAGAAAATTATCACTTGATGCGATAGTCTTAGACATCAGAAACTACGATATTATTCTGGGGATGGATTAGCTCAGCACTTGCTCAACCACCATTGATTGTGCAGAAAAGAAAGTCGTATTTTATCTACCTAGCGAGATCGAGTTCTGTTATGCGTGCAGTCCACCATCGAGAGTGCTGAGTGCCAACATGTGATCTCTGCAATGTCTGCTCGACAGATGATACATTTTGACTGTGATGGGTACTTGGCATCCGTTCGAGACACGCAACGAGATTGCACAAACATTGAGTCTACTTTCGTTGTGACGGATTTTTTTGATGTATTTTTCGACGAGTTTCCCGGCATGCCGTCCGACCGTGAGATTGAGTTCACTATTGATACATTTCCAGAAACTCGACCAATTTTCAAAGCTCCGTATCGGATGGCCCCGGCAGAACTAAAAGAGTTAAAGGTTAAGTTGCAAGAATTGCTAGATCATGGGTATATTCGTCCTAGCGTGTCTTCGTAAGGTGCGCCTATATCGTTTATAAAGAAAAAGGATGGCTCGATACGGCTCTGCATCGACTATCGTAAATTAAATAGGCCACTGTTCGAAATAAGTACCCCCTCCCCAGGATCGATGACCTCTTTGATCAACTACAAGGTGCGACGGTATTCTCGAAAATTGATCTTCGCTGGAGTTATAATCAGGTCAAGATCAGGCCGAACGACGTGCCGAAGTCATCTTTTCGCACTCGCTACGGCCACTATGAGTTTTTGGTAATGCCATTCGGACTAACCAATGCCCCTGCTGCCTTTATGGATTTAATAAATCGTGTGTTAGCCATATCTTCACAAGTTCGTAGTAGTGTTCATTGATGATATCTTGGTGTACTCGAAGAACAAGGAGGAACATGTAGAGCATTTGCAGACCATATTATAGACTCTTCGGGACAACAAGATATATACAAACATGAGTAAGTACGAATTTTGGCTGAACAATATATCTTTCCTCGGGCACATTATTTCTGCAGAAGGTATTTCAGTCGATCCAAATAAAGTTGAAGCCATCATCGAGTGGAAGCGACCTATATCTGTCGGTGAGATTCGAAGCTTCCTCGGTCGAGCGGGCTACTATAAGCATTTCATGAAAGACTTTTCCAAGTTAGCATTACCTCTGACTCGCCTGACACAGAAAGGAGTCATATTCGAGTGGTCCACCGACTGCGAAGCCTCGTTTGAAGAGTTAAAGCAATGCCTCACCTATACCCTACTACTTGCACTACCAGACGAGACCTCAGGATTCCAAATGTTCAGCGATACGTCAGGACAGGGCTTGGGGTGTGTACTCATGCAGCAGGATAGGGTGATAGCCTACGCATCTAGACAACTGAAAAAGCACAAGAAAACTATCTTACGTATGACCTGGAACTAGCAGCAATTGTGTTCGTACTAAAATTTTGGCAACACTACCTCTATGGAGTGGCTTGTCGTATTTACACTGATCACAAAAGCTTGAAGTACTTATTCACCCAAACGGACCTTAACCTACGATATCGATAATGGTTAGAATTAATCAAAGACTATGGCTTGATGATCAACTACACACTTATCATGCCCCGATCTCCCGCAGCTAATCGGCCATCCCCGCTAGGCGAGAATCATCGTGCCAGCGCTCCCGCATAACGATCAATTTGACCCATCTGGGCGTGATGCCGCACGAGTGTGAGCCACGCCCGTGCAAGGCCGTGGTTCATTGGTTGTCGGTAAGAGATCTAAGCCACAAAGTCGCACAGATTGTCCGAATGCAGCGGAATGTATAAATGCATAAGCGATTGATAACAAGTTCACTGAGTCGTCAATAGCGGAAGCATAACACAAGTATAGAAGTAAAGTAATCTCTTTATTGATATTGAATCAAGTATTACAGGCGGCGTATAGCTGAGATTACAAGTCGCTCAAGCACTCTCTCTGAAACATAAAAGCATGCTAAGTGGCTATATTTGTGGAATGATATAGGTGATATTCCAACATTATGTCTGGTATATGTGCTTCAGTTTCGGATGCAGCGCTCCAAGGCTCCAGAGTGAACTCTATGCCTTAACACACACGAAGGAGGCATCCGCACCAAACGAGGTTCTCCCACACCCTGTAAGCAACCTGGTGGATTATCAGTACATGAATGCACTGGTGGAGAGGCTACTCGCTCGCTCAAATAATCCAAACACGTAATATAGGTTCCGTACACCAACTAATTAGTTGTCTTTCTAGTATTGCCTTAGGATCAGTTTCATGGCAAGGATTTGAATAGCCTAACTCGTGTGGCAGTGCGTCGTACGATATAAGAGGAAATACGGCGAGACTTACAAACTTACCATTTGTCCTTCCCTGTTCAAGGCAAACCAAGTTAATTAAAGTAAGAGCAGCATATATGTGAATCAAGGCATTAGCATATGCAAACACTGTATCGTGAGCGAGATTATGCTACGGGTGCACGAGTTACACAAAGTATCAGGTATATTGCATACGATGTTCAAGTGCTCTTTATGTCACGCCCCAATCCTAAAATCCATGGGACCAGACACGTGGCAATGGCCAGCTAGAACGACTTCGTAGGGCTTTCCAATTTAATGGATCCGACGAAGTGCACTTACGCTGTCCATGGTCAAGTGATCCAAGTAATAATCTATTGCTAATATACAACAACTAAATCTAGATCTCAATCCAGGATTAGTAATCTCAAGAAAGAACGATACGCATCATCAGTCTGCAGCCCAATAATACATCCGTTCGAATAGACCAGAAGAACAATATAGGTCTATAAACACTAGGCTATATAAGCAGAATAAAATGGAAAGTAATACAAGACTGAAATAGCTGGAAATGTAAATATACCTGCAATGACGTCCATACTCTATCAGATCAAGTATCCTGCAACTGCACAACAACCTGGAAGGGAACCAGGTCCTCAGAGGGACGTAACAAGATACAAAAATACATGCCATAAAGTAAGTACTGAGTAAATAAAGGGGGGGTGTGCTAACCATCTAAGTGAATGCAATTTAAGGACCTGGTAGTACGCATGGGAATATGTAGGCTCAGACATAAGCTGACGTAATTCACCAATCGTCGGGACTGGCTAGTATATGCCACATATGCCCCCGTTTAAGGGCATTGATGCTATCCCCATCTCCTAAGAGCATGGTAACTTGAAACATATTGTAACTCCCCATCTCCGAAGAGCATGGTAACCCGAAATATGTTGCAACTCTCCATCTCCGAAGAGCATGGTAACCCGAAATATGTTGCAACTCCCCATCTCTGAAGAGCATGGTAACCCGAAATATGTTGCAACTCCCCATCTCATAAGAGCATGGTAACTCGCTATATATACCGTAATTCCCATCTCCGAAGAGCATGGTAACTTGAGTATATATCAGGGGGGGTGTCCCATACGCCTACTAGATGTCTTTCCCGCCCAATGTAGATGTACAAATCATAAAAATGACGTGGACATCTCATACTATGATGCAAGTCTCTATGAAATAAACAACTGAGCTACATACCGCTACACGTGTTGCTCATACTGATGGCCAGTCGTGCATGAGGCACGCGTCCCTACATGAACTCACTCTGTGACGTGTAATGATACGTGTCAAGGCCTGGGAAGTTATATCAATAACTTCACAACTTTAGGTGGGTCTACTAGACACTAAGTCAGATACTACTCCTAAACGTCAACGCCTTCGTTGACTGCACCCGAGTCTGCTCGGACGCGCACATTTATATAATGAATAAATATGTAACTAACAATAATTGAATTTAAACAGTACAACAAGGCAAGGTATACTTGTCTGCGCGAGGCTGCTGATGACGGGGTCCCAGTACCGCGTCCAAGTCCTCGGGTCCCGCAGTACCTAGAGATAGATACAACCCAAAATCAATAATCTATTCTACGCCAAGCAGGGATGCGACACGCATCCACACCTAAACTCAGTCTCAGTCTCTACACTCAGGGACAAGACACTAGGGGGTTGACTACAGTTGACTTTCGATACGATAGTCAAAATAACTAGTCCTCTATATGCTCTCCTCAAATAATTCTCCAATATTAAATTAATAAATTCTATCATAAACCATACATCCCGATTATTTATTTAAATGTCACAAACGCACTTTACCTCAAATTCATAATTTAATTTTATTTGTTATATTTCAAGTCGAAGACAATCTCTAATCCACAGTCCAACTTTATCAAATACGAGATACATGCTCACTATAAATATTTAAACTTATGTCAACCTCATTTAACCCATCCTCAAGTCATTTTAATTTTCTATATGCATTTACATAAAACCTCATTTGAATTAACCAAAGTATATCTTATCACATAATCCAAAGTAAACCTACACTAACCATTTATATATATTCAAGGACCTTCTTTCAAATGTAATTAACCCACAAGTAATTTATTTATCATTCCCTTCAACCATGCATTTATCCATGACACTTATTCTTGTTCAAAAATACACTAAACTAATCCACATAATATACACTCTAACAATATATAAACATCTCCATAATTAAACATCATTCTATTATATAAAACTTCCTATTTAACACAATTAATATTCTGGAATTTAATACATGAGAGGTGGAGGAATGAACCTCAATGAGGCTCGTCGGAGTTGATGGTGCGCGTGGTGGTCGTGAGGCTGGATGGTGGTGGTGAAGTGACTGGATGGGGGTGGTGAAGTTGAATGAGGTAGTGAAGTAGTTATGAAGGTGGTGATGAAGAAATAAAGGTAGTGATAGTGAAATGGTGAGGGGAGGGACTGTGCACAGTGTACACAGTGGGGGTGGGCTGTGCACGGCCGTGGGGGTGTGGGAAGGGGCTGAGGTGGTGGTGGTGGAGTAAAGAAGGTGTTGGTGAAGTAGGGAATTAAGTGGTGAAGAAGGAGGGAAGAAGAAGAAGAAGAAGAAGAAGAAGAAGAAGAAGAAGAAAAGAAAAGGAAAGGGAAGGGGGTCGGCCGAATAGGGAGAGGGAGGAGAGAGAGAGAGAGGGAGGGGGGTTTTCCAATGCTCCTAGAAATTAGGGCCGGCCTAGGGATAGGTTTGTGAGGGGGAGGGGGAATTAAATAGGAGAGAGTGTGTGAATGTGTGGCTAGAAATGAATGGAATTATTTGAATGGATGGTTGAGATTCAATATGATGGATGAATGCTTCCAAGAGAGAGAGGGGGTGGGTTGTGACCGGTCCAAAGAGGGGGAAGGCTTTCTTCATTGGCCTAAACCAATGAGAAAGTGACACCTATCGCTACTTTTGTACATTAGCCCCTTAAGTTCGGGAACTTGTACAAACACATGAAATAACGCAAAAATTGTGCCAAAAATTGCGTTTATTAAATTATATGACAAGGGGGTAGTGTGGGTGAGGAACGGGTTTAATTAAATGGGCATTGGGATTAATTTAGGATAAAATGAAATTTACAAAGTTGGTAAATACTGATTTAAATAGAGATAACGTGTCCCGCAAATTTAATTTAATTGGGGCCCGCGGGGTCAAAATTCGGAAACGGCACAAAAGCCAAAAATGGTGGGGGCTTGGAGTCAGTCTTGGACCCTTTTGTTGGTCCGGCTCAACGGGTTATGTTGGTATCCCAAAATTTAGAGTAACGACACAGGAGTCCGATATCGAATTAAATATGAATTTCGAATTCGAAAAATTGTACAATTAATTTAGAGCACAACGGAATCTGACTTTTTGTGACGGAAAAGTCCAGTGCCTAATTTGGCGGGTCTATTCAGAAGTACAATATTTGTATAGAATTTATGGGCTGAAAATGGGCTCCGAATAATTAGACAACGATAGTGCGTGCCAAGGGTTTTAATTAATTGGATTAAAATTCCAGATAAATATACTTTATTCTAAACCTCAATAATTTCTATAAAAATTTTCCTGGTCCACTCTAACTATCCACAGAATAAATTTAGGGGGTTTACACTCTTCCCAACTTAGAAAAATTTTGTCCCCGAAATTAAAAGTAAAGCACGATAATATCTAAAAGAATTTAAAATAACTAGTAATTAAATTGCCGTACGTAAATTCGTACCTTGCTCCTCAAATAAGTACGAGAATCGCTGTCGAATAGAATCCTCGCGCTCCCAAGTAGACTCGCCTGGTGAATGGTGCTTCCATGCCACTCTGACCAGTCGAATCGTCTGTCCTCTCAAAGTCTTCTCACTGCGATCGAGAATCTCGACCGGATGCTCTACGTAAGACAGACTAGGTCCAACTGTAATCTCTGAATGATCAATCACGTGGCTAGGGTCTGCGACATATCTCCTCAGCTGCGATACGTGAAATACATCATGTATTCCCTCTAATGTTGGAGGTAATGCAAGACGGTAAGCCACTTCGCCAACTCGTTCCAGAATGTCAAAAGGTCCGATATACCTCGGACTCAGCTTGCCTCTGTCTCTGAATCTGATGGTACCACGAGTGGGCGATATCCTCAAAAATACGTGGTCACCCTCCTTGAACTCCAATGGTCTGTGGTGCGTATCTGCCCAGTATTTCTGTCTGTCCTGTGCTGCGCGCAGGTGGCTCTGAATCTGCTTGACCTTCTCTATTGTCTGTGTCACCAATTCTGGACCAAGTATCTGACGCTCTCCCACGTCACTCCAACAAACTGGCGACCTATATTTCCTGCCGTACAGTGCCTCATAAGGTGCCATTTGTATGCTGGCCTGGTAACTGTTATTGTAGGAGAATTCCACCAAGTGTAGATGGTCCTCCCAAGATCCTCCAAAATCAATCATGCACGCTCTCAACATATCTTCCAATATCTGTATCGTGCGCTCTGACTGTCCATTAGTCTATGGATGATACGCAGTGCTGAACTTGAGACGAGTTTCTAAGCTCTCCTGCATACTCCGCCAAAAATGTGATGTGAATCTGGAATCACGAGCCGATACGATGCTGCTAGGCACTCCATATAGTCGTACTATCTGTTTCATATACATATCAGCTAGTATCTTTGTGGATTGCCCTACTCTGAAGGGCAAGAAATGGGCAGACTTGGTGAGTCTGTCTATGACAACCCAAATTGCATCCTTCCCGCTAGGGCTCTGTGGGAATCCTGTGACGATGTCCCTGTTAAAGTGTTCCCACTTCCACTCGAAAATTGGGAAACAGCTGCATTAGTCCTGCAGTTCTCTGTTATCCAGCCTTGTCTTGCTGACATACCAAGCATCTTGCCACGAATCTCTCAATCTCTCTCTTTATCCCTTGCTACCAGTAATGTTGCCTTAAGTCTCGGTACATCTTCGTACCTCCGGGATGAGTAGATTAAATCGAGCAATGAGCCTCGGCCATCAACTCTTGGTGTAGGTTGCCTCTCGGATCGTATAGGCGATGTCCACACCTCAATATTTTGTCTTCGTGAATCCTGAGTCCCGTCTGCATGCCGGCCTCTGTCCTCTCTCGTAGACGTCAAAATATCGCATCTGTTGGCAGGGCTGCCCTGATCCTCTCAATCAGGGTAGACTGAACCTCGAGGCTGGCCATCTGTCCATCCATGCCTGGCAATACAATCTCTATCCCAAGCTCCTGGAGATCCTCTAGCAACCGTCGCTGCATCGTCAAAAAGTATGCCATGGGGTTCCTGCTTAAGGCATCTGCTACGACATTCGCCTTGCCAGGGTGGTACTGTAACTCAATATCATAATCGGTCATCAACTCTAGCCAACGTCTCTGCCTCATGTTGAGCTCCTTCTGCGTGTAGACGTACTTCAGGCTTTTATGATCTGTATAAATCTTAACACGCTCACCCTAAAGGTAATGTCTCCATAGCTTTAGTGCAAATATCACCGCAGCTAGCTCCAAGTCGTGCGTCGGATAGTTCTTCTCATGAACTCTCAACTGTCTCGATGCGTAGGCTATCACCTTGCCGTGTTGCATCAGTACACATCCCAATCCGCTCTCTGACGCATCACTATACACTACAAATCCTCCTGATCCTGAGGGTAGTATCAAAATCGGTGCTGATGTCAGACGCTTCTTCATCTCATCGAAAGCCGCCTGACACTCGTCGGTCCAGATAAACTCTTCGCCTTTACGCGTCAGTCGCGTCATAGGCGCAGCTATCCTCGAAAAGTTTTCCACGAATCTCCGGTAATATCCGGCAAGTCCGAGGAAACTCCTAACCTCTGTAACTGATGTAGGGGTAGGCCAGGTCTCTACTGCAGCTATCTTCTCCGGATCAACTGATAGTCCATCTCCGGTGATTATGTGTCCCAGAAATGGTACTCTATCCAAGCAAAACTCATATTTGCTGAGTTTGGCGTACAGCCTCTCATATCTCAGCATCTCCAACACGATTCTAGGATGCCTCTCAGGCTCCTCCTGGCTCTTGGAATATATCAAGATGTAGTCTATAAATACCACCATGAACTTATCCAAGTACTGGTGGAAGACATTATTCATTTGGCTCACAAATACTATTGGCGCTTGGTTAAACCAAACGTCATGACTAGAAACTCATAGTGTCCATACTACGTCCGAAAAGTCGTCTTAGGAATGCCCTCTCTCCGTACCTAGATCTGATGATAGCTGGATCTGAGATCGATCTTCAAAATACATATGCGCCACTTAGCTGATTTAACTGTACCGTCCCATTTTTCTTCGGCATAATTAAGATGGGTATTGCCCCATGGATAAACACTAGCCCGACCGAAACCCTTGTCTAAGAGATCCTCCACGACGGACCCACAACTCAACCAACTCTATCGGTGCTAGTCTGAAGACGAAAAATTAACTGGCTCGGCTCTAGGAGTCAAGTCTATAACAACTCTATCTCTCTGTCAGGTGGCAGGCTTGGAAGATTATCTAGAATCACATCCTCAACCCTGATATAATATGGTGGTACACTGGTTTACCTCATGCGTTGTATACTCCTAAGGTAGATGGGCACCATGCTCCCAGGCTCCCTGAAGTAACTCAACTCAGGGTAATCTGGTGGCCATAAATAACGTAATTACGTCCACAATCTAGTGTCGCGTGGTATTGGCTCAATCAACTCATGCTAGGATGGTGTCATCGTCCAGACTTAATCCTCAAAATAAATTCTCCTGTTCTGTTTACCACACTAATCCTCTGGAAGAAAAAAAAATTTCTTCCCTGTCTAAAATATAATTTCTCTTCTCAAATTTTCTCTAAAATTTCATTCCTCAAATTTCTTCTTTTCGTTATTTATCTCTCCAAGTCACATAGTACAATAATGGTATCACTCAAGCACATTTCTTAAAATCAGATCATTATCTTCCAATTGAGAGCCTGAAATTTTATCTTCTCTAGTCCATAATATCATTCCTGATATTGCTATAATATGCAACCACTAGTTTCCAGCATCGGGCTATGCATTTCCTTAGACTATTCTAGGCCATGATCAATAATCCTTCCAGCTCTTAGTACTTCCAAGATCACTGCTACCTCAAGCACGGGTAGGGTACTATTGGGTCCAACTCTCTTGCCAACCTTCCACGCTAGTTCTAGAATCCAAAGAATCCATCAATCAATCCTGATAAGGTAACAGTCTTCTCAGAGAAAGGTATACGAATTCTGTCTTCTGTCGTCTGGTCTTCGATCTTCTTCTGGAGAGAAATCATCAGTCACAAGCATTCGTCTCCCCGAACAATAGGGGACGAGAAACAAGGATAGCGATATTGATGAAGATTGAGCGAATGCAAATTGGAAGTCCAAGGGCGATAATCACATACAAAGAGGAGTTTTAAAATCGGTTATGGATTGAGATCTTATTCACAATAATCCTAAGTTGCAGGCTCGTTCGGTAAAGTAACGTAACCAAAACGATTTGCTTTGACCTGCATGGGCCACCACTAAAACCATGTCACGCCCCAATCCAATAATCCATGGGACCAGACACATGGCAATGGCCAGCTAGTACGACTTCGTATGGCTTTCCAATTTAATGGACCCGACGAAGTGCACTTACGCTGTCCATGGTCAAGTGATCCAAGTTATAATCTATTGCTAATATACAATAATTAAATCTAGATCTCAATCCAGGATAAGTAATCTCAAGAAAGAACGATACGCATCATCAGTCTGCAGCCCAATAATACATTCGTTCGAATAGACCAGAAGAACAATATAGGTCTATAAACACTAGGCTATATAAAAAGAATAAAATAGAAAGTAATACAAGACTGAAATAACTGGAAATGTAAATATACCTGCAATGACATCCACACTCTATTAGATCAAGTATCCTGCAACTGCACAATAACCTGGAAGGGAACCAGGTCCTCAGAGGGACGTAACAAGATACAAAAATACATGCCATAAAGTAAGTACTGAGTAAATAAAGGGGGGGGTGTGCTAACCATCTAAGTGAATACAATTTAAGGACCTGGTAGTACGCATGGGAATGTGTAGACTCAGATATATGCTGACATAATTCACCAATCGTCGGGACTGGCTAGTATATGCTACATATGCCCCCGTTTAAGGGCATTGATGCTATCCCCATCTCCTAAGAGCATGGTAACTTAAAACATATTGCAACTCCCCATCTCCGAAAAGCATGGTAACCCAAAATATGTTGCAACTCCCCATCTCCGAAGAGCATGGTAACCCAAAATATGTTGTAACTTCCCATCTCCGAAAAGCATGGTAACCCGAAATATGTTGCAACTCCCTATCTCATAAGAGCATGGTAACTCGCTATATATACCGTAATCCCCATCTCCGAAGAGCATGGTAACTTGAGTATATATCAGGGGGGGTATCCCATACGCCTACTAGATGTCTTTTCCGCCCAATGTAGATGTACAAATCATGAAAACGACGTGGACATCTCATACTATGATGCAAGTCTCTATGAAATAAATAACTGAGCTACATACCGCTACACGTGTTGCTCATACTGATGGCCAGTCACGCATGAGGCACGCATCCCTACATGAACTTACTCTGTGACGTGTAATGATACGTGTCAAGGTCTGGGAAGTTATATCAATAACTTCACAACTTTAGGTGGGTCTACTAGACACTAAGTTAGATACTACTCCTAAACGTCAACGCCTTCATTGACTGCACCCGAGTCTGCTTGGACGCGCACATTTATATAATGAATAAATATGTAACTAACAATAATTGAATTTAAACAGTACAACAAGGCAAGGTATACTTGCCTGCACGAGGCTGCTGATGACGGGGTCCCAGTACCGCGTCCAAGTCCTCGGGTCCCGCAGTACCTAGAGATAGATACAACCCAAAATCAAGAATCTATTTTACGCCAAGCAGGGATGCGACATGCATCCACACCTAAACTCAGTCTCAGTCTCTACACTCAGGGATAAGACACTAGGGGGTTGACTACAGTTGACTTTCGGTACGATAGTCAAAACAACTAGTCCTCTATATGCTCTCCTCAAATAATTCTCCAATATTAAATTAATAAATTCTATCATGAACCATACATCCCGATTATTTATTTAAATATTACAAACTCACTTTACCTCAAATTCATAATTTAATTTTATTTGTTATATTTCAAGTCGAAGACAATCTCTAATCCACAGTCCAACTTTATCAAATACGAGATACATGCTCACTATAAATATTTAAACTTATGTCAACCTCATTTAACCCATCCTCAAGTCATTTTAATTTTCTATATGCATTCACATAAAACCTCATTTGAATTAACCAAAGTATATCTTATCACATAATCCAAAGTAAACCTACACTAACCATTTATATATATTCAAGGACCTTCTTTCAAATGTAATTAACCCACAAGTAATTTATTTATCATTCCCTTCAACCATGCATTTATCCATGACACTTATTCATGTTCAAAAATACACTAAACTAATCCACACAATATACACTCTAACAATATATAAACATCTCCATAATTAAACATCATTCCATTATATAAAACTTCCTATTTAATACAATTAATATTCTGGAATTTAATACATGAGAGGTGGAGGAATGAACCTCAATGAGGCTCGTCGGAGTTGATGGTGCTGGTGGTGGTCGTGGGGCTGGATGGTGGTGGTGACGTGACTGGATGGGGGTGGTGAAGTTGAATGAGGTGGTGGTGAAGTAGTTATGAAGGTGGTGATGAAGAAATGAAGGTAGTGATGGTGAAATGGTGAGGGGAGGGGCTGTGCACAGTGTACACAGTGGGGGTGGGCTGTGCACGGCCGTGGGGGTGTGGGAAGGGGCTGAGGTGGTGGTGGTGGAGTAAAGAAGGTGTTGGTGAAGTAGGGAATTAAGTGGTAAAGAAGGAGGGAAGAAGAAGAAGAAGAAGAAGAAGAAGAAAAAAAAGGAAAGGGAAGGGGGTCGGCCGAATAGGGAGAGGGAGGAGAGAGAGAGAGAGGGAGGGAGGGTTTCCAATGCTCCTAGAAATTAGGGCCGGCCTAGGGATAGGTGTGTGAGGGGGGGAATTAAATAGGAGAGAGTGTGTGAATGTGTGGCTAGAAATGAATGGAATTATTTGAATGGATGGTTGAGATTCAATATGATGGATGAATGCTTCCAAGAGAGAGAGAGGGGGTGGGTTGTGACCGGTCCAAAGAGGGGGGAGGCTTTCTTCATTGGCCCAAACCAATGAGAAAGTGACACCTATCGCTACTTTTGCACATTAGCCCCTTAAGTTCGGGAACTTGTACAAACACATAAAATGACGCAAAAATTGTGCCAAAAATTGCGTTTATTAAATTGTATGACGAGGGGGTAGTGTGGGTGAGGAACGAGTTTAATTAAACGGGCATTGGGATTAATTTAGGATAAAATGAAATTTACAAAGTTGGTAAATTCTGATTTAAATAGAGATAACGCGTCCCGCGAATTTAATTTAATTGGGTCCCGCGGGGTCAAAATCCGGAAACGGCACAAAAGCCAAAAATGGTGGGGGCTTGGAGTCAGTCTTGGACCCTTTTGTTGGTCCGGCTCAACGGGTTAAGTTGGTATCCCAAAATTTAGAGTAACGACACAGGAGTCCGACACCGAATTAAATATGAATTTCGAATTCAAAAAATTGTGCAATTAATTTTGAGTACAACGGAATCTGACTTTTTGTGACGGAAAAGTCCAGTGCCTAATTTGGCGGGTCTAGTCAGAAGTACAATATTTGTATGGAATTTATTGGGCTAAAAATGGGCTCCGAATAATTAGACAACGATAGTGCGCGCCAAGGGTTTTAATTAATTGGATTAAAATTCCAGATAAATATACTCTATTCTAAACCTCAATAATTTCTATAAAAATTTTCCTGGTCCACTCTAACTATCCACAGAATAAATTTAGGGGGTTTACAATGCACAAGTGTTGTTATATCATGATCGTTCAGGCGTTTCAGTTATTCTTGATGTGATGCAATGACTCGCACGCGGATAGCCGCTAAATAGGGATGACTTATCTATATGAACAATTATCGCTGGCATAGACATAAAGGACCGATTAATAGTCTCAGAGCGCATATGACGAAGATGCATGTGTTGCTTCCATCATCCCGCTCAGTCAGAGACTATTCAATAGTTCCATCCCGATCGGATCGGCCCCGGTGTCCCAGAACCGTCCGTGGAACAAGATCTGAAGATCCCCTTGATTCCAAGTTGTCCATGACATGCAGTCTTGGTCTTCCAAATTCTATAACTTGACGTAATAATCCATAGTTCTTTTCTGAACCGAGAATTTGCTCCGCGAGCTAGAATTCTGATAGGCTGACATGGTTCTTCCTTGAACCGATAACCATCTTTCGGCTAACCTAGCCTCGAAAGTGGGTTTGTCTATGGTTAGGCACGCCCTGTGCGATCTACGAAATAACAAATCAAAAATGGTGATGTATCACGTCAGGATCCGTTGCTCAAACTGTTCAGAGGTAAACTTGATGTGATTATCATTTCGATGTAAACTTATCATGATTCCAGTTCAATATTCAACTTCCTTGATGCTTTCTTCTGGTGCGGGAACTGCCTTAGCGACCTAATGGTCCTGAATACTTGCAGGTTCATTTTGTACAGAAGAACTATTCGATAATCTCCTGGTTAACTCGAATGCATGCACGATACAGATAACGTTTACTAGATTATGACATAAGTTTATTATGGCAAGTGTTAGATTGAGGCCACATTTTAAGTTAATATATAAGCAGGCAGCATGCATTTTATAAGAAAACTTAAGCATTCACGTTGGCTCTGGCCCGAAGGTAAGCCGAGGAGCGAGTTCGTTAAGGGACTTACCGAGCAATATGATCTAGGGTCGTGCAGTGTAAACAAGTGAATGGTGCGCTACTGAGTATACATTTGTATATCGTTCTAACAGAGGCATAGCAAAGTCTGGTTGCACAAGGCAAATGTAGCATGCAAAGGGTCTGTATGTAAGCAATATTTCATTTTCATGTTCTAGCACAAGCAATAAGAGTTGGGATTATTCCCTTAGCCAGGTGCGTTGTATTCTTATTAGCATGCAGGGAGTGATTCACCTAGCGACTAGCATGAACATTCTATATTTTATGTGTGCTGGCTAAGCAAAGACAAGTTTACCGTAGCCACCCACCTTAGCGATAATTTGCCTCGGTCGAGCGATTCGTCAAGCAAGCCTCTGAAAGCCTAAGCCGGTTCTCCTGTAGGGACAAGTCTGGCAAATTCTTTGCCTCAAACAAGTTGCCTCGCTGAGCAAAGCGGGTCAGGATATTGCACTTTTGTCGTTTGGATCGGCAGTTCGCTTGAGCGGAATGGGGTGTTACATCATACACCACTCAAAAAAAGTCTCATCCTTGAGACTTCCCGAGGCAAGCCATTCTATCAGATTTAGTCCAAGCGTAGCTATCGGTACCACTAGATCCATTTGGACACAATCACCTACTCGTTCCTTACGCCGTGTCGCGTGTATTCTGAGTCAGTCTTCATTGTGCCTTAGTGCAGGACATATTGCATAACGTAGGATACATTACAATTTATCGAAAACAATAATCTAAGGCTGAGGCAACTTATACAAGTTGTTATGCTTGTTCATGAGGATATTCACTTGTACTAGCATTTGAGTTCAACATATCGCAAGTCCGGATCATACACATATTCGAAGTGCCCCTCAAACACATATATTTCACCAACTTAGTTATAACGAAGTTGTCATGACCCGCACTAGGTGTAAGGGTATAAGTCGGAAATAATGCCAAGCCTACGCCGCAGAATCGACGATAGAACGTTGTCTGGTAATCTATCTAACAATATAATGAACCACCAATAATGATAATATGCTCAATCACAGATCTAAGATCGAAAGCACGAATCAAATAAATAATAGAATAGTCATAATATAACTCATGAGTCTAAAATAATACATCAATGAGTCCGAAAGAATAACAAAATAAGCTGGAGACAAATCCAGTACAAAGAATACTAAGAAGCTACTACTTCTGGGTCAACTGTCTCAGTTGGGATAAGTCCCTCCTGAGCTAGGGTCTTAGACTCTAAACCCACAACATCCTAAGGTCCATAATAGGTAGGGTACTACTCCTCAGTGTTATCTGGGAAAAATATATCCATTCAGGAAAGGAGCAGAGTACATCTCTAATAGCAGTTCTAATCAATGATAAAAACTATGTAGCAGTAAATAGATGTGAATATACAAGATACACAATAGATACGAGAGATACATACAATAAGGAAATACTGGAATAAATATAATAATAAATAATATGCCAATGAACAAGAATACTAATGACTAAGTATGTGAGTACTAGCTTAACATATGATCGGCTTGGGGCATGATACAATATATATGGCCTGGCTAATCATACGTGCGGTGTATGATTAATAATATTCAATAACAGTACTTGATACAATAGGGGTATTGATCATATATCTACATTAAGTACTCCCCACCCTCGACTGGTATAATAGATCTAACCACGGTATGCTATGGCACGAGATTCCCCAAGAAGATAACGACTCTTCCTGAGAATCAGTATCTGTATATGTACAAGATAACCAATAAAATAATACTTGCACCATATACACCATATATCAAGGAATAACATCTCATAATGAGATCCGGATATACCAATCTGTGTAACCATAGTGTCAAGAGAACATGGATATCTACACTAGATACATTGAACATAAAGGATATCATAAATGAGAAACTATCAAAGAATATACTCGCCTGAAGTCCAAAAAATAGTCTCACAGATGTCTGACACCGTGCCTCGAAGACCTAGATATGGAATACAACATCAAAATAAGGTTCCAAAAAGAGAATAAGTTAAACTAGTCAACTTCTATGCCAATAAGTTAATTCTAAGTCAAAAGTCAACTATGGTCAACTCTAAGTCAACTATGGCCAACTATGGTCAAACTATGGTCAACTATCTATTTCTAGGTTCCACAAGTCTATCACAAAAATATGGGTCAAGATACTAAAGTCTAAGCCATAGAAACCATATCTAAAATGTTAGGATACCGTATCTCCGGATACGTAATTTCCAAGGTAAAACATCAATATATAAATATCAACAATTATTTATAATAATATAGAATCACAATTACAACATTAAATAGGTACCGTGGTTTTGAACCAACTTGGTATCTCAACAATAATCATAAACTTGATACCCAAACCCAATACCTTGGGTATCCCCAATTACCTTGGTTTCCTCACGGTAATTTCCAATACCTTGTTATATTAACTACCCGTATATATATATAATATATATACTAAATATTATATATATAAAGAATTTAGCAATTAATAATATATTACATCAATATTAATACTAATATATATATACATATATATCTATAAGTATATAAATATATAAATATATAATCTGCCTACTGTCGCTAAAAACTGTGCTGAAAACTGATATTCTGATACGCTGCCTTTTTAGTGACAGTTCTGCCTGTCGCTGAAACTGCCATCGCTGTTGCTGCTGATTTTCTTTACTGCTTCTGCTGCTTTGGTGACGGTTTAAAACTGTCACCGATTCAACTGTCGCTGCTGCTGCTTCTTTCCCGCCGCCACTGCTGCTAATTAATGACAGCGACTGCTGTCATTAATGGCGCTGCCATTTGCTACAGTGGCTGCTGCTATTACTAAATGACAGTGGCTGCTGTCATTAAATCCATTGTCGCCAAAAACATACAAATATATATATATATATATATATATATATATATATATATATATATATATATATATATATATACCAATAAACTATAAATACACCCCCTTATTAATATGTACATATTATGACATAGCAACAAGCACACACATACATAAATACATTATAATTATACATCTATACATATGTATAAAAAATCATATAACAACTATATATAATATAATTATCCAATTAAACATACATATATATATTGTAACAACATATACATATATACACATAATATGTATACTAATAATAACATATGTATTTATACATGTAGAAGAATAGCTACATAATATATATACTCTTAGTACATACATATTACATAGATCTAGGATATAAAAAGCATAATTATATACACTATAATATATTATATATATATATATATATATATATATATATATATATACACACACACACACAAAAATACAATCTTCATGAATTAAGAGCACAAGAATTAGATCTACATATAAATACACAACAAATGGAGAGTATCACACCAAATCCTACTAGATCTAGGATACGCATGTGACACGAGTCCACCACACATCCAATTATACCCCGAAGGACACAAATAAGTCACATACATTATTTATGAACATTATGAAGTATCAAATATAGATCTACGTATCAGTGTCAAAATATGACATGTACAAAGTCCCGTGTCGGAGAAAAATCCCCCAAATCAACACGTATCACCAAATTATTGGGATACGACCTACACGTATCCAATTGTGGACATGACACTAGCCCCAAACACACAAACACATGCCAAATTGATCTATAGGATCAATTGACACACAACTAATATCAATTTCAGAATTCCCTAAAATTGACACAAAAAGTACCATAACTTTCACCATAGGCCTCCTATGAATACAAAACCAAATTCTATGGGTAGCCTATGCATATGGGTTGATTTTCCCTAGTTAAATCTCAGATTTAGAACCTAATTTAAGGGATAAAAACTGAATTATACCTATTGGAAGATGAATTCTCAATAAAACCTCCAATTGAGATAAAATTGCCTCCAACTTGTAGATCCTTGCTCTTCTTTGCAGATCTTTGCTTCCTCTTCTAGATCCTTGCTTATCAAGTCTCTAATGGTGAATTGGGAAGGAATTGAAATAAAATTTGGTAGGGAAATAAAATGGGAATGAAGGAATTTGGTAGTGGGAAATTCTAGATCTAGTTTTGGAATGAAAAGAGGAGAGAATTTTCTCCCTCTTTTAAATATAGGCCGGCCCCTTTCCCCTCTCTCAAGTTATGTAATGTCCAATATACCCCTTGGGGCCTCTCATGAAGAAATAATTAAGGAAGGAAGCTTCTAGTCTAATAATTTAATTAATTTAATCCATCTCCTTAACAATGTGCTTTCTAAATGGGCTAAGTTCTAACCAATTAATTCATGTTGGTCCATGGGTCTAAACTAACTAGTTAGGTCCACTAACACAAGTCCAAATTAAATAACTAACATCTAACAATAATAATACAATAAATAATTATTTATCAAGCATAATATTTAATTAAATATAAAATTACTAAAATATCCTTTCCTAAAAAATATGGTAGTGACAGAAGTCTTTGCACTCGAGTTTCACATATCATTACATCTTGGATCGTGTATGCGTTCAAGGCATCCCTCAAACTTATGCATTCAATCAAACTTAGAGATAGTGAAATTGGACAAGCTACTTGCAAAAATCTCAGGGGCACATTTTTATGAATCACAAGGATACCTTCGATAAGGTCAATCAAATCCAAGTAATTTTTATTCCAACTCACTCAAGTATTTGCACTCTCGATAAGTACGATCTGTTTGATTCAACAGACTAGCGTCCACCCGTTCGGGTCAAACATAGGATGCGTTATCGTTTCCAGTCTAACCCTAAGCCTTGTTACCCCAGTTCTATAGCTTTGTTCAAGCAACGTGCTAAAGTCCATTGTACAGGTTCATTCACTCAGTAAAGGGTCATCTGCCTAATTGCTAGGTCGGCTCACAAGGTCATAAGTACAAGTTCAAGCACACGATTCATCGTACAAATTTGTCGCACGATGCTCACCCTAAATCTTATGGTCAAACCATTGTTCATTTTGCATGGGATATTCTACCCAAACTTGTTTCACTCTGACTTCTAAACATCGAGCACTAATTTTTCTATACTCAATAACACGTTCGTTTGCACGGGAGATGAGTCCTTTCAGGTAATTCGGAATATCCAAGTTGCAGGACAAGCCTAGTGATTTGCATAGTCTATTTCTCCAACCATGTCTTGATATAATTTATGTCCATTCAAAGTTTATGCACGATATTTTTGATATTTGCATTTATTTTTGATGTTTGCATTTATCGTTAACATATCTACCAAGTTGTACCTAAGAATTCTTGTACGATATTTTGGTATCGCCTAGTAAAATCTTAGTCTCGTACATATTCTGGATTGATATTCATCCAAGCAAACTATATTTAATTTGTATCTTTCGACACGTAACATCGTTCGAGCTATTTCTCAAAATCCAAGCACGATTTCCTATGTTCGCCTAAGCGATAATTCTGGAAACATTTCTTTCGGTTACCAGTCTAAGTTATGACTTGCCTTATTCCTGAACGATATCCAAATCTCGTTGTAACTGGCTTGCACCAAAGGATCTTGGTGCACGATACAGAACACAACTTAGTCGTAAGGCTGTGTGCATAGCGAACCGTTCGGGACAATATTGGATTTCGCACTAACCAGTTGGATAACTAGGCACAGGCACATGGTTCGCATATATTATATAAATCTTAGCATGAGTCAATTCCCTAAAGGGTCTAGCATAGGTCGACACAAAGGCCTTCCAATCACAATGTTGTACAAGCAATTATATCATTTTATATGCACTTTTGAAAGTATATAGACTTATTATTTGGAATATCCCATTGAGGCATGGAGAGAGTATGCACACATAACCCACAAACGAGCTTTCAAACTAAGATAATCGAAATGAAGTCCAAAGGCGTATAAGCCAAGCTCTGATACCAATATGTCATGCCCCGATCTTTCGCAGGCTAATCAGTCGTTCCCGCTAGGCGAGAATCATCGCGATAGTGCTCCTACAGAACGATCGCTTTGACCCATCTGGGCGTGATGCCCCACGAGCATGAGCCGCACCCGTGCAAGACCGTAGTTCATTGGTTGGCAGTAAGAGATCTAAGCCACAGAGTCACACGGATAGTCCGAGTGTAGCAGAATGTATAAACGCATAAGCGATTGATAACAAGTTTACTGAGTCATCAATAGCGAAAGCATAACACAAGTATAGAAGTAAAGCAATCTCTTTATTAATATTGAAACAAGTGTTACAGGCGGCGTATAGCCGAGATTACAAGTCGCTCAAGCACTCTCTCTCTGAAACATAAAAGCGTGCTAAGTGGCTATATTTGTGGAATGATATAGGTGATGTTCCAACATTATTCTGGTATATGTGCTCCAGTTCCGGACGCAGCACTCCAAGGCTCCAGAGTGAACTCTACGCCTTAGCACGCACGAAGGAGGCATCCGCACCGAACGACGTTCTCCCACACCCTGCAAGCAAACTGGTAGATTATCAGTACATGAATGCACTGGTGGGGAGGCTACTCGCCCGCTCGACAAATCCAAACACGTAATATAGGTTCCATGCACCAACTAATTAGTTGTCATTCTAGTATTCCCTTAGGATCAGTTTTATGGCAAGGATTTGAATAGCCTAACTCGTGTGGTAGTGCGCCATGCGATATAAGACGAAACACGACGAGACTTACCAACTTACCATTTGTCCTTTCCTGTCCAAGGCAAACCAAGTTAATTGAAGTAAGAGCAGCATATATGTGAATCAAGGCATTAGCATATGCAAACACTGTGTCATAAGCGAGATTTTGCTACGGGTGCACGAGTTACACGAAATATCAGGTGTGTTGCATGCAATGTTCAAGTGCTCTTTATGCACAAGTGTTGTAATATCATGATCGTTCAGGCATTTCAGTTATTCTTGATGCGATGCAATAACTCGTACGTGGATAGCCGCTAATTGGGGATGACTTATCTATATGAAAAATTGTCACTGGCATAGCCATAAAGGACCGATTAATAGTCTCGGAGCACAGATAACGAAGATGCATGTGTTGCTTCCATCACCTCGCTCAGTCAGAGACTATTCGATAGTTCTATCTGGATCGATCGGCCCCGGTGCCCCAGAACCGTCCGTGGAACGAGATCCAAAGATCCTCATGATTCTAAGTTGTCCATGATACGCAATCTTGGTCTTCCAATTCTGTAACTTGATATGATAATCCATAGTTCTTTTCTGAACCGAGAATTTGCTCCGTGAGCTGAAATTCTGAAAGGCTGACATAATTCTCGTACATAGGTAAACTTGATGTGATTATCATTCCGATATAAACTTGTCATGATTCCAGTTCAATATTCAACTTGCCTTGATGCATTCCCCTGGTATGGGGACTGCCTTAGCGACCTAACGGTCCCGGATACTTGCAGGTTTATTTTGTACAGAAGAACTATTCGATAGTCTCCTGGTTAACTCGAATGCATGCGTGATACACATAATATTCACTAGATTATGGCATAAGTTCATTGTGGCAAGTGTTGGATCGAGGCTACATTTCAAGTTAATATATAAGCAGCCAAGCATGCATTTTGTAAGAAAACTAAATAATTCACGTTGGCTTGGGCCCGAAGGTAAGTCGAGGAGCGAGTTGGTTAAGGGACTTACCGAGCAATATGATCTAGGGTCATGCAGTATAAATAAGTAAACAGTGTACTACTGATGATACATATGTATATCATTCTAACAGAGGCATAGCGAAGTTTGGTTGCACAAGGCAAAGGTAGCATGCAAAGGGTTTGTAGGTAAGCAATATTTCATTTCCATGTTCTAGCACAAGAAATAAGAGTTGTTATTATTCTCTTATCTAGGTACGTTGTATTCTTATTAGCATGCAAAGAGTGATTCACCTAGCGATTAGTATGAAAATTTTATATTTTATGTGTGTTGGCTAAGCAAAGACAAGTTTATCGTAGCCACCCACCTTAGCGATGATTCGCCTCGGTTGAGCGATACGTCAAGCAAGACTCTGAAAGCCTAAGTCGGCTTTCCTGTAGGGACAAGTCTGGCAAATCCTTTGCCTCAAACGAGTCATCGCGCTGAGCAAAGTGGGTCAGGACATTGCACTTTTGTCGTTTGAATCGGCAGTCCACTTGAGCGGAATGGGGTATTACAACACCTGGCAAGAGAAATATTGTGGCATATACGTTAAGTCGAGTGTTTACGGGATTCCTGTCCGTTGATTGTAGGTTACAAAGGGACTTAGAGGAAACAGGCATTGAACTCAAAATTCTATATCATGGTGCGCGAGTTGCTCAGATGCCATTCGTACCCAACCTGTTAGAGAGGGTCACATCTACTCAGAGGGACGACCCATTCCTAAGAAAAATGCACGAGTAGATTCCAACAGAGAAGGTGAAAGACTTTGCAGTAGATGAGAATGGACTGTTGAGAGTTAAGGGAAGGCTATGCATCCCTAATGACACATAACTCAGAAAGGAGATTCTTGCGAAAGCTCACAATGCAGCCTATATAGTCCATCCCGGGAGCACGAAGATGTATAAAGGCCTTCACACTATTTTCTGGTGGCACTGCATGAAGAGAGATATGGCGCTATTCGTGTCGCAATGCATAACCTGTTAGAGGGTGAAAAAAGAACATCAGAGACCGAGCGGAGCAATGAAGAATCTTGCTATCTCGGAATAAAAATGGAAGCACATAAGCATGGACTTCATTGTTGGCTTGCCAAAGATGCAACGGGGGAACGATACAGTTTGGGTCATCGTCTATCGGTTAACCATGTTAGTGTACTTTATTGCCATTAAAGTTACTTAGAACATCGATCGCCTCGCCCAGACCTACCTTGATGAGATAGTTCGACCGCACGGAGTACCAGTTTCTATAGTGTCTGATCGGGACGGACGATTCCTATCACGTATCTGAAAAATCTTTCAGTCAGCAATGGGGACCAAGTTGAAGTTCAGCTCAGCCTACCATCCTCAAACCAATGGCCAAATAGAGTGGATGAATCAGATACTTGAAGACATTATGCGTCTCTGCACAATCGATTCAAAGTCAAGTTGGGACGTCCACCTACCGTTGGCCGAATTTGCATATAACAACAATTATCAGTCCAGCATCCAAATGGCTCTGTAGGAGGCTTTATATGAGTGAAATTGTAGGTCACTGATCTGCTAGGATAAAGTTGGGGAGGGTCAAATCCTTGGGCTGGAACTAGTTGAATAAACAGTCTAAAGGTTCGGTTGATTCAAGAGCGACTAAAGGTTGCACAAATCCGGAAGAAGAGCTATGTCGAGATTCGTCGTTGACCCCTTGAGTTCTTCGAAGGTGACCATGTATTTTTAAAGGTCTCGCCCATGTGTGAAGTTATGAGATTTGGAATAAAAGGGAAGTTAAGTCTGAGATTCGTTGGCCCGTTCGAAGTCCTCAAACAAGTCACTCCAGTTGCCTATCAAATTGTATTACCACCAGCCCTGTCAGACGTGTATGATATTTTTTATGTGTCACAACTTAGGAAGTATGTGCATGACCCGAACCATGTGGTAGATTTTTCTCAGCTGGATCTGCAGGCATACTTATCATATGACAAAGAGCCCTTTCAGATCTTAGATCGAAAAGAGAAGCAGTTACGGAATCGTGCAGTCTCGCTTGTGCATGTTTTTTGGCGGAACCATTAGATCGAGTAATCGACCTGGGAACTCAAATCAGACATGAAGAAAAAGTTTCTCTTATTATTCCTTATGGGTAGGTTTTATTCCTAAATTTTGAGAACGAATTTTTTTGTTACTTGGTTAAGATGTAGTGCCCAGTTTCCCCTATTCGGGGAGTGCGGCTAAGAAATACTTGGTATCGTTTGATCAGGACAGATTAAATCAAGATCCTTTCCTTGTTATGGATTATTTTTTTGAAATCAGGTCCCACATTCAACGGATCATGCCTCAAGGAAGGACTCGGTGGCAGACTCGAGAGGGGCCTTTTCGTTGCGATGGTTTCTTTGCCCATTTTCGATGCTGCTTGGTTGCTTTCTTGTTGGTTTTGTGACTTGCATTTTTTTGAATGATTTTGATGGATTTCATTATCTTTGTTCTTTGGATTTTGTATTTCTTATTGAACCCTTTAGAGACCGAAGCAAGAGATATTGATCATCTGTTGGTGCGTGCAGGTGATCATGTAGGTGACACGTAAGAGAAGTCCTAAAGATCTCCCTTTCCTCTCTCCCGATTTACCAACTTATGAGTGGCCTTACTCCCAAATTTGCGTCATTCTTCCAAGTCTTTATTCCGAACAAATTGACTTATTTGTGCATCCCGATCAACGATACCAAAAGAATAAAACTGAGTCAAAGATAAAAGAAGAAGTAGACTTGAAACACTTATAATGCTTGTCACATAAAAATTCCCAACGGTCATATTATTGCGTGATTGTCCGCTATACATACAGCTATTTTATGTTCAGTTATAGTTAGAACTTATTCATCTATAATTGTTCAATGGGTAGTACATAACTTATAAATTGATCATATCAGCTACTAGACTATGCCATCGTACTGTGCCAAAGTAGTTCTATTCATGTTGATGTCTTGAAATGCTTCGTATGTTAACTTAGTATTTAGATCGTCAATGGTCATGGATAACTTGTGCACAAGATATATGGTTCCTACGAACGGTCGCCAGGGCGCCGAGACCGATTCGTCTCGGGCGGAACAACAGTTAGTCGTGCTAGCAACTTAGCACGAGTGAGGCGGGAGTTTGTAACGGGGATTGCTTTCTGCGCTGCAAGCATCGCCATCTACCCTGACTATACTCCATGACATCTAGTCAAGACAGTGATCATTATGCATATTTAAACTGTGCAGACTAACTATGTCTTCGTGGCAGGAAAGGTCATGGTGTCATGCCTCAGTCCTAAAAGACCAAGGGACTAGCCACGTGGCAATGGACAACAACACAACTCCAATGGGCAAACCCAATTTAATGGACTCTTTAGAGTGCACTTAAGCTGTAAAATAAATAAAATGGTCTACGAATACCTGTCATAGTTTATATATCTAATCTTATCCACAATAAGGAACAAAATCACAAAGAGACAAGTCCAGTCACCATAATATAAAATGATCTGTCAAACCAAAGCAATATAAATAATGTCATGTAGAACAACCAGTCATTAAAATAAAAATGAAAATAAATCCAAGTATAAATATCCAGAAGTCACTACAAGATCAAATATCTAAGAATACTAAGCATAATAAATGAATGGTGAGAATACTGTGTGCTCAAGAGAAGTCCTTCGGAACAACCTCGTCCTCTGCAACTTGTACGTCTTCAATAGTAGCAACTGCCCCATAAATCTTGGGACATCTCTCCTCGTCTACACTTGGGGACATAATCCGGATCTAGGTCCTCAGGGTACATAGCAAGGTACAATAAACACTCAAGCCAAAATAAAATACAGTAAGTAAATATAGATAGATCCTCCGGACAAGCTATGTAACCAGCTAAGTGAAATACAAATGAGAGCATCACTAGTAATCAGGCTGAGACCACTACAGGCTCTGTGTTGGGGAGCCCATAGCAGCAAGTAGTATCACGAATCCAGTATATGTGCCAAAGATCTGAGACAGAGTCTAAGGCACCTCCAGTAATATATGTATAAATAGTCAGCCTGTAGCCTGTGTGTCTCTCCCCACCCAATGTAATCTCATGTCTCATGTTCACGACGTCTCATGTCCATAACACGGAAGATCATAATCCCTAGCTAGTACAATGAGTCATAATAATATCCATGTAATATGCAAGTCTCATGTCAAAAATCCTGTAGGATACAGAATCACCATAAATAACTCAAGAAAAATTCTGTCACATAAAATAGTGTCAATTGTCCTACGGTATGGCATACTTGATAAAGCAAGCACGTAAAAATAGGATCACAAAATTAACTCTCTAAGTGACGTTGCACGACTCCGTGTACAACATCGACACCCGAATCTTGCTTGGATGCTAAGCAACATCTCACGGTCCTAGGTTGAACGGGCACATCATAAGAATATATATAAACAAAAAGAAACACAAGCAAATAATATAACATGAACTCTGCAGGTTTGGCAAGGTACACTTGCCTGGGTTTCGAACTCCGTCAACTACTCCTGGAAAAGTAAAATCTGTACGTACATATCCGAATGCTGAAATAAACATCACCAATATTCTCAAAATACTTGAAATAGCTAGAATTGACTATCCATAAATTCAATTTGGATACAGGAGCAAAATTTATAGTTTTGGGTTAAAACGGGATCCACATGTGGCCCACTTTGTACCGAAAAATATGCCAGAGATAAATTTCTTCAAATTTGTTAAACGTAGTGTCTACGAGTCCAGAATAATGATACAAACCCAACAGAATATCCAGAACTGGATTCCGATGAGCCGATCACGAAATCGTCCGTTATGTTGAACCGTAGGGTCCACAAAACGATGTTTCATCAACGTTCTCAGAATTGAACAAAACTTGGGTCACAGGACCAGCGTACCACTACGAATCCAATGGCACAAGTTTCGTTACCAATTGACAATTACACACAAAGTTATGGCGAGTATCAGAACATGCCGATATGGTGCTTTTCGACGGATATGCATTTCGGTGTGCACGCACATCCAAATTAAGTTCCACGAAAGCCCACACATCCATATTTACTTTACGCATCTTTTGATGCAACTCGCACACGACGAAGTCACCTCTTTTGGCGGGAAGCACCGCGTATCGCGAGATTTTGGGTATTTTAAAAATAAGTTTTTGGTCGTTTTGGAACCAGAATAATTTAACCATTAAAGCAAACTAATAAAAACTAAAAGAACAGTAAAAATCTTGAATATATTATGAAGAAGTTTCTTCCATTATATTTTGAAAATAATTAACGAGATGGTATAAAATTGGACATGAACAGGGGTACTTGGACTAAAATTTTGAACTATTTCTGAACAATTTTTTGGCCAACTTTCGGTCAATTTTTCGATCAAACTCGGGTGCCTAAATTCGTTCCACTTGAAGAAAATCATAAAGGGTTAGGTTGTGAACATACCAGCGAAGACGGGGCACGAAACAGACGAGAGAGGAGGGTGAAACTTTTGAACGAAGGGGGGGCGCACTGTTGTGCGTGTGCGCGCGCGCGGGTGGGTGAGGGGCAAGGCGCTGTTTCGGTGCGTCGACGCAGCGGGCGACGATACGGTTGGCGGTATTCGGGGCTACGATGGTTGGCGGCTCCGGCGAGTGGTAGAGGTGGTGTAGGCGTGGGTGATGAGGGTTTAGGGTTTTATTACACATATATATACTTAGGAGATGTATATATAGGAGGGGGGTTCCTGTAAGTGGGGGAAAGGGGTTTTGGTGTTGTTATAGGGTTTGGGCTTGGGTTAATAGGTACGGTTAGGGTTTATTAGGTTTTGGTTTTATTTCTTTTTTCTTTTCTTTTATTTCTTTTATTTTATTTAATAATTAAATACAAAAAATTCCCAAAAATAGTTAGGCATTTGAAAAATTCCAGAAAATTTATATTTCCTCCAACAATAATTTACAACCCAATTTATATGAATTAAAAAAGTATTTACTAAATATTAATAAATATTAAATTAATTAACCAAATTTATAAATTTTATTTTTTACCTAATAATAAATTGGGAGCATGTAGGGGCTTCGAATAACGTAACTTGAGTGTCATGTACATAATAGGACCAGTTAGGCTCATAACATGGATTTAGTTGGAAGCAATGGGTTGGGGTGACGTATTAAAATCATATGTCACGACTAAATGGTTAATTAATCATCATTTTCTTATAATTATGTCGCAAAAGTTGTGCGACCAAAACAAAGCATGGGATTGCGAATTTGTAAGGGACAGCCATAGCAGGAGCTTAATTTGATTCGTCTAAGTCAAGCATGCTAGGTTGGTTGGAAGGAAAAGGCTAGTGTTGCACTCAAGATCTTAAAACCATGGGGGTTGGTTTCCAAAGTTCGATTAAATTATCGAATAAATATTAAAATAAAATAAAAATTATTAATTACCAAACTAACCTTATGTAAAAAATTAGGGTTCTCACAATCTACACACCTTAAAAGAATTATGTCATCGTAATTAAGAAAAATAAAACATAACCGGTCAGGAAAGGTTTGGTACAGAAGAGATGAACCGGTTGCTTGACATTTATTGAAGCACGGCACAAAAAATAAGGGACCATGAACAAGGGAAAAATTGAGAGGAAGGATGAGGGTTTTGTTCAAGAAGAACACGTAGGAAAGCAATAAAAACTTCTCCTTAGGAAATGTGAGATAAGTAACTCAAGAGTAAATGAGTATGATTAGAGTGAGGATCAACTACAACTTATAAAAACCTGGGTACCACTTAAATATTACTAATCTAGACTAACTAGTTCATGCTAACATAATACTAGGTATAGGCTAGGGAATGAAACTAACATGCACATGCTAAAGTACTACTAGGAATATTCATTACTATAGCTAGCTATGATAAGACTAAATCTTACCCATATTCGCTACTCCTCGAGTTCGTGCCTTCTCTATTGTCTGAATCCTCCATCTTTCGCCTGTGATGCTCCTGGTGCTGGATAAGCTGGTCGATGTGGCTGCTGGACTGTCTCCGGTGCTAGCAAAGCTAGTCGGTGAACCATTGGTGTTCCTTTCCGACGTTCGAGGAAATCTCTGGCTAAATGCTGACTGGATCTGTAAGCAAAATATAATCCTAATTTGTGTCTGCACTCTCTCTCAATATGGCCTACCTTGCCATAATAGTGACAAGTAGGAAGGGATGGGGCTCGTGATGCTGCTCTCTAGGGTGGATTCATCTGGGTTCGCTTTGCAGGCTCCCCGTGTGGTGCTCAAGTTGGTATAAATGTGTACGGTCTCTTCTAGTTGGACTCCCTCCTATGGATGTGCTCCATGTATCGAGCTTCTACAAGGACATCCCTATAAGAATTAGGTACAACTGTGCCAATATGTCTTTGTAGTTCAAAGCTCAGTCCGTCAAATAATTTCTCCGCCTTTTCTTCTTGTGTCGGGATCAGTGTAGGGTCGAACAGTTGAATTAAGCATGATGCAAGTCAAAGAATTTATTCGAGTCCGATATAGATGTCAAGAATATGTCAACATGTGGTTAAGATCCTATAAATTATTCTTATCCTAATCGAAGGCTTGCTCGGTCCCTTAGTTGAAACCAAAATAATATATTCGTAGACCTGCAGGGGCCACCAATAAAACTATGTCACGCCCAGTCCCAAAATACTAAGGGACTAGTCACATGGCAATGACCATCAGCATAACTCCAAAGGGCAAACCTGATTTAATGGACCTTTAGAGTGTACTTAAGCTGCAAAACAATTACAATGGCCTACGAATACCTGTCACAGTTTATATATCTAATCTCATCCACAATAAGTAACTAAATCACAAAAAGACAAGTCCAGTCACCATAATATAAAATTATCCGTTCAACCAAAGCAATCTAAATAAAGTCACGGGAATAACCCATCACCAAAATAGAAAGAAAAATAAATCCAAGTACAAATATTTAGAAGTCACTATAAGATCAAATATCTAAGAACATTAAGCATAATATATGAATGGTAAGAATACTGTGTGCTCAAAAGAAGTCCTTCGGAACAACCTCGTCCTCTGCAACATGTACATCTCTAATAGTAGCACCTGTCCCGTAAACCTCGGGACAACTCTCTTCATCTACACCTGGGGACATAATCTGGATTCAGGTCCTCAGGGGACATAGCAAGGTACAATAAACACTCAAGCCAAAATAAAATACAGTAAGTAAATATAGACAGATCCTCAGGGAAAGTTATGTAACTAGCTAAGTGAAATGCAAATAATAGCATCACTAGTACTCAGGCTGAGAAAAATACCGGCTCTGTATCGGGGAGCCCATAGCAGCAAGTAGTATCACGACTCCAGTATATGTGCCAAAGATCTGAAATAGAGTCTAAGGCACCTCCAGTAATATATATATAAATAGTCAGCCTATAGCCTGTGTGTCTCTCCCTACCCAATATAACCTAATGTCTCATGTCCACGATATCTCATGTCCAAAACACGCAAGATCATGACCTCTAGATAGTACAACGAGTCATAATAATATCCATGTAATTTGTAATTCTTATGTCACGAATCCTGTAAGCCTATACAAAATCACCATGAATAACTCAAGAAAGATTCTGTCACATAAAATAGTATCAAATATCCTACGGTATAGCATACTTGGTAAAGCAAGCACGTAAAAATAGGATTATAGAATCAACTCTCTAAATGATGTTGTACGACTCCGCGTACGACGTCGACACCCGAATCTTGCTCAGACGTTAAGCAACGTCTCACAGTCCTAAGTTGAACAGGCACATCATAAGAATATATATAAACAAAAAGAAACACATGCAGATAATATAACAGGATCTCTACAGGTTTGGTAAGGTACACTTGACTGGGTTCTAAACTCCGTCAACTGCTCCTGGAAAAGTAAAATTTGCACGTACACCTCCGGATGCTGAAATATTCTCCAGAACAATGATACGAACTAAACGAAACGTCCAGAACTGAATTTTGATGAGCCGATCACGAAATTGCCTGTCAAGTAGAATCTTGGGGCCCACGAAACAATATTTCGTCAACGTTCTCAGAATCGAACCAAACTTGGGTCACAGGACCTGCGTAACTCTACTAATCCAATGGCACAAGTTTTGTTTTGAATCGATGAGTACATACTAAGTTATGGTGAGTGTCAGAACAGGCCGATACGGTACTTTCGACAGATACACGTTGATTCCAGTGTGCACGCACATCCAAATTAAGTTCTGCGAAAGCCCACACATTCGCGTTTACGTTATGCATCTTTCGACGCAACTCGCATACGACGAAGTCACCTCCTTTGGCGGGACACATCCCGTATCACGAGATTTTGGGTATTTTAAAAATAAGTTTTTGGTCGTTTAGGAACCAGGATAATTTAACCATTAAAGCAAATTAATAAAAACTAAACAAATAGTAAAATCTTGATTATATTATGAAGAAGTTTCTTCAATTATATTTTGAAAATAATTAACGAGATGGTAAAAAATTAGACATGAACAGGGGTACTTAGCTAAATTTTTGAACAATTTCTGAACAGCTTTTCGGCCAACTTTTAGTCAATTTTTCGATTAAACCTGGGTGCCTAAATTTGTTCCACTTGAAAAAAAATTCTAGAGGGTTAGGTTGTGGACATACCAGCGAAGACGGGGCACGAAATGGACCAGCGAGGAGGGCGGAAGCTTCGCTCCAAGGGGGGCCGTACGGTTGTGCATGCGTGCGGGTGGGGGGGGGTCGGGGGCTGACGGCGCTGCTTCAGCGTGGTGGACGGCTGTGCGGGTGGTGGGTGGTGGAGGTGGTGTAGGCGTGGGTGTTGGTTAGGGTTTAGGGTTTGATTACACATATATATATACTTAGGAGATGTATATATATATGAGGGGGGTGGTTCCTGTACGTTGGGGAAAGGGTTTTAGGTGTTGTTATAGGTTTTAGGCTTGGGTTAACGGGTAAGGTTAGGGTTTGTTGGTTTTTCTTTTTTTTTTTCCTTTTTTTTCTTTTATTTTATTCAATAATTAAATACAGAAAATTCCTAAAAATAGTTAGCCACTTGAAAAATTTTTAGAAAATTTATATTTCCTCCAATAATAATTTATAACCCAATTTATATTAATTAAAAAAGTATTTACTAAATATTAATAAATATTAAATTAATTAACTAAATCAATAAATTTTATTTTTTACTTAATATTAAATTGGGAGCATGCAGGGGTTTCGAATAATTTAACTCGTGTGTTATGTGCGTAATAGGACCAGTTAGGCTCATAGCGTGGATTTAGTTAAAAGCAATGGGTTGGGGTGGCATGTTAAAATCGTACGCCACGACTAAATGATTTATTAATTATGGTTTCTTCGTAATTGTGTCACAAAAATTGTGCGACCAAAATAAGGTATGTGATTGTGAATTTGTGAGGGACAACCATAGTAGGAGGCTAATTTGACTCGTCTAAGTCGAGCATGCTAGGTTGGTTGGAAAAAGACTAGTGTTGCACTCAAGATCTTAAAACCATGGGGGTTGGTTTCCAAAGTTTGATTAAATTATCGAATAAATATTAAAATAAAAAAATAATTATTAATTACCTAACTAACCCTATGTAAAAAATTAGGGTGCTCACACATGGTAAGTTTTGTACATGTGGTTCAGATAGTACATATAAAGTCACCAAACTGTAGCACATTTTGTTAAGTCATTCCCTTCTATCATATATAAAGAATTAAACTAAGACAAGATCAAAAGATCACATAATAATAATGTTGCATGTTCACATGAATACGATGTCAATTTTGGTATGTTGGGTTAGCTCGCCCTCACTAGTACTTTTTGAATTACTGACCCTTGTTGTAGCAGGTTCCCCGAGCCAAGGTGACACGGCGAGGAGCTGAAGGTTCCCACAACCTTCCACTGATCTGGCGCGTTCATGTTTGTGACTTTTGGAGCTCAAGTACATAATCACAAGGAGCCCGCACATACCTTTTAAAGCTCCTAGGCGATGGTGCTAACTCGCAACCAATGTGGCTTGCAATTTTGAAATATTAGTAAGGGATGTAATGTATGGATCGGCTATCTCATTTTGCATCCAAGTTATAAGCCTATTGCAGCATCCTTATTACTTTTGGGTTAAGAGTCTGTAACCAGATGTTCATTATCAATAAAGAAAACTTTCTATACCTCATTGTGTGATATCTTATTTGAGTACTTTATTGTATATATTCTACAGTATATCATTATGCCTAGGCCTTGTGCATGCACGCCTTGTGCGTGAATGGCATCACACCCGGGGGACGATTATCGATTTAGCAGAAATCAAGGCGTGATATGGGTTACTCTTGCCCCTTGTGTTGTATAAATAAGATATACGTATGCATGTTGAGACATCAAAGTTTGTGAGTGCTTGGTGTGCTTGTAATCTTTGAGTATTCTTGTGTTCTCTTCCCCCCTCCCATGTGCTCTTCTTCCTCTTCTTGTAAAAATTCTACTGCGCTTGTCAATTGGATATTATGGAATAATACATAATGTACCTTTATATGCCAAAAAAAATATATTTATTACCTATGGATTTATATAACTTGTTTCTCGAAATAATATAACCAGACATTTGTATAATCAATAAGAGATAGGTTTTTTACGACGTTGTGTTGTATGGGTAAATTGTGGTACTAAAGAAACAGTGTAATGACCCACTCCGCTCAACCCGGGCGGCCAATTCAAACGGTACGTGTAGCGAACCGACCTGCCTTGCTTAATGAGATAACTCGTTCGATGCAAAGGCATTCAGACTTGGATCTTCAAATGGAGTCCAGACTTAGACCTTTAGAGGAGCGCTTGGAGTCTCGCTCGACCGATGTGATTCATCGCTAAGGCGGGTGGCCCCGGTGAAATTGTCTCTACTTAGCTGTACACTAAGAAAATGAATGACACATGCTAGTTTTCAGGCGATAATCTTTGTATGCTAATAAAAGAGATGAACGCACATAGCTAAGGGGATAACCCCACCTTATCATTGTATAGAACATGGAGATCTTACTTGCTATTTGCGTAGTCGAGTTTATTGAGTTAAAATATAGTAGTTTCTTATATATGCCACAAAGATAGTTGAGTTTATACTGAGGCATCTGTCACGCCCCAGTCCAAAAAATACACGGGACTAGGCCATGTGGCAATAGTCAGCTGTCACGTCTCCGAGGATATCCTAATTGAATGGATCCTAACGAAAAGTGCTACGCTATCCTAAACTACTAGCAAGTCCAATATCAATCAA
Source organism: Iris macrosiphon (assembly GCA_036927795.1). Taxonomy (NCBI): domain Eukaryota; kingdom Viridiplantae; phylum Streptophyta; class Magnoliopsida; order Asparagales; family Iridaceae; genus Iris; species Iris macrosiphon. The sequence continues at coordinate 6,143,866 of JAYESA010000003.1, forward strand.
CAACAGGTAATCTAATCTCATCCACAAATATAACCAAAAAGTACTAGAATAAATACTAAAAAATAAACACCAGTCTCAAATATCATAGTACAACCAAGAATGTATGGTAGAAACAAACCCACTACTATGACAAAATAAAAGTACTGAATGACAGATAAAAAGAGTAATGACTAGGGCATCGGCTGACTAGATAATGATGCTCCCAATCCTAGGCAGATGGCCTACCAACTGATCACGAAAACTCTGACGGTAGCACCTCTAGGTCCTCCGCGGTAGCGTACCTAGTCTCTTGTCTAGGGACGTACAGTGTGGGATAATATGTCTTGTCCAAATCTGGAAAGGAACCAGGTCCTCAGAGGGACATAACAAGATACAAAGAAGCATGCCATATATATAAAAACTGAATAAAATAAAATAAAGGGTGTGCTAACCGTCTAAGTGAATGAAATGTGAGGACAACTTTGGTACGTATGGGTAGGTATAGGCATAACGTCCATATCGCTTCGAAGAACGTAGAAACTGCATAGTATATCGTCTATATCTCTCCGAAGAACGTGGAAGCTGTATAGTATATCGTCCATATCGCTTCGAAGAATGTAAAAGCTGAATAAAAGAAGTCATTGGTTTCGTGGCTCCTCCGGATACTATGGATTCTAATATGTGTATCCCATACGCCTACTAGTGGTCCTCCTTGCCCAATGTAAATATACAAGTCGAATACTCGACTTGCATACCACGTATCTATATGCCAAGTCTCTACTAATATAAAATCCTGAATTATGTACTAACCGTGATGTATGTCACACACACTGATAGCTAGTCAAGTACGCGAACCCGTATCCCAATATGAATTTGTCACTGTGAAACGTGTAAGAGTGTCAGGTCTTGGAAGATATCAGAGTATCCTCCCAATGGGGTGAGTCTACTAGTGACTAGGTCAAGTACACTACTCATCGACGTATCCGTCGACTACACCCGAGTCAATATCGGATGCGCATAGTCATATGAAATAAAGCAACAAGATATCATACAACATATGCATAATTTAAATTAAACAGTAAATATGGCAAGGTATCTTGCCTGGGTGCTGAAGCTGTGAATGTCAATAGCCTGCTCCTGAAGTATCTCCTGACTGGTCCAATGACCCTAAACATATAATATAATATAACAATTCTATCATCAGACACTAAAGTAATATACACAAAACTACGACGCTGCTCTAAGGTACTGACGCAAGGGTCACGGCTGGTCGACTACAGAGTCGCGTGTGCGCGTAGCTAAGATGCACATGTGTCCTGTCCTCAGTTACCATGTACCTTACGACAATAAATTATCGAGGTTATGGGTTTATGAAGCTACTTGTGTTTTGTACAAAATATCTATCCTTATTTCCCATGTTAAGTTTACTTGGTCAATGTCTAGGATTTTAGTGAAACACAAGTCTTTAATAACAGGTCATAACATTAGGGTAATTACTAGCTTATTAATTATTATCTAATCTAACTAACATACATACACACATATATATAGTTTAACATTATTTAGTTTGTGTCGATACACGACACGACGACACGATGGCACGACAATACAACTGCACAACGTTACAATGAAGGAAAGAAAGGCAATACGATGGTTACCTAGGCGTGGCTGAACGGAATGAGGGGAATATGTGCTCGTAGACGTGCACGTTCTCCGGCGATCAGCGGAGCTTCGGTCGTCATGCAGGCAAACATCGGCAACGGGTGCAGAAATCACAATAGCGACAGTAGCAGACTTGTTATTGGCGGTTGCTGGCAGTTGGTCAGGGTCATGGGGTGATCGGGGTCAGGCTGGCAGTGGTGGTTGGCGGTGCTGCGGTGGTCAGGCGGGTGGCGGAGTTGGTTGAGGGAAGTCGAGAAGGGGTCATCGTGTTTGATGGAGGTTTGTTGATAGTGAGATAGTTGATGGGAGTGGATCGGCGGTTGCAGGCGACTGGGGTGGTGGTCCGGCATCGATGGGTAGGTAACATCGGTCAGGTGGCTGTGGTGGTGGTGTTGGGGGTGGTGGTTTGGAAGTCTGGTTAGGGAAGGAGAGTCGGGTTGGATGGTATGTTGATAATGGTGAAGGGGATGGGGATGAGGGTGGATGGAAGTCGGTGGGGCTTGAGGTGGGGATGGCTGGAGGTGGATGATGGTGTTGGGGAAGTCGGGGAAAGGGGGAAGGGGTGCTCGGTTTTGGAGAGGGAAGTTCGGCTAGGGGTTTGCTAGATGTTTGATTTTTAGGGTTTCAATAGGAAAATGTGTATTTATATAGGAGAGAGAAATATAGGCTAACCTCAAAATTTGGGCAGGCCTGGACTCTTTGGGGTGAGGGTTTGTCTACATGAAAGGGTGTAGGGTGTACATGGGCTTTGTTGGGTCTAACTTTGGGTGAGATTTATCTCTAATTTAATTTAATTAAAAATAATGCACAAGGCATTCTTTTGTCGATTGAAAATACATAGAGTTAAAATTGGGTGGGACACAAGTGTCATGTGCGTAGCAGGGTCAGAATAGATTAATGCCATAATTTGGGTTATATGGAATTGGGTTGAGGTTATGCCTCCAATTTCGATTGGAACGACAATAGTGCAAGGTTGGATTTTATTGGGATTATATATGGACGTTTGTAACGAATATTGTACAACTAAAATAAAGCACAATATTGAGTATTTAAGAGTTACACAAGGGTCAGATGGATAGTCTGGCATGTCTAGGAAGTATGTAAGAAATTTGTTTGAAGTTAACTACTAGTGTAGCGCTCCAAACATCGAAGCAACGGTAAGGTGTATTAAGTCACATAATTGTTGTACATTAATTCTAATTGTATCCAAATTAATTCTAGTCTCTCAATCTAAACTAAATAACCCTAAATTTGGTTGAGAGGATTTACAATCTTCCCTCCTTAGAGCATTTTGTCCTCGAAATTAAAATATACGTATGGTAAGAACTACTGACTGAAATAAAATGCTACTACATACCTAGGCCTTCGAAGAGATGGGGATAACGCTGTCGAATATCCTCCTCGCGTTCAGGTCAACTCGCCTGGTGCTAGCTGCCTCCAGGCGATACGAACTAGGGGGATGGTCTGACCTCGCAATACCTTATCATTTTTGTCCAGAATCTCTACAGGCTTCTCTTGGTATGATAAACTCGGGCCGACTGTGATTTCTTAATGATCAAGCACTTGACTCAGATCTGGCATGTACCTCCTCAGCTGAGATACATGGAAGACGTCATGAACTCCTTCTAAAGTCTGAGGCAAGGCTAACCTATAAGCAACCTCTCTGATGCGTTCTAACACATCGAATGGTCTGATGTACCTCAGACTCAGCTTTCCTTTGCCTCCAAATCTGATAGTCCCTCGAGTCGATGAGATTTTTAGAAATACATGATCTCCAACCTGGAACTCTAGGGGTCATCGATGTGCATTTTCCCAATGCTTTTGTCTAGCCTGTGCTGCTCGTAGATGCCCTTGGATCTTCTTTACCTTCTCCACTGTATGAACAACTAACTCTGGCCCAAGAATCTGCCTCTTGCCTATATCGCTCCAATATACTGGGAAACGATACTTCCTTCCATACAATGCTTCATAGGGAGCCATTTGAATGCTCGCTTGATAGCTATTATTGTAGGAAAATTTGACCAAATGCAAATGGTCCTCCCATGATCCTTCGAAACCAAGCATGCACGCTCTTAACATGTCTTTCAACGTTTGAATGGTGCGCTCGGACTGGCCATCTATCTGCGGCTGATACGATGTGCTAAACTTCAGACGGGTACTGAGACTCTCTTGCATACTCCGCCAAAAGTAAGATATAAACCTCATATCCCTGTTAGATAATATACTAACTGGCACTCCATGCAGTCGCACAATCTCCCTCATAAACATATCTGCTAAGACCTCTGTAGATTGCCCTACTCTGAAGGGTAAAAAGTGAGCGAACTTGGTGAGTCTATCTACGATAACCCATACAATATTGCAACCACTAGGACTCCTTGGAAAGCCTGTAACAAAGTCCATAGTGATGTGCTCCCATTTCCACTCCGATATCGGGAGCGGTTGAAGTAAACCTACAGACCTCTGATGCTCAGCCTTGACTTGCTGACACACCAGGCACTTTGCCACAAAGTGGTCTATCTCCCTCTTCATTCCATGCCACCAGTAGTACTGTCTTAAGTCTATGTACATCTTTGTGCCTCCTGGGTGAATAGAGTAGGTTGAACTGTGTGCCTCCGACATCATCTCCTGACGAAGTTTTCTACTTAGAACATAGAGACGATCTCCACATCTCAAAGTCTTATCTTCATATATACGCAATCCCGTCCGTATTCTAGCCTCTGTCGTCTGTAGAAGCCTCTGGAATCTGACATCTGTTGGCAAAGCAGCCTTGATCCTCTCTACTAATATCGATTGCAACTGAAAACTCGACAACTGTCCATCTATTCCAGGCATAATGACATCTATACCCATCTGCTCTAGATCTTTCAACAAATATTATTGGGTAGTAAAAAAGAATGCCATGGGTCTTCTGCTCAGTGCGTCAGCTACTACGTTAGCCTTTCCCGGGTGGTAGTATAGCTCAATCTCAAAGTCTGTCATCACCTTAAGCCAATATCTTTGTCTCTGGTTCAGTTCCTTCTGGGTATAGACGTACTTCAGGCTCTTATGATAAGTAAATATCTCCACTCTTTCTCGGTATATGTAGTGCCTCCAAAGCTTCAAGACAAAGATCACTGCTGTAAGCTCCAAGTCATGAGTGAGATAGTTCTTCTTATGGGTCCTTAACTACCTAGAGGCATAGGCCACAACCTTTCCATGGCTCGTCAAGACACATCATAATCCTTTCCCGAATGCATCACTATAGATCACAAATCCTCCGGGTCCAAAAGGTATAGTCAAGATAGGTGCCATAGTCAGACGCTTCTTCAGCTCATCGAACACCTTCTGACACTCATCTGTCCAGGTGAACTCCTGCTCCTTACGGGTCAAGCGGGTCATCGGCTCAGCGATCCTTGCGAAGTTATATACGAACCTCCGATAATATCCAACAAGTCCTAGGAAACTCCACACCTCCGAGATATTGGTAGGGGTTGGCCATGTCTCTACTGATGAAATCTTTGCTGGATCTACTGAAACGCCATCTCCTGAGATAACGTATCCAAGAAAAGCGATATGATATAGAAGAAACTCACACTTGCTCAGCTTGGCATAAAGCCTCTCTCGCCTCAGCGTTTCCAATACTTTTCTCAAGTGCTCTTCATGCTCCTCGTGGCTCTTTGAATACACAAAGATGTCGTCGATGAAGACTACCATGAACTGGTCTAGGTATTGGTGGAAGACTCTGTTCATCAAGTTCATAAATACAGCAGGCGCATTCGTCAGTCCAAAAGGCATCACTAAAAACTCGTAGTGACCATAACGAGTCCTAAATATTGTCTTTGGAATGTCTTCTCTTTGCACCTTTACCTGATGATATCCTAACCTCAAGTCAATCTTTGTGAACACCACTGCTCCTATTAGCTGGTCGAACAAATTATTAATTTGTGGCAGGGTATAATTATTCTTGATAGTCAAAGCATTAAGGGCTCTATAATCAATGCACATGAACTGTCCCATCCTTCTTAGGTATAAACAACACTGGTGCTCCCCAGGGTGATGCACTAGGATGGATAAATCCTTTGATTTGCAACTCCTCTAACTGTAGCTTCAGCTCATCTAGTTCCTTCTTCGCCAATCGATATATATTAGAAGATACCGGTGCTGCTCCGGGTACTAGCTCAATAGTGAACTCTATGTCTCTATCTGGCGGTAAGCCTGGCAACTCTTTCAAAAAAACATCCTCAAATTTTGTAACTATAGGTGGGGATACCATCTCTATATCCATGTAAGTTCCAACTATCTGTCCTACTCCATGCTCAACGGTCCCTCTCATGTATTCAAACTCTGGTTGATCTGGCGGTCTAAAAGTGATGCTACCCTTCCGACAATCCAGTACGATATTATACTGGCTTAACCAGTCTATGCCTAGCACAACGTTAAAGTATGGCATGGGTAATACTAAAAATTATGCTCTTATCTCTCTACCACACACGACTACCGAGCACGTTCTAATAGTGCTGGTAACCGGCACGATGCCTCCTCCGGTAAGAATCTTCCAACTCTTAGGTAAGGAGGAAGTAGCTACTCTATGCATAGTTACGAATATACTAGATATGAAAGATAGCATAACACCAGAATCAAATAATATAATCGTTGGTAATGATGCAACTAAAATGGTACCTGTGATATCCTTTCCTTCTGTTTTCTCCTTAGTAGCTGCAAATGCAAAGGACTGTCCGTGCCTCTGCCCTCTGGTCTGTTGTCTGGCTCGATCAAACTGTGCCTGCTGTGGGGCCCAGGGTGGTCCCCTCTGAAATCCTCGTGGTGTTGGTGGATGTTGACCTACTGGCGGGGGTAGTATCCTCAGGGCTGGTGCTGCTGGCCTCTGTCCTGTCTGCGATACTACGTCTATGCGCTGTGGGCAGTCTTGGGAATGTTGCTGATTTGATCCACAAATCATGCATAATGCCAGTCTCTTTTGGCAGTCCTTCTGGAAATGTCCTCTCTTACCACAGTAGTGGCAAGTTGGAATCTCTCTTTGCTGGTATGGTGTTGTCCTCTGCTGTGTCTGCCCTTCAGGACGATGAATCAATCCTCCCGCTCCGGGCTGGGCTCTGGCTGGTGTGGTCATGCTGGAATGTCTTGCCCCTCTGTCGATAGCCTCCTGGATCCTTGCCTCTAAAAGAACCTCCTCATAAGAAATCCTCGCCTGTGTGATGGTATACCTTTGCAGCTCGAAAGTGAGGCCGTGATGGAATCTCTGGGCCTTCTCTAGATCGTTGGGTATCAAAACAGCACCAAATCTGCTAAGACGGCCAAACTCTATATCATATGCGTCTACAATCATATTCTCTTATTCTAGATATATGAACTGGGTGTAGCGCCCCGTTCTTCCGGTACGGAGAGCGCGGCAGAGAAACACAAGACGGTATCGTTCTATCGGGATAGATTGAATTAAGAACTCGTCCTCGTTATGGATTTATTTCTTATCGATTCCCATATTCAGTGGACCGCGCCCCAAGGATTAGCTTAGCGGCAGAGTCAGGAGGGACCTCTCCGCTACTATCTTTTATTGCCTCAATTTTCGATGTCGCTTGTTGCTTTTGTGCTTTGAGTTAGTTTTAGGATTTGCTTGTTTTCCTTGAACGTTTTCGATGGTTTTCATTGTTTTTGTTCATTGAACTGCACTTCAATTCCGAGATTGGAAAGAGAGGAAGAAGTATTGATCAAGTTGTTCGTGTGCAGGTGAACGAGCAGTAGGCGGCTTGCGAGCGGAGTCGTGAAGCGCCTCTTTCCTTCTCCTTTCCTTCCAACCAAGTGAGTGGCTACCAACCCGATTAGCTAGCCCTGCTTCCAAGCTTCACATCTAATAAATCTGCATTCTTCTTTGCCCCGATCAAATGATACCAAGTAATAATAAAAGAAACCAAGATAAAAGAGAATAGACTTGGTTATTATGCTTGTCAACCAAACATGTGAACTGTTATCTAATGGTATGCTTGTTCGTGCAAATGTTCTATAAACCGTGCTAAGTATAGATCACATCTTGTATATGCATAATTGTTCAGGGAGGCTATGCAAAATAAATTATGCAATACTGTTTATCGTGTACTCGTGTTCTTGCACTCATGTTGCCTCAAATGCATGACTTGTTAACTTGTTAATCGTGTTCGATCTTGGATAACTTGTGCACAAGGTATTGGTTCTGCAGATGGTCGCTGGGGCACTGGCACTGATCCGATCTGGGCAAAACTCGTGTGTAGTCGTCGTGTTCGGGACTGGATAGCTTGCAGCACAATCGTGTACTCTTGTAGCATGCTATCTTTGTCCTCGGCTACGTCCACTATGGTAACCATGCCAGTGATCATCGTGTAGATTTAAACCTATTGCAAACTAACTTGTGTCTTCGTGGCAGGGAAAGCATGGTAAGTATTGTCCAGGTGATTCAGACGGTCAGGTAAAATCCACCGAACGGTGGCACGTTCATTTCAGTAAATTCTATATGCTGCTTACTTGTAAATGAACTAAGGCAAGATAGAAACTCACAAAATATGCATGCTTCATTAAAACAACGTGTTGATTGGTTTAGTTCGGCTAGCTCGCCTTTACCAGTATGTTTCGATATGCTGACCCTCGTTGAAACAGGTTCTACGTACCAAGGCGAACCGAGTGAGAAGCCAAAGTCGTCTTCCCGATCTAGTCCAGCTGTTGGTGTATCTTCACCGCGCCCCTTGAAGTATTTTGAAGACATGAGCTTGCAACTCTTCATACACAAATGCAGCTCCGTGGCAAAGCTGTCATCCAGCCTGGAGGTCTTTATCATTTTGAGTTTATAAAGGGATGTAATATACAGGACTGCTATCTTATTTTGAGTCAACACTTTTGTAAGCCGTTCGGCATATTAGCTGACTCGTTCAGGAGTTTGTAATAGATGTTCATTATCAATAAAGAGAACTTTTCCATGTTTCAAATCTGTGTTTTAATTTATCTGCGTACTCTGAATATGTGCTTGCTATGCAAAATACTTTAGCCTTGTGCGGGCGCAACCCTAGGCCCGTACGACATCACGATTCGGGGGACGCCCCAACAATTCTAAGGAATCGGGTCGTGACATAATGGTATCAGTGCACAGATTCAAGTTCCTTAGATTTCGTGCTGGAAAAGTTCCTTTAACAATCAAATTCCTGTACGAACTCTTGAACTCGCTAGGCCAAAATGAGATACGTTCATACAATAAGTCCATAATACATTAGGATCCTAATGTAATTTACCTTCTTTTGAAGGAATGGCTCCAGCACAATCTGCTGCGCAAACACCGGACGAAATGCAAGGCTAAGGAAGTAGTTCGGGCACTTCGGGAAGTTCAGAGAGCCAGCGAGCCATGCCAAGCATCGATCCTATCCAATAAATATTGCAGATGTTGGAGGCAAACCAACAAAGGGACGAGGCTCGCTATGAACAGGCCAAAAAGCGTGCGGAAGAGAGTCAGCTCAAGTTTCAAGACAATATAGAAGCACGATTCTCAGTCCAACAGAAGCAGGTGGATGCCTTGCAACAGATCGTTCAGACTTTGGCTTCCAACCATTCCACGGCAAGAGCGCCGACTCTGGTGGAACAGCCCGTGCTTGAAGTAGAGACGCCATAAATTCCAAGGGCGAGGGACGTGACTGCCTTCGACTTTGGCCACTTTAAGAAAGTCTACAACACCCCATTCAACGGGACTGAGGACCCAGTCGTAGCTCTAGATTGGTTGGCCGAACTTGAAGATCACTTCGCTCTGCTAGAGGTCCCCGAAGAGAAGTGTGTCGCCTGCGCGCAACTTCAGCTCTGCCTCAACGCGCACGATTGGTGGGACGAGCATCGACGATCTCTTCAATTTGATCACGGAGAGGAAGCGATCTCGTGGATGACTTTTCGTGCCGCGTTCGAAGAGGAGTTCGTACCCCCTCCAGTACAACGTCAAATGGAGAACGAGTTCGTGCAACTGAGGCAAGGAAGCTTGACAGTTAAAGAGTACTCCGCCGAATTCAACCGACTCTCCAAATTCGCTAGGGCCTATTTACCTGATATAGCGAGTCGAGCAAGAAGGTTTGAAGGTGGACTACGCCCTGCCATCCATGCGCACGTAGCCGTTCATCAGTATCGTACAATGCGTGAAGTTATGAATCACGCCCTATCTCTCGAACCACACTATCCTCACGTTCCTAGCGGTGCTGTGCATACCTACACTCACAAATGCCAAAGCGATGAGAGAGGAAACAACGCTGCAAAGCGAAGAAATGACGGTGGTCAGCAAATAAATCATTGGAGCAATAAGTGTCAATTCTGCAAAAAGCTTGGACACGACAAGAAAGATTGCCGCTTGAGACTTGGGTTATGCCTCGCTTGTGGACGATCAGGCCATGCCATTAATTCCTACCCGAACCTTCCTGATCGTCGTCCTCAACGAAATGCTCCCTAACGGTAGGTCCTATTCCTAAGTTGCATGGACGAAACTTCCAATTAGTTGGGTAGGATGTAGTGCCCCGTTCTCCCGGTGCGGAGAGCGCGGCTAAGAAACACAAGACGGTATCGTTCGATCGGGATAGATTGAATTAAGAACTCGTTCTCGTTATAAATTTGTTTCTTCGGAATCGATTCCCATATTCAGTGGACCGCGCCCCAAGGATCGACTTAGCGGCAGAGTCAAGAGGGACCTCTCCACCGCTATCTTTTATTGCCTCAGTTTTTGATATCGCTTGTTACTTTCGTGCTTTGAGTTAGTTTTGGGATTTGCTTGTTTTCCTTGAACGGTTTCGATGGTTTTTATTGTTTTCGTTCATTGAACTGCACTTCAATTCAGAGATTGGAAAGAGAGGAAGAAGTATTCATTAAGCTGTTCGTGTGTAGGTGAACAAGCAGTAGGCGGCTTGCGAGCGGAGTCGTGAAGTGCCTCTTTCCTTCTCCTTTTCTTCCAACCAAGTGAGTGGCTACCAACCCGATTAGCTAGCCCTGCTTCCAAGCTTCACATGTAATAAATCTGCATTCTTCTTTGCCCCGATCAAACGACACCAAGTAATAATAAAAGAAAATAAGATAAGAGAATAGACTTGGTTATTATGCTTGTCAACCAAACATGTGAACTGTTATCTTATGTTATGCTTGTTCGTGCAAATGTTCTATAAACCGTGCTAAGTATAGATCACATCTTGTATATGCATAATTATTTAGGGAGGCTAAGCAAAATAAATTATGCAATACTGCTTGTCGTGTACTCGTGTTCTGGCACTCGTGTTGCCTCAAATGCATGACTTGTTAACTTGTTAATCGTGTTCGATCATGGACAACTTGTGCACAAGGTATTGGTTCTGCGGACGGTCGCTGGGGCACTGGCACCGATCCGATCCTGGCTGAACTCGTGTGTAGTCGTCGTGTTCAGGACTGGATAGCTTGCAGCACAATCGTGTACTCTCGTAGCATGCTATCCTTGTCCTCGGCTACGTCCACTATGGCAACCATACCAGTGATCATCGTGTATATTTAAACCTGTTGCAAACTAACTTATGTCTTCATGGCAGGGAAGGCATGGTAAGTATTGTGCAGGTGATTCAGACGGTCAGGTAAAATCTACCGAACGGTGGCACATTTATTTCACTAAATTCTATATGCTGCTTACTTGTAAATGAACTAAGGCAAGATAAAAACTCACAAAATATGCATGCTTCATTAAAACAACGTGTTGATTGGTTTAGTTCGACTAGCTTGCCTTCACTAGTATGTTTCGACATGCTGACCCTCGTTGAAACAGGTTCTCCGTACCAAGGCGAACCGAGCGAGGAGCCAAGGTCGTCTTCCCAATCCAGTCCAGCTGTTGGAGCATCTTCACCGCGCCCCTTAAAGTATTTTGAAGACAGGAGCTTGCAACTCTTCATACACAAATGCAGCTCCGTGGCAAAGCTATCCTCCAGCCTGGAGGTCTTTATCACTTTGAGTTTATAAAGGGATGTAATGTACAGGACTGCTATCTCATTTTGAGTCAACACTTTTGTAAGCCGTTCGGCATATTAGCTGACTCGTTCAGGAGTTTGTAATAGATGTTCATTATCAATAAAGAGAACTTTTTCATGTTTCAAATCTGTTTTTTAATTTATCTGCGTACTCTGAATATGTGCTTGCTATGCAAAATACTTTAGCCTTATGCGGGCGCAACCCCAGGCCCGCACGGCATCACGATTCGGGGGACACCCCAACGATTCTAAGGAATCGGGTCATGACACTGGGAGTATAGGACATTTCTGACTGTAGCCAGGAAATACTTTGCATTAAAGTACTCTAGGAACTGCTCCCATGTCTGGTTCTTGCCTACACTACGCTCAATAGAATCCCACCAGTGATGGGCATTGACTTTCAGTTGGGCCCTCACTGCGGTCATCCAAAGGTCTGGATGCAGTTGTGAGGCTTCTAGTAGCATCTCCGTATTGGCGACCCAATCGAAGATATCCTCTACAGTCTCGTTGCTCAAAAAAGTATCTGACCTCATCTGGCGGAACCATCATACAATACCACATGTCTGAGCTGGTGGAGGTATTGGTATGGTTGCTGTGATAGGTGTCCTCTCCAGAACTGCCATCAAACTCTGTCTTAACGTCTTGGTCTGATGCCACTGTGCCTGCATTATAGTCTGGAAGAACTGAAGCAGCTGTGGCTGTCCATCTGATTGTGGCATATGGGGTAGATAAGGTGGAGGTGGTGGTAATGGAACCTCTGGCTGCGCGGTAGTGTCACGACCTGCACCAGGATTTTGGGGCACGAGTACGTGGGTACGTCCAGCCTACGCCGCAGCTTCGGTGGTAGAACGCTGTCTAGGTCACAATGGTATCTAATCATTCTCACACGAGCATCCAACTCCATAAGGAGTCACAGATACCACAATATAATATGAATAATACTCAATCACATAGCTAAAGCACGATAAGATATCGAAGAAATAAATAAATCAAAATGCAACACAAGTCTAAACAAAATAGTCTAACTCAAATAATAACATCTAAGTCTCAATGTATGCCGAAAATAAATCCGATACTATAAAATGCTAAAAGAAACTAACTAAATAACTAGTCATCCCGGCTAGACCTCCCGGAATCACACCTGGCTACAAGGTCCAAGTCTGCAGCTACTCTCCCTGTGGTCCATAAAATGTCGGACACCAGTCCTCTAAGGCATAGTCTGGAAAAATATTTCCAGTCTGGATGGAGCAAAGTACATCTCAAATAACAGTTCCAGTTAATTGATAAGGACTATAAAACAATAAATAGATGATGCTATATACTGAGAAAAGACTAAATGTAATAGTAAAATAAAGAGACATGCAATATAGTCAATATGGTACAGTTAGTGCATATATGAAATAAAGAGAATGAGATACAATATCATATATGAGTGATGTAGTATATGAACTAAAATAGAGAACTGTAATTATTCTAAGTGTTTGAAATAGTAGCTTCGATATGTGATCAGCTTGGGAACATGTAATAGTTACGAAGTCTTCAAATAATATAATAGTTACGAAGTCTTCAAATAATGTAATAGTTACGAAGTCTTCAAATACAATATTTAGAATATAAGTCTTAAATTTATATCTTGCAGTCAAATAAAATATAATAATAATCTTCTTAAATTCCTTCAAATTTAATGACAAATTCAATCATATCATAATCTTCCTAAAATCAATAAATCATCAATTCTGCCATATTAAATTCTTAACTCTTTATTTAAATTAATGTTTATCCTCAAAATTTAAGGCATATTGCCTCTCTTTGTCCGGTCATAACCTACTCATTAATCTTCACTATGGTCAAACCCCCAACAATCAAGGTCCAAGAAAATCCTACCTACAATCATACAACATGCAATCTAAGAAAAATATATATAGTTATGGTCACTTTGTCATTGTATTACAGTTTCTGTCAGGGTGTACTACTAACTATATTCTAACAAGAAAATTACTGACACAAACTATGGTACTAAGGAATCAATCGATCAAATAGAAAGGAACAGAAGGAAAGAAAGAACAGAACCTGCTAACACATCACTTGCAGTATCGGTCTCCTCGACCGTCATCGCAAATGCCCCACCCTGCTGGGGTGGCTCCCTTCGCTGGTGCTGAGCAATCTGCGATTCCACAGGTGGCCTAACTAGATCTCTATGATTTGGAGCTGCTCACTGGCCGAAAAGATAAGGAGCTGGAAGACAATCCCTCACTCGATCTTCCATAGTGCCACAATACAAACAAAGTCCTAGCCTCGTTCTAAAGCTCTCCCAAAGGTGACCTGGCTTCTTACAGAAATAACAAGTCTGCTGTGTCTCTCTCAAAGGCTGCTGCTAATCCTGCTGAACACGAACTGGTGCCTGGTACTGCTGTTGATACTGAAACATCCTTGGCTGTTGCTGAATATGGGGACGCTTGGCCGGTCCTGCACTACCATTCGTATCTCCAAAAAATTATGACTCCTCTTAGGCCTGAGATCCAGATCCTCTTCTACAATCTGGGCATCCATCGAGATATCCTCAAAGGTAGCGGTACAATGACCAGACGCGTGCGATCTAATCTCTCTTGTCAGCCCCTTCCTAAACTTCCGAGCTCGATGTCCTGGGTCCCGAATCATAGACGATGCAAAACGGCTCAATCGATAGAATTCTGCGACGTACTTGTCGACCGACATGGTTCCTTAGACCAAGTCATGAAACTGACTCTCTAAAGCTCCCAGGGCCATTCCAGGAAAGAACTTCTCCTTGAAAAGCTCTTTAAAGGTCTCCCAAGTAAGTTTTTCGTCCGTGAGTCTCGGCTCCATGCGATACCATGTCAGAGCGATATCAAACATCTGACTTCCAGCGGCCTTGATCTTAAGAATCTTCGAAATCTGTGCCAAACACAAGTTTCTCTCTATATCCTCTAGCCAGTCGTCATCATAGAGTATCCCTTCAATTCCCTTGAACTCTAAAGGCATCATCCTCTTGAAGTCCACTATAGTGCCTGATCTCTGCTGTAATGCCCCGTTCTCCCTATTCGGGGAGCGCGGCCAAAGAATACTTACGATTGTCCGAACGGGACAGATTGAATCAAGATCCTTTCCTCGTTATGGATTGGTTTCTTTGGAATCAGGTCCCATATTCAACGAATCGTGCCTCAAGGAAGGACAGAGTGGCTTTTCGTTGCGCTGGTTTTCTTGCCCGTTTTCGTGCCGCTTAGTTGCTTTCTCGTTGGTTTTTTGACTTGCATTTTCTTGAACGGTTTCGATGGATTTTATTATTTTCATTCTTAGGACCTCGCAATTTCATATTGAACCTCAAAGACCGAAATAGGAGATATTGATCATCTGTTGGTGCGTGCAGGTGATCGGGTAGACGACGTATGCACGGAGTCTTGATGTTCTCCCTTTCTCTTCTAGTTCTCCAACTTGTGAGTGGCTTTATTTCGATTATCACCCTTCTGCCAAGTCTTCACTCTAAATAATAATTGATTCATTATGCATCCAGCTCCAACGATATCATAATAAGAATAAAACCGAGTCAAGAGGAAGATGAGTTAGACTTGAAACACTTAAAATGCTTGTCACTTAGAATGCCTAAACGACCTCATTGATGCGTGCTTGTCCGCTATGCATTTATATATTCATATTTCAGTTGTAGCTAGAACTTATTCTATATAACTGTATGGATGTATTATGCAAACTATATTGAAATGCAATCACTTGGACAGGAAGACTATGCTAATGCACTATATTAAAGTAGATGTATACATTCATGTGGTTTGAAAGCTTTATCTATTAATTTAGTATAAATGGTTTGTTCGGTCGGACAACTTGTGCACAAGGTTTAGTTCCTGCGAACGGTGCCCGGGGCACTGGGGCCAATTCATTCCGGGCAGAACTCGGATAGCTACGCTAGCAAGACTAGCACGGATAAGGCGGGGGGGGGGGGGGCTTATAGCGGGGCTTGCTACCTGAGCTGCAAGGGTCACAGCTTACTGTAGCTATTATCCACGGTGGCAATGACATGCCATGACCTAATGTACATATATTTCTATATTGCTTGCTCAAACTAATGGTGTCTTTATGGCAGGAAAGAACATGGTAAGTATTATGTAGGCAGTTCAGACGGGAAGGTAAAAGTTACCTAACGGTAGCACGTTTGTTCTGTAAGTCGAATATATTCAATGCTTGCATGTAAATTAAACTATGGCAAGATAGAAAGACCACAATAATATTGCATGTTTCATATGAACAAACTTAGATTTGGTTAGTTGGATTAGCTCGCCCTCACCAGTACTTTTCATAGTACTGACCCTCATTGCAGCAGGTTCCCCGAGCCCGAGCGACGCGGCGAGGAGCTGACGCTTCTTCCTTCTCCATCCAGTCCAGTATCCGACGCATTCTGTCCGTGACTTTTTGAAGATTGTACAAAGCACTTGGAGCGAGCGCAAACCTTATATGCGGCTCCGTGGAAAGGCGATAGCTTCGCCAGCAGGTGTCTATGTTGTATTGTTTTAAAGTTTTAGTAAAGGATGTGATGTATGGGAACGACTATCTCATTTTGTATCCAAGTTGTAAGCCCGTGTGGCATCATTCTCGTTTTGGGTCAAGAGTTTGTAAACAGATGTTCATTATCAATAAAAAGAAAACTTTTCTTTGCCTCAATGTGTGTTATCTTATTTGCGTACTCTGTTGCCTATGTTCTAAAGATCATCATTATGCCTAGGCCTTGTGCAGGCGTGCCCTACGCTTACACGACATCATGCCTTGGGACGATTATTGATTGGGCAAAATTGGGGCGTGACATAGTGGTAACAGAGCAAAGCTTAAGATCCTTTGATCTCGAGTCAGAAAGTTTTCCTAAGATGACCCTATCCCGTCCGAGTTAACTCCTTAATCAATTGGTGCAAAATGAGATACGTTCCATACAATGAGTCCGTAATACTCTATGAGACTGATATAAGTTACTTGTTTTAGCAGGAATGGCTCAAACCCAAGCAACAGGCCAAGTTGATGCAAGTACTTCAGGCACTTCGACTAGTTCTGAGAGCCAGCGACCTGCGCCCTCCATCGATCCGGTTGAACGAATGATGCTAATGCTGAAAGCGCAACAGAAGAGGGATGAGGCCCTACAGGACAAGTTCGAGAGAAATCTAGAGGCTTGATTTGAGATCCAGCAAAAGCAGGTGGACGCTCTACAACAAATTGTTCAGACCTTGGCTTCTAACCAATCCGCAACAACAATAGCAGAACCGGTGGAGCCAGCGACAGATGAAGTCATAGTGCCTTGAAATGCAAGGAAGAAGGATGTGACTGCCTTCGACTTTGTTGACTTCAAGAAGGTCTGCAATACGTCCTTCCGTGGGACGAAGGATCCGGTCATTGTATTAGATTGGCTGGCCAAGTTGGAAGACCAGTTTAAGCTTTTGGAAGTACCCGACGACAAATGAGTCGCCTGCGCCCAACTTCAGCTTCGGATGAACGCACACGATTGGTGGGATGTACACCACAGATCACTCTCGACTGGTGATGATGGCGAGATGATCCCTTGGTCCACCT
Organism: Iris macrosiphon; assembly: GCA_036927795.1. Classification (NCBI taxonomy): domain Eukaryota; kingdom Viridiplantae; phylum Streptophyta; class Magnoliopsida; order Asparagales; family Iridaceae; genus Iris; species Iris macrosiphon. The sequence goes on from JAYESA010000003.1 coordinate 6,161,055, forward strand.
TCCATGGCATATTCCAAGAAGAATTTATCCCCCCACCCATTTGTTGTCAGAAGAAAAATAATTTCGTAATACTGCAACAAGAAACGATGACGGTGAAACAGTATACCGCAGAATTCAATCGATTGGCAAAGTTTGCTAGTTCTTACCTGCCCAATGCAACAAGCTGAGCAAGACAATTTGAAGGTGGCCTATGACCTTCCATTCACGTGCACGTAGTCACTCCGCAATACGAGACGGGAAGTCCTTAACCATACCCTTGTCCTGGAGCCGCAATATCCTTCTACTACCGCAGGCGCTGTGCAACATTCTCATCACAAGCGCCAAGGTAATACAGGAGAAAACAATGCCAACAAGCGTCCCAATCATGGTGGCAACCAGGGCAACAATCAGGAGGGGAACCAAGGGCAGCGTTGTGCAAAATACAACCGTACAGGGCACCAGGCTAACGAATATCGAAATCAGGGATGCTTCAACTGTGGTCAGCTGGGCCATTATGCTCGTGACTGTCTTGATCACCGCAACCGAATCCCTCAGCGCCGTGCAGAACATCAAAATTCAGTTCAGGTACCCCAAGTGAATCGGGCTGTACAGCAACAAGAGCATCGTCCGAACACTGAGGGCCGGGTCTATGCCTTAACGAGGGACGAGGCGCTTGCCTCAAACACCGTAGTGTCAGGTATATTGCTATTCAATAATGTGCCTACACGAGTGTTATTTGATTCAGGTGCTACCCACAATTTTGTATCAACAAACTTTGCTAGGGAACATAGATTCATTCAAACCCCGTTAGGCCTAAGGCTTAGCGTCAGTACTCCGTCAGGCACGAGCTTGCCTGCCGATTCAGTTTGTCGTGGTGGCTGTATTTGATTCGAAGGAAGGAAATTGTCACTTGATGCGATAGTTCTAGACGGACTACGACATCATTCTGGGAATGTATTGGCTTGGCGCTTGTTCTGCTACTATCGATTATGCAGAGAAGAAAGTCGTGTTTCATCTTCCTAGGGAGATCAAATTTTGCTATTCATGCAGTCTACAGTCAGAAGCGTCAAATGCCTGCATGGTGATATCAGCAATGTCTGCTCGACGGATGATTCACTCCGGCTGCATAGGGTACATGGCTTCCGTTCGAGACACTCGGCAAGATTGCGCAAACATTGAGTCCATTTCTGTTGTGGGAGATTTTTCTGATGTGTTTCCCGACGAGTTGCCCGGTATGCCGCCCGATCGAGAGACAGAGTTCACTATCGACACATTCCCAGGAACCCAATCGATTTCCAAATCCCCGTATCGAATAGCACTGGCAGAACTAAAAGAGTTAAAAATTCAGCTATAGGAACTGCTTGATCGTAGGTATATTCGGCCTAGTATGTCTCCGTGGGGTACACCGGTACTGTTCGTTAAGAAAAAGGATGGCTCGATGCGACTCTTCATCGACTATCGGGAATTAAACAAGACAACTGTTCGAAACAAATATCCCCTTTCTAGGATAGACGATCTATTTGATCAGTTACAAGCTGCAACAGTATTCTTGAAAATTGACCTCCGTTCGGGTTACCATCAGCTCAAAATTAAGCCGGACGATATGCCAAAGTCAGCCTTTCGCACTCGCTACGGTCATTATGAGTTTTTGGTAATGTCGTTCGGTTTGACCAATGCCCCCGCTGCCTTTATGGGTTTGATGAACCAAGTGTTTCGGCCGTACCTCGACAGATTTGTAGTAGTGTTCATTGATGATATCTTGGTATATTCGAAGAATAGGGCAGAGCATGCAGAGCATTTGCGGGCCATGCTATAAATCCTTTGAGGCAATAAGTTGTATGCAAAACTGAGTAAGTACGAATTTTGGCTGAGCAGTGTATTTTTCCTAGGGCACATCATTTCTGCGGGAGATATTTCAGTCGATCCGAAGAAGGTGGAAGCCATTGTCGAGTGGAAACGAACTGCATCGGTTAGTGAAATTCGAAGCTTTCTTGGGCTAGCAGGCAACTATAGGCGGTTCATAAAGGATTTTTCCAAACTCGTCTCACCTCTGACTCCCTCACACAGAAGGGAGTCGCGTTTGAGTGGTCCGCCGACTGCGAAACTTTATTTCTAGAGTTAAAGCATCGCCTAATCTCTGCCCCATTACTTGCGCTACCGGACGAGACTTCGGGATTCTAAATCTTTAGTGACGCTTCAGGGCAGGGCTTAGGGTGTGTACTTATGCAGCAAGACAGAGTGATAGCCTATGCATCCAGACAGCTGAAAAAGCATGAAAAGAATTATCCCATCCATGATTTGAAACTGGCAGCAATTGTGTTCGGGTTAAAGTTGTGGCGACACTACCTTTATAGAGTGCCTTGCTGAATCTATACCGCCCATAAAAGTTTAAAGTACTTATTCACCCAAGCAGATCTGTACCTACGACAGGGGCGTTGGTTAGAATTGATAAAGGATTACGACTTGACGATAGACTACACGCCTGGCAAGGAAAATATGGTAGCGGATGCGTTGAGTCGGGTCTTTGCCGGATCTCTGTCCGTCGATCGCAGGTTACAAAGGAAGTTAGAAGAAATTGACATCGAACTCAGAATTCGTTATCGCGGCGCGCGGGTTGCTCAGATGCGATTTATACCTAACTTGATAGAGAGAGTCACATCTACTCAAAGAGATGACCCGTTCCTCTGGAAAATACGAGAGCAGATTCAAGCGGATAAGGCGAAAGACTTTGCAGTAGATGAGCATGGGGCATTACGAGTGAAGGGAAGGCTATGCGTCCCCAATGATTCAGAACTAAGAAAGGAAATCCTCACTGAAGCACATTATGCAGCCTATACAATCCATCCCGGGAGCACGAAAATGTATAATAACCTTCGTACTATCTTCTGGTGGCACGACATAAAGAAGGATATGGCGCTCTTTGTGTCGCAATGCATAACCTGTCAAAGGGTAAAAGCAGAGCATCAGAGGCCGGGAGAAATGCAGAATCTTGCTATCCCGGAATGGAAGTGGGAGCATATCAGCATGGACTTTATTGTTGGTCTGCCAAGGACGCAACGGGGGAATGACGCAATCTGGGTCATCGTCGACCGGTTAACCAAGTCTGTAAACTTTATAGCTATTAAAAGTTTTTGGAACGCCGATCGCCTTACTCAGACCTACCTTGACGAGATAGTCCGGCTGCACGGAGTGCCAGTTCCATAGTATCAGATCGGGACGGACGGTTCATCTCACATTTCTGGGAAAGCCTTCAATCGTCAATAGGGACCAAGTAGAAATTCAGCTCAGCCTACCATCCTCAAACAGATGGCCAGACAGAACGGGTGAATCAAGTTGGGACGTTAACCTGCCGCTAGCCGAATTTGCTTACAACAACAGTTATCAGTCTAACATCCAGATGGCTCCGTATGAGGCAATGTATGGGAAGAAGTATAGGTCACCGATCTGCTGGGATGAAGTTGGGGAGAGGCAAATCCTTGTGCCAGAACTGGTTGAACAAACAGTCCAGAAGGTTCGACTGATTCGAGAACGGTTAAAAGTAGCACAAAGTCGGCAAAAGAGCTATGCCGATGTTCGTCGTCGCCCCCTTGAATTCCAAGAGGGGGACCATATTTTCCTAAAAGTCTCGCCCATGCGTGGTGTGACGAGATTCAGGATAAAAGTAAGTTAAGTCCGAGATTTATTGGGCCGTTTGAAATTCTCAAACGAGTGACTTCAGTTGCTTACCAAATAGCCTTACCGCTAGTACTATCAGATATTTACGATATTTTTTATGTGTCTCAGCTAAAAAAGTATGTGCACGACCCGAACCACGTGGTAGACTTTGGTCAGTTAGATCTGCAAGCATACTTGTCATATGCCAAAGAACCCGTACAGATCTTAGAACGTAAGGAAGAGCAGTTACGGAATCGGGCAGTATCGCTAGTGCACGTTCTGTGGCAGAACCACGCGGTCGAAGAATTGACGTGGGAACTCGAATCTGATATGAGGGAAAGGTTTACCTCATTATTCTTTAGGGGTAGGTTCTATTCCTAAGTTTCGGGACGAAACTTTCTTTTGGATGGTTATGATGTAATGCCCCGTTCCCCCTATTCGGGGAGTGTGGCCAAGAAATACTTACGATCGTCCAAACAGGACAGATTGAATCAAGATCTTTTTTTCATTATGGATTGGTTTCTTCGGAATCATGTCCCATATTCAATGTATCGTGCCTCAAGGAAGGACTCGGCGGCAGAGTCGAGAGGGGCCTTTTCGTTGCGCTGGTTCCTTGCCCATTTTTGTGCCGCTTAGTTGCTTTCTCGTTAGTTTTATGACTTGCATTTTCTTGAACGATTTTGATGGATTTCATTGTTTTCATTCTTAGGGCCTCGTAATTTCATATTGAACCTCAGAGACCGAAACAGGAGATACTAATCATCTGTTGGTGCGTGCAGGTGATCGGGTAGACGACGCACGCGCGGAGTCTTGAAGTTCTCCCGTTCTCTCCTAGTTCTCCAACTTGTGAGTGGCTTTATTTTGATTAGCACCCTACTGCCAAGTCTTTACTCTAAATAATAATTGACTCATTATGTATCCAGCTCCAACGATATCATAATAAGAATAAAACTGAGTCAAAAGGAAGATGAGTTAGACTTGAAACACTTAAAATGCTTGTCACTTAGAATGCTTAAACAACCTCATTGATGCGTGCTTGTCCGCTATGCATTTATATATTTATGTTTTAGTTGTAGATAAAACTTATTCTATATAACTATACAGATGTATTGTGCAAACTATATTAAAATACAATCACTTGGACAGGAAGACTATGCCAATGCACTATATTAAAGTATATGTATACATTTTTGTGGTTTGAATGCTTTATCTATTAATTTAGTGTAAATGGTTAGTTCGATCGGACAACTTGTGCACAAGGTTTATTTCCTGCGAACGGTGCCCAGGGCACTAGGGCCGATTCTTTCCGGGCGAAACTCATATAGCTATGCTAGCAAGACTAGCACGGGTAAGGCGGGGGAGGCCTTATAGCGGGGCTTGCTGCCCGAGCTGCAAGGGTCACCGCTTACTCTAGCTATTGTCCACGGTGGCAATGACATGCCATGACCTAATGTACATATATTTCTGCATTGCTTGCTTAAACTAATGGGGTCTTCATGGCAGGGAAGAACATGGTAAGTGTTATGCAGGCAGTTCAGACGGGAAGGTAAAAGTTACCTAACGGTAGCACGTTTGTTCTGTAAATCGAATATATTCAATGCTTGCATGTAAATTAAACTATGGCAAGATAGAAAGACCACAATAATATTGTATGTTTCATATGAACAAACTTGGATTTGGTTAGTTGGGTTAGCTCTCCCTTACCAGTACTTTTTATAGTAATGACCCTCGTTGCAGCAGATTCCTCGAGCCCGAGCGATGTGACGAGGAGTTGAAGCTTCTTCCTTCTCCAAACAGTCCAGTATCCGACGCATTCCGTCTGTGACTTTTTGAAACTTGTACAAAGCACTTGGAGCAAGCACAACCCTTATATGCGGCTCCGTGGCAAGGCGATAGCTTCGCCAGCAGGTGTCTATGTTGTATTATTTTAAAGTTTTAGTAAAGGATGTCATGTATGGGAACGACTAACTCATTTTGTATCCAATTTGAAAGCCCGTGTGGCATTCTTCTCATTTTGGGTCAAGAGTCTGTAAACAGATGTTCATTATCAATAAAAAGAAAACTTTTCTTTGCCTCAATGTGTCTTATCTTATTTGCGTACTTTGTTGCCTATGTTCTAAAGATTATTATTATGCCTAGGCTTTGTGCACGCGCGCCCTACGCGTGCACGGCATCACGCCCGGGGGACGATTATCGTTTGGGTAAAATCGAGGCATGACATCTACTGTTGTTGCTGGCTAGGAAACTGCTGGTGTTGTGCTACTCTCTCCACAGCCTGGAGAGCCACCTAATGAGCATTCTCCATGCTCTCTCTCATCAGCTCTGTCTGTGCCTGGTGTGCCTCGGCTTGCACCCTCTGAGCCTTAGCTTGAACTCGCTGAGCGTCTGCCGTTACACTCTGGGCATCTACCATGCCCTGGATCAAAGTAAACATCTGTGTCCCGTCAATGGAAATACCTCCGAAAATCAAAGTCGGTAGAGATGGAAGGTTGTCTGTCATAGTTGGGGCAATCCTCTGAACATGTGGGAGAGAAGGAACTCCAGATGTCTGTCTATCAGGTAGAGATATGGCAGACCCCTCTAAAGCTGATGCTCCCACTCTCATAGATCTTGTCTTCGATGGCATCTTGAAGGCAGACCAAAAAGAATCAATTAAGGCAATAAATACGATATCATCAAGGAAGTACAGTAAAGTTCTAAAAAAGCAATATTCAGAAGGAATAAGGATAATAAGATAAATAGATTGGAGAGTTTCCTAGTTGTGATTGAGTATTTGCTCTCATACTAGTATGCTATATCCTAGATCCTATCGCAGACACGGAGTAGTACAACTAAGATGTCACACTACCACGACATCGCTCTAATTATGAAGTCTGACCTGCATGGTCCGCCACTAAAAATGTGTCATGACCCGCACCCGGATTTTGGGGCACGAGTACGTGGGTACGTCCAGCTTACGCTGCATCATCGATGGTAGAACGATGTCTAGGTCAAAATGCTATCTAATCATTCTCACACGAGCATCCAACTCCATAAGGAGTCACAGATACCACAATATAATATGAACAATACTCAATCACATAGCTAAAGCACGATAAGATATTGAAGAAATAAATAAATCAAAATGTAATACAAGTCTAAACAAAATAGTCTAACTCAAATAATAACATCCACCTCTTAAAGTATGTCGAAAATAAATTTGATACTATAAACTGCTAAAAGAAACTAACTAAATAACTAGTGATCCCGGCTAGACCTCCCGGAATCACACCTGGCTACAAGGTCCAAGTCTGCGGCTACTCTCCCTGTGGTCCATAAAATGTCGGACACCAGTCCTCTAAGGCACAGTCCGGAAAAATATTTCCAGTCAGGATGGAGCAAAGTACATCTTAAATAACAGTTCCAGTTAATTGATAAGGACTATAAAACAATAAATAGATGATGTTATATACTGAGAGAAGGCAATAAATAAATACAATAATAAAATAAAGAGACAGGCAATATAGGCAATATGGTACAGTCAGCGCATATATGAAATAAAAAGAATGAGGTACAATATCATATATGAGTGATGTAGTATATGAACTAAACTAGAGAACTGTAACTATTCTAAGTGTTTAAAATAGTAGCTTCGATATGTGATCGGCTTGGGAACATGTACGAGAGCTATATGGCCTTGCTAATCATACGTGAGGCGTATGATTAACACTAATATTATTCTTTACTTGTACAATATGGATATAATCATATTTTTTACTAACTATTTCCCCGCCCCCAACTAGTATAGTGGATCCAACCATGATACGTCACGATACATGAGCAATATCCAATATATCATGTACAAGGTCTAATATTAATATCGTGTACAATGTCAATACGATAACCAATGTAACATCTCATGATTGCAGATCACATCTATATACTAGTCCGTATAGCACAGTGTCAAGAATCAGATGTAACATTTCTAGATACTAGAATTATAAAAATTATCAAATAATAGAAATTATCAGAGAATGTACTCGCCTGGGGTCCTTAGCTGGTAATACCAATATCCTGTTCCAGAGTATCGTCTGAATGATCCAACAGTCCTATAGACATATCATATAATACAATATTGTATCAGATATTACACTAGCACATACATAATACAATGAACTCATAGACTACACTAGGGGTATCACGTCTGTAATTGCTGTGCATAACAGACAGTCAATGATATGGTCTTGCCATTACATCAATGTACATAAGGCAGTCTGATCACTAATACTCAGGGTTACAAGGTCATGTGCAACTACGGAATATCCGTAGCTATACCTAGGGGTCATATAACCTGTACATATTGCAGTCATAATTAATAATATATTTAATTACTTATAATATATATATACATACCATATATTTGTATATATATAACAACCAATAATTATATGTATACCAAAGAATACATATACTGAATATATATATACATATACCAAGTGAATAATATACATACACTATATATATATATATATATATATATATATATATATATAATATATATATATATGTACCAATTGATTACATATACTATATACATGTATATATGTATATATATATACCTATACATACATACTAACATATAGTAATAAGTAGTATCTACATACCATATATACATACACCCATCAAAATACGTATATGCGTACGTGTATGTAAGGGGAAGAACGTGAACCTGTATACGTACACGAGATCGGCGATGACGACGGTGTCCACGATGTTGATGACGACGACGAAGGTAACGATGATGACGATGACAACGACGATGATGACAACGACGACGACGATGATGGTGAAGAGTGGTGGTGTTGGTGGTGTGGGGTGGTGGTGCTATGGGGTAGTGGTGCTGGTGGTACGGGGTGGTGGTGAAGGTGTTAATGGTTATAATATAGGGTGGTTGCAGCGGGAGAGGGAGGTTGTGGTGGCGGTGGAGGCAGTGGGTGATGGCAGAGGTGGTCAGGGTACTGGCGAGTGTGGTGGCGGAGCTGATGATGGCGGAAGGGACGTGGCAGTAGCAGCCGGGGAAGGAGGTCGGCCGGAGTATGCAGCAGTCGAGATGGAGGGGACACTCGGCTGTAAAGGATGGAGGTCGGTCGACTTGAGGAGAAGCGGGGTCGTGGTTGACTAGAGGAGGAGCGGGGTCATAATGGTTGGGTGAAGGCGCAGTTATAGCAGTCGGAGAAGGAGGAGTGGCCGGGGGGGTTGGCCGAAACAGGGAAGTCCGGTCGGGTTCAGTTGGGTTTTAAAAGAGAAGAAGGAGAAGTAGAGTGAAGAAGAAGAAGAAGAAGAAGAAGAAGAAGATAGGAAGAAGAAGAAAAAGGAAAGGGGCTGTGGGTTTTCGTGAGGAGGGAGAAAAGAGAGAGGGGGTAGGATTTTCTAGGTTTGGGGATTAGGGCCTGCTCTTGGGAAGAGTGTGAGAAGACACTTTATAGAGATGTGTGATGGTGAGTGTGTGGTGATGAGGGGTTCTCATTTGAATGAGTGGCTAGGATCTAACATAAAGGAATTATTCATACAAAGGAGAGTGAGAGAGGAGTGAGGTTGACTAGTCAAAGAGTTGAGGGTTTCTCCATTTGGTTTGAATCAATCGGGTGATGACACCAAATGCAACATTTATAAATAAGCCCCTTAAATTTGGATATTTGCACAGACACATAAAATAATAAAAAATTGGTAGGGGATTTGATGTTTGGTGTTTTGCATGGGCTTAATTAAAGGGGGTATTTGGATTAAATTAGGGTTAAAATAAGATTAGTCAAAGTTAGTCTCCCCAATTTAATTAAAAATAAATGTAAGTGGTGTTCTAAAATTAATTGAAAGTACATTGGGCTAAAATTAGTTGGGACACAAGTGTCATAGGCATAGAAGACTCAGAATAGAATATTATCATAATTTGGGTTGCACAAAATGGATCGAGATTGTGTCTCCAATTTTGATTGGAACGCACAAGGATACAAAGTTGAATTTATTAGAATTAAAATATTAACGTCCGCAAAGAATATTGTATACTAAAATGAAGCACAAGAGTGCATAATTACGAGTTACACAAAGGTCAGAATGAAAGGCGGGTACGTCTAGGGCAAGATTGTGAAATTTATTGGAAGGCAAAAACTAGGGTAGCGCTCCAAATATTGAAGCAACGGTAAGGCACAACAAATACATAAATTACGGTAATTAATTATAACCACAATAAATTAATCCTAAAATAATACAAATTAAATTCATAACCCTATATTTTGGTCAGGGGTCTATTTAGTGGGCTTCTAGGTCTAGTCTACTAACTCAAACATTAGAGAAAACTATATATAATATAATATAATATAATATAAATACACATATCATGCAATTATTTAAAATAACTACACACAATATTAATAATATATAAAAAGTCAAAAATATCCCTATTTTTAGAATGTGGTATTGATAAGTCTACCCTCCTTAAAAGAATTTTGTCCCCGAAATTTAAAATCCTCAATAGTAGTATTTACTTATTATATATATTATTTTCCATCAAATTTAGATTCATCAAACCTATAATTATAAAGTAAATTCCATATTATTATTTCACAAAATTTCTCAAAATTCTATGAATATTATATTTCTGAAAATTCTTAAATTTAAAATCAAATTCAATTCTTATCACAATCTTCTCCAAAATTTTAAGTTAAACTAAATACAAAATTTAACATCCAATCCTCTAATTTAAATTCAATCAATGTATATTATAAAATTGAATCTCATCCAAAAATTTGAATTCAGCACTAATCCATTTGTGTTCTTATTCCTTGATTTCTTTTTCCACACAAAAGTCAAATAATGTAATAGTTACAAAGTCTTCAAATACAACATTTAGAATATAAGTCTTAAATTTATATCTTGCAGTCAAATAAATTATAATGATAATCTTCTTAAATTCCTCCAAATTTAATGACAAATTCAACCATATCATAATCTTCCTAAAATCAATAAATCATCAATTCTGCCATATTAAATTCTTAACTCTTTATTTAAATTAATGTTTATCCTCAAAATTTAAGGCACATTGTCTCTCTTTGTCCGGTCATAACCTACTCATTAATCTTCACAACGGTCAAACCCCCAATAATGAAGGTCCAAGAAAATCCTACCTACAATCATACAACATGCAATCTAACAAAAATATATATGGTTATGGTCACTTTGTTATCGTATTACAGTTTTTGTCAGGGTGTACTACTAACTACATTCTAACAAGAAAATTACTAACACAAACTATGGTACTAAGGAATCAATCAATCAAATAGAAAGGAATAGAAGAAAAGAAAGAACAGAACCTGCTACACATCACCTGCAGTATCGTTCTCCTCGACCATGATCACAAATACCCCACCCTGCTGGGGTAGCTCCCTTCGCGGGTGCTGGGCAATCTGCGGTTCCACAGGTGGCCTAACTGGATCTCTATGATTTGGAGCTGCTCGCTGGTCGGAAAGATAAGGAGGTAGAAGGCAATCTCTCACTCGATGTCCCGCAGTGCCACAGTACAAACAAAGTCCTAGCCTTGTTCTACAGATCTTCCAAAGGTGACTTAGCTTCTTACAGAAAGACAAGTCTGCTGTGTCTCTCTCAGAGGTTGCTGCTGATCCTGCTGAACACGAAATGGTGCCTGGTACTGCTGTTGATACTAAAATGTCCTTGGCTGTTGCTGAATATGGGGACGCTTGGCCGATCCCACACTACCATTCGTATCTCCAAAAATATTATGACTTCTCTTAGGCCTGAGATCCAGATCCTCTTCTGCAATCTGGGCATCCATCAAGATATCCTCAAAGGTAGCGGTATGACGACCAGACGTACGCGACCTAATCTCTCTCGTCAGGCCTTTCCTAAACTTTTGGGCTCGATCTTCTGTGTTCCGAATCATAGATGATGCAAAATGGCTCAATCAACAGAAATCTGTGGCATACTCGTCGACCGACATGGTTCCTTGGACCAAGTCATGAAACTGACTCTCCAAAGCTCCCGGGGCCACATCGGGAAAGAACTTCTCCTTGAAAAGCTCTTTAAAGGTCTTCCAAGTAAGTCCTTCGTCAGTGAGTCTCGGCTCCATTTGATACCATGTCAGAGCGATATCAAACATCTGACTTCCAGCGGCCTAGATCTGAAGAATCTCCTGATCTCTGCTGTTGTTGCTGGCCAGGAAACTGCTAGTGTTGTGCTACTCTCTCCACAGCTTGGAAAGCCACCTGATAAGCATTCTCCATGCCCTCTCTCATCAGCTCTCTCTGTGCCTGGTGCGCCTTGGCTTGCACCCTCTGAGCCTCAAATTGAACACGCTGAGCGTCTGCCTTCACTCTTTGGGCATCTACCATGCCCTGGATCAAAGTAAACATCTGTGTCCCATCAATGGACACACCTTTAAAAATCAGAGTCGGAGGAGGTGGAAGGTTGTTTGTCATAGCTGGGGCAATCCTCTGAATAGGTGGGAGAGGAGGAACTCCAGACGTCTGTCCATCTGGTGGAGAGGTGGCAGACCCCTCTAAAGCTGATGCTCCCACTCTCATAGATCTTGTCTTCGGTAGCATCCTGAAGGCAGACCGAAAAGAATCAATTAAGGCAATAAATATGATATCATCAAGGAAGGACAGTAAAGTTCTGAAGAAGCAATATTCAGAAGGATTAATGATAATAAGATAAATAGATTAGAGAGTTTCCTAGTTGTGATTGAGTATTCGCTCTTATCCTAGTATGCTATATCCTATATCCTATCACAGGCACGCAGTAGTACAACAAAGACGTCACACTACCATGACATCGCTCTAATTGTGAAGTCTGACCTATATGGGCCGCCACTAAAAATGTGTTATGACCCAGACCCGGATTTTAGGGCATGAGTACGTGGGTACGTCCAGCCTATGCCGCAACATCGGCGGTAGAATGCTGTCTAGGTCACAATGCTATCTAATCATTCTCACACGAGCATCCAACTCCATAAGGAGTCACAGATACCACAATATAATATAAACAATACTCAATCACATAGTTAAAGCACGATAAGATATCGAAAAAATAAATAATCAAAATGCAACACAAGTCTAAACAAAATAGTATAACTCAAATAATAACATCCAAGTCTCAAAGTATATCGGTAACAAATCCGATACCATAAACTGCTAAAAGAAACTAACTAAATAACTAGTGATCCCAGCTAGACCTTCCGGAATCACACATGGCTACAAGGTCCAAGTCTGCAGCTACTCTCCCTGTGGTCCATAAAATGTTGGACACCAGTCCTCTAAGGCGCAGTCTGGAAAAATATTTTCATTCAGGATGGAGCAAAGTACATCTCAAATAACAGTTCTAGCTAATTGATAAGGACTATAAAATAATAAATATATGATGCTATATACTGAGAGAAGATAATAAATAAATGCAATAGCAAAATAAAGAGACATGTAATTTAGGCAATATGGTACAGTCAGTGCATATATGAAATAAAGAGAATGAGGTACAATATCATATACGAGTGATGTAGTATATAAACTAAAATAGAGAACTGTAACTATTCTAAGTGTTTGAAATAGTAGCTTCGATATATGATCGGCTTGGGAACATGTACGAGAGCTATATGGCCTGGCTAATCATACGTGAGGTGTATGATTAACACTAACATTATTCTATACTTGTACAATAGGGATATGATCATATTTCTCACTAACTATTTTTTGCCCCCAACTAGTACAGTGGATCCAACCATGACACGTCACGATACACGAGCAATATCCAATATATCATGTACAAGGTCTAATATCAATGTCGTGTACAATATCAATACGATAACCAATATAACATCTTATGACTGCAGATCCAATCTATATACTAGTCCGTGTAGCACAGTATCAAGAATCATATATAATATTTCTAGATACTAGAATTATAAAAATTATCAAATAATGGAATTATCAGAGAATGTACTCACCTGGGATCCTTAGGTGGTAATACCAATATTCTGTTCCAGAGTATCGTCTGAATGATCCAACAGTCCTATAGACATATCATATAATACAATATTGTATCAGACATTACACTAGCACACACATAACATAATAAACTCATAGACTACACTAGGGGGTGTCACGTCTATAATTGCTGTGCATAATAGACAGTCAATGATACGGTCTTGCCAGTATGTCAATGTACATAAGGCAGTCTGATCACTAATACTCAGGGTTACAAGGTCATGTGCAACTACGGGATATTCGCAGCTATACCTAGTGGTTATACAACAAGTACATATTGCAGTCATAATTAACAATATATTTAATTACTTATAATATATATATATACCATATATTTGTATATATATAACAACCAATAATTATATGTATACCAAAGAATACATATACTGAATATATATATACATATACCAAGTAAATAATATACATACACTATATATATATATATATATATATATATATATATTGTCACTCCCTAGTCCTAAAATGTGCGGGACCAGGCCACGTGGCATTGGCCAGCTGACACGTCTCTAAGGGATTACCCAATTTAATGGACCCAATGAGACATGCTACGATGTCCTAAAATACTAACAAGTTTAATACTAGCAGATAACAGGTGATGTCTAATCTTATCCATAAAATAATAAGGAATACAAAAATAAGTGCTGGAATATAAGTGTTGAGTCTGAACTGTCATAATACAAATCAGATATGTCTGGTGGGAACAAACCCACTACAAAAGATGAAATAAAAGTGCTAAAATATAATAAGACCAGAGCATCATCTATCTAGGTAAGAGGCTCCAGCTCTAAATGATAAGACTACTAAAGATCAGAGAGACTCTGATGGCAGCACCTCTAGCTCCTCCTCAGATACGTACCTCGTCTCCTGTCCGGGTCCATATACCGTAGGATAGTATATCTCGTTTAGATATGGAAGGGAACCAGGTCCTCAGTGGGATGTAACAAGATACATAAAAGTATGTCATATATGTAAATACTGAATAAAATAAATAAAGGTGTGCTAACCATCTAAGTGAATGTAATGTGAGGACAACCTTGGTACGTATGGGTAGGCGTAGGCATAACGTCCATTCTTCGAAGAGTATGGTATCTGATCATGTAATGTCCATCATTTCGAAGAATTAGGTATCTGCAAATATATATACGTCCGTATCGCTCCGAAGAACGCGGTATCTGAATAAAGGAAGTCATTAGATTCGTGGCTCCTATGGATACTACGGAGTCCAATATGTGTATCCCATACGCCTACTAGTTGTCTTCCCCGTCCAATATGGATACACAAGTCGAATACACGATGTGTATACCACTTGACTATATGCCAAGTCATAGATATTCTAAATAGTCCTGATTACGTGTTAAACCGTGATGCACGTCACATGCACTGGTAGCTAATCGAGTACGCAAACTCATATCCCAATATGAATTGCAATCGTGTTGTGTGTACAAGTGTCAGGGTCTAGGAGGATATCAGAATACCCTCGCAACTATAGGTGAGTCTGCTACAGTCTAAGTCAGTTACACTACATGTCGACGTATTCGTCGACGGCACCCGAGGTAATCTCGGATGCACACAATTATATGTAATTAAAACATGATAACATACAATAATTTATAGTTTAAACAGTAAAATTGGCAAGGTATACTTGCCTACGTCCTCAAGCTGTGAGTGCAAAAAACCTGTTTTCCGCAGTTGGGTCTGAATGGTCCTGTGACCTGGGATCAATAACTGCGTTATAGGTGCACTATGTTTAAGACGTACATGAGTTCGTGAATTTAATAATTTAATATTATGCAAGTATGCGTATATTTTCATATACTCATAATATATTATAGTACATAGAACATATAATACTTATAGTTTATATATAATACATATATACTTATATAATATATATATATATATATATATATAAATATATAATATAGTATATACATATACTAAAATATATAAATTATATTATACATAATATATTTATATATGTATATAAATATTATATAAAGTATATATATAGATATAATAATACATATATATATATATATATATGTATAGTTATATATAATATAATATTATATATATATAATATAATAATATATGATATATACATAATTATATATAATATATTCATAATAATACTTATACATATATATAATAATAATATGTACATAATACTATAATATTATATATATATAATTAATACGTATACATAATAAATATATATATATGATAATAATTAATATATATACACACACACACACACATATATATACATATATATATACATATACATATACATATATATATATATATATATATATATATATATATATATATATATATATATATATATATATATATATATATATATATATATATATATATATATATATATATATTATATATATATATATATATATATATTAAGTATATATAATAATAATATAGGATACTTATATATAATATAATATATA
Organism: Iris macrosiphon; assembly: GCA_036927795.1. Classification (NCBI taxonomy): domain Eukaryota; kingdom Viridiplantae; phylum Streptophyta; class Magnoliopsida; order Asparagales; family Iridaceae; genus Iris; species Iris macrosiphon. The sequence goes on from JAYESA010000003.1 coordinate 6,177,205, forward strand.
TTATATATATACTTTATATAAATATATACTATATATACATATATATATACATATAATAATAATAAGAATATATTCATATTCATATTCATATATATATATATATATATATATATATATATATATATATATATATTATAATAGTATAAATAATAACAATAATATATACATATACATATATATATATATGTTTAATAGTATAATAACAATAATAAAGGATAATATAATATATATATATTATATATATATATTTAGTATATAATAGTATATATATATACATAATAATATAAATAATTAATAATATATATATATATTATATATTACATAATATATATACATATATATATACATATATTATAAATATACTATATATATATATATATATATATATATATATATATATATAATAAATATAAAATACTTATATATATATATATAAAATAGTATATACCTAATATAATATATATATACTGTATATATATTTATTATATAAATACATAATATATATATATATATATATATATATATATATATATATATATATATATATATATATACATATATATACGTATATATATGTATAGGGGGGGTATACCTAACGTGTCAGAGGGGGGGGGCGTGTCCGGGTCGTCGTCGCCGACGGAGGGGCGGAGCTCCGGCGGGGGGGGGGGGGTGTGGTGAAGGTCAGCCGCAGCAGCAGTAGCAGTAGCGGCAGCTGCAGCAGCTCTGGCGGGCACTAGGGTGGCGGTGGCGGCGGCTCAGGGTGGCAGGGAGGTGGCGGAGGTGATGGCGATGGTGGTAGTGGTGGTGGTGGTGGTCTGTGGTGGCGGTGGTAAGGGTTAGGGGGAGTCGGGGGGGTGTTGCTGCAGTTGGTGGTGGTGGTGCGGGGAGGTGTAGGAGTGGTGGCGGTGGCTGCGGCGGCCGAGGGGGGGTGGCGGTGGTGGCAGAGGTGATGGCGGAGGTGGTAGTGGTGGTGGTGGTGGCCTGTGGTGAGGGTTTAGGGGAAGTCGGGTGGTGGGGGAGGTGATGGTGAAGTTGTTGGTGATGGTGGTGTGGTTGATGCTGGCGGTGGGTGGCAGTGGCTATGTCGGTGGTGCGGTGGCCGGGGGGAGGCCGAGGGGAGGATTCGGGTGAGAGGGGGGGGGGGTTTTATAGGGTTTATGGTTTTGGATTTTTTTAGTAATTGTGTGTGTGAACACACTTAGGATATTGTAGACTACATAAATGCATTAAGATGCATTGAATTGGGACCTATTTTGGAATGGAGGGTGGATAATCACCCATATGTCCCCTCCAATGGGAGGTGGACACCTCACACATCCTATTTTGCATATAAATCCCTAAAATTTCATAATTTGCACAAGAGCCCTAATAAATTAGAAATTTGCACAATTACGAATTTGTTTGAGAAAAACACCTCATTCTTGAGGGCGATGTAATACACTAAAATAAGGGGGAGGGTGTTCAGTAAGGATTTTGTGGGTGTGAGGGTGAGACTGGGTAGGAGCTGGGTCTAGTTTTGGGTGATGCTGGTCACCGTATTAATTAAATTAGAAATTAATGCGCATGGTGTTTTCTAATTAATTAAAAATATACAAGGTCAGAATTTACTGAAGTGCAAGTATACTAGACATAATATACTAAGAATAGAATAATAACGTAATTTGGTTTGAACAAAATAGGTTCCTGTTGGGTCTCTAATTTCGATTGGAACAGACAAGGGTACAGGTTTAGAAATTAATTAAAAAATAATACGGACGTTTGTAACGATATTTGTGCGACTAAAACGAGACTCATGCCAGAGTATTTATGAGTAACACAAAGTTCAGAATAGTAGACTGGCATGTCTAGGAGAGGTATATAAACTTTGTTTGGGGGTAACAGTCAGTGTAGTGCTCTAAATATTGATGTAATGGTAAGGTGCACTAAGCAATATAAGATATTGCTTAATAATTTAAAATACTGTAATTAATTCCTAATTTGTTAAAAATAATCCTAATTTCTCTATCTAAGCTGAAATCTGGTCGAGGGAGTTTACAATCTACCCTCCTTAGAGTATTTTATCCTCGAAATTAAAACAGACATATATTTAAAACTATTGATTGATTTGAAATATTAGGACATACCCAGGCCTTCGAATAGATGGGGGAAAACGTTGTCGAATATCCTCTTCTCGTTTCCAGGTCGACTCGCTTGGTGATGATGCATCCATGCAATATGAACTAGAGGGATAGTCTGACCTCGCAACACCTTCTCGCTTCTGTCTAGGATCTCTACAGGCTCCTCCTGGTACGACAAACTTGGGCCGACAGTGATCTCCGAGTGGTCAAGCACATGACTCGAATCTGGAATGTACCTCTTCAGTTGAGATACGTGGAATACGTCATGCACTCCTTCTAATGTTTGTGGTAAGGTTAGTTTGTAAGCAACTTCTCCGATGCGTTCTAACACATCGAATGGTCCGATGTACCTCAAACTCAGTTTTTCTCTGCCTCCAAACCTGATAGTCCCTCGGGTAGGCGAGATCTTTAGAAATATGTGATTTCTAACCTGAAACTCTAAGGGTCGTCAATGCACATTTGCCCAATGCTTCTGCCTGTCTTGTGCTGCTCGTAGATGCCCTTGGATCTTCTTCACCTTTTCTACTGTACGAACAACCAATTCTGGTCCTAGGATCTGCCTTTTGCCTACATCGCTCCAACATACTGGGGAACGACATTTCTTACCATAAAATGCTTTATTGGGAGCCATTTGAATGCCCGCTTGATAGCTATTGTTGTAGGAAAACTCCACCAAATGCAAATGATCTTTCTATGATCCACTGAAATCAAGCATGCATGCTCTCAACATGTCTTCTAGGGTCTGAATGGTGCACTCAGACTGTCCATCTGTCTGCGGGTGATATCACATGCTAAACTTTAGGCAGGTACCACGACTCTCTTGCATACTTCGCCAAAAGTAAGATGTAAACCTCGTATCTCTGTCAGATACTATACTGAATGGCACTCCGTGCAGTCGCACGATCTTTCTCATATACATGTCTGCTAAGACTTCTGTAGATTGCCCAACTCTGAAGGGTAAAAAGTGGGCAGCCTTGGTGAGTCGATCTACGATCACCCATACGACATTACGACCACTAGGACTCCTTGGAAATCCTGTAACAAAGTCCATAGTGATGTGCTCCTATTTTTACTCAGGTATTGGGAGTGGTTGAAGTAGATCTGCGGACCTCTGATATTCAGCCTTGATTTGTTGATACACCAGGCATTTTTCCATAAAGTAGACTATCTCTCTCTTCATTCCATGCCACCAATAGTATTGGCTCGGATCTCTGTACATCTTTGTGCCACCTGGATGGATAGAGTATGTTGAGCTGTGCGCTTCTGACATCAGCTCTTCATGAAGTTCTCCATTCGGGACATAAAGATGTTCTCCACATCTTAAAGTCCCATCTTCGTGTATGTGCAATCACGTCTGTATTTTGGCCTCGGTCCTTTGTCGAAGTCTCTGGAACCTAGCATCTGTTGGCAGGGCAGCCTTGATTCTCTCGACCAATGTTGATTACAACTGGTAATTTGATAATTGGCCGTCAACTCCTGGCATAATGACCTTTATACCCAACTGTTCTAGATCTCTCAATAGATCTTGTTGGGTGATCAGAAAGAATGCCATGGATCTCCTGCTTAGAGCGTCAGCTACTACATTGGTCTTTCCTAGATGGTACTGCAGATCGTTTTTGAAGTCTGTCATCACCTCAAGCCAGCGTCTTTGTCTTAGGTTTAGGTCCTTCTGAGTGTAGACGTACTTTAGGCTCTTGTGATCAGTGAATATCTCCACTCGTTCTCCGTATAGATAGTGTCTCCAAAGCTTCAAGGCAAAGATGACTACGGCAAGCTCCAGGTCGTGCGTGGGGTAGTTCTTCTCATGGGTCCTCAGTTGCCTAGAGGCATAGGCTACAACCTTTCCATGTTGCATCAAGACGCAACATAATCCTTTTTCGGATGTATCGCTATATATTACGAATCCTCCGGATCTAGAAGGTATGGTCAAGATAGGAGCCATAGTCAGACGCTTTTTTAGCTCATCGAAAGCTATCTAACACTCCTCTGACCAGATAAACTCCTGCTCCTTGCGGGTCAAGCGGGTTATCGGCTCTGCGATCCTTGCAAAGTTCTCTACGAACCTTCGATAATACCCAGCAAGTCCTAGAAAGCTCTTCACCTCTGAGACGTTGGTAGGGGTCGGCCATGTCTCTACTGATAAAATCTTTACTGGGTCTACCGAAATGCCATCTCCTGTGATAACGTGCCCCACGATCAAGGAAAAAACTCATACTTGCACAGCTTTGCATAAAGACTCTCACGCCTTAGCGTCTCTAATACCAGTCTTAAGTATTTTTCGTGCTCCTCGTGGTTCTTCGAATACATCAAGATGTTGTCAATGAAGACTACCACAAACTAGTCCAGATACTGGTGGAAGACTTTGTTCATCAGGTTCATAAATACGGCAGGTGCATTTATCAGTCCAAAAGGCATTACCAAGAACTCGTAAGGATTATAACGATTCCTGAATGCTATCTTAGGAATGTCTTCTTTTCGTAATTTTACCTGATGATAACCTGATCTCAAATCTATCTTTGAGAACACCACCGCTCATGTTAGTTGGTTGTACAGATCATCAATTCGCGGGGGGTACTTATTTTTGATTGTCAAAGCATTAAGGGTTCTGTAATCAATACACATCCAAAATGTTCCATCCTTCTTTGTTACAAATAATACTAGTGCTCCCCAGGGTGATGCACTAGGACGAACAAATCCCTTGATCTGTAATTCTTTTAGTTGTAGCTTCAGCTTGTCTAGCTCCTTCTTCGCCAACGCGTACACATTTGAAGATACTGGTACAGCTCCGGGTACTAGCTCAATAGTGAACTCTACCTCTCTATCAGGCGGTAGGCCTGGCAACTCCTCTGGAAATACATCCTCGAATTCTGCAATAATTGCTGGGGGAGCTATCTCCATAGACATGTAAGCTCCAGGTGTCTGACCTACTCCTTGCTCGATGGTGCCCCGTATATACTCGAACTGCGGGTGACCTGGTAGTCTAAAAATGATGCTATCCTTTGACAGTCTAGTATAGCATTGTACTGGCTTAACCAGTCCATGCCTAAGACAACGTCGAAATTTGGCATTGGGAGCACCAAAAATTACGCTCTCATCTCCCTACTACACACGACTACTGAGCACGTTCTAATAGTGCTGGTAACCGGTACGATGCCTCCTCCAGTAAAAATCTTCCAACTCTTAGGCAATGGGGAAGTAGCTATTTTATGCATGGCTATAAAACTACTAGATATGAAAGATAGTATAGTGCCAGAATCAAATAAGGCAGTTGCAGGTAATGATGCAACTAAAATGGTACCTGTGATAGTTTTTCCTTCTGGTTCTTCCGCAACTGCTGCTAGTGCAAAGGCCTGCCCGTGCCTTTGCCCTACGGTCTGCTGTCTGGCTTGGTTGAACTGAGCCTCCTGTGTTGCCAAGGGTGGTCCCCTCTGAAATCCTCTAGATAGTGGGGGGACGTTGACCTCCAATTGAGGGTAGTATCCTCTAGGCTGGTGCTACTGGTCTTTACCCATTGTGGGGGTGATGCCTCTCTGTGTTATGGGAAGTCTCTGGCCATATATTGACTTGCTCCGTATATCATGTATAGTCCAAGTTTCTTCTGGCAGTCTCTGATATAATATTCCTTCTTGCCACAATGGTGACAAGTCGGAAGCTCCTTGTGCTGATATGTCACCGTCTTTTGTTGTGTCTGTATTCTCGGATGACGGATTGGTCCTCCTGCTCCGGGCTGGGTTCTGGTCGGTATGGTTGTTTTAGAGCGCCTTGTTCCTCGGCCAATGGCTTCCAGAATCCTGGCCTCTGAAATAATCTCCTCATAGGAGATCCTCGACTGTGTGGTGGTATACCTTTGTAGCTCGAAGGTTAGGCCGTGATGGAACCTTATGTCCTTCTCCAGCTCGTTAGGTATCAGAACAGCACCAAATTGACTAAGTCGATTGAATTCTGCGTCATAGGCATCTACGGTCATATTTCCTTGTTCCAGGTGCAGGAACTGGGAGTATAGAGCATTTCTAACCATGACCGAGAAATACTTCGCATTGAAGTATTCTAAGAATTGTTTCCATGTCTGGTTCTTGCCGACGCCGCGTTCTATGGAGTCCCACAAGTGATGGGCGTTACCTTTGAGTTGGGCACTCATCGCGGTCATCCATAGGTCTGGGTGAAGCTGTGAACCCTCCCGCAGCATCTCCATGTTGGATACCCAATCTGAAATCTCCTCCGGAGTTTCGCTGCCCGAAAAGGTTCCCGGGCCCATCTAGCAAAAACCTCGGACAGTACCAGCTGGTTGGACAGATGCAGGTGCTGGAGTAGATGTCCTCTCTAGAGCTATCATCAAGCTTTGCCTCAAGGTTTCAGTCTGATGTCATTGTGCCCGCATCATAGCTTGGAAGAATTGGAATATTTGTGGTTGTCCCTCTAGTTGTGGCATCAGGGCTGGAAGGGGTGGAGGTGGAGGCAAAGGTGTATCTGCCTGTGGTGTCGGTGCCTGGGAGGTTTGTCCTTCTTGCTGGGCTGGTGTAGCTTCCTGGGTAGGACCCTGGTGGAGGTACGGGGTCGTTGGATAAACCAGTATCCTTCTCGGAGACTGGTCTCTCGGGGTAGTCGGGGGTCCTATTGACATCTGGCGAGGGGTCTGTTGCTTGGTCAACCCCATTAGTCGCGTGTCCACTGGGTACGTCCATATTTATGAAGAAAATAGAATAATTTAGAAAAGCACAAACAAAAATAAAAAAATCAAGCAGGACGCATTCAAGGATGAAGTCAGAGTGGATGAGACTTAGTAATTCCTATCCTATTGTAGGCTCGCTGGGCATGTTATCATACCACTAGCGATTTACTAGACCTGCATGGGCCACCACTAAAACCATGTTATACCCCAGTCCCAAAATATGTGGGACCAGGCCACGTGGCATTGGCCAGCTGACACGTCTCTAAGGGATTATCCAATTTAATAGACCCAACGAGACGTGCTATGCTGTCCTAAAATACTAATATATTTAATACTAGCAGATAACAGGTGATATCTAATCTCATCCATAAAATAATAAGGAATACCGAAATAAGTACTAGAATATAAGTGCTGAGTCTGAACTGTCATAATATAAATCAGATATATCTGGTGGAAACAAACCCACTACAAAAGATGAAATAAAAGTGCTAAAATATAATAAGACTAGAGCATCGTATATCTAGGTAAGAGGCTCCAGCTCCAGATGATGAGTCTACTAAAGATCAGAGAGACTGATGGTAGCACCTCTAACTCCTCCTCAGATGCTTACCTCATCTCCTGCCCGAGTCCATACACAGTAGGATAGTATGCCTCATCTAGATCTGGAAGGGAACCAGGTCCAAAGTGGGACGTAATAAGATACATAAAAGCATGCCATATATGTAAATACTGAATAAAATAAATAAAGGTGTGCTAACCATCTAAATGAATGCAATATGAAGACAACCTTGGTATGTATGGGTAGGCATAGGCATAACGTCCATTCTCTGAATAGTATGGTATCTGATCATGTAACGTCCATCATTCCGAAGAATGAGGTATCTACAAATATATATACGTCTGTATCGCTCTAAAGAACGCGATATCTGAATAAAGGAAGTTATTGGATCCGTGGCTCCTCTGGACACTACGGAGTCCAATATATGAA